>CM052164.1:17887821-17962161 GCA_028455555.1 Augochlorella aurata
TTATATAAACTGTTCATAATATATTTGTGTGTTAAATGCAACATTGATAAAACTGCTTCAAAAATACGATTGTTCATGAGAAAAAATGAAGTAACAGTATAATCTGTGAGTTTTGTATAACAATTCCTTCACATTCTGCTGCGGACATTGCAAATTCGTAAAGATCAGCCGTGTAATGTCTAAAGTGGCCCGACTACCAGGAATAGAAAATCCATTTCAGGAAAGTTCGGCACAGGTAGAGAGTCGTAGCCGAAATGTTTCCATTATTTGTCCTGTCTTTGTTTGCCGGACAGTCGATTCGATCGGGCGAAATCCAATATTATTCAAGGGAGTAAGGAACGCGCGAAGTAAGAGAAGAAAACAATCGAGATAGTTCCCAGTGGTTAGAGTGCTCGTCGCAATAAGGGAACGGAAGCAACTGTAACTTGATTTATATGGGTGTTTCCTCTTTCTATCGAGTATCCGTCTTCGGGGTTCTCGTTGCTTTCCCGTGTCCAACCGGAGTGTATCGAGTTCCGTAGGTCCTTCGACGGACCAGGTGGAACCACGGGCTAAGATATTCCTCGGATCGAAACTAGATCGCAAAACTGAGGAGCTCTGATTCACCCCACGCCTCCGAAGTAGAGCGAAATTCGACGCAGATTACGAAACTGAGAGATTACCCGTCCGGCGATAAATACATACACTATTAACCATTGTCTGAAATAAGAAAATATAGAAGAAACGTCTACTTAATCATTTTTATGACTTTATACTATATTTGTGCTGTTTAAAGCGAAAATCAACTTTTTCGTACATTGATTCAATATTATTAAATTATATTTAATTTTAGTTATTATTTTAAATTAAAGTTTGGAAGCAACATACGTAAAAGATTTGTAACATTTTTTAATGTTATTATATTTACAGAACTTATAATCAATTCTTCATTATTCACGAATTAACTTACCTGACCATTTTTCCTGTCATATTGTACTTATATAATATTCATATTATAAATCATATAAAGATCATGGTAGATCTATGCAGATCAGAAACTAAACAATGTTGCTCTTTCTTGTATCGCGTACGTGAACATCGAAAGGATTGAACCAAATTGTAGACGAAAGGAAAGCAAATAATGTGCTTGTAAAGTTAAACGGAAAATCAATATCTTTACCGACCATCTTGTCGAACTTAAATAACAATTTTGTTTACTAACGAACCGATTAAAAATATTCGATAACGATCAGTATTGATTGCATTAAAAGAATCAAATGAAAGATTCAAGATCAAATTTTTGAATGTTTTATGCATTGAAAATTACGATTGGGACGTTCTTCAATCGTAATCATGTATAGTATCTCTAAACTTTGCAGTGGCGATTCCACCATCTTTTGAATTGTGCACGATGCAACTGTTGACCCCGGTGTCTGCTATACATCACCCCAGTTCAGTCCCATTGTCTCCGAGGGCAATAAAATAGCGATCGATGACGGCCTGGACGTCGAACTAGACGGAAAACTTGAAATTTCCCGGAATACTTGGTGAAAGTGGGAAGAGCAAAGTGGAGAACTCGACGGACCGTGTATAAACTTTAATCGTGTCAGCATGGGTTTAATTAGAAATTACTTAACCCAATAATAACTTCGATGGGAACGGTGGTCTTCGAAATTTTCCTTCATCCACTTTGGATCTCGTTTCAAGATTCCCGCCGCTTCGCCGCGAATAAATTCCCAGTCCGAGAAATTTACTTTCCACGGCGACGAAATTTCCATCCGGGTGTCGTCGAAACAGCGTGGCTTGCGGTTTCATTTTTCCGGCGGAATCGAAAAGAGATTCACCGAGCTCGGAGGATCGTGGTTCATCGAATTAAAGCGGAACGACGCGAAATAATTGCGACGAACATGGTAAACTCGTGATTCGAAAGGAACGTGTCAGCATCCGTTGGCAAACTCGGTCTGTCAAACTATTGCAGGGCTACCGATGACCCGGATTGGATCGAGGAAGATGAAATTGCTGTTGCTTTCAATTGATTTTCTAACCGCCACGTCGCGCCGCGGCGCTCGTGCGATTCTCGATTCGGTCATCGTGTGTACCAAATTGTTTTCGAAAATCATTTGTGCTGCACGAAGGACACATTCAACCGGTTCTTTTTGTTCTCGATTTGATTCGAGTTCTCCCCCACGTTTCCCGTATAATCGAAAAAAAAAACAAATTGTTGCTGCATCATAACATTCCATCGCGTGTACTAGATGCAGCTGATCGATAAATTGATGAACAAAGTGCGAAAACTTCCGCAAATATTTATAGATCCATTTACGGAAACTGATACGGCGGACGATGTTTGCGCAATATAACGCTGGTGCGTATTGCTTTAGAATAGCGCCGGAATGTATTGAGAATTTAAACTTTTAGTCCTCTTGAAGTACTGATCTATCAAATGATTGATAATTTATAGGTGTCTACTACAAAAAAAAATAGGTGTCTACTACAACCCCTGACAAAAAGTTTCCGATCATATATACTTACATAAAATTTACAAAGAATATTCGCGTTTTAGAATTATGAAGTCGCAAATTTCGAGCAAGATAATAGTCAAAGAACAGTCGCAGAAATTATAAGATATAGTCAGAGTACGATAAGTGATATAAAAAAAGAAGTATAATGAAACGGGCAGTGTATCTAACCGTAAAAAATGGTCGTCCTCGTGCAATATGTAGAAAAGACGATAGAAAATTGTGTACAATTGTAAAAATATAAGGCGAGCAACATCAAAACAAATAAATGAACGGTGGACCTCGAGTTTCTGTGACCGTAGTGTCAGAAATCGATTAAATGAAATGGACTCCTCATTTCGGAAGACAAAAATAAAACCTTTACTCACAAAGGAACATAAGAAGAAACGCTTCAAGCGGTGTAAAGAACACGCAAATTGGATTGCGGACGACTGGTGCAAAGAAATATTTAGTGACGAGTTTCGCCTTTGTCTTGGAGCAGGGGATGACGAGGAAACATTTGCTTGGTCTGATGGAAAATTTAAAGAAGATTGCATGAGTTATAAACAAAAATATCCGCAATCTGTGAACGCAGAAACATATATTAATATTTTAGAAGATTTCTTAATTCCAAGCATGGAGAAGTGGTTTAGAGATTTCCCAGATTTCATCTTCCAAGATGACAACGCTAGCTGTCACCGCAGCAAATTAGTAAATGATTATTTAGAGCAAAATCATATTTAAAACATTGAAGTTGCCGGCGAACAGTGCCGATTTGAACCCAATCTGGAACATGTGAGCAAAATTTCAAAAATAAAGAGGAACTTCGACAGAATCGTCGTGGAAAGAAATTTCGCCTAGGGATTGTGAAAACTTAGTAAGGTAAAGGCCCCAATGCATTAAAAGTATCATACGAGCACGTGGTAATGTGACAAAATATTAATAACTCAATGATCCGAAACTTTTTTCCAACATTTAAATGAAAAATTGCGTTATTTTATATTTATTTACTTTATTTAGACTCCACCTATATTCACTATTCGTCTTACTTGCATAAAAGGACATTTTATAACTCTGAAACACGAATATTCTTTGTAAATTTTGAATACGTGTATATGATCAGAATCTTTTTGCTAGGGATTGTAGTTGGACAGCTCCCAAAAAACGTATATATAATAAAGATTTCGGAATAATTTAGTGAAAACACGATGCAAGTCGACTCCATCAGAGTTTTATAAATGTCTCGGCGGCATTGTTGCGTCAGCGACAAGCGCTTCCCTATTCAGACGCGTTGAAACACGGGATCGCTGCATAAAACAAGGAGACACGTTTCTCGCGAAGTTACAGCTTGCCGAACTTTTTTTCAGTCCGTACGCAACGGCGTCAAGTGTCGCAGTCGGAAATTGTTAGCAAACGTAGGCCGTGAACGTGTAGCAAACGCAGTTAGCAAGACCGGCCGTGAACTTTTCGATTTGCTCTTTGTGAAATGGGAGCAACGTCGAGCTAAACTGCGACAACTTCCACCGTCGAAACCGTGAAGCGTCGCGCCGAGCCGTTTTAAAAGCGCTTATTGTTCGAGCGACGGAAGGCGAGCGAAACAGAGATATCAAAACAGTGGGAGAAATGCGTGGAACAGATAAAATCGATCGGCATCTATTCTCGGGGAAAAGCGTCTCGGGCGAAACAGATTTTCTGAGGCTGCGCTACAAAAATGAAATTGATATCCACCGGAAAATGAAATCGATCGGGCCGATATCTGTCCTCTGTGTTCCCGTTCGCCGCGAACGCTGCACAATCCAGACGATCCGAGGCTTTCGAAACCAAAGCATGTGTGTCACATAAGGAACCGAGAACGAAGAACAAACCCTCAAATTGTTGAGAGACGACGCGACAAAGCAATGGCGAGCGATTCCTCACACAGAGTCGCGGGCAAACGTTTGAAATCCCTGCAAATCCCAATACAACATCCGAACCAATATGTACTCCGCTTCTATGGTGCTACCATGCCTCGGTATAATGCGATGTCATAACTTTGTGACGTCCAAACAAACTCAACCAACTTCGCAGACTGAGTTGCTGACAACAGTTCGATAATTTGGTGAAACAACATAATTACCCTTTGATATTGATAAGAATCATTTGTGACGCACATTTTTATGCAGATTTCTCTTCGCAACGTTGAAATTCATTGTGATATCTTCTCGCATATTTTTGGCTATTATGAAGAGAAATATTGCTTAACATTCGCGTCTTTGTTTATCCTTCACTACATAAAAATGGAAATTAGCATAAAGATTTGCAGTCGCAGATTGACCACGATCGTTTAGCTGAGCATCCAAACAATGTAACCATATTCTGTCTTCAAATGTTATTAAAGTGGAAACTGTTCACGACTTTTAAGCATTCATTGTTCTGCTCGTATTCGTAAGTGACGCCCTAAAAACTTTAATTCTGTATTTCTTCGCCTTGTGACAAGGAATAGAATCCTGGTAAAGTAATAATTTAAAATGCCATTTATACCAATTGGACAGCGAAGCATGGAAGTTGCGGAGACAGAAAACAAAATAACAAATTTTCGTCTAAATAATGGATAAAAATATTCCAGACAGATATGCAACTCAGATGATTTAAACAGGTTAAATAAGATACAATGTTACCCTAACTAAGAATCTGAAAAGTTTTTGTGTTTTGGATTGCAACGCACAGTTTTATATACCTTCTTCTGCTGTACGAAAATCCTAATATACTAATATATTTCAAATTGTTCGTTGCAATCTGAAACACAAAAGCTTTTCAGATTCTTATAAAATAACAAACAATAAATTATAAACTGTTTCAATCCCAGGATGTTTTGTTCCGTTTCTGAGATATGTTAACCTGAAGTTGAAAATAATTGAAAATATACATAGGCATATAACAATTTAAATATTTAATAATAAGTTCATATTTTTGTCCCGCATGGCCATACTGTGCATCGTCCCGAGCATAGTGACCCTAAAGCCGAGCAATCCGTCGCGAGAGGAGACGAATAAGGGGTGGGGGTGGAAATCGGAAGCGTTCAATGACGGTGACAGTGGCCGACGGTGTGGTCGGTGGTGGTAATGGTGACTCAGTTGGCGGCAGTTTCGAAGAATTGCAGCAGTTTCGCGACTGTTCCCCGTTCTTCTGTTGCTTGAACTGTTTTCCACGCTTCGCTGTGCTCCGCGTACCGTCGTCCGCGGCATTCGGGCCCGCCCCATCGGCGTCCATGGCCGCGACGCTCGCGCGAGAGAGTTAGCATCGCTTTGGAAAACTTTTCATTATTATCGCCCGTTCCCGGCGAAGCGACTCGGATCGCCAGAAAAAGGTTGCTCCGGCGTACCGCATCGGCAGTTACGGACCGCTACTCCTGATCTCCCCGCTCCGAAAGAATCGTCTTCCCCGGTCTTTGTTTTTCTGGCAGCTGCGCCACCAGGATCCAGGCCAGTCGCTACGTTTTGATTAGCGGCACCAACGAAAACGGTACCGGCTCCGCTTTCTTGCGCGCTCCTCTACTCGCCGAGCTGCTCGCTGTTCGAGAAAACGGCGAGCGACTCGTTAAATCGACGGAGATTGAAAAGCTTATTCTAGCGGCCGTCGAACGCCAGGGTAAACCGGTTGTGCAAACGTTCCCTGACCCTTTGAAAGCCCGACCAGGTACTCAATTTGAATAATTATTAAATTTTCGGGGCGTAGAACGTTGCAGCGGAACCGCGGAAAGCAATGAAAATATTAATTTAAAAATCGTGATACTTGAATTACACGACCATGTATTCATTATTGGTACCGATCGGTACATTGTTGACAGAAACGTTCGTATGTCGGCTTTCATATCGTGATATAGATTTCGAGTATCTTGCGAACATCGGCCATTGGCAACATATTTTTCGTGCGAAACAAGTGGATTATTTTCCATGGCGACATACGTTTATTTATTTTTATTTATTCACTTGTTACAACAGGCGTAAGTCTTTGGTGCATTATTAATCCTAATGCTACAATGTGAGATTCCTCGTAATGGCGCAAGTTAATTGATGTGGTCGTGTCTATAACAATCAACTAAATCTTCGAAATTATTGACATTGGTAAAGACACGGTTTGAAAACCTAAATCATTTTCTCGTGAAGGAACGGAACAACTTACCAAATAATCGAACACAGTATAACGGAACATAGTTTGTTCAGTACGACAGAAATTTATAAAATTTGTAACCATCATAGGCGTTAGAAAGAAACTACTGCTGATACTAGTTTTATTTACGTAGTTCGAATAAATGTACGGTAAGTAAGTAGTCAATGCAATTTCGGAATTTTCTGAAATCGTTCACGAAGAGTGAACGAATTGCACATGATCCAATTTCAGCTGCCAGAGGTAGACTCTGCCATACTGCAATCCTTTCCTTCCTACGTTTCCTTTGAAATCAAGCATTCGAACCAATTTAATTTCTGTATTAACCCGTTGCCTTAAGATTTCTATTAGATGCCTCCGTCAGAACTACTTCACTGGCCTCAATAGTCTACTGGAAGCAAAATTCATGAAGCAGAATTCTAAAAAAGCAATTTCTTGTCCATATTTGCTTTAAAGATTAAGTGTTGGCAATAGAACAAGAATATTCCATTACGATTTCAAAGGCTCGACGTTAAAGTGCAAATATTCAAATAAACAGCAATATCGTACGCGATCGAATCATCATCGATTTAACAAATTCCACGGGATTTCCAAAATTTATGAAAGTATGAAGTTTGCATAAATTACCGTCGTATAATTATTAATTTATTTCGTCGAGTGAATATACTCGTATAAAATGAATTTCATGGAAGCCGGCCATTCAAGCTCGCAAAATTCAACGTGAAGCCTTTCTAGAAGGACTGGGCGCGCTATAGAAATATCGTCCAAAGCATCGATACCGATCGGAATTGACTTCGAGATACATTAAAAAGAGTGAAATAAAGAAGGAAGCGAAGGTAACCACAGGAAGCGGGATTCTGAGGAACGCCGCGCCGGGAGCCGCGGCAATACCATTCCCCAATTCCATCGAATCAGATTGTTTATGCAGAATATTCATCGAATGGGGGTGGAGTGCAAGAACCCTCAAAGGGGTGTTCACCCTTCCTTCGTCTCTAATCGATAATGGAGAAACGACGGATGGTTCTCGGAGAAGGCTGCCGTCACCTCGACGTCGGCCCCTTTCTATCCCTTGATTCGCGTTTATCCCTCTCGGGAACCCCTTAATTGCATTGTTCTCCCTTAATGAAGCTGTTTTTGTTGCACAATAAAGTTAATTGGAAACAGTTCTCGTCATGGGACGCAAAACGTTCGATTTCCTGCCTTAAGGTCTTGCCCTCCTTTATTTCGCCCGGTCTTTGTTTGTAAGTGATGCCTTCGCTTCCCCTTATTCTCTCTCTCTCTCTCTCTCTCTCTCTCTCTCTTTCCTCCTTTGTGTCTTCATGCTTGTTTTTCCTGATCCTCGCCTGTCTTTTTCAGCTTCCTCGCCGATTTCATGGTAACTTTTTGCCTTCGTGCCGCTTTCTGCCTCGTTGCAAGATACTTACGGTACGGGATCAACCCTGGTGCTCATCGTCACGGAAACCGTTTACATAGATTCCACAGAGTTCCTGTGTACGTTATAGTTCGCGAGGGTGAGTATGACATATTTTTTATCTTGCAATATGTCGAGCATAAAACGTGCAGAGTGACATTGTTTCTTTACGCGGTAGTCGTTGCATTTAAGCGTGTGTTCGTGGAGAAATATATCAATCGATATATTTTAACTATTCGAGTGGAACAAGTTGCACGTAGCTAACTTTAAAACCTCAGAATTTATGCATTTGGAGGAAATATAAATGACTGCAATATAAAATTATGAAGACATAAGAAGAATTTAATAGTGTCGTTAGCTTGTGGTATCTGATATTGAATTAATTAGTTAGATGTTTTTGACGAGTACAACGAAAAGTGTTGACATTTCCTTATGATGAGTACACTCGTCAAAAACATCTCAGTGATTAACTAGTAATTAACTAACTGCGGCGCACCCTTTTCAGAGGGTGCACTTATACGTGTCGCGAGAATCAAGCGATGACGAGTATACTCGTTAAACACACAGTAAGTGTCGCTGTTAAAATATTGAATCAGAAAGACTGTTTTATTTTATAAAATTAACAATTTTATTACTAATATTTATTTATTTTCTTAATATTAACATACACATAATAAACGAAAAACGCAGAAAAAATCAAATACTTATAAAAGTTAAAAATTCAAATTGCTGCTACAGAACAATACTCGGAAAAAGAAAGGAACGATACATAGTGGCACTTTGCATGTCGAACACCGATATTGTGATTCTTTTCTAATCTTTTGTGGAAAACACACATCACAAGTGTTTTTTTAAAGTGTTGATTAAAAATGGGCGCGTAAAATGGGGGTCGTGTACACGCTTAACGTATACAGAATATTTTCCCGATACTACAATAATGATCTCAAGAAGTTCAGAATAGTATATCTATACTTTTTGATGTCAAATGTTTCAAGTTGCTTCTACTCGTTTCTGTGATAAATTTATGCTATGCATCGTCTAGTTATAATTGAAAACTGTTCAATTTTTGGAAGAGAGACTTGATAAAAAGTTAGCTGCGCACGAAGGTATCGTTGCACTCAACCCACAATTAGCATTACAATCGCGACGTATAAAACTACATCGATTCGCAATTACACGGAAAGAAAAGCTCGCCCGTGGAAACTCTCGAAACTAGAAAGCACGCGGAACGCGCGTTGAATTTGGATCTATCCCCTTTAAAGGATAATGTCGGTGTAGACCGGTGGTGTGCTAATCTAGTGCGGCTATCGAACCAATTGGCTCACACTCCCTCTATCCAAGGCCATTAAAAAATAAAGCAGAATAGGGAACGTTTCGAAATGACCGAATCCTCTGGTGGTATTAACGATCGTCCCGTACTGTTCTCACAGACGGTTTTCTAATCAGCAATCTGCTATGTTCGTGTTAATACGTTCGCGGGATTACGATCGGAACAATTTGGATATTAACGAAGTGACGGAGAGAAAGATATTCAAAAGTTTAACATGGTCGCACTAGAAAACTTGTTAACAGTTCTTAACAACGATAACCTATTTCGATCAAATTTTCAGCATACATATGCAATAAATTACCAAGATCTACAAATTGCAACGTTTATGTTCCAATTATTCACTCGAATAGAAAAGTTAAAAAAATATTGGTCTACACAATTTTTTGCCATTTCAACCAATTTTAGTTTGAGCAAAAATTTTGTAATTTTATTGTATAATTTTCGTTATTTTAGAAATATTGTTAGACGTTTTTAATTTGTACGCTAAATGTTTTTGATTTGATTTGTCGGTGTATTTGAATCGAATCTGGACGCACCGGTTAAATTTCTGTGAGAAGTAGTTTTCAGAAAAATATTTGGCAGAATTTTTAGTCATCGCCCATCGTCCATGCTTAGGTATAAAAAGCATATTTAAGGGATGTTTTCAGCATTCCAACACGAATGATGCCCGACGAATGAAATCCATGTGAAATACGAAAAGAACGCAGAAAGAAAAGAACAAGCATGAAACGAAACAAGAAGTGGAGCAAAATACGGCACAAAGAACATCCGCGTTGGGATCGATGAGCGAACAATGCCACCGATCCGGCCAACTATCAAAGCCATTGTCAGATAAAACTAACTTTCGTATAACGCAAGTTTTTGTAAATCGCACGAAGAAAATTCGCTCGCGTAATGATTCGGGTACGACCAAGAGCGGTCCCGGGAGAGAAGCGTAGCAGAGTGGACCAAAACGCCGGAAAACTAGACAAGATTTAATTTTTCAAAGCAACGTCTAATATATAGTTTAAATGAATGGTAATATCATTAGATAATACTTAATAAGGAGACGTTATTACTGAACTGTTAAGTCGTAACTTTAATTTCAGTTTTATCGATTCAAATTGTTTGAGACTTAAAGAATTCATTGATACAGTGTTTAATCTTTGTTATTTGAAACAGCTTTTATTATTGAAAATGGTTCTTTTGTGATTTGAAAAAGGAACAGTAACCATACTTTTATTTTCGGAACCCTGCACGAGAACATACGCAGCTTAAAATAAATGGTCCTGTGAAAAAGATTAATTTGGCTAACTTTGTTTTATAATAACAAATTTGCTAAACGTGCTTTTTCGGATACATTTATAATGATATTCTGAAAACTAAACTTGCTCATGTTTGCACGAATAGAAAATTTTTGTTTTTGTTAAAAACTTTTCATTAAAAATTTCGAGGTCCATAAGTAATAAACATTTTGTTGAGAATGTTCTCCGTTTACATTGATTAAGATCAATCAAATATTTAAATTTAACTTATTTTTTGTTATTTAAATAAATATTTGTATATAAATAATACAATGGTTTATATAATAATAAACTTATAATAGAAAAAATGATTAAAGACGACGATAAATTTTTATGTAGATACATTTTTATTCGATTTAATATTCATTCGATAGTATCGAATTTATTTGTTAGTCTTTATTTCTTATCCGTCATGCGAATAAAATTTTACGCAATTCCGATACGTACGCATACGACCATAATATCGGTAATTATAACAAAAATTGAACTAATTCGAACAAGAATAATGTTTTCAAGCTGAAATTTTGCCTGCAGTTTTCGTACGTGAGATGTTGAAGAGAATTGGATACGGGTTTTCCGATCCAATGTTTTTCTCATTAAAAAGAATTTCTTTATTAACGAAAAAATTAGTTAGTAAAATAATTTGCTCATAACTCGGATCACCGTAAAAAATTTTCAAATTATCTGGAAACTTATTATTAGTTGAGAAAAAATTGCTCCCGTATCAAAAAGGAAAATAATATTTTTAAAAAATTAATCATTTAATATAAATTATTACAATTACAGATGTAGTATTTATGCCATATCTATATGTTAGTTACCATATCTATATATTTATTTCTTATTATTGTTGTAAACGGTACAATGCAGGCGGTACCTGCAAGTACCTGCAGCACAAAAATAATCATAACATGGGAAATAGTTAAAAGCAGCAAATAAATGAAACGTGAGGGTATTTAATATACTTCAAAGATTATTTTTAAAAAATGCTGATCGCTTGATCTCGATTGGTGGACAACTATCTCATTAAGAAAAGGAAGCAAATACATAGATCCTTCATTGCTATTTACCATAGCTTCAAAAAGTGGGATAAATTTATGACATTGAAATATATATTATTTCTTAGCATAGTAATTAAGATTATGCATTGTACATTAGCATTACAGTATCATAAATTGTTAGAAAATTGTTATTGAAAAGAAATCTACATTTCCAAATGACCAACTATGCACTGGTATACTTCCACGAGAACTACGTACTACACAATAGTTGCAAAGGAAAATCACCCTCCGGTTATTAACAATTAAGATACAATGCATAATGAACAAATATATGTAAAAAAGTTATTTAGATTTTGGCTACGATTTAACGTAATTCGCCTCTGCGAGGCGCTAGAGCAAAGAAGAATATCGAGACTTATAATTGGCCGTTTACGGTCCAGAAGATTTTTGCGCGTGTCCATTCGCCGGACGCCGGACGTTTCCTCCTGAGTTTTCCAAGAAGAACCGACTTTCCTCGGACTCGATCCTCGACTTCTTCGGGCCGATCTTGGTGCGCCGGGAGACGAGACATATCTATCCGATCCGACGAAACTTTTCCACGGCTTTAAAGTTGCTACTATTCCGCTCGAAACTCTTGACTGGAACATCGACTCGAACATCCAGCAGGAATTCACGCAGATAAGCCGTGCACCCCGCGAGAGCCAGGAATTCGATCTGCAAAAGTCGCTTCGACGCACGATTCCGTGGTATCTTCTATGAGTATTTTTTGGAGTCGCCGCCTCCCTCTGGGCCCCAGGCTCGTATCACTCGAAACGGCGCAGCCTCGTCCGCGATAAGCGTCTCCGTCGTTCCTGTTCCCTTTTATATTTTGTCCTCCGAGGACTTTCCTTCGAGCATCGTTCGGAGCGTTCCTTAAATCCTAATTGCAAATTGTCCCCGTGGTGCTCGATCAGAACAATGAACATCTCCCGTCTCCGCACATTCGCCGACATGCAACCGTAACAACTTCACGATGTCATTCATTCAATGGAACAGGAAAGTCGTGCAGTATCGTTGCGGTCACTAAGCCGCGTAAAGTTTGATTTCCTGCAAGAATAGATTCTGTCGGTTTCGAGTTTGTATCCTATTTGATACTTTCTGGATACTTTCATTTACTACAAGCATAAAAGTCTGCAGTCCAATGGTTATTGATTCACCGTTTTTGCATTTTGCAGATTCTAATAAGCGCTCTGAAGTAATTCGCAGACCGCGGATTTTATGCATTTGTGACACAAATGAATAGATGAGAATTAAACCAATGGAAGGATCGACTTTCAAGAAACCTGTGTATTATATTCAACTCGCTGAAATTATTAAAGAAATTATAAAATTTTTATCTCGATTCTTTATTCTTTATTTTGCATAGAAACTCGCAGGCTGCTTATTAATACGAAACTTAATCTGCAGATAAGCAATTATTATTTCAACGTGTCTGTCGGTTAAGTTATCGCTCAAAATAACGACTGTGTTTGAATAAAATGTATATCCAAGTATAACAGACAGTATGAAAAAAAAATTAACGTATATTTTAGGAAAATTTTATTGTAAAAATTATTGCAAAAATAATTCCTCTCGAAAGAAGTTGACGTTAAACGACTATTTTTGTATTAAAAATTATTTGGTGCGTATTCGACAAGATTTAAAGGAAACCTCTCGGCCACTTGTCATACAGTCGGCGGTATAAAATAGAGGAAACGGGAAGCAAAATGAAGGGCTCGTATCTCCCAATATCGACGAAGGAAGTTGTTATCCCGGAATAAGTATTCACAAACGAGTCGTGGCTCTGCCGGAAACCAGGGCATCGCCAAACAAACGTGATTTAATTAAACCGAAGCAAATCGGTAGAGATATGATAGAAATTGAGACATCCATTATTAATTCCAATTAAACAAGTTCCTCGAACACGGAAAATTCAGCGCGCAGACTTCTCAGTAATTGGCATTCGCTGTTTTCGAATCTAGGATTTTCTCGCAATTTTACAGTTTCTCTAGTTCCAGTTGTATTATATGTATATTATTCAAACATTTCTTGGCATGTTCATATTTCAAAGACGCGTTCAAGTTAAACGTTGAGCATGGAAGAACATTTTAACGACGAAACTATTGCATACAATAATAACAACGCATAAACGTATACACAGATATCCAAAATAGACTATAGCAAGTTCTTTTTAAATAAAAAGCAAACTATTTAGAATTTTATTATTTTTTTTTTATTTAATTATGAAGTATCAACTCAACAAAATCCATAAGATAACATCCCATCTATTTGAAAAATTTAATCTTCCATGATTGTTCTATGATTTATAATTTGAATATAGCATAAGTACAAAGAACATCATCTGAATGGCACGCATATAATGCGAATACAATGCGAATACAATGCGAATACAATGCGAAGTCATAAAAATAATACAAAAGCGAAAGTGAATGAATGTAAACTGAGCCGACAATTATAAATCAAATGACTGGCTGTAAAAATTCTTCCACAGAGTATCGACACACATCCATTATTTACAATTTACAAGTTACAATTGGATTATTGGAAAAATTTCGATTCCCGTTCAAGTTCGAAACTAACATAATTACTGTAAATTGTTTGCACAAAACTCTTGATATACAGTAAAAAAATTCAAACTATATTTCGTGTATCAATATTTCCATAAACAATTACGTAGCCGAAAAATTTGCGTTTAAACACAATTAAATGTTTACGATGTTACAAAATGTACACGGTCGTATTTAAGAGGGTGTAAAGAATCCTTTCACGTTAGAATCATTTTTATAGCTTTTACGGATTCAAGAAAGAAAGTTTTTAACACTAAACAAACCGAGTCGTTCAAAACGACCAGCCTCACACTCGTTTCCATAAAGTTACTGCGATTAGGGTAGTGGAGTCGACTTCCGTGGGGTGA
Organism: Augochlorella aurata; assembly: GCA_028455555.1. NCBI lineage: Eukaryota > Metazoa > Arthropoda > Insecta > Hymenoptera > Halictidae > Augochlorella > Augochlorella aurata. The sequence goes on from CM052164.1 coordinate 17,902,423, forward strand.
CCAATTGCTGTGCCGTTGGTTTGATCTCGGGAAATATTAAAGACATATTAAATTTCTTTATTGGATATTATGAATAATAAATCTTTTAATTCAAAAATAAACAAAACCAAAGAATGGAAAAATATGATATTTTATAAATTTTTCCATAGAAAAAGATTGAACGATTTTATTAATCCAAATATACATATTTAAATACATATAGTCTTTTTGTTGTTATAAAACGACACAAGTTAGTTACTTTTAGAACCTAGTACTTTCACTTCTTCAAAGTGAAATCCCCGAAAACTGGAGAGGAAGAACACGTCCGATGCGTCAAGATCTATGAGAACCGTGTAAAATTCGTTAAATACAGGAATCGCTTCCCAAATGAATCAGAAAATAATGAATTGCTGTCCAACTCTGGTTTGAAATCCAGCAGGTTATTTCGTGACATCAAGAATGGCAAGTCAGCTGCCGGTTTGTCATGGTCGAACGTTAAAATTTTCCGCGGAGCTCGGTTGTTTCTTAACTGGAAAGTGTCCGAGACATCGCGCGAAAAGACATAAAGTGGCTTTGAAGCTGCGGGGCGAGGACGTTTGGCCGGTTCCCCGGCCGCTTCGCCGTTCCTCGTCGTTACGTAATTTTAATTGCCTATATCCATATTTCCGGTAGCGTGGATACCCCCGAGGTACGAAAAGTCATTTCAGCCGACCCTCTCGACCATTCTGCAGCCACGTCCCGCGTCTCTTCAGACGTGAGGAAACGTAACGACAAGAATCAACCTTCTTTCCCCATCCCCCAATTCCGACCTTAAGAGGAATGCTAAAACGACCGCCACAGGCCCGCCTGTTTCCGAGCTGCTTCCTCGCGAATTTCTTTTCCCCGGTGGGAAATCCGATGGGGGCACAGCTTCGTCTACGATCGCCTTTATGACTACTGACGAAGTAATTCTGGAACGAATTGCGGAAACGTTCGCCCCGGCTCCATTTAAAGCGGGTCGACGCGCGTTACAGGGAAACTCCAGCCTTCTGCTCCCGCACCAAAGAAATATGTATATACATTACGGCGAAAACGGATTTCGCTTTTCAAACGTTCGCGGAATGGAAGCCAGTCATTGATTTACGGCCTTCATATTCCTCGCGAATGATTTACAAATGGCGGGAGCGCCGTATCACTAGAAATTATTGAAACGTTTTGCCGAATGTTCGCCATTAAAAATTCAATGTTCCACCGTATTTCGTTTGATGCTTCTGTTTGCTCGACTTTCGCCGATTTTTTTTTAACGATTGACAAATTGATTTCTCCTGGGAGATTTTGCCTTTTGCCTTTCTCGTGCCGTGTGCCGGATAACGAATTTTTTTCGCAGAAAGAATAACTTTATATCGATTTCAATTGTTTACTCTTATCGTTTCCTATTGTTAGAATCGATTATAAAACAAGCGGTCTAGAAAACAATGATTTAAAATTTTCGTTGTAGCGCCGGAGAAAACAGTTGTGTATTTTTATTTATAATCTTTATGTCATTTGTTCATCGTTCCAAGCAAACAAATCTTTGTATGCTCGTTTTTTAGGAAGCTGGTCGGTTTAATTTAGACGACAGAAGTTAAAATTTTCGAAGATGTCACTTATGCGGCTATAGTTCTAAATCAATCGGCTAAAAATTAACCTCTTAGGAACGATGCGCCGCTATAGTGGATTTCGCGGATGTCATTTTTTTGAACGACGCGCCACACAGTTATTCTTAATTATACTTATTATATAATTAATGTTCAACCTTAATAAGTACCTTAATAATTTTTTAAAGGAAATGCAAAGATGAATCGACTTGTGGAAAACAACCTAAAATTTAGTCGAAATGGGTTACTGAAATAATTTTGTCAATATCAGCTATACTAGTCCGGAGACTTCCTCTATTAACTAAACCGTTTCGTGGTAAGTAGCTACTTGTCGCTCGAAGAAATTATTGGACGTGTCCGAAACAGCCTTTAGAAGGTGTGCAGCATATTGACTGATCATGTACGTATCGGTACAAGTCCTTCTGCGGAGTGCGACGTGAAGCGAAACGCACGGATTACAGAGGTTGGCGTGTCGCGCACATGTTCCTGGTTTCCAGTGTTTTTTGTCGCCGGGGATCGTCAGTTTTCGCACGTCCACATGCCGGTGCAGCGACCCGGGTCAGCAGCGTGTTACATCGTCAACCATGAGGCAGACGTCCCGCGGACCGTCGCAGCGTTGCTCGCATTACGCTCGATGTGAACGTGACTTTAGGTGCGAGACAAGAGATTCAGGCGACGAACCCGGCGACAACGAGAACGGAAATGACAACGGCAAAAGCAACAGTAACGCTCGCGTGCATGCACACGCACGCGACGGAGATAATTTCGGTGACCGTGTGTAATTTCTCGGGAATCATTTTCGCGACATTGACAGCTTGGTTATCGGCGTTAATTGACGCCCGATCACTTCTTCCATTAGCGGCGCATTTCGCGCGGCCGTGATCGCTTGTAACGGTAATGCGTCCGACGCCGAATGCATTTTGATATTTTAAATGGATCCGGACCGGCAGAATTAATTCGGCGATACGTATCGACGACCCTTTCGTGTCCGTTGATCTGCGTAATGGCGCTAGATATTCGATTAGCTAATTATGAGTAAGCGATATACGGCGTTCTGTGACGGCCGGAAATTTAAACCGGTCGGTCGGAGGGTTATCTTTCGTCCGTTGCGCTTCCTGCGCGCCGTTTTCGTTCCGAATTCCACCGGTGAACGAACAACACGCAGTTGCCATCCTCGATCCCCGGGATATCTTCCGTTAGTCAAACAATTTCGATCGCAAGCTACTCGTGCGATTGTTTCGTCGTGCGCGTTTCGCTAAACGAGATTGCTGCAGGGTGGATGCGTCGGCTTAGGTGAAATGAATTGTACGAGCAGCTCGTTATATTATTAATCAGAGTTCCCTCGGATTCGTATCGCTCGCATTAGTATAATAATATCGCAAAATAGGTCATTGCTCGCCAATGAGGAGCTAGGATGAGCGCCCGCGAAAATAGGTCAACCAAATATATTTATTTCAATTAACTATTTGTCGCTGATTGAACGAAACTCCAGAGCGAACCTTTTGAAAGGTATATATCCGTTTTTGTAATTAAATTGATGGTCTAGTGCAGCAATTTAGCAAGTAGTTTTAGCAGATGAAACGTCAGGTTCGTTAAATAAACCGTATTCAATTATTTATCGTATTACTAGCCGTAATTGTTTACCGTAATTATTAAACCGTATTAAATAAAGCAAAAACCGATTACCTATCGATCTATTAAATGTTTCTCTTTCTCGTGGAGCTTTTCCTTTGATATCTAAAATTCTATGAATAAATCATCCGCCGCCGCGGCGTCGCCAGACAAAATATCGATATTTTTCTAATTTAACAGGCTACAGAATCCGTTCTTTATTCGCTTCGACTTTTAATTGAGCCTTCGCGCGGAACAGGTGCAGCAAGTTGGACCGTCAACCTATTATTATCTGCCGGCTCTGTTTCAGACGCGGCGCATTTAATAAAACGACATAACTTGTGTACCCCAATTTCTATTTCGTTCTGCTGTGAGCACAAAGCTAGCGTGTCTGGTCTTCATGCTTAATTGTTTTCGCTCGGTGCCCGAGCGAATGGCTCGCATATTTTTCACGCACGCCACGCCATGCTAATTGTTACGTTTAGCTTCGTCGTGTAAACGAATTCATTTCCTTCGTTACGAAAAGATTTTTTATGCACGTAGATCGAGGAAACCTAGAAATTAATTTTTCTCATCGCGATTCTTACTGTTATAGCGATGATATAAAAACGATGCTAAACACAATATTCAGCTAATAATTTACCAAATAGAATTTTGAAATAATATATTTCTACAGTATTTGTTACACACATTCGATTTATGTAAAAATCAATTTTTCTACTTCCATTTTGGAGTAACTACAAAATTCTTTTGTGAAAAAATTATCTTTTTATCGCGATTTCCACTGTTACAACTGTAATATTATAGCAGCAATACTAATATTTTTACAGCAGTAATATGCACTATTACAGCGGTATGGGAATTACATAAATTCGTGAGGCACCCTGGCTATTGATTAATCGGAATCAATTTTATAAATACACATGGTGTCCCAAAAGTCATTCGTAATGGAGAAATGAGAGGTTCCTGAGGTCATCTAAAGTATCTTTTTCCTTAGCGAAAATGCGATCCGCGGCTTTGTTTACGAGTTATTAACGAAAAACAGTGAACAATGAGAGACGAGATCGGCTGGCACAAGGCGCTCGAGCCAACGGCTGATCGAAGCCCAGTTCCACTCATTGGAACGCCGCCTCGCGCCAGCTGGATCTCACCTCTCATTGGTCACTGTTTTTTATTAATAACATATAAACAAAGTTCTGGATTGCATTTACGCTAAGGGAAAAGTTGCTTCAAATGGTCATAGCAACCTCTTATTTTCCGATTGCAAGCGACTTTTGAGATACTAGACAACAACGAATCAGACTCGTGATCATGATTTTATTCATAATAAAAAAATATTGATTTTTCTGTTATCAAAATCTAGGAATGAAAATACATGAAGACATACAAGAAACAAAAATTATCCCATTCTAGTATTGAAGCTATTAATCCTTTGCACTCGAGTAGTGACACTAAGCGACAACTAAAAATTGTTACATCGCGTACCAAAATACTTTGAACATTATCAAACATGTTTACATTTAAAATAGATTACAATATAATAAATCACAAGACTGAATTTCACATGCATAAAACACACTAAATACTGTAATCGTGGAGACTATGTTGAATTTATAGTTAAATTGATTTCGAGTGCAAAAGGTTGGGGACAAAAACAATGCTAATCAATGCAACCATAAGAGAAATCCTAGTGCAAAGGGTTAATGTATTATTTTCATAAAAATAAGGTACATTATGCAAACGTACAATCGTCGATTATGATGAAATTTCGCGCATTCACAGGGTGAGATTGGAAGCGTCAAATATTTTCCGCCAAACCATAAATGCACGAAGTTGTTTAACGTTCTTTGCAACGGACTTCGGCGCGTTTCATCTACGGTACACCGCCACGGGGAAAATTCCGCGAACGTTCCGGCGCATTGTTCGAACGAGCCGACAACAAATCGTAAAACTCGCGGATCAGTTTTGTTGCGTTTTTCGAACCGGGAACCGGCTACGGATCGTGTCGCATGCAGGCCCCGATTGTTACGCGGACGCACCGACACCGGTTTATTTCCATGGCGTACAAGTGTAAGCGGCGAAACGGTGATTTACATAATGCTATGCATTATGCGACAATAAACATGCGCGGCGCGGACTCGCGGAGCGACGTATCGGCCGCCCATCGCACCGCATCGGGCCGCGGATCGAAATTTCGAAATTTCTTCCTGCGACACGCAGGAATCTGTGTACACCATCTACGCTCTGATTGGCTGACGCCAGTTCGTCCAGCGACGCGAGATTTACGACCGGCCGTGTGCTGCGCTCCGCATATAAATAAACTTCGGTTGGGCACCACTGTTCACGGATGATCGCAGCAACGTTGCTCGGCCCCCGCCGGCAAATGTGCCAATCGCAATTAGCATTCTACGCCTGCGATTATTGGATCGCGTTGTCCCGAAAGTCGCCGTTTCGAAACGCAGTAGAACCCCGGTTGACCGACCTAATCTGGGAATCTCGAGTGTTCGGGTAATATAACAGCTACTTAGTCACACTGCCTGATTCAATCTTCACTCATTTATACTGCAAATGGTATTGCATTTTGGATCGTCTTGTCGCGTTCGGATAAGGGAAAATTCCGACATCATTTTACGGACCCCGTAGACCTAGTGGTACAGGTAGCTCTCCTACGACACGGTTCTGCTCTAACACGATAAGAAAACTGCGAAAACCTTTGTGCAACACTGTACTTCTACAGCACTAGATAACATGATTTTTGTTTAACATATTTAAAAACTAAATTACCATAAAATAATGAAGGGAAGGAATAATTAACTATAGTGTTTTTCCGCTGAGAGAAGATGAAAATTTAAAAGGGAGCTGCAAAATTGTCTATCAGCATACTACGAAGTCTACAAAATTACAGATTTTTTAAAGAGCATAGAAAATGCAGAAAATCTAAATAAAGCAGTATGTTCAAAATGTCGAATCAGTCGACTGATCGTCATGATGACCATGTCAAATCAACCGACTGATCGATTATTGTATATAGATGTTAAGGTGTGAAGTTACAGTTTTACTGTTATTGTTTTTACTGTTATTTACTGTTATTTATACACTCTGTAACCAGAATAGTTGTTTAGGAAACAGAAATGTTTTCAAATTGAATGTGGGAATTTCGAAAGAATTTAGTTGCGTTCCTCTGAAAGAGTTCGTTGTCTCAAGAATTGCAATTATATTGTTTATTCGGTTAAATAGTTGTTTGAACAAATTAATTCAAAGCTGATATAAAGTTACAAATTTACATTTATTAATTGTTACAAAGAAAACGAGTTCCCGAGTTGTGACAAGACGATCAAATTGACCGAGAAGAAACCCGAAACCGTCAAACGAAAGTTCAGAAGAATTGGCTGACATTGATTCTCCGTCATGTATAATGAGAATATAATACAAGTCTCGAAAATAATATAAATACATTTGTCCTACTATACCGCCATCCTTATTGAAAATGTCTTACCTACTAATTTGATGGATTTCAATTTCATTTATTGGTAAACGAGGTGACCGATAAACTAATCGACGCGAGGAGCAAGGGGGATTTCTATATCTAACACGCTTCATGTGTCAATATATACAGCTATCGTACAGTTAATTAATTTTAAAATCAAAATAATTGGAACAAAAATTAAGTTTTTAAGCTGCAATTTATACTATGATTTGTCTGCGCGATATAGAAGAAAGTTGTGAATGAATTTTGCAATCCGATAATATTTCCCAAACAAATTTTTTTTTGTTGCTTAAAAATGAAAGTGTTTTCATTTTCTCGTTTCCCGATAGTAAGATATCATATGTTATAACATAAATATAAAAAGTATGGGTATAATTGCAGTAACTTTATGCAAACGCAACTCATTCTGCTCAGCAGCTGCTGCTGCGACGCAGGACGTAAAAATAAGTATCGTATATATATATAATAATATGAAGAAAAAATAATATGAGAAAAATAAAACAAATAAAATTAAAAATAAAATAAAATTTAAGAAAATTAGGGTGACCGTCAGATATTCTGCACTACTCTACCCACAAGAAAACAATTAATACTACACGATGTACCCGCCCTGCCAAACCACTTTTGTAGAAACATTTTTTTAATAACTGCAACTCCTATTCTGCTGTATTCGTGTAAACAAGACACCCTGTATGTAGCATTTGATATAAAAATTGTTGCAACTTGCAGTATAAAAACACGATGACCGGTGAAGCCAAGATGCTAGAAATATAAATCGAGTAAATTTCAATGCTTCAAAATGTTGGAATATTATCATCAGAAATTGTGTGAATACTCTTAGTAAAATAAACGCGTTGCGCATGATTACATAATAATGAATTACACGTAATAAGAAATTCATGTTGGCCAGACGGGTAAACCGTATAAAATTAGCGTGACGCTGAATGTGTTAAAATGTTAATAGACCTGATCGTTACGTTGTAGAATGCAACCGAATACTCGGCGTTATAACACGCGTAAACTTCAGCAGTATTTGCCACGTTGCGCTGGTGCTCTAGAGCCTGGCCATTGTCACTTGTTTCCTATTCAGATCAACCATGCGACACATAACGAGGGTTAACCATGTTTCTGTTCTGTTCGGAATCGATGATTATTGCCTGTTGCTCACAACTTGCTCCAAATTGAAAGCGACCGCGACCACTTTATACAGACGCGCGTAACAAAAGCGATCTCTCCATTGTTTTTTCGTCGTATAACGTTCGTGATCCTATTCATTCAAACAGCAATTGTTCCGTCTCGGTAACCAATTTACGTTTTTCACATATTATTCGCCGAACAAACGAAACAGTGATCGTGAAACCGGTAACATTTCCGAAGTAGAGAAACGTCATTTTGTTTGGGATAATTTTCTGCGATGATGAAATTTTAGAGCGATTACCGGCGTCTCTGCAGTTGGACATGAGCTGCCGAAGCGATTTACGTACATATCCCAAACAAATTAAGTTGACGACTTGCAAACAACGGGCTAAGTATCTTACATCAGGAAGCATACGCTAAGCAAGCGTTTAGCAATCATACTATTCTACATTGCTGAAGGAGGAGCAGGAAGCGGCTTTCGGGTCGGGTAAGTACACATCGCTCGTTTGCACTTCATTAGATAGAGCACGTGGATGTATGAACACCATGGCTAGCAAAGAAAACTTCGTGTAGCTCGCGTGAAATTTATGCAAACTGTTCGATGGAATTTAGATATTTCAGTGTGCAGAATTAGAGTAATGGCAAAGGTCTCCTTTTCGGCGTTACTCATTGTTCGGTGAACAATGGTTGCTTACTCATAGTTAACCCATAGGATAAGTGTCCCGATTATCGTGTCTGTCCCAATTTCCGTGCCCCCCGATTAAAAACAAATAGAAGCAGAGAAGTTTTATATATAAATTGATACCTCCCCTGAATGTTACACGTTGAAAGATGAACATAATAAAAAATATAGGTCATCAATTTATAAGTAAAGCTTTTCTATTTCTATACGTTTTTAATCTGGCACATCTACCCCAGAAGAACACCGCATAGTGATCTGATTTTATGGGCGCACGGAACAAAAATCATAACTTCTAAACTAATTAATTTTCAACCTAAGTACCTTAATAATTTTTTGAAGGGAATGCAAAGATGAATCGATTTGTATAATACATAAATAATATACAGTTATGTTAAAAAGTTGCTAGTTAACACTAGCTAGGTAATAGCCTATTTGACACCAATCTCTACCAAGCGGTGTCAAAAGACACTTTTCAAATTTTAACTTCAAATTGTTCTCTAAGCTTAATTATGTTTTCACGACTAATTTTTTGACTTTTCGTACAATAGTTGTTAAATTAATTCCAGGATATCACCCCCCTCCCCCCGGATCTAAAAATGTGCATATGGTATACTTATTTCTACCGTGAGGTGTCTTTTGACATCTTAAGGATTTCATAATAGTGTCTAATTTTACACGATTTTACATATAAATATCAACACCATTTTGCGGCGAAATAGGTATATACAAAATTGCGGTATAAATAGTGTTAAATCTCACAGTAGAAAGCATCTGGCATCCTTGCCCCATTTGTCTGATCATTAGTTCTTACGCTGCTTGTTCGAACAACATACGACGATTTCACTTATCGTCGCTGTATCACTTATCTGACACGTACCATCCTTATTCCATTTGGCTGAGTACTGGTCATACCATACTACTTCTCCAAGCATTGACCGGCTCTATTACAGTTGCCTGACATATGGTCGCTCTATACTCCTTATCCGAACAAATGCCACGGTTTAGGAATGCAGGTATACCGTATAGGATATATCATGCGCTCTCAAGAAAAAGTTAAAAGTCGATGATTTGGTCAATTCCTTTGTCTAAAAACTGTAAATTTTTTAAGAGAATATACAACGAATAATGATGCTCTTCAGGAACTTTTCTTTTTCACGTACTGTAAGACCATTGTCAAAAATTATTGTCGTATTTAGAATACTTCATTTTAGAGAGTAGGTGTATTTAGGAGACATGTTCACGTTACCGTTGAAAGTATCTCCTTCACAGAAAAATTTATTCTATGTTTACAATTTCATTAAATATTGCATTGTTTGGCGTACATACGTAGTGTTTCGAGAAAGCATATTTATTCAGGACCAAACATTTATTAAGTGGTACGCCATTGGAATGGCGATTAATTGAACTGGGTTTTCCTCAACCTTTTCGATTTTTGATCATTCCAAGTAGTGACGATGAATAACACTATAAAAGAATAAGAATAGTAATAGATTTCAAAACGCAAATTCACTACAGTGAAACATATCAATAATTCGATCATATATCGGGCGCTTCCTACCGCCATTTCGAAAAACTGTACAACAGCTGGTCCCGCAATGCATTTCGTTTTCTTTGTCGCGGATACGTGACCGTGCGGCACATGTTACCGAAGAAAACGACCATGTAATATTTCAAGAACCATTCAGACACAAGGTGCCACCATCTTCAACAGGATGCATCTCGCGTGTGACCCCGTGCTCGCCCGCTTCGTATGCACAGCTGAATAAATTTTTCGTTACGCGGCGACAAAATGAAAGCATTACGTCGAAATTCGCGAGAGCATCGCAGAAACACAGGAGCTATCGATCACGTGATAACAACGTTAAGCAATAATGTGCTTACCGCTCTCTAGACTGCACTTACGAGTCTGTGTGTCCTCAAGAAATTCTATTAGTGTTACAACGCTACGTTGCGAGGCTAGTATACTGTCGGATGCATGTTTAATTAATAATTATCACGAAACGTTCGTGTACAACATGCTTCGATTTAAACCGTGACAAATATGTATCGGAATTCGCATTTTTTACCAGCGTTTAAAAATATAAAATATACAAAGGGTTAAAAGGAGTTTTTTATAAACGTCTGTAAGAAAATTTCTAGCAGAAAGTCTATTCCTCAGACATTTCTCAAGATTTTCTAACTGAAAATTGACTACGAGATAATCAGTGCACATGCTTTTGGATAAGGAAGAATTCATTCAGTCTTTCGAGAAAATATCGTTTGCTTCAATTTATTAAATAGTCAGGATTCTCGAAGTTCTATCGTCTGACGATGGACGATTGTATGATCAGCAGAGAAATCGGACGGAAATCGAAATAAATGCGACACATCGCAGCTGTTGCGTTTTCGTGGAAAACCGCCATCATTATGCAACTCGCGTTTCCGCGCACGCGACACGCCGAGACGGAGCGCGCGTTAGCGGATGAAACACAAACCGTGTCGGCGAATTAGCTTCGTACGGCTCTCGTGTCAAAGGATTTAGTCTGTCGGCGTATTACAGTCATCTCATTCTTCGCCATTACGTTCTGGCGACGCGAATTGAAGCCTACGGGAGCGAGGATAGGGTCAGCGAGGTGCAAACGTTTCACGCAAACACTGTCGAGCGAAACATTTTTGCGTGCCATCGGCGACCAACGAAGATAGTAACGAATGGCTGACGCAGCGATATCGATAGGAAACGCTGACTCCGCGCCGGGATTTTCTCTCGATTTGTCCACTGGTATAATTGCCGTGGTCGAGTTATTGTTATCACCGGCGATAACGATTGATCCGACCGTTGAATCGACTGTTTAGGTGCCTCGAGGACGGCCGGTTTATAGTGTCGATCGGAAAACCGTGGCCCTGCTGAGGAACCCACCATTCTAGAATAAGTTATCATTTTTCCTGTGAAAAGTACTCTCAATCTATTTATTCATTTTTTCTTTATGTTTACAAACTTTTCATTCTAAAGAAACACTCTGTTTCTTTATGTTTAAAAACTTTAAAAAAGAATTTTGTTTTTCCTTCTTAATATTGCATATTATGTATTACTGTTTATCCAACGAAAATTAATTCCGACCAGCATAACATCTATGTATAAACTTAATACGATCGCAAAGGGTTAATATAAACGTACAGATACTAGTTTGTAATCTACTTGCTCAGCATCTGGAAACACTTATCGTTGCGGATCTTTAGGCAAAGTAGAATTTTTTGCGCTAGAATCTTTTATAGGTTAAATAAGACTATGTTTCTTCTGTTGATAAATAGTCTGGTAAGAATGTCTGGTATATGATAGATATTTTGTTTAAAAGCAATGTTCTGTTAATAATAATTAATAATACTGATAATATTCCAAGATTGCTTTTGTCACTTGATAACCCGTTTTGGAATGGTCGTCAGCCGATTTTGGTGAATTGGAATACGTATTTTAACTGTTCGCCGCTCTGATTTAAAGGACCACTGCCGGAATAGGATGATCGCGTTTTTGTAAACGGACATTTAAATTTACCGAGCCCGAATGGAGTTTTATGTGCAGCCAAAGAAAAGAATCGTGATAAATAAACTATAAGAATTATCGTGATAAAAAAATCTACTCACCTAATTCTTCACGTAATAGAATGTTTCACTCATAGAACGACATACAAATTCGAGTAAAGTAAAACGCTTTGGAGCCTTTAAACAGGCAGCAGACATTATGAACGTAGAATTTGTACGTATCTTTTTTCTATCACCAAAATGTAGAACGCTGTAACGATTGACTAGTACAATCGAGTTGAAGTTAGCACTGTGCATGCACTGTGCGCAGAATGCTGCTGCTAGTGACGCGATGTGTCTTTTTCGAAACGAACTTTCCGGGGCCGAGTAATTTATTTACTGACGGTATAATTTATTTTACGCGTGCAAAAATTGAGAAAGTTCACTCGTTTCATATGAAATTAATTTGTGAAATTTCTATTTCTTTTCTGTTAAGAATATGTTGACTGCTCAATCGAGCTATTTCATCAAAATCTCAACTTTCTGAATCGAAAAAGGCATTCCTAGTGCATCCCTCGATCACCTTACGGATTAATGAGATTTAGTTGATCTTCTTAGATTTCAATTCCCGTTCTCGTGCGCTCCAGGTCGAACAAAATTCGATTGTATGCACCCTTGCCTAACTTCTAGTCGAACATGGCGGTAGAACGGTAGAACGTTATACTACGAGTGCAAATGTACGGAAAGAACATACATGGTATAAAACTTGCACGTCCGAAAGCTTGGTTTTGGAAAAAATCCAATTTTACAACGAGCATTTCTGCGTATTGTGTTGAATTCCAGTCGAACATGTTCAAACTCGATGTTTCCTAGAACGAATTATACGATTTGCAGTTGCTACAGCATCCCATGCAATATTTTATCGATTTAATCTAATTCGTTCGAAAATGAAGCTTTACTTGCGAAGATATTATGTTTCTTTTTTGTCACTTATGAAAAGAGATTTGCACCGATATTGCAGGAATATATAACATAAGGATTTACCTTTAAATATGCTCGTTAGTTAATTACATTCAATCTTAGTACATCTCTTCTACTGTATTATGTTTGCCAATTATTATATTTCCTTTCCCTGCCTCTCGTGCAACTTTGTATCTAAATATTGCTTCCTCCCTTTCTACTTCTACGTGTTCTTTTGCGAAACGTTTTATTATTTCTATTGCTCGAGTAACCTGGAGGAAGTATAACTACTTTTTGCCGACTTTTGTTCGCCCATTCTGCATTCTTCTCATTTGTATTTCATTTTCAAGTATGCTATTGTTCATTTTTCTCTGTTCTTCCGCATCATTTGTTATACCTTTTGTTCACGTATTACTCATGTCTGCGCTCTGTGGATAAACAGTTACTTTCTAATATATTCTATTTCACAGAAATCTATTTCTGTGAAATAGATTTCACAGAAATAATTTCAACTGTCTAAAGTACAGTTGATATTGTTTAAAGGACAGTGAGCTTAGATGCGAAATATGTCATAATTAGATTGCGGATCTTTCTACGAAATTAACATAATCCTGATCGATTGCATTAAAGAAAAGTAAAAAAAATATGCAAGTAATCTGACAGCATTCTTAAAATCCTCTTGTACCCTCTCTACTCCGACTTTTATTTATGCAATAATTTCTTAGAAAGGACAGAAAATTAATGTTTATTCCAATTTATTTTATTCCAATTTTAAAGAACAGAATAACATCCATACTTAATAAATTATTACTAGTAATTTTCATCACGAGTCGAAAATATGGTAAGGGGTTAAAGAAAGTAAGGGAACGGTAAAATAATAGGTCAAGACTAAAAATTTGTATGGGTGTCAAAAATGAAATGATGAGTGTAGGTTAAACATTTGGAAATCGCAATTCAAGTCCATTCCACGCCCTTGTGGCTGGAATTGTCAATAAATAAATAATAAAAGTGATCATTCAACAGCGATACCATCATCCATGGGTCACCCAGTAGGTCCGACGAAATTCTATGACACCGGGAGCACTGTTTCTTTCAGGATCAGACGGGATGCCACCGAAAAGTTCGAAACAAAACATCGACGTCATTCACACTGATGGAATCGCGAAATGAGTTCGACGCGGACGCGATGGAACGAACCCGAAGGCATCCGAGAGTACGGCGCGTAAATAATTGAAAGCCCGGAATGGATACGTCAGTCTGCGTGATTTCCATGAAACATTGATGGCTCGTCGGTTGTGAAAAAGGTTCGGCGGCCAGGGCGCATGGTGTCGGCGTCTCCGGCCGCGCCGTGTAGGCTCCGAGACAGACAAGACGCCTAAACGGTCGCTTCTTGCGCGCGGAAAGTGCAGCTTTCGAAGTCGTACGGCTCGTCGCCCCCGAAGTAGACCCTACTCAAACCATCGATAAGAGTGGGCCATGCATTATGCAAGAAACTAGTCGCGGCGGGGGCGGCGTGGTAAACGCGAGGAAGGGGAACGGGTCGGGAGAGAGGAGACGGGGCGAAAACGGGTTGAAGGGAGAGGAGATCGGCTCGAGAGGTCGAGCAGAAAAGGCCGAAAGGAAGAAAGGAAAAGGGTAGGACACGTTGAATTGGAACGACGCGACGGCTGCGACGGGGGGAGGATATTGCCAGGATTTGCATATCATTTTATAAATTCCGAACAATGTACCAGCCCGCCCCGGTGCCTATCGTCCCCGGAATTTGTAAGAGCCGCGTAGACCTATGGGTATTGTGTACACGGGGATGCACTATAGATTTCGAATCCCCATTTTCACTCGCTCGCCGGCCTTCATACACGGGGCCTCGTGAATTTAAATCGCTGCGGCGCCGAATTAATTTCACGCCTGAAAAAAAGATATCCCGAGGGCGAGGCTTAAGGCAGTCCTCGACCGGATCCTCTAGGCGCTTTTGGCGCGACGAGACCCTTTTCCGATAACTTAAAGGAGGAATTTCTTTGGCCAGATTGCCTAGATCGTCCTCACAAAGAAAAGGAACACAAAACGTGGAGATCCAGGCTCTCCTTCGACGGAGCATTTTTTCGTCGGTCGGCTCGGGGTTCGAGGGAGACATGAGAGAAGATTCGGCGCACGGTACGCTGTTTCAATTAGGCTGCGGAACAAAAGTCGTCATCAATCATAAATTAGATAGAAATGTTTATTGTTTGTTTGAAATATGCCATCAACGCCTTAATCTTGAAACTTAAATTGAATCTTCTTCTTAAATTGAGTATTCTGGGGAGGCCATTGTTGAGGGCCATGAATGTTAGCTGATAGTGTTATTTTTTTTTAATTTAAAGTTCTATCGGGCTTAAAAACCAGCCCTGATATAATTGGACACTTTCGTATAATTGGAGTGACTTTCAGTACTTCAGTTCAGATAATAGAAGTTCAACTGGGATTCACTAAAAAACCGCGCATTCATAAAAATTTCATTCATATAAATGGAGTTCTACTGTATTGTATTTACGACGATATACAGGGTGCATCAAAATTATTGTAACTCCGGAAAATGAGGGCTTCTTGGGGTCATTTGAAGTAACTTTTCCCTTAGCGAGAATGCAATTCGCGGCTTTGTTTACAAGTTATTAACGAAGAAGAGTCGTTGGCTCGTCCGCCTCGCGCCAGCCGAGCTCGCCTCTCATTGGTCAATAACTGTAATTTTAGGTATCTTCTAATAATTATTAGGTATCTACTAATAAATTAATATGTATTCTTCGCATTAACATTCCATTTTGTTCTACATTTATTTGGCAGTTGAAACAGCGCTTAAAATATATTTGACGGTGACGGCAACGGTTAAAATATATTTGACACTTACAAAAATGCTTAAAATATAATTGACAGCGCCGACAATGCTTAAAATATATTTGTCGGTCACGGAAATGCTTGAAATATATTTGACAGTTCCAACAATGCTTGGAATATCAATTTTAACGAGAGCAAAAGAAAGACGAAACGAAAATCGATGGCCTCTCGAGTTTTTAAGATTGGTACAAGCTACGGATACGTAAAGAAACTCAGTCTATTCTGAAGCGTTCAAGGAATGTTCGCTACGAACGACAAGGCGTATTCTTATTAAAATCTGCTTCTTCGCGGAGCAGGATGTCGTTACCGGCAAATTTTAAGTAAATTGTCGCAGACACTACGGGCTGGCTTCTCCTTGTCACAAAGGCGCTACACTTTGCGAAAGTAGCGCGTCGAGTACTTAAGAAAATGAGAAATCCTATCCTTGTCCCAAATATATCTGTCAGCCTGGTCCGGGAACGACGTGCGACTCGAGGCGTCACCTTTTTTCCTCTTACTTTCGTCGGCCGACCCCTTTCGACCCAGTGTCCTTTTTAAAGCGGCCGGCGCACGCCACGGCGCTGCTATTCTGCGTGAAACTGCTACAAAACGCCGCCGCAGATATTACCATAAATCGTGGCCAGCAGCAGGAGAGCGGAGTTTATCCTGTAACATTCGATCCGTGAAGTTGCGGACGAGCGAAATCGAACGCAGCGGCCGTCGGAGTGAAAAATCGGGATGCCGCAATATCCGCAACCGATTGATTTATCCGGAGTTTCGGCCGGGCGAGGGCGAGGGAGAGAGGCGGATCTGTAAGAGGGGAGGGTCTCTTAAAGAAAACACCGAGGCAATCCAATATCTTCCTCTCGAGGCGAGGTGAGACTACGCGTCCGAATGGAGCTGGTCATCCGTCGTTTCGACAGATTTTCATTCCATCTAGCAGGTGCCCGTAAATCAAAGAAATTGTGTCTGACCGTTTCTCCTGCTGGAAATTTTTCTGCCGTATTTTCCCTCGTTTCCCTCGCCTTTTTTCTGTCTTCTCTGCAACTTCACCTTCTTTACGGCCTTGAAGGACACTTGCCGTTTAATAATGCTACAGCTTCTCGCTTATGGGCCCGAAAAGCCGACCTACAGTGGTTCAGAACTCCAAAAACGCGACCGAAGTCAAATTTTCAAGCTCCATGAAAATGTTTCCTCACCGGTTGTTTAATGTATAGACGAAGTCGCAGCATACATACGGATTGTCGACAAGATTTATAAACTTTTTGACGAAGCCTTGAAAAATACTTCTTGTTCTTTTATAAATTACTTTTCTCTTTATATTTTATATTATACAATTTACCGAATTAATCTCGTATTGGCTATAGCAAAAGTTGACAAGTAATCACATAGAAAACATAAAACATGGGAAATAATTTGTACTAAAAATGCATAAAAGATGCCATTTAACCCCTAGAAATAGTATTAAAATAGAAATAGTATTAAAAAACCTCTAAAACCATTCTACTCGTAATGATTAATGCATATATAATAAAGTTTTTAATTTAGTTTTTGGAGTTCTAATACACTATGTGACGGAACGCACGGTAACAGAGTTGTTCGAGGATCGATCCTGTTGCAATCCGGTTTGTTTGATATCGTCGCGCGAGGGTGGTGGCGCAATACATCTTCTCCGGGGCAGAGCTTTTAAAAAATTACGAGACGTAAGCTTCTTAGTGGGCCGAGTATTTAAATAGTGTCAAAAGTTTTCGAGCTGCGATCAGCCTGAATGGATGAAAAGGTAGCCTGGGAGTGAAAGGGACTCTTTGTAGGCGGATTTGAAAGAACAGAAACGTCCTTCGGTTGCCCTTTCGCGTCTTCGCAGAATCCTCTCTGCTTCACGGAATCAGTCCGTAGCGGCCGACACTGCGAAACTTATTCGCTCTTCCTCATTTCTTTTCGCTCGCGCAGATGTTTTCACGCGTTACTCGCGCGTTTCCGACCGTTTACACGCGAAAACGCGGGCAGACGCGCGCCCCGTGTACGCGTGAAATTACTGCGAACAATTTTTCGCAAGAATCTGCGATGCTCGCGTCAAATTATGTCACCGGGAATGTTTCTCGGTGAAACTATTCGGAGAATGGAAACGCGAGGGTGTAGCGACAATCTGGAACCAGCGTGACGCAGTCCGGCCAGCTTTATGATGAAGCGATCGTAAAAATACCAAGGGAAAAGCCACCGCCCGATACAGCGATTCGCGCAGTGGGCTATTTCCGTCCTAACAGCAGTAAAAAATGTTTTCTAACTCGAATCATATATTTACCCTTTATTTCTCCGCGCAATTCCACTAACACTATATCCGCGGACTCGTTGTTGTAAAATATTGCGGTAGAAAGGAAAAGTCGGCCCGTTTGAACTTGTACGAAACATAATGTAAATCGAGCTCTTTATTTCTGTTATTTAAAATCAATGGAAGTCTTTCTTCGAAAGTTTTCAATACAGTTAATAATTTGCGTATAATTTTATAGTCGTCGCGTTAGCTAAAAAATGTAAGAAAATGTCGTTTTTTCACTTTCTTTTTATCTGAGCCTATAACGAAATTTTCAACATGGTTAGAAGTTACCAAGAACTACCGAATGCATTTTTTAAATTTATATCGGAGGTTCAGACAAAAGAGTGAAAACAATAGCTTTTTCACACTTTTTTATTCCAAGCAATAGTAAAATTTAAACAAAAATTATTATAATCTTTGCACAGTGAACAAGTCATTTAGACCAGTTTTGAAACAGCTATACCATTCTAAAAGTCTGGACCCAATTTTCCTCCCTGTATCTATTCAACTTCTGTCGAGTATATTCGTCGAATCGTACAGATACCGGACTCCATTGAATCCCAGATTAAAAATATTTTTATTTGACTATCCAGTTTCTGATACGCCATTGTGTACCTGGTGTATGACAGGTACAAAAAAAGAGACGAGATGAAGTCAGTTTTCCCGAGTTTATTGATGTATTAGATTCTGTTAAAAGTTTATTAAACCAAGCTCTAAAACTAACGAACGCGTTAGTAATTAATTTCGCCACTTTTATTGTAACGTATGACTGGACTATGAAACTTATAATTTTCTACGAAGATGTCTTCGTAATCTCAGTAACTTCCAAACATACACATCATTTTAAACCAACTTGTTAGGTTTGCCGTTAATTTACATTATCAAATAATTCTTCACATCTAACTCTTACCCATGTTTAATTAAGATCGACAGAGAAGCTAACGTGTCTAGCAGGAATACCTTGGAAAGTATATAGAAAAAAGAATTGAAGAAAATAAAAATAATCCAACGCACACTCGGTTATATCTCTGTGAAAAAAGCCCGTCGTCCGAGTGTTAATTCCAGAACGTAGCCGGATCTGAGGGAGCTGCTCGGTTATCCTGATCAGCCATCCCTCGTCATTGGAGCCGTAGTAGAGAGATCAACCAATGGCCGGACGCGCGTTGGCCGAGGCTCAGCCACGTGTCTTGCGCCATAATTCGTCGATACAGCTCCCGTTCGGGTGCCGTTTTTACGGGAGAACGAGATCGAGCGGACCGCAATTTGCCGTGTTTGCGTTTTTCCCACCCGAAGGTCTCTGTGAAAGCCGGTTCGTCGCAGACTCGCAGGACGCGGGAAAAGAACATGAACAACCGTTTTCCTGCACTACAGCGGCATGTAACCGGCTCGGCTCGGCTCGGCGCTGCTCGGATCCTGCTTTTTCTTCGGGGCCGTAGTTTCTCCGGGGCACGAAGAAGACGAAGGAGAAAGCCGAAGACAAATAACACGACACAAAAAAGGGGGAAAGACCGAGGCAACACGCCGGAGAAGGACAAACTCGGCCCCTAACACTCGTCGCCACATTCGAACCCGCATTGTATGCGGTAGACGGCTAGATATTACGAGCACGAGATGTTCTTCCCACCCTTGCTTTCTTTCTCCGTTCTCCTTTTTTCCGCGTTACACTCTCTCCGTCTTTCTTCTCCCGGGTTCCCTTCTCGTTCGTCCTGTTCTCTCCGAGGCTCGTGGTACCCATTCCTCTACGAGACGGTTACTAATGGCTCGGAAGAGCCAGGAATTCGAGGCTCCCGAAAGATGCCGCGGAAGGATTGGCCGAGCCTTTTACCCGGGACGAAATCTTCGGGGAAAGTAAAACGGTCAGATTGAACGCGGAGCGGTCTTGTCGCTCGGAGCGCGAAAAATTCCGGCCTTGACAAATTTCGGGCTTGATTAGATAACGTAACGAATGAACACGGTCCCGAGGAGTAGATAACCAAAGCGAAGGGGGAACATTCCCTGGGGAGTCGGACGAGCAGAAATTCCAGATCGTATCGGCGTTAATTGTATCGCGTCCGTGTGTATCGAACGTGCGCGCCGCCGCATGCCGGACCGAGCCGAGACGAGACCAGACGTGAGGACCCGTGCGTCACCCCGGCCTCGAGCTATTCAAGGCGCTCCCAAAATGTAAGACGCGAGCCTGATGTTTCGGAAACGTGAAAATGCAAAATAAATCAAATACTTTTGCTACGCCATAAACCGAGCATTAAATATTCCGGATTTGTACATTGGTACCAATTTCCTCATTCTCACCGGACTCCCTAAACACAATTAAAGCCCTCCAAAATACGATTTTTCATCCTAAATGCTTTAACTACCTCATTAAAATTAAAAATATATTAAATATTTAAAGAATATCAATAACCAAAACTTCATTCCATTTATCTGGATACCGGCCCATATCGGAATCGATGGAAATGAGAAAGTTGATTTTCTTGCGAAAGAATCGACTAACATTAACACCTGCACTGGATATCGAAGTCCCTTTTACCGATTTCATTAATGCTAAATTGCTTAGCAAGAGTTAATTTCAAGCAGAATTTCAAGAGCTGAACCATATAATCTGGCAGTTTCGGAATAAATCATTTTTGTTAATCACACCTTGTTAAGCAGGTGCAACAATATGGAAACTCAAAAACAACCGTGTTGAAAGTTACTTATTGTTTCGATTAAATATCTCTAGTTGCAAAGAAGAACGTCCATATCACATGTTTTCACTTTCGAGATATTGTCACTTGAATATCTGATCACTAATTGTTTCGTATTAGTAGCGTTTTTTTGTTTCTTCATCTTTCGAACCCATCGAATTTCATACCATAATTATTTTCATATTACATGCGCCTTTTCTTTTGCTTATAGAGATGTTAAATCAAACTTTGTGGAAGTGCCTCCTACATTATTCGCTTTTTTATATTATAGGATAATTAAATCTACTAATTGTTTTATTTTATTTATTCTGTTTATTATATTTTATTCTTATATTATTTATTTTATTCAACGCGAAAGGTATCTAATACTTAGAAGATTATATAATAATACGGGAACTTACAGTAGTGCAACCTAACACTTTCACCTCAATAATAGATAACAAATTATTGGCCGCATGACAACCGATTCACAGGCTACTGGTCGGCGTGAAAAGCCAATTTATAGACTACCGGTCGGTAAAGTGTTAACAATCTGAAAATATCAAAATTGGTCAAAAGTGCAAGGATTTGTAAACGGTACGTCATATTTTACGTAAAATACGTAAATAAATATAGAAAAATAATTACTTTGATTAATAAATACATTAATAGATACATCAACAGATTAGACACACTACTTTAATATCAAACGTTTACTTTGCCTAAACATCCGACTAACTATAATCGTAGATCTCTGTTTCTCAGTTTTTGTCTGATTAAATAAGTCGCGTTCATTTTCAGTGGTCAACGAGTTGACACCGCCGCGACAAACAAGTTTCTTGAAAAGAAGTATGATTGAAAAGTATGGGCTTCTGCAATTAGTGTTCTCATTAAGCCGGGGGACGCGAATCACCTTAACTTTCTGTACCAGCTCGTCTTACAGAAAATTACTTAATTGAAAGCAATTTCCCTCTCTCTCCCCCTCACTCTCTATTTCTTTCTCTTTTCCTCTCTGTTTCTCTCACGCTGACTTATAATATTTCAGTAAAGGAAAACCTTCGGATGATTATTCGCGGAAATTCCATGCGACGTCATTACTGCGAACATTATTCTAGCCTCTATAATATCTTCTATATACAGGGTGTCTCGGTTTTTCTTCAGTCAAATGGTAGCAGCACATTCTACGAGCGAAAATAAGAAAAAAAACGTCATGTAAACATAGACACAAACATGCATGAAAAACTGAACGGATTAGTGAACATGGCTTGGATAACTAAATACAGATAAGAGAAATTCCACTAACATATTTCTACATCGTCTGTTCTTATTTCGTATTCTTCTTATAATTTTTTAATAAAGCATCTTTGAGCTTATGCTTGTACGACATTTTTCCTTATTTGCGCTCGTGGAATATGCTGCTACCGTTTGGCCGAAAAAACCTGGGACACCCTGTGTAATTTCGTATCCCGTAGGCCGGACTAAACAAAAGCAAACGAGCGGTTTCTGCCTTCGCCTTTTGTCCGCGTCGCCACTTTTTATCGCATCGATAAGTCGCCACGGTTTCCGTGCCGGCTCCCTTCGGCGGAGCGGCCGTGAAAAGCGTGAAAAATTCCGCACCGTGTCATTATTGCGAGATTTGTCGGTCCCCTAACGACTATCCCCCACACCCCCGAAATCCTTTTCCGTCAATCCGTGGCACGTCTTTAGTCTCCGTCCGGCGGAAAGAAACGGCGGATGCTCTTGAATCGGTGAATAGAGAGCCATCCAAAAACAAAGAACATATTCGAGGAACGTAACTAAAGGGAAAGGGCGAGCCGGGAGAAGGCAAGGGATTGCGGTGGAGAATTGGCGCGTTCAAATGGGAGGCAACAACGGCGCCGAGCAGATATTGCCAGGCGAACATTTCGCGAGAAAATCAACCGGTGCGTTGCGTGGATTACTAGCCGGCTTTTTCGTTCCTATTTAGAAATTATTCGAGCTCTCCGCGACCGGCTGCGAGGTAAATGTTTCAAGCGCGCCGCCTCTCGTCTTAATTTTTCCTTTGAAATCCAATCCTTGAATAGGGCTATCCGTCTTTCAAAAGAACCGACGGGGGAAGTCGGATGGAAACGGGTGAAACGCTATCTCGAACTGTAAACAGTGAAACACTACGTCATAGTCTATTTTGTTTTCAATCATGAAAACTAAATATCCCATTTCATACCAACGGCTTTTAAAATTGTATTTATTTGCGGAATTGCTCTGTTCTGCTTCGCTGGATCGATCTAGGGAAAAATAGTCGGAACGATGAAAATTATAATTGAATGCATGAATTTTTCAATTTTATTGCCTATGCATTTCCTGTTTGAAAATAGGTTCACGTTCGTATCGAAAGTTTCTGTGTCTTTTTCTAGGATGGAATCACCAGCTGTGGGCACTAAACACTATTCAAGGCTAAACCTTTCTTTTTTTAAATTGTTTATTTAATGTCTCATGTGCTTAATAGCAATTAGCAATCACTTGTGAGATTACAGTTGTAGGGTTACATATAGATGTAATATATACGATAGTTTTTGCATTAAATTATTACATTATCTTCTTAATCTAGATTCCTTAAGTTACTAAAACAATTTGGATTCTTCTAAATATCATACATAGCATATAGATTTATATGCTATTATCATAGCAACTTAATTAGGACGATTTCAATAATTGTATGTAATAATGTAATAATATATTACGATTGTAATATAACCTTGGATTCTTCGAAAAATTCGACACAATCTGTTGCAAACAATCGATTCACCGAACAGCAACAGAAGTGTTTTCCACGACGCTTAATTTTCGCATTACAACCGCGTCCGTCGCACTTCGTCAGTAGGAAGGATTGAAACTTTCCGGAATCAGTTCCAGTTTTACATTTCGGTGTTCCATTACGGTGTTTCATGATCGAGGAACAATGTGGATCTCTGTACGAGTCGGAAAGTTTCCGCAAGAAGCGGCGAACTCTTTTAACACTTCGCTCATAAACCCTCGAATCGGTACTCGCTTCTGCATTATTCCCGAGCATTGCTGAAAGTATGTAGAAACTTCGCAACTTAATCCACCACCGTCTGCGTTCACCGCTATTCACGACGAATTCTTGTTAGCCGATTGTTTCTTCGGCCCGGTATTCCATTGAGATCAAGTGTTTCCCTTGGTTTGAAGTACTATTGCTTTTCGGAACGTCCGCCGCGACTAGATTTGTAATAACAATAGATTCAATTTGTAAGTTTTCTGTGCAGCAAGGCGTCGTTTCAGTATACCGACGTCCGCGCAATAATCGATACGACTTGTAGGAAGTATATGAACATTCAATGTCTTGGAGTAATTCTCGATGATTTCTCCCAGGGGGAATTGTTTTACACTTTCGTTTCAATAGTATTTGAATGTTTAACTTGTTAACCGGGGAATTCATTTTTGTTCTACTCGTTGCACAATGGTTAGTTTTTCCTCTGCAGTAAGAAGTTATATTATCGCGCTTAAATTATTGTAACTTAAATTGATCATTTATTTTGACAGAATATTTGATGACATATTTAGAAAATATATTCCAATATGCAAAGAATTAATTAAACAAAATGAAGTATTTATTTCACGGTATGATAGTTCTTAAAGCAATGTGGTGTACACTAATCAACATTAGACTCGGGTCACCAATATCTCGATTCTTATGACAAACCTTTTGAATAATACAATTTTGTACTTGCTGGATACGTTTGCTCTTGGAAAATTGAATGATATATAATTGGCGAAATGTTTTTCAAGTAATCTACATAGTTTTGAGGCAAGAAATGGATGTCTTGTACTAGTAGATAATGATCTCGGGAAATAAGTATCTTGGATCTTTTTCCAACATTAAAAACGGACAGCAAATGATGAATAGATAATGCAATGTGTAACTTTTTTATTTTCCATTTTTTCTTAATAGGACTTCTCCCAATGCAATTGTGAGGGTTTTCTGATTAAAATATAATAAGATATAATTTATCTAAGATTACATTGATTTTTATGAAAAATATAAATATACTTCTCATGTTAATATTAACTTAAATATTTTAGGAAACCAATGAAATGTTATATTAAACGAATTTTTTCTTTTTTTTTATGAAACGCACCTTCGAAATTGCACTGTGAAAATTCGAAATGTAACCATACGGACACGCTAGATTTCAGTGGTTTTATACGTAAAACATGACACGCTCAAAATATTACTTTCAAAAATTTCCGTAACGAAATATTTCGTCATACTGGTTAACAGGTTAAAGATTTTCAGAAAAGAAAAAGCATTAGGAATTTGTTGGTAATAGATAAATGATCTAGCAGACGATTAAATGATGAAAATTAAATATTGAAACGTCCTCCGAGTCGTTTCCAATTTTTCTCGGATTCGTTCAATTTATCTGTTTGGAGGTTTCGCGAAAACCGCCGAACGGTTTCCCAAATTACAGACTAACCTGTTTGTCAGTGTATCCGATGACGCCGCGCTATCGTTCGTAGCCAAGTACGCCTCGGTGATTTTAGTTCGAGGTCGAAAACCGATGGAGCATTTCAAGCCACGAAGCACGCGGGAAAAATTATTCTCGATCGCGTTTCCATCGACGCGGTGCTACAAACCGCCGATGTAGCTGAACCAAAGTAATTTTAAAATGCAGTACATTAAGAGGCCATAAACAGGTGAGCAAATTGTTCACAAAGTAATTTCGCAAAGCTTAACCCCTTGCACTACTTTGACGAGTCTGACTCGTGATGAAAGTTTTGTGCCAAATATGAATATCACGAGTCAGACTCGTGATCGACATTTCGTGCCAAACATAAATATCACGAGTTAGACTCGTTATCGACATTTCAGGCCAAACATGAATATCACGAGTCTGACTCGTGATCCTAATCTCAGGTCAGCTCAGGTCCATTCTTGGTTCTCTTGAATGAGATGAATATCCCCGTATAAGCAACGTGTTATCTAGGGGATAGTGTTACGTTCGGCCGTTCAAATTTATTTAAATTTTCAAAGGTTTCCCTCATGTGAAGTAAATACGAGAGCGGGACTATGTAACTTAGTCGTAAGGTATTGTGTTTCAAATTGTACCACTCGAGCTCCACCGCTCGGCACCTCCCGCAACCATTCCGACGGCCAAGTTTGGCACGGCTTTTTCAGAGATTCGCGGTAGTGCAAGGGGTTAATAATCTTGCACGTGTCCATAGTTAGTCGTTCCAGATGCAGCATAGCTCTGTAAAAGGGAAAAATTGCAAACGAAAGAAACCAAATAGCAACTACATTGCTCCTTTAATTGTATTAATAGATTAAAACTAATACATTGACTTTTTAAAATGTTTCGACACTATTTTAAATTGTAACTAGCCCATAAATATGATATTGATTTGTTCATCCATGTCTAAGCTTAATGAGAAAAATTTATGAATCTATCCTGACAAGCTCATTTGCTTTCACCAGACTTATTCACTCATGTTAACAAATTTAAAACTCGATTTTATAATTATACTTTAAAAGTCGATTTTATAATTATACTCTTAGTTTGGTTTTTGTTCTTGGCACAACAATTGTAACAATTGTTATCATTTTATATGTGGCGACTACCTCCACTATTCACCAACAGATGGATTCCTTTCTCACAAGTTACCTGACACGTCCCGGTTTGTATATATACAATCTCAAATCGTTCCTTTGACATCCCCGTGTCTAAGGCAGGGTCCGCTAGTCAGCCTTACTGACGAGTCCTCTAGCGGACCTAGGACGAAACGCTCCCCACTCTTTTCTCATTGTTTTCAGTCTCCCGAAATTCAAAATACACAAAAACCTCTATGCCCCACATATTATTATTATATGTCGAATCTTCGTAAAAAAAAAAATTAAAAGGGTAAAGGGAAGAATAAAATAAGTAAATAAATAGATGTCTGACCGTATATAATGTATAGTTTCTAATCGAATCTAATCACTCTGCTGCAAATTCGCAGCGCAGCTCGTAGTCTGCGTTGGAGGGAAGCCTAAACGCTGAATCGCGTGCAACCTGGCTTTCTCATCTCGCAATAACGATTATTTAAAAAAAGATGTCGGCGGGACAACAAACGTTGCACAGCACGTTCCGTTTCGCAGGCGAGCCGAGGGATCCGCGGAACGCGATTTCTATTATTCGGCGCAACACCGTTGCGTTTCGCAACGCGATATCATTAGGAACGTAACCGGTAATTACCGCGCGATCCGATTACGCGAACAATTACTCAACGATGGAAATAGGGCCTCCTTGAATTTAGTTATCGTGAAATTTGACGTGTCCGCGTTACTACGGGGAATTAACATGTAAATGGCGTGCCCCTGGCTCCGTTGTGTTTTCACTCGGTCCCGGCTCCTTGCCTCGCTGATTTATGTCCCCTGTACAGTCTGCAGATAATCGGGCCGCGTGCTGCGCCCTGCTATTCAGCCGCCCTTCACGTTCACGAGCGGTGCGCGCCGTTTCGCCATGCACAAACCAGCCTCCAGTTTTGCCGAATCCGTGGACAAAGAGGCTCCTCCCGAAGAAAACAGTGTATCGGCCGTGAGCGATGGCACTGCTGATAGAGTTAATGATGTTAGGGCTATTAATTACACGGAACGCGACGAGAGAGCCGCTCGCCACGGCCGGGAGTTTCGAACGTATTCGAGCCGAGCGGCTTGGAAACGGAATGCTATAAATGTTATGCCTATCTGCTGAATGTTACACGATTTTCTGTCGATCGAAAGCTTGGAATCTGCTCTTGATTTTCGAGGGAACAGAGGGAAATGATGCGATTTGAAATAGTGGAGGGGTTAAAAGAATTCAAGAACGTATTACTCAGAAATTGCTATGATTGTTAAGGGAGGAAAGCAACTTATGCATGAATTTTATGCAGTAAAAACGTAAGTGAGTAGCTGCGATTTAAAACAGCGGAAGCATTAAAAGAATTCAATAACATAGTATTTCGACGAGTATACTCGTCATAACACGAAATGTTGCTATTTTTTGTCGCGAAGGATACATAGAGTGGGGAGCAAAATTGAGTCAACGCTTTTAAAATGGTGCAACTTTTTTAAAACTGGTCTAAATGACTCGCATTTTTCTGTAAATGTTAGAGGGACTGGTTCACTGTACAATGACTGAAATATTTTTCTTTTAAATTTTACTATTATATTTCTTGGAATAAAGGAAATGTAAAAATGTAAAAAGCTGTCGTTTTTTCACTTTTCTATCTGAGCCTATAATGAAAATTTCAAAAATGCATTTGGTATTCCTCAGTAATTTATATGCACGTTGAAAATTTCATTAAAATCGGTTGACCTTGGCATGTGCTGTTTATTACAATATTATATTATACAATTTACCGAATTAATCTCGTATTGACTATAGCAAAAGTGGACAAATGGTTACACAGAAAACATAAAGCACGCAGGAAGATCAAACATTTACAACATAATTACAGTAACTTGCACAGTTATCAAAAAGAATGCAAAAGCTAACTGGTTAAGGTTATGTCAGGTTATGTCATTTATGCGGTTATGACGGAAATGAGTAGCTGCGGCTAAAAATAGAACGTATTACAGAAAGCTTACTAAAATGATTAAGGAAGGAAATTTTGTTTGGCTTCATGTAAATGAAAGATGAGCAGTGCACTCCGCTGGAAATTACATAAATTCATGCTATGTTCGTGCAATTGCTCATCAGAAAGATACAATGTAGTACGCAGTTTCCAAAGCTTCTTAAGGGTTCTTTTTTAGCACTGCTGAAGCGTCCTCACTTTCGTGGAACTTCAGCAATAATTGCATTACTTTCCAGAAAGCTTCTTAACAGTTTACCGTTCCTGATCCTATAAACATGCTGCCACGGAAATATTTCCTCTAACTAAATGGGATATTTATACAAGAGCATTACGTGACTTTAATATTTGAAGTAGTGTTTTGTTGCAAACAGTCGAACATTGAGCTGCCCCTCTTTAATCGCAAAGACAAGGTTTTGGGGATTTTTTTAGTGAGAAATATTGCGTACAATAAATCTACACTCAGCGCGATTATTAAGTGACACGTGGAGTAAAGATAGTGAGATCCTGTGATAAACGATTATTGCTAGCTGCGATCATCTGCCATAAAGAATGTAAAAGATTTCATAATCTACCTAAAGGTTTTAAAATATTGTGATAAAATAGATTTTCACCTAATTTATGTTTCTTGAAATTGCCATAGGAAAGTTGTGTTTTGCACAAAGATCTTTCATTGTTACGATAAACAGATTCTGGATAAATTGTAAATTATTTTATACCGAAAAAACATTGTCATTTTTCATTTGTTGTTCTCCTGCCTTGGTTCATTTCTATCTCATCTTATAATAAAAATTGTGCTGTGCATTATCGGTAGCATTGTTACTTTTTCACAGCTAATTTGCGAAATCCTATTTACCTCAATTTTAAGAATAGTGGAGTTGCAAGTAAAATAATTCAACTAATGTTACAAGTGGTCACTAATTGCTGTTAAGCAGATGCGGGAATAAATAACTAAATAAACAAAAGCGAGTCTGAAAGAGGGGCTACCGTAAGAGAATGCAAAGGGAAAAATGTGAAGCTAGAAAGGCCCCTTATCGCGGTGCTTGTTTCGCGCGTGTGCACAAGTGTTCATTATTTTCGGAATTCGCGAACAAGTGGGATTATTACACGACCGAATGCGCGGCACAGAATTGAATTCCACGTTAGCGTACCGGCAACGGCGACCGGTGAAAATGTCTTGAAAACTTCGGGACCTTTCCCGGAATGCGTGCCAGCGTCAAAATTCTGTACACGAATAGCGACCATTGCCGCGCGAAGGTCCGCACATTCTTGTGTAGATCGCGCGCCCGCTCGCCGAGGTCTACGAATAATTGTTTGATTTACAAGTGGATCCGAGCGCTTTCGAAGTACACGACGCTCGTGAATTGGGAATTAGAGTCACTCACAGCGGAATAATCTCCGCGATGTCGGACGGCACCGTATTTCCGGGCGAGGCGTTTCGGTTCCTTGAGAGCACAGCTCGCGGGTCCATTGTACCCGTTTTATAAGCTCCGGATTGCCGAGAGATTATGCTCGAATTATGCTCTTAAGACACAATAACGAGCGGACATGAATAATGACCGTGAACTAATACCGACGGTAATTAATCTAACGATAAACTGCATTCGATGAATATTAATGTCCCGGGCGAAACGTCATTAGCGTTATGGGACTCTGTTTCCATGAAGACGTCATCTTTTACAGTTCACTCGGCAGCATTTGCAACTGTCCCGAACGAAGCACGGTTCAGTAGTTAGTCTAAATTATTGGCCAAAATTGTTTGCTTCGTTTTAGAAGGACCGGAATTACTTACCAATGAAACAATACAATTAATTACTACAATTTCACGAAAAAAGGCGCGGGATAAAAAGCTTGGAAATAAATTTACAGATGTTTACAAATGCCATCGGCTTCGTCACATTATTTTACTTTAATGCAACATTTCTTTTGGAATTATGAATTTAAACGAATTGGTCTTATTCTTCATTGAACTCGTCTACTTCTGAGTCGTCTGTCGTATCTCTATTTGTCTCACGTTCCTATAAATTTAATGTAATTGAATTGAAATACTCTGAATACTATTCTAATACTTTACAATAATTTGTACTCGATATTTGATATTCCAATAAAATTGTAATCGTTAGTCTTTTATCGCTTATTCGTCATCCGAATCAAAATTTGCCCAACTCTAATTCGAGGTAACTATTAAACGAACAGCTGAAGACCGGAATAAAAATTACGGTTCAAATATAGCAATAACATAATTCCAGTTTTAAAGGGTTACCGTATGAAAAAGTTTCATCTACTCTAAATGGAAGTCTGGTCGACGGTATTTGTAGAAGAAACATTTCACTGAAAAGTGAGCGGGAAAAGTAATCTCTCAATGAACGCATTCTCTGATGGGCTTTCTTTAATCCGTGACGATCCAGCGTCTCCCTCGTATTTTCGCCGGGCATCCGTATAATAATTCGTTTAAAATTCTCCAGCCGTTTTTCTTGTCACTGATCCATTCCAGTGATCGATCCATCGCGGCCACAGATACGGTTGTCCCTAATTTGAAGTTATTCATTGGCAATGATAATGACGTCTTTTCCAGGAGATCCGGAATCCCATTAACCCGCGGCCGATGCCATTAACCGAGCCATTGAAAGATTTTAATTACTCCACGCGCGACAATTGCGTTCATCGTTTGGTTCATCGGATTTATCGGCCGGTCGTATAACTGACTTCATTTATCAAGGAAAGATTCGAACACGCATCTAATGAGACTGTAGGAAACT
The DNA here is from genome assembly GCA_028455555.1 of Augochlorella aurata. NCBI lineage: Eukaryota > Metazoa > Arthropoda > Insecta > Hymenoptera > Halictidae > Augochlorella > Augochlorella aurata. The sequence goes on from CM052164.1 coordinate 17,933,554, forward strand.
GCGCTCCGCAGTTATTCCGCAATTGTGCCGTTCTTCTGTTTCGACGCCTAATCGATCGCACCCCTCGAGAAACGAACGGGTCAACGAGAGACGAAATATTCTGTCGCATTACGTACGAACAGTGTCCGCAACGCGCGTATTCGAGCACAGCTCGTGCGGTCCGTTTTGCTTGCTGATCGACAGATTCCTCCGCAATACCGTAATGACGTTTTTCATTGATTTATTGCGAATTGATTATCTTCCAGCTGGACAATTCGATTGCGGCCCGTTTTATTTCCTTTTTCCAATGGTCGAGTAAACGAGATATTTGTGGATAATGAATTTTTCCAATCCTCGATGCACCGAAGATATTCGGACGATTATTCTTTGCTCACCTTGTCCGATGTTGTTTCGAACTTGCAATAAATGATCAAAGTTTGTTAACTGGAACCTAAACGATGACGACATAAAGGACGTCCTCTTCTCCTTTAAATCCATAAATCCATATGACTCGTTATAGTTTTTTTTTTACAAACGATGTGAATGCTAATGAGCTCACAGTTAATGCAACCACGCTAAAATATTTAAACTTATAACCATAACAATAACAATATCAATAACAATATAACCATAACAATAACAATATCAATAACAATATAACAGTAGCAATAGCAATATAACTGTAGCAATAGCAACAACAATAGCAATGACAATATAACAATAGCAATAGCAATAACAATATAACAGTGGCAATAGCAATAACAATAACAATGACAATATAACAATAGCAATAGCGATAGCAATAACAATGACAATATAACAGTAGCAATAGCAATAGCAATAACAATAATAAATAATATTTAATTGTAATAGTCACGAAACTCGTTGTTAAGTACTGAACGCTATGTTCACACTTTTTAATTGGAAATATTGCTATACGGTTACGAAATTGAAAATGATCTAAATGTTTAGAATGTTCAAAGATGTTTTTATCTTTCGTTCTGGTTACTGTAACAGCCTAACTCATCTCAATTAAGAATCTTTCCGTTTTCTTCCATCTTAGAACAATGAGAAACAGCCTCTTCTTGCAAGTGATTATGTGCAAAAATGTCTAGTACCACGTAAGTTATAGCTAACTTGTAGAAAGGAGCGTTTGCGTATTTGAAAAATCGGTGGTCCAAGCATCTCAGAGATGCTTGAGCACGGACAATGTTTGCTCTTGCTCCATAATTGGAGTGCAACTATTTACACGCACGACAAACATAAGCAATGCCTTTGTCCTCGTCAACGCCTGTGGCTAACGTAGCAACACGGGACCAGGCTTGATGACCTCAACAGCTAGTCCAACCCTCTGTGGATTCAAGGTGAAAATTACAACGTTGTAAATATATTCTGTGCTGACAGCACTCTCCTTTCAAGGATCTACGCCCTTTCTGATTTAAGAGAGTTCTTCACAAAAAATGGTCTACTGCGTCGTTGAAGAGTTACTGCTTACCAAAACGCTCTGTCTTATGTCAGTATTGTGTTAAAGCTGTTTCAGAAATAGTCTTTTACTTTCTCCACTTTGAGCAAACTTCAATAAATAAAATCAATGTTAACCCTTTTGCGGTCGCAATAAGTTTATACGTAGGTGTCATGCTGGACGGAATGAATTTTTCGGAGAAACAAAATTTATTAATTCTTTTTTAAAGTTTAGAAGCAGGGTAACGTATACAGTGATTGATTGTTTAAGCACGAATGTTACACAATCGATAGAAAATAACTATTTATCGTTAAAATCGAATAATAAAAATTGCTGTTATCGATATAAAACGACTTAAGAAGTAATTAAAAAATTCAGAATTTGTATGAAACACGAAAAGAAATGTAAAAATCATTAATTATTACTAGATACCTAAAATTACAGTTATTGACTGGACATTACACAGTGATTGACCGATTATGTGACACTGATTGGCCCTTCTATTAGGGCAGTCTTAAAAACATTTCATAATCATTTCTGACATACAAAATAATTTGTATCAATAAAAAATATTTATCAATAAAAACTTAAATCTATAGTGAATAACAATATGTTTAAACATATCAGTACTTATACAATAATGTTAATTTACGATAACCCGTATAAAGCAAAAGACATCCCCTTAATTGCAGCATCGATAGTATTTTTCATACTTTCTTCAGAATATTTCTTAATATATTTATCATCCTCTTTTTTACTTTCGGCATCTTTGACTAGAATAACCTAAAAAATTTTATAACCTATGTATTGAACAAAATTTTACCGATTTAAGAATAATATCTATATATTTTATAACCACTGCCAACCTAAAAGGAGAGGGGCTATTACAAAGAGGAGAAAGGTCAACCCAAAAGGGAGCGGAATTAACCGCCAAGGGAACGAGGACAAACCAAAAGGGGTGGTTACTATTTTGAGTCTGAAAAATTTCTGCATATTCTTCAGACATTCTGAAATAAGGATGAACAGTTTTTTTCTTAAAATTATCACTGTCACGTAGTCAAATAATTCCTTCGAACGCGGCTCGGAGCTTGAGCGTAGCCCCCCTCCCACACTTCATCTCTCCACATACTAATTATATCCAGTTTCCTCTAATAATAGCGCATTGAAGTAGTGGAATATAACGTTCGGATTGATAATTGGCAGAATTTGATATAATTTTACGAACGTAAGCCACAGAGGATCCTTGTGCAGCAATTCGGTTCTGTTTCACTTTGTTCATCGGAGCACCGTAGATTAGTTCTATCCGGAACCATTACGCAGAAAATAATTTGCCGCTGTTATCCAGTCCTATTTCCGAGTAAAGTTAATGCTCCATTAATCGAAACACGAAAGCAACAGGAGCTTACGATAAACGTTTACGGTCGAGCTTTACGTCCACGGCAACTAGATAACAGTTGTACCGCCAAAATTCGAGTGCTCTTGAGAGCGGTTCAAGAACAAATATTCCTATAATCACACATGCAGACAGCATGCAACCCGGCGGCGTTTTCCGAACGTTAGCCGAACGTTAACTTGGTGTCACAAAGTTTTCTCGGTTATGCTAGCCGAGATTCGAATCTGCCGTTGATAGAAGCGCAATGTTGTTTTTGACGCAGTAATCATTTGCAGTGGCGCGTCGAACCGCACGCAGCACTCAACGAAGCATCGCAGATCTCGAAACCGTAGTGCCCCGTGTAATACAACCAATTATGGTTTACCAATAAGGGCTCGACCCGGCTATCTCTTTATGAGCGCCACTGCGCTCCACGCAGCGAACGGCAACGCGGTAAAATCAACCATGATCGTTCTATGCCGGAAGACATTCACGCATCCGAAGAGCACTCATAAATTGACGTTACAGAATCGCGTGCTCCGACTGCCGAACGTTCTCTGTTTCAGAGCATCGGCGAAACAAAAATCCAGTCCCATGATTATGCTGTAATAGAAATGTTTGCCTTACCGGTCCCTTTTCAGGAAATTCAATAACACGACTTGCTCTGGGCAAATCGAAAACAAATTGAAACTGCATTGGCTTCTATAAAATCTCGTTTTTCTCCACGATCCTTTGAACATTTCTGCATGTTGCAGGTAAATACTCATTTACAGTTTACTCGTGATAAGCGGTTGGAAAGAAATTCTGTTCCAACACTTTCAAATTATTTAACGATAATCTACGCGGTTATCCAAAAGTACCTTTAGGATGTTGAATGAGAATATCTGTTAAACGCCATGATTGTTTCTTGTCACTTTCTTTTTCTTCTAGTCTACTGAGGAGGTAGAGGGTATAGGAGAATTAACACACACTTCAACCACACTCGATTTGCGGACACAGAGTTTATTTGGAAAAGGCGCGTAGTGCTGACTAGATTCTTACCCTTGAAAATGCCGGAAAGGACTGAGCAAGCGTACGCTAGAACTTCTCACTCACGAATCTCTGACGACTGACTGACGACTGACTGACGACTCACTGACGACTCACTGACGACTGCCCAAAGTGCGGCAGACCCGCAAGCTATATACGTTGAAAAAAATCCGTTAAACAAATGACGGACGCGCGCGCGTTTAGCGCTAACGTACGCTGTAGATGGGTCGCCTTAGCTGGAATACGGACGCATACAAAGTATCAATCGTAGTCAGACATTTACATTGTTGCAGAATGTAACTAATGGTTATTACGGTCGCCGACCGGGTGCTGCTACACTACAATGATAGACAATTTTAATGATGGAGTTATATACGATTGAAGAACGTGTTAAAGTTAGTCAAATTGATTTTAAACGTCAGTGGTCATCAGAAGATATCCCTTTGGTGTGAATTTTGGTCGAAAAATGTAATCGGACCATTCTTTTTCGAAAACGAGAATGAAGATGAAGTTACAGTGAATGATGCACGGTATAGTGAAATGATTATTTATGACTGAAAAAGAATGGAATGGACATAAGCAATATTTACTTTCAACAAAAACGTCACATATGACGCGTGAGAACATCACTCTATTGCGATCTAAATTTAATGGTCGATTAATTTCAAGAAATGGTGACGTGAATTGGCCACCTCGTTCGTGTGATTTGACCCTATTCGACTTTTTTCTTTGGGTTATTTGAAAAGCAAGGTTTATGCGAACAGCCCAACAAGAATTCATGACCTAAAAAACAACATTAGAAACGATATTAGTGAATTAAACGACCATATTAATATTTGATATTCAAATTGATGTCTGCAATCATGGCCATGGTGGTTATTTTCACACATAATTACCATATATGATGCTTGATAATTAAATAAAAAGCCAATAAAATTCAAAATAGCTTGTTTTTTTATTTAAAAAAAAACTTCACACAGCCTACTTTGGATAAGCCTGTATGATCAACTGGTCTAAATGCCAAATACTGATTACAACTCATCTGGGAAGGAACCCTACGTCAATGTCTCGCTCCAATGTTTTTCATTTTTTCATATGACGGTTTAAAGGGGGGAAACCCAATCTCAAGAGTTCAACGCCTGATACGAAATTCTGTTAAATTTTAATGTGTCAGCATCGAAACTGAGAACCGAGTTCCTAGAGTAGTGGAGCTGGTTACTGTGGATAACCAATTGCAGTGCTTCTGGATTGTTTTCGGACTTAATTAACTTTATATTTATCGCGTAAGATGTACTAAATTGTTTTTTTTCAAAAATAAACAAAATAAAAGAATGAAAAATTATAGAATTGAGTTATAAAAAACATTCGATAAATATAAATAATCACTGTTTTGTTTTTCCAGAATCTTAATGTTTTATCAATACAATGAACATTGTGATATCTTATCTAGAACGATTTATTTTACTGAATATTGATTTTCATTCGCTCAGTATTTTCTTAATTTCGCGAATTCAGTATCAAAAAATTGAAATACAGTAGTTCCTCGAGAACTGTCTCAACTTTACTCTGCTACTTCTGTCTCAGTGCTATTGCTACGCCACTGTAATTTATCGTTTCTTTCGCTACGCCGATGCCGAGGTTCGACAGAGTCGGTGAACACGTGTGCTGCGGCACGCGCCGCGGCTCCTTTGATTCAAATTCTCGGAAGAAAACTCATAATGCAATAACGAAACTTTTTTAATTTTAACATTTTAAAACTGAATTTTTTACTAACATATTGCTGATAATTTTCTGATTAAAATGAGACTAAACATGACATAATTTGGACAAATATTACTGGCTAAAATAAAACTAGATACGATATAATTTCGTTTATATTTAGTTATTTAATAGTTAATGTGTAATTCATTTTATTTAATTATTACTACAACTATATAAGAAAAAAATATTTTTATACATATAAATTGTAACTGTACATTAATATTATATATCTGTGTCATAAAGTATCTTAGTGCTGAGCACTAACATGAAATAACAGAATCAAAATGATCACTTTTGATATGAACGAGAAGACCGTTGACAGTCAAGTCCGTACATTTTCTTCGAGACTACCTCTGCTCATACTGTCTGGAAGTCGAGGCGATCTCTACACATACGGTCTCGAAGTCGAAGCCATTTCTGCACTTACTGTCTCGAAATCGAGGCCATTTCTACATCTACCCTTTCGAAATCAAGGCTATCTCTACACCTATCGTCTCAAAATCGAAGTCACTGCACCTACAGCCTGTAAATCGAAGCCATTTCTGCACATACTGTCTGGAAGTCGAAGCTATCTCTGCACATACTGTCTGGAAGTCGAGGCGATCTCTACACATATGGTCTCGAGGTCGAAGCCATCTCCGCATTTACCGTCTCAAAATCGGAACCACTCTGAATATTTCTCGAATTACACAATACCATATTTAACGTTACCTTTAATACTTTATTTATAGTTACGAATCGGTTTTTTTAATGCTGTTTTCGTAAATAAAATAAGTTATTTGATTCGTATAATAACTAAATACGGTGTAAAGTATGTCGTGTTTGGTATCATTTTAATTGGAAAAATCTGACCAATATATTAAAAAAAATTTCGTATACAAAAAATTAGAAATAAAAAAGTTAAGTCATCGTTTTTATGGTAGAATTACAATGTATACATAGTAATCTACACCAGCATGCGGCGGCTGCCTTTCCAGGTAGTTTCGTTCGCCCGGAGTTTCGTTCTGTCTCTCTCTTTTATGAGATGCCACCAACGATAAAGGCGAGACCCGAGGATCAAATGACCGTGCCTTCGTCTACGCAAACTGACGATTTTCGATTCCTCCTTTGAGACAGTTCTCGAAGCTTTACTGTAGTTTTTGTGGTGTTTTAAGAACTTCCGCCTTTTGCATGATTAATTTTAACAAACAAATAATTAATGGAATTTAAACAAAAAAATTTGATACGTTTTATACAATAATGATAAAGTCAATTGTGTTTGAAAATAAAGATATAAATAAATACTTGAAAATAAAACTACAAGAAATTGCATCAATACAAGCGGGACTTTAGAATACCAAATTTCTGGCTACTTTTTTTTACATAACGTATTATATAAACGGCGCCGACATAGAGAGAAAAGTGCGTTTGTTCTCCCGCATTCACGGAACTCCGAGTCCCGGATGTGGAAGCTGAGCGTCGTCTTTACAGAACAATCGCACCGGCACGAGCGCTGTAACATTGGAACCGTCGCGGATCGCGGCACAGTAATATTCCAGCTCAGGATGGCGTGGCCTCTAATTAATTGCATTACTTGTCACGCGCGTTTGCGCTTGCCAAAGTTATCCGCGTCACTACCACGCGACTCGCAGTCGATTGGAGGCAGATTGATCAAAGGGATCGGCTGCGGGCGCGACGTGTTATCGATGCGTTCGCGAATCACGACTTGGCCGATCGGTCGACGCACTCGCCGTGTGCTCGGGGAATATATCGATACGCGAGACGATTCGGCGCGGTAAATGTCCGGCGGGATTCCATTCGACTTTTCGCTCCCACAATGCCGACGCCAGCCGATTTTCAACTGGAAAGGACCCTCTCCGCTGTCGACCGGCGTTATCGACACCCTTCGAACGTCGCCAATTACGACGTTTAACAAGACCCGTTGCCGCGCGGCGCCGGGCCACGTTTGACGAACCAATTAAACTTTACCGTCCCAATTCAAAGATTATCAACTCGTTTACGTCGACAACGCGCGCGGATGCGCTCTCAAATAGTATAATTCGTTTGTCGCAAGGATCGATATCACACTGTATAAACGGTTAACTTGTCAAACCGACTATTAAGTGTCCGTGGACCTCGCTTTTTTATCCCTTATTTTTTTCGTTCAAATCGACGTTGATCGCGATCGCGAGCGGGCGTCGTGAATAAAAGCCTACAGGCCGAAGGCGCAGAGTGACTCGTCCGCGAAATCCAATATCCAATCTGCGTTCCTCCTAACAATGCTGTCGAACGAGCTACCGAGAGGCGTGTAAAATGGCGCGCAACTGGACGAACGCCAACTTGGAAATAAAAATCGCCAATTCCGTTCGTTAACGTTATCGACATTTTTATGTTTCCCCGCGATCGATAAAAATCAGCCGTGTTTTTTTGTTCCTGCCCCCCCCCCCCCCCGTATCACCCCCCACCCTTTTTTCTATCGGGTCAATAAAATATCTTTCGACAGAGAATCGAGGCGACGCGACGCGCGAAATTTTGCGTGCTCGTTGACGCAACTCCCAGTGGTTTTATGCAGCTTGATTTTCAAAAGTGGGAAACTGTGGAATGCGCCGCAACGCGCTGCGGCGAAACGAGAAGCAATTTCCGAAAAAAAAGTTCGAGCTCGAAACTGCGAAGGACGCTGCCAGAGGACTTTCCCGTCCGTAAAAGTATTCGGTCCGTTTCCCACGTGGATCAACTTTTTTGATGATCGAGCGAATATTCAAATTTTAGTGCGGCGCGGCGTTTTCGAGTGATACACTTGTCGCGACCAGTCTTAAAAAGTTTCAAATAAATTGAATTGAATTTTGAATTCCATTGACGGCGCTCGGCCGGCATTAATTGTTTGATTTAATTTTATTTAATCGAATTGTGCGAACAGTACTTCAAATATTCATATCATATTGACATGAGACTGAAATGTGGAAACCGGTTGTACATACTAAGTACATGTACGAACGCAGAGCATATGATGCTTTCAAAAAATCAAGGATAAGTTATGTAAGCGATAAGAATGACGCGACAAACATTTCTAATTGCTTCGTCTCACAAAAAAAAACGTTCGATTTTAATACTAATACTACCGCCACACAGTGATTAGATCTCATGGGCGCTCGGAACAAAAATTAATTAATTTTCAATCTAAGTTTCTTAACTATAATTCATATTTATATTCATTGCCGTAAACTATGAATAAATCGATGTTTAAAACACAGCGATATAACAGGTAAGTGCTTGATGAAGCAGAGGCAAGGAGATCGCTGTTCATAATAACGTGTTGAGGATTACTTTTCCATTTTTTTTTCATTTAAAAATTTGAATTTTCAACTTTTATAAGTATTTGATTCTTTCCACGTTTTTCGTTTATTATGTATGTAGTATGTGTCAATTTTAAGTGAGTAAGTAATTATTAGTAATAAAATTGCTAATTTTATCAAATAAAAACGTCCTTTTTATTCAATATTTTAACAACGACACTTTGTGTCTAACGAGTACACTCGTCATCGCCTGATTCTCGCGACACATATAGGTGCGCGCTTTGAGAACGGGAGCTACATTTAACTAGTTAAAAGCATATTTTAATTATTTTCTCAATATCATTAATCTTATTATTGAATAAAAGATAGTCACATTTTGGTCGATTTTGACGCGCAGCCAAAAAAGCTTGCCGACGCCTATGCTAAACAATATCAAATCATTCCGTTAACTAAAACTGAATACGTTTGACAAAGCTGCCACGCATAAATCAAATAGTAAAGCGAAAACAAATAGTAACTTGTTCGTGTTGACACGCCAGATTACGAATGTCAATGCAGCCGAAAGTTTCCGATATCGGAGTCCGGTCGGACACGTACTTAGTAAAACCTAGATGTTGGGGGATTATTCCACGACGCTTTCGTTGTCGGAATATATTCCCACAATCCTAAAGTTCTCCGTCCCGGATATGACGTCCTCGTGGTCACCACTATCGGACATTGCGCCTCCGGCGCGGCGCGTCTCTGTTGACTCGGATGCGCCGAAGTTCTGTGGGAACCGAAGCAAACAGCTTGAGGTAGCAGTACACTACAGCTAGAAGTCCAGTCTCTTCCGATTTGTCTTGATTAACGTTGCCAACGTGGAATATCATTTCCACGACAATACCCACTGTTGTAACCCTCGCAAGGCGTTGGTTGGATCAAAATTGACACAGGGTATTTAAATCGTTCGTTTAATTATACAATTTTCGGCGATTAAATAAACGAAATTGCTGTTACATTAGGAACAACAGAAAGTCCGCAAAACATGTCCTAAAAAATATGTTTTGAAAAATTGGTAAGTAAAGCTCAGAATTGTTATAAACATCGTCGATGTACAGTTGTAAAAATGATTCGCCGTTTTAGAGTTAACGTCATTAGCGGCAATGTCAAATTGGTTCCGCATCAATAATGCTGACTTGACATCAAACTAACTCGATGTCGACACTGGCATCCCCACCGATACACTTTTTTAAAGGTCGACTGTCTTAACAATTGGTCGTTGAAGAGTGACGGGTAGATTGCGGGTCTTTATTCACAATAAAAATTGTGTAAGTTGACTGCACGGAATATAAGTTAGTTGTAAATGCGTTTTCTGTTTCAATAATAGTAAGAAGGAAAATATTGTAACAATATCTCCTAATTCTTCTAATGACCTAACACTTTTCTATTAGATCTTTGACTAATTTGACTAACTATGTTACCGTACGCAGGAAAGTATGCAATTAGTGGAATCATTTTTTTCCAAAACAGACGATCTTCGATGCACATCGCGTCGAGAAACGCGTAACTCGAAGAGAGTAATAAATTATTCGCGGATGTATGCATCCCTTCAGACTGCACACTCGATCACACTTACCGGTGACAAGGATCCAGGTCGAATTTTTCGGCCTAGAGAAGGTCAATGTTGTTACACGCGTAATCTGGCTGGTCCTGAAACTTATTCGCTGGTAATTTAATCACGCGGACTATGGTTGCGCGGAAAACAATGGGCACGACCGCATCCCTATCAATCCTCGTTCCCGGGGGTAGATGGACGGTCGAGGTGGAACGCTTGCCAGCAAGAAATCCCAGCTGGTCCGGTATTCGGATTAAAAAGCCGGAGGAAAATCGTTGTAGCCGCCGAAAAACTTCTTGAAACGAAGATAGAGATTGAACTACGAAGAAACAACACGCGGACAAACGACACGGAAGAAGAAGAAGAAGAGAGAGAGAGAGAGAGAGAGAGAGAGAAAGGGACAAGGGGTTCGATGATAACGTAAGAAAAGGAGCAAGAAGAACGTTCGGGAACCACCGTAGGATCTCCGTAGCGATTTGTTCGTGGGGTTTGATTTATAAGTCTGCGAGAGTTGTCATGGGATGAGTCGGCCTCCTGCTCGCCCTCTGTTTGCTATGGAATAGAAGAACCGACGGTGTGGCGGCGGCGACGGCGGGGCAGTGAAACAGGGCCGCGGGAAGAAAAAGAAACGAGAGAGGAAGAAAGGAAAAGGCAGAGTTGTGGTACGATCGCCGGCCCGTGGCTTCACTTACGGATGATACATTGCTCCGTAGTCGACTTCAGGCACAGAAGGATGGAACCGCAGTAATGGATTCGGAATGGTTGAAAATAGTCGGTCCCTGTCACCGGGACACCCGCAGTCCCGCTCCGTTTCGCCCGGAATTCGCGGCACGCGATTCCGTTCCGCGAGGAATGAACCGTGCCCGCTGGATTTTACGAAGATCCGCTGTGATTTGTGACTCGGCGTTTTTTTCAATTTCCGTCGAGGTGATCGATCGTAATTGAAAGAATTAGTCCCGTCACCGACCACTGCGATTGCACGGTTTCCGCTGCTCTTTGCTTTCGTAAGAACGTTTGCCGCAATCTTCTACCGCACATTGGGCCGGATCGAGGAGTTCTGTTAAAAAATGAACTATTCGTTTAATGTTATTCGTTTCTTCTAAATTAAAACATTTAATTCTTATTAAACTAAGAAAGTAAATATAGACACACAAAAAATAAAAATAACCTCATTTTACTAGAGAAATTCCTAAAATCAACGCAACTGTGAAAGAGATCATGGCACAACGTGTTAACGTGTTAACTCTCCGCTGTCAGACCGGGTCAAAATGACCCACATTTTTCTTCGAAAATGTCAAATTAATAATTAATTAAATATACTTGAAACTGAGACGTCGAGTTGTAATAAAGACCACGAGGTTCTAGAATGTTCATATTATATTCTGAAATGTTTGATTCCCAATAGTACTGTTACTTTTTTTAGCGACGGCTGTTTGAGAATTGTACGATACGTTAAGGTCACCGTATCGATCCGTAGGAGTTAAACAAAAAAGAATGTTACCGATATTTCGGCAGGGACAAGATTTCAAATGAAATAGATCGTTTTCGGAAATACAAGGTACAGAAAATTTCAAACCGTTCCGGATTCGAGTCACGATGGCCAGCGTTTACGTTCCCGTAACTCCAGTGCCGGGCAATTTCCGGAATACCGTCGGTCACCTGGAACTTGCAAACATGCATCGAGGTTGTGTCTTTTCGATGCGTGTCTACGCGTTACCTGCTGCTCGCGTCATGCAGCATCGTTCATCCCCTGAAAGCAAGAACACATAGTTGGCCTGTTTGAAAGCCATCAAACAACCATTTCCGCGTGTACCGAGAACCTGAATACGCTCGACGCCTGGCGTCGTCGGTCCAGCATTTCCGGACCGTCTGTCCGAAGTCCGACTTTGCTTCGGTTGTTCGCTAAATTTAATTACCGGGGGTTGACCGTCGCGTGCGCGAACTTACAAGCGCGGGGACGGAAGCGCCGCTGAAAACTCCCGCGAACATCTTTCGTGGACTTCGATCCGCGAGATGCATAAATACCATCGAATAGGCAACTGTGCCGGTAATTCGGCTCAAGTTCCCCGGGATCTGCAATTCTAACCCGACTAATTGGGAGGCACAGATACCTTCGGAGAAAGCTGGTCGACTGGTGATACGGATGTTAGTTAGTTAGTTAACGCCAGACACTAACTATATATCCGTCACATCAAGTTACGTAAACATAGCCAGGAGACCATAACTTCTTGGGCACGCCACCGAAACGTGTAAAGCAACTTTGAGGACAATTTCGGGATCAGCAATCAATCTGCAGCCGGACGTGCACGGGTTCCTGGCAGCGTCTCTCTCTCTCTCTCTCTCTCTCTCTCTCTCTCTCTCTCTCTCTCTCTCTCTCTCTGAACCGCCTCCGAACGGGCCCGAAAATTTCTATAGACGCGAACGCGGCTGCTGCATCAGACCAAGGGAAACCGGCAAAACGTAGTCTCCGCTGCGATCCAAGACTCGTGGATTAGGCGTGGTCGCGATCCAACACAAATTAATTATGACGAACATATTGCGTCGCTTATGGTAACTGCGACGTCGGGCGAGGCGGATGGATATCTTCCGTAAACTTGGCAGACAGTAAGACGTTTCGAAATGCTTAGAACAACCAGGAAAGCGGTCGCGCATATTACTTTGAATGAGCTTTTGCGAGAAGCATCACGAAGACGGGGAAGTTACGTAGCCAAATACCGAACCCAAAAATCACAGGAAACATATCTGCGCAAAAATGAGGAATTTGAACTCGTATAAAACTCTGGATCAGAACTCAATCGTGTGGGCAATGAAGCGAAAACTCGATTCTGCTTTATTTCCAGCTGCCTGTTTAACGCTCTTATATTCACAGAACCGACAGCCTTTGCGCGTATGAAAACGTTTACCCTATCTCTAATATTCTATCAAATATATTTTAATTGCTCGATGGAAGAGTGGAGGAGAAGCTGAAGTCTTCGTATAAAAATTCATCTCGTCGAAAACAATATTAAAGATTTAAGAGATCGTTTATTGGAGATTGTTTCCAGACGAGCGGTATCTATATCACCCGTACAAAGAACTCGTTGGAGATTGTTAAACGTTATAAAACTTATCCAGTGGAAATCCAATAATGAATCTAAACCGAATCTCGCTAAATTTTAACACTTTATCGTATCTTTGTGATCCTATATCGAGTCAGAATTGACTTTGATATCTGCATTAATGGTTGCTCATATTATTGAAATATTTTATATCTTTATACAGGATATTATATTTAATAACCTTTGGTTATCCATCGAAGAGCATTGCCATAACGCATGATTTACATCCTGCTCGTTTCTACATGTACTCGAAATAATGAGTACCTTTGAGTTTACCTTCATTAATTAATATTATTGACGACTCCAATTGCATAAAATTTAAACAAGCCTCTAAAGTCTGCGAAGGAAATTTTTCGAGCGTCCGGAAGGGATGCACGTGTGGCACTTTAGCTAATTGCTCTGCAATCACATTCCCCCGTATCCCAATATGTGAAGAGATCCAATAAAATTTGAGTTCGTATGTGTCTGTGTTATTTGTAGAGAATTCGGACGCTTTCTCCCCGAATCTGAATAACACATTGACTAGATCTTAAGCTAAGTAACGTTCATATTTAGTAGATCACATATGAAATTTTCACGAGTCTGACCCGTTATCGTAGTGCAAAGAAATAATAAGTAGCAAATCATTTTATTCAATATTTCCCTTATTTCGCGCATCATTTGTCTCGCCGGATGTCGCGGTGATCACATTGTTTATCGTCGGCGGAGTCGATCGGAAACGCGTCGATTAAAGCGGGGGAGACTTGGAAGAAAAATCTAGACGGTGATAATGGGAAACAGCGAAGCAACGAAATTAGTAGAAACATTCGTAGCAAGTCCGAGCTACAGTTTCCGTGATGAAGATAAATTCGGCGAGTCTGTCCCGCGCACAGCTTCGGGATTCGGCTTGCTCGTTTGGGCGTGCCATCGGCGGCGCGTCTCCCTAAGATTAACGATGGAAACCGCTAAAGGAAACTGGGAACGCTCGTCCGGTCGTAAGTTACAATCGCGACACGCTACGCCGCTTGCAATCTTTCGATTTCCTCTTTTGCCCGGCTCACGCTACCCTCGAATTAGGGTAATAATCGCGGCGATGGTCTGGGGAGTACCGCTTCTCGCGGGCAACCACGAAACTACGAGATCGCGTGAGTTTTCCATTCGGACTGTTGCCTCGCGAATGGCTCACTCTACGGGCTGCTTCTTGCGAGCTCTCTCCGGCATGCATTTCTTGGGCGTGTCCACGGTTATGCTCGCGTTGGAAAACAACCAGCTGATATCGCGGCGATTAGCCCAAATGCAGGCTTTCGCGGTGTCATTGATGGGCTCCGCGAGTTGCTGCTTCCAATGGTGCAGGCGAACTTCTCCCCATTCGGATCTCGAACGTCTATGTTTCCGTTCATGGATTTCAAAGTGCTCTTTCTCTTATTGTTGATTATTGTTAGGCTATTCATTTTGTTTCCGTAACTGCCGCTCAATAGTCTGCCAGACTCCGCTGAATTTCTTGGGTCAGTGAATTCGATCGCGTTCGTTGGGCGTGAATTTTTAACGGTGTTATCAGTTTCAAACGCTTTTCGTAATCTATTTTTCAGCAGAGTTAGCACGAGACATTTTTAAACGACGTCAGTTGGGGTATCTTGTCTTGACACGACTGAGATAGCTGAGGTTACCGTAGATAGATCTGTTGGAAAATCTATTGTTTGTTAACCAGTTCGCTGTTTTTGACGGGTATACTTGTCAAGCGTTAAAAATTTGCAGTTTAAATTGTAATTTCAGTGAATATTAAAATATTTTCGCAAATTATAAGATGTTTTAAATTTTTGGAAGCGAACATGAAGTGAAATGAATAAATAAAAAAGTATAAATAATTATTATGAAAATGCTATATATGAGTTTTCTATTTTATTAGTGACCTGTGCATTTCTATTGAAATTGAGATATTTAAGGATTTACGTTTCAAGAAATATAAAAAGTACACGTATACACTTCTTATATGTACCTAGGAGACTTATATTTACAATTTCTATTAAATAATAGCAATTACTAAGTAAACAATGTACACAAATAACATAGTGTCTAGATTAGGTAGTATACGAAACATTTTAAATACATTGTAAAAATATCACAGCAACTAACTGGTTAAAGATTAATTTTGATATGTATTTAATCATGAACATTTCGTACATAATTCAATAAATATAACTGCCAATCATTTCTTCTAAATCGAAAAAAAATTTGAATTTTCTGTCATCAAAATCTGGGGATGAAACTAAATGAAGACACTTAGGAAACAAAAATTCTTTTGCTTTGTCAAGGAAATTATTAAGGACGGAGAAATGCTAATCAACGCAGTTCCGAAAGAAATCATAGTTTAAGGGGTTAATAGAAACTTGAATGTTTTTAATTTATAGTCCACGTTTTGTACTTTCTTACGTGCGCCCTCCTTCCTCGCAGGCGCAATGTGTTTATCTTACGGTCTAGATCGTTCCATTAAAGTTAAATAGAATTAAAACAACAGGGAACGCAGGCAATTGCGACCATCGTACAGCGTGTACAGTGTTCATTATTCTAATAGTCGCTTACACTAACAATAATATATACCAGCTTTCAGTCTTGTAACGAGAAGTGTGAATCTGGATAAATTAATTGAAAATAATACCGTAATACGTTCCAAAATAACTTGAAATCTGAAATCTCTGTAATTAAGAATAATTGCAGGAAGCTATACATCGAAACTCGATTGACGTCAATGAACTAGTCATGAATGTTATTCTTTCTTCTAAATTAAAACATTTGATTCTTCTGTTATCAAATTGTAGGTACGAAAGTAAATATAGACACACAAAAAATACAAATTATTTCATTTCACTCGAGAAATTCCTAAAATCAACGCAACTGTAAAAGCCGTTATATATAAGTCGTTAACCCGCCATTGTCAGACCGGGTTAAAATGATCCACATTTTTCTTCGAAAACGTCAAATTAACTTTTAATTAAATATATTTGAAAGTGAGGTGTCGAATTGTAATAAAGATCTCGACGTTCCAGAACGTTCAAATTATATTCTCAAACGTTCAGCGCTCAAAGGGTTTATGCCGGATTGTACGGGCGCAGACAAACCCGTATTTTCAACCGAACAAATTCGCAAATTGTTGCTCGGTGTCTGTAATAACACCAGTAAGACTGATCGTCACTACTTCACCCGTTATCAGCGCGCCAGCATTTATTCCCCGGATCTAAGCCGTTGCTTTAATTATACTTGAAAATCTCCAGCAAGTCTCCTCTTTCTCCCGACTACCCATTATCTTTCCACGCATATATTAAGGACGTTTTCCCAAAGAATGGCACGTTCACGGTGGCACGGTTTTGTTGATAATTTAGCAGGCACTAGGTCCGAGCGAGGGTTTAAACTGTGAAACAAGCGTAGGCGGCTCGTCGCGTGCGCGCCGCATAGCTCGCTCGCTTGACGCCTAATCTCCGTCTAACTTCGTCGACCATACTTGGGACGGAAGAAACAGCAGACAGATTGTTGCAACAGCGACGGCCGAGTGCAGCCTGCTAGAAGGAGAGAGCCAACCGTGAAGATAGTTTCCAAGATAGTTGAACTCGAATTAATTGCCGCTACTTACAACGGCCCGTGTGCATTCGCCGCTGTGTCCGCCATCTTCATCGTAGCACGGTGGACAATTTTGTTAATCCGCGCTGGTTGACAATATTTTCAAGTTGGGACAAGAACCTTTGTGACGCGATGCACATATTCGTGAGTTAAACAAGTAATGTTAGACAGGCGAGGAAATTAAATAGATCATTACTAACACTAACGATAATTAAATATAAGATAATACTAATGGGAACGTATGTTTAATATAATCATTCCATAAGGAACATTTTTATAATTTGCGCTGAGAACGAATGAGTTGCTTCTCCAACTAATGTAATAAATTAATAAGTTGGTGTGCATAAATTAAACAAACCTGTGGACTGAAGGAGACATACAAAGAGACAGAAGATAAAGGTTTGCATATAGAAACAGAAAATTAGTGAACTTTCACCATTTACGTAGGACGTAAGGACCATTTACGTCCAAATGACGTAAGTCCTTTGGTTCTTTATTATTCCAAAATAATTATTACATTATCAAATTTATAAATTGACTATTTATTATTTGACCATTTTGTATAAAGCTTTCATCGCGAAGGGTTAAACCTTTAGCTGCCACGTCGGCGACGTATAATGGTAGAACTTTCTTATCACAATCTACAAGATAAATATATGAGTGACATCACTTTTTTCATTGGAATCTGTTAAAAGAATAAAAGTTTGTTAGGACTTATAAAAAAGAAGAAGATCGCAGAGGAAACAAGGGCTGCAACAAATCTTGTCTTCTCTAGTCTTACAAACAAATTGTTCTGATTTTGTGTGAGTTTGCATTGGCAGGCGACGCGTTAAATTGGACGTAGCGGTTCGACTTTGAGGTCACCGTAGCAGGCGATTCTGTCTTTGACCACGACTGACACCGGTAATAAATACTAAGTTGAATCGCTGACACGATTGAAGCAAACCATCGATGTTTACATTTTGGCCGGCCTAAATCCGTGAAATCGAGCATTGTATGCCGCGAAGCGATAAACGGGGAAAGCTGCCGGTAAAATCGACCGAATCCCGATCGACCGGTATCGGTTTTTGATTAACGCCACTTTTCCGGCCGTGCGTTTCCTATGCTCTCGAATTAATTGCACGGTTTCACTCCGCTTTAGAAAGAGCACCGCCAAGTTCCGTAAAAACGGTTCAGGTTTTACCGGCTGCCGTTTCCCCGGCCTCGCGAAATGTGCCTGGCTCTTCGGGGAACCGGAGGTGTCGCTCCCGTTTCTATCCTACATCGCATAAGCTAGTTGTAAAGTCGCATTCAGGCCCGTAAAACTCATTGCGTGGGTGCTAAAAACATTCTTAACGCGCGGCCGGTATAATGAAAAGCTTCTTCGTTCTACAGTTACTACCATTCGAGCGTTTCGAATAGCGTCTACCGAGCCCCGGCCCGCGATGAAGCAAGTAATTCCATTCGCCGCGAATGTGTCTTTTTACTTGTCTCGGCGTCCGCCTCGCCGTCGCCTTTCATCGATGTTTTCAATTACCCGCGAGTCAAAGTCATGAAAAGTATTTCATTCGCGGACGCAGCGAACTTCAGCGTCGAACAAAAAACGTTCGGGCCTCCGCGGGCTTTTTTGAACGAGCGGGTCGCCGCATTGTTCGACTGCCGCGCAATCACGGCTGCTTTTCTACGACTGTTGACTGCCGTTGCCGTCTGTGTTGACAGCCAGCTGAACGGAACCTAATTTGCGGCGCGTGCGGTCAAAGGATGCAGGTGAATCGTCTGCATAGCGGGGCAACAGTCGCGTGGTTCGCTCGACCGCGCGTGCCCACCCCCGTTCTGTTCGCTGAAGAAGGAAATCGTTTCTATAAAGGACAGGCAATTAAAAACTTTTCTGGTAATGCATTGGCGCTGGTGTAATTACAAGGGTAATAGGTTGCTACTTTACGGCAAGTGAACGGAAGGGGCCCGGGACGATCGAGCGGGGAGAGCGAAGAGGGGAAAGTGAACCTGCCACTTTTAGCTCCTTTCATCCCACTGGCATTCACTTGCGTTTCTGGCCAAGTGTGCCTCGCGGGAATAGGTACACTGCTCCGTAAAAAGTTCTTCGTTTCCCTCGGTGCCTGGCAGGCCGCGGCGATCCCGACTCGTTGCTAAAACGCCTTTCGAAATTACTGCGTTAAAAGTTCAAAGCGGCCCGACCCGGTCCGACGCGGCCTGATCCGACCGGCCGACGGCATTAGGAACGATCCCAGAAGCTCGAGCTGCTTTGCTGCTCCCGTTTAGAATTTACAAATACATATGTAACTCGTTCCCGTTTTAATACCGCCGGAAATTCGCCGGAACTTCTTCGGAGTTAAATAGTTCGCGTAACCAGAAACAGCGTGATTGGCAGTCTGTTATTCGCGGTTCGCGCGACTCTGAGCGAAAAGATAGCACGCGAGTGCTATCAATATCGAAATTTTAATAATGATTACTAGAATACGTTACCTATTTTTCGACTCCCTAGTTTGTCTCGTATATTCCATGAACATTGTGACACTTGGTGAGAAAATGAAGCGTACGTAAAATTGTAAGGACAAAGGGAGAATCAGTCGTCGATCGACCTAGATAGCTTTATTGGTTGCAACAGTCGCCCAGCTGTGGAAAGCTCCGAGTTTGAATTCCAGTGCTGGGGTCTGTTATTCGATCGGTTAACTAATTTTCTTTTACATGTGCAAGACTTGGAATCAATCGGATAAACGGGTATCTGTATCGCATTTGCGTTAACTCCCATTAATATTCGGACATTTTCTAAAACGTAATAACTTCCTTAAAACTACACTAAATGATTGAATTTTTTTTTAGATGATAGAGGGACTAGTATACTAGACAATGAATAACTCTTTTGTTACAAATTTGCTACTACTTGGAGTGACGAAGAAAAATAAAAAACTCTCGTTTTTCAAACTTTTTTTATCTGAGCCTATAACGAAAATTTAAAAAATGCGGTTTGTAATTTGTAATTGGTTAACGCAAAAGATTCTTAAAATTGCAGACTTTTCACACTTATTGGTCGATAGTGTCAAAAATCGGGACGAATCTTGCGATTTCTGTGATCTTTAATTATTTACAACTCACATCAAGGTCAACCGATTTCAATGAAGTTTTCAAAACCCATTTTTTAAATTTTCGTTATAGGCTCAGTTAAAAAAGTTAAAAAATGAGAGTTTTTTTAGTTTCTCTTGTTCTTCTAAGTAATAGCAAAATTTAAAGAAAGCATTCTAGTTATGGTCTGGTAGACTGATCCCTGTATCATAAAAAAAATTCAAGTCGTTTCAAAAAAGTTATTGTTATTATATATTACATACCTACCAGCAACTCGAAGCAAATTTTATAAAAATATTGTTATTTTGCTATACAAAGGTCATTATACCGCCGTGAAATTTTATAGGAATTAGTATATAAAAGATTTTGTGTTGATTCTCTGGAAGAATTGTACGAACTATTTAATGTGATACCGATTGCATCCCTGAGTCGCGAGTTTTTCGTCTCGATGAAATGCACGAGTATGTATAAGGTGTACCTAATACGATGCGTTTCCTTCATTAATTTCGGCACCAGTCTACGGAAAATCGACTGTGAAATGTAATTTTCGCGGCGGGGTCGTAGATCACACGGAGGTCGATGGTATTTGTATTCCGTGGCACCGCATCTATCTTCGAGAGTGTTTGTGAATCTCGAAGAACGCTGGAACCGCTGCACTTGACCCTTTTCCGGATGGCAGCCACTAGCCTGCTCTATGATTCACCATGAAACGCGACCTCTTCCTCCAAACGTTCCTGTTCTCCATTTCTGATGTGTAACAGCGCATTGGCTATCAAGAAGCACATAAACAAACGCATCCAGACTTGTGTTGCATGTAATTTGTTTTGCGTTATGCTTTCCGATGGCGCTTTTTTGCAACTTCGAAACAGTCGTCATGCTCGCATGTCGATACTTCTCGGTGGTCAAATAAACATGTTCTAAACGATTCCATGTTAAATTCATTATAAATTACTGAGTATCTAACTATATATCTTAACTATTTCATTAGATGTAAGTTGAATTATAAAAATACATTATTTACTAATGCTTTAAGACAATTAATTTTTGTGTTAGTTTCACGATTTTGTAGTATTTGTTTAATTCTCTCTTTCTTTCTTACATCTTCTCTCCTTCTCGTTCGAGGTGGTTCACCGTTTAAGGCTAACGAGAGTCCATGTAAATATTTGTCGGTGACTTAACCTGTCGGTATGTAAACAGTGTCGGTGAAATGCAGTGTCGCTGAAATCGTGACGATGAAAACATTATCGTTAAAATAATTGGTGATTTCAAGGTAATCCTCTCGCATGTGCGTCCTTCAGAACAATGTTCGAACTATGTCTAACTACTATGTCAAACTCAAGAAATTCAATTAGTGTCAAAATTCATTATTCTTTATCGATTTTATCAGTTTCTTAACTATTGCGAATTTAAAGCGACAAATGCAAATAGAAATGATGAATATTGTCGAGTTTTTAAATTTCTATAAAATACTTTTCATTCTTATTTCTATATACGGTCATCAATTAACACTACGCATATCGCTGTCGGTAAAATCACTCGCTCCGGACTTCTTATTTCGTATCTATTGAAATTATAAAGAAGCTATCATTGAAAATTGTGCAATATGTTTCTTTATACCGGCGCCTACTATTATAAAAATTATGAAACATTTGAATAAATTCAATGTTATAGTTTTTAGAGTGCAACACATACTAGTCACTTTTAGATCTCGGTACGTTTAGTGTTAACCAACTTTCAATACTAAAGCCTAGAATAATATTGTTTGGAACATCTTCCAAAATAAATTAGCGCACTTCAGTTAGTCCGTGTTTAGATTAATTAATGAGCGTAGGTCTCGGTTAGGTTTCTGTTAGGAAAATCTTTTTTCATTTTCGCGCGGAATATTCTTTAAATAAATTAGCGTACTGCAGTTGCTGTGCTTAGGTATACATTAAAAGTTTATGGAAACCGAAAGAGCCGTGTAAAGGGAAAAAGGGCGGGAAAACTAAGAAGAGAATTGAGAGATATCGATATATCGAGTGCAATACGTCGCGTCGCTCAGAACGTAGACCGCCGGATTGTGGCATTCCACTAGCCGTCTGACATATCGGACACCTGAGTCACTCTCAATTTAAAGGATTTACGAGCTTTCTCTGCTCGAGCATGCGCGAACGTCACAACCCTATGACCTGCACAAATCCTATCAAATATTGACGGCCTCCGATCGAATCGTAAACCAAAATTCAAAGTAAAATTTGTGATTTTACGTTCCATAAGGAGCATCACGCTGCAAAATAGACTGACTCCGAAAAACAGTTTTCTGTGTTTATGCGCCGCTGATACGACAAGAAGCTTGACTTATTTTTAAGCTCGAAGCCTCTACCATCGTCATTCGTCGTTCATTTTCTTGTAAAAGGTTTTTGTAATTTACGACTGGTGGAGAACTAAACTCACGTTTTTCCTTAGAAAATGCTACAAATTGACGCATCTCCGACTTTAGAAATATTTTTTCGTGGCCTATCCTTTTTCAGGAATCTACCATGTACACGAAGAACGAAGCTTTTCCTTTACAACGACTTACTGAAACCTGATACACGATTTTCGTAGTCGCTTTATTGATCTTTGAAGGAAAAGTGTGCTGCGAACTGTGCAACAATGGGGGCTTTTCACGTTTGATCTAGTTCCCCATTTCCGTTTCACAATTCTATCGTGGAACATGTTCGTAATTATATGTTACTACTTTTATATTCACAATTTATTGTTCTATGAAAGGATACAGATACATCATTATAACGATTCCCCACACAAAAGATAAAAATCTCGTCTCTTCGCACACGTGTGTTAAGAATTATTATCACTAGATTGCGGATTTGATGCATCTACGGCGAAATTGGGTAGTTGCAGTTTAAAACAGTAGACAAATTAAAAGGATTTAAAGTTATGTTAAGATTATGTCAAGGTTATGTTTAGTGAAATTGGGTAATTGCAGTTTAAAACAGTAGACAAATTAATAGGATTTAAAGTTATAAACGTGTGGGCGGTCTAGAAAGATGGAGGAGCGGAAGAAAAGAAAGGGAAGCGTTTTGTCCTGGTCCCGCTAGAAGAATCATCAGTAAGGCTTTTCTAGCGGGCCCTGACTTAAACGCGGGGATATTTGTAGGACGGTTACAACATTTTTATTTGCAACAGACAGTACTTATGACACAATTGAGTCGCTGGAATACGAAACAGTAAATGCAGTGAATAAATTTAACAACGCTGTTATATTATTCCCAAGTTCTAAAAAATTCTAACAATGAAAATAAATTGTTATAAAACTCCTGTTTGTTGCAAATGAGATAGAGAATTTTTATTTCGAATAAAGATCCGCAGTCTGGTCATATCGTATATTTCCTTACATGCAACAATTTTCATCAGAGAATATGCGTCGTGTGTGTACGATTTTTTTCTGAATTCTCGTAAGAAGCCTCGGGTATTGTCGTCAAAGTGGCCTTGTTAGAAGACTCGATGAGATTACTGAAACACTATTTCCCAACCGGACCTCGGCGAAATAAGAGGCGATCGATCCTCCGTGGTCTTTTGAATCTATGAAGTGGTTATGGAACTGTAAGCAGCCGCTCGTGGAACGGTTTCTCCGTGGAGCCGGTCGGGTATGCACTTTCGAAGAGTGCCGAACGGAACGTATGGCACACCAGGGTAACATCCACTTTGATAGTGGATATCAACCCTGAAACCCTCCCTTATCTAAAGGCCTCCGTCGGCTCTCTCATTTCCTTTCCCCTTTCGACTTCGTCTTACAATAACAACTGGCTAACCACGTTTGTGCTTTATCATGCCTTTGAACTCGATCGCGAAATATCTCGTTACAATCTCGTCGGAGTGCTTTTTCGTTGGGGACTTGGGCCGCGTCGCTAGTGGATTTGAAAGTGCCGTACCATAAAATTCGAAAGCCGGTTCTATCGGCGGGATAAAAAAGGAGAAGAGACCGGCGGCGTTGCGCCGCGCGGCTAAAACGCTGGCAATACGCTCCGGCCGAAGCCAATCCTCTTCGGCGTAATGGTAACGCGGGTTAGCATCGAATGTTCCGACGTCGGTCGCTCGGACCCCGGATATTATCTAGGAAATTTATTCGAGATCACGTCGACCTGGTATGATTAAATAAAGATATCACGTGCGAGCCGCTCGTTAAAAGCCTTTAGGAGACCATAACTTTATCACGCCTTCGCGGGGGATGGCTTGCCGTGATAAAGCGCGGATGTCTCGCATTATATACACGTGCGCGAACCTGCCGGCCGACTAGGCCATTCGTTAGCTTAATGTTTTATCGGCGGCCGATGCGTCGTGGAATGAAAATGTTCGTTTTAAGCCGGCCAGCGAAATTACCGAAACCGAGCTCCGGTGTCGCTTTCGAAAGAACTGAGTTCTTTACGACCCACGAAATACGGTACCATTTACTACCTACGTCCACGGGATCATCTCTGCACGAATAATCCCATCGAGACGGCTCTGCGTTTTTCCCCTTGCTAGTTTTGGAATATTAGGGGGTGAAAGCTGAATTCGAAGCACCTATGCACTACAAAACAAATACAGTAATGTCTCCTTGAATGCCACAATTTTGCTCCGCCGTGAATGACGCGGTGCTATTGCTACGGCCCTGTAAACAAGTATGCCGCGACACGCGCCGCGGCTCCTCTGACTAGAACTCCTGGAAGACAACTTATAATATAATAACATATCTTGTTTAATTTTAACATTTTTAAACTGAATTTTTGTTAACATGTTGCTGATAGTTTTCTGATTAAAATGAGACTAAACATTATATAATTTTGAGAAAGATTTTTCAGTCAAATAAAATCAAACTGAATACTTAATATTTAATTAATTTAATACCTAATATGTGATTCATTTTATTCTAATATCACTGCGACTACAAATATACATTGTAATACATATTAATAATTACTGTACATTGAAAAGCTGCATTGATATTATGCATAATTACGCATATATTAAACGTGTAAACGTCTTGCGCCCTAAGATGGACATCTTTAAGACGTCTTATTTCAGATGTCAAAAGGATGTCCAATTTGGGACGTCGTTAAGACGTCTTAAAGACGTCCCAAATTGGACATCGTTTTAACGTTTGAAATGGGACGTCTTTAAGATACTTGAAATATGTCTTCCAATGAAATCAGACAAAAGCTTTTGGATACAACTTCAATATGGACGAGGAACCAGAGGAGAACAATGACGATGTGAATTTTGTTCCTACGCTTTTTATATAAATTTATTTTCTATAAAGATAGCTTTTCTAGAAGTTCACCCTTTATAATACAGCAAATTCTCCGCAATTGCTCCTCAGCTCGTAAATAAAAATGAGCAACTTGAGAAGCGGGGATACGATTATACGAGCCCCGCGGCTCGTTTTTATAGTTATTAATAATCAGCAACTATAAAAACAAGCCACAGGGTCTAAAAAACGTCTTAAAGACGCACACAAGATTATTTTAGATGTCTAAAGGATGTCTTAAAGACGTCTCGATTTGTAACACAGGACGTTTCGAGGTCGTTCATAGGACATTCGGTGCGTCTTAAAGACGTCACGAATGTCGTGCACCAGATGTCTTTAAGACGTCTTAAAGACGTACCTGTGCTATCTGGGGTACTTATGAATTAGGAATGTCCAATTGTGAGTTCCTAATAGTTCTCTTAGACAGCACATTAATTCATTCGTATAAGCAAGGTGCAGATAAAGGAACTTCTACCGTAATCGATTCTTCTCAAGGAAATATTTAAAAATATTGCAGAAAGCTTACACGCAACCATTTCATCGGGAATCGAGCGAGCTTTGCAGTCAGAATTTCTCGAAAGAAATCCGATTTTCCCGTATGCGTGTCACCGACGTTCCCCTATTGAGACGACATCGATTCGATTGTTAAGAGGAACAATTACCTAGCGAATTTCTGCGCCGGAATGTGAGGTACCGACTGATTCAGAAGCTGAAACATACTTATTTGCTAGCGACTTCCCAATAGCGCACCGGCTGCGTTTTGTTCGCAATCAGCGGATCCAGTTTGATCGCTCGCCGGTCGTACCGTGTGTGATTGGGTCGTGCCACGATTCTACTACCCGTGTTTCGAAAACTACGTGCTACTGTATCTTTGTTTGGCGGGAGCAATAGTTCGATCGTTTCATAGAGAGTTCGCTGCAGGATCAGGACAAAAGTTGCGTTCATTACGCTCCCGTGCGCCTCAAGTGCGTCACGAAATTCTTCGATTTATCTGTGTGCGCCGGATCTGTCAATTCTTTCGAATGCTGAATCGGAATAACATGCTGCAAACGTTGGCGAATGCGTAAGGCCGTTCTTTCGTGCATTCACGTGCTCTTCGAAATGGTATTCTGTGAATGAATTCTCTATTATTTAGTTGTATAGAACGTTTGCCGATAAATGTGTAATCTGCTTTTGCCGTACAACCATTTTCTCCTGACAACATTTTGCTTTGTGCTCACCAAATTGAGTTAAAATGCACTTGGACAAAATCTTTTCGAAGAATATTTATTACAATACGAAAACAAGATGTCAGTCTATCGGTTCACCTACATACACTTTTAAATAAAACATACCCTTTCGAGAGGATCTAAAGTTTTTTAAGTGTTACGATATTGGTAACTTTCCTCCGTATAGGTTAAAAAACATCTTCCATCTGAACCTCTTAGTCGCTGTCGTCTCGTGCGATATACATATACGCATACATATGTATATCCACTTCGCGACCTGAACTCGAGACCTCGAGATCTCTCACGGGTATCGTAAGCGAGAAAAAGTGCTTGCGTGTGAAACATTTTATACTGTATGACTTCTGCGAATGCTTAGCGATTTATGTACACGAGTATAGACATACCGGAGAACCTCTTCCAATAAACAAAAAATATTTAACTGACGGGCGAGTCGCGCACATGATGTATATATATATATATATATATATATATATATATATATATATATATGTATATGTATTCTGCCGGAAGCTGCAATATCAGGAATCGCAATTTAATCTATTACAATACTGATTCGCATCGTAAATAATTCTATTTACGCAGTTATTATGAGCATACAGAGTCCGTTGAGATTTCTGTATAAAAATATACTTGCATTTTGTAGACGGTCAAGATGCCCGCAGTTCAAAAAGACCACATATTTCAGTGCTTTGCGAATAAACAACAAATCCTGCAATAACCATCTTCGTTCAAGAGACATAATGTTTAGTTGTCCCAAAATGTCATAAATCATACTTTATTCTCTAATTTTACTATAAAATCTATGCACTTCAAACTTAATAACCTAATATATAGATATCAGGCAATTAAACACGAGGATTTATGTTGCACACGTTCAATATTCACAAAACTTCAATAGACAAATGACTCTTGGAGAAGTGTCAACCCTACCAACAAAATTGAGGCAATTTTGTATATCGGAAAATTAATTACGAAATTTTCATATATATTTAATAACCTCTAATCACGTATGAAGCACATCTCCTTGAAGTTAATCATCGATGATCGACTCGTAATAGTAATGCAGGTCTATGCCATCAACGTACCACATACCCGTTGCTAGGTAAAATATTGAAGAGTATAAATAGCGTTGCAGAATTTGGTCGATCCGTCCGGCGAAGATGAGATCCTTATTCAAGGATACGATCTATAAAACTACCCTATCTATCCTAAGATTACCTCCTTACATTGCTACCATGACAATCACTGTCGTCTATATTCTTTGGGGCCCGTGGGACTCTTCAACCGAGTCCTAGTGATCTTTTACTACAACTCTCAGAATCTGTAACAGATTCTCAGGAACTATTACAACTACCGAGGGAACCTCGCCGTGTTTAATGTTTCCGGGTACTTTTCTTGGTTCCTAGACCCCTCTGGAGTCTTCAAAATGTAGAGACTTACACGTGAGTCAACAATCGTACAGCTTCCTTCGTTATATGTATAATACAGAACTGTCATAATGCTGCCAGATAACATCAAGATTAAGTACAGTGACTCCGATTTGAACGATTTGAATTTTTTTTTAGATGATAGAGGAACTAATACACTGGACAATGACAAAACTACTATGTTACAATTTTACTACTATGTTACAAAATACTCTCGTTTTTTATCTTCTTTCTATGAGCCTATAATGAAAATTTAAAAAATGCGCTTTGTAAATGTCGGTAAGTTGTATGCATGCTCGATCACTTATTGGTCAAAAGTATCAGAAATCGGAACAAAACTGTGACTTTTGCGATCTTTAATTGTTTACAGCTCATACCAAAATCAACTGATTTCGATGAATTTTTCAACGTAAATTACCGAGGTCTACAAAAAGCAGTTTTTAAATTTTCGTTATAGGCTCTGAT
>CM052164.1:17978840-17988894 GCA_028455555.1 Augochlorella aurata
GATTTAATAATAACCTTCCATTCTCCTTTAGATTTAGAAGTCACGTAATTTTAATTCGTTAAAAGTGCAGAAGATAATGTTTCCCCGAGCCCTTATAAGATCAGAAGGATCGAAAGAATCGTTCCTTGACATCGAGCGAAACATGTCTCTGCCGTCGGTATCTAGTAAACTTCGTCAAAGTCAGATTACGTTTCAGCTGGTTTGTACGATCATTTCTGCTGTCGTGGCGCGAAATCGCCGGATCGCGGCGGACTGAGTCGCAACGATAGTGAGATTACATATCTCGTGGTCTTGCTTCACTCGAATCGATCAGAATTATGCGAGCGACGACGATGTTTATTGAAGTAGACCGGAACGGGTACGTTAACGTGGATAATGCCACGTAAGAACGTTACGGAAACGTTGCGAATGTACGGTCGCAAGAGGCGGCCGAAAAAAAAGTATGAAAGTCGATCTTAATGATAGAACCGGCCCACGTGTTGTCGGAGTCGTTTTAGGGACACCATTCGATTTGAAGGAACATTTGCACGGTGAATTGATTCGCATAAATTGGCGCTTTCACCGCGTGAGAGATTTGAAACGGACAATGTAAATTTCGCAACGATGCGCGCACACGTTCGCGGAAAGGATTCTTCCTGCAATAGGAGATAATGTAACACGTTAACGCTAATCTTAACGAGCAGTAAAAGTGATCGTGTTGTTCTATAAGAACAACGAGATTAATTTATTTAGATAGTTCACCACTTTTATTAGAAGAGACTTTATAATGTGAATAATTTCAAAATAAAAAAATGCGAAACTTGTCGAAATGGCCGACATGGTAGGTTTAGTGACAACACTTTATCTACCGTCAATTTTTTAACAAAAATCTTAAAATCGAAGATCATCCGTTAAGAATTTCTTAAAAAATTCTTCAAAAACTATAATAATCTCACTCACGAATCATTAACTTGTTTAGATTAATGTAACAAGTTCTTTAGACATTATTACTTAAAAGAAAATTGTCGGGCTCCTTCTAGACATAGTTTAGTAATTGAAAAGTCTATTAATAGACTTCCGGTAATAGTAATGTTACCGCTAGGTTTTGTATAGTGCAAAGTGGTTACCCTTCTTTTTATTAACACCTTGCCGTACCATTTCCGTCAAAGCCGCAGTAATTACAAAATTTTCGACCGAAATAATTTCTTAGATGAAAACAAAAGTGTTTATTTATCGTGCAGTTACAGTTACATAAATTATTAAATATCGATGGCAAGAGAACGGAAATTTATTCCGACCTCAGCGAATTAAATAACTTATCGTCTTATTACTAGAGATCGCCATTACGAGCCAGACTGTTAAAATACTTTTACGATCGCTCCAACAACTGCAAAAATTCCATAAAATTATCGTAATTCATTGCACGAATTAAAAATTGGAAAGTTAAGCTGTATGTATTTATGCTCTCGTACGATGAACTTCGTCAACTTTCTTTCGTTCTTCAGGTCGCGACCAAATTTCGTATTGTGAATACATTAAAATTCACTTTCACGCAATTCTGGCTAACATTTCTGCGATGCGTTGTATTCGAGACGCTGAAGAAGAGTAACGGGGCACAGCTGCCGAAGAAAAGTTGCCTGACCTTTACCCTGTTTTCGCAACGCGCGAGGCACAGCCTGGTGGCCACGTTGGACCGCAGTTTCTCTGTTCATGTAAGACAGTTTCTGGTTAACCGTGCATCGAGAAATCGGCCCTCGACGCGCCGACAAGAAGCGCGCGGTTAACGAACCGTGAGGCTGAATCCAGGCGTTTAAACCGCCGGATGTTGGCAGCGATGCGACGCTGGCGTCGGTAAAATGACGGGACGTCGCGACGCGTGTTTCATCCGCTCCGGAAACCACCCACGCGTTTATCCTGCACCTCGTCTCGCGACACCGTCCGAGAAAGTAAAAGCGCGACGAAGAGAAACCGAATGCAGTTTGCACGTGAAAATTTTGATGCGCCGAACGATATCGAACGCGATAATCTTCCACCAATGTACCCCCGACAGACTACACGATTTCGTAATCCGGTCGTAATTGACGAAACAATCCGCGCGTATCCGCCGCTAATTAATAGCACTCAACCATTTTACAACGACTCTGTTTACCGGTCGTAAACAGGTGTAGTTGTTATCTCGTGCAATATAATACGTTTTAGAAGTTACATCAACGAACGTCGGTATATGACGCTGTTCATTACGAGAGTTTTAAC
The DNA here is from genome assembly GCA_028455555.1 of Augochlorella aurata. Taxonomy (NCBI): domain Eukaryota; kingdom Metazoa; phylum Arthropoda; class Insecta; order Hymenoptera; family Halictidae; genus Augochlorella; species Augochlorella aurata. The sequence goes on from CM052164.1 coordinate 17,981,073, forward strand.
CGCCAGGATGTGCAAACAACCAGCAATCGCAAGAGGAACGATATCATAACGAATTGATGTTGCAGTTTATTATTTCATTTAATACTGTGTTCGAGAGGTGGGCTTTTTTCAGCGGAAAACCTGTTTGCTCGACGTAACAGGAAACGGTGTACATATTTCATTCGCTCACAATTAATTCGAAAATAAAGTTCCATTCCTCTAAACCCCTTGAGAATGTTCAATGTTCCTGTTGGTGGGGAATATCGGAAGGGTGGCAGATCGAGCGGAAATCTAACCGCGTTTGAGAGAAATTGCAATCATTCTTCGTTACGTGTGGCAGGAACACCTAACAAGTACAAACGATCTGGAAGCAAAAAACAACGGGGTACGGAATTATAACTCAATTTGCAACGCACATGCCGACGCTATTTTCCATAGCGAGACGCGCGGAACGGGATACGGCGAACAACATTTCCTTTCTCTTAATCGCGTGCATTAAACCGCGTCAAAGCGTGTCTACCAATTACATACAATGCCAGGCATATTCGCCGTCGAACGGAACTAGATCTCCAACTATTTAAGCAATCCTAGATAGTCATTTCTAGCTACCGTGTTGAACCATAAAAAGAAGCGGAAAGAACACTTATTCTTTTATCGTACCTCTTGTATCTTATCTATTCTATCGGTAACATTTTGTGTATGTTTTTGAAAAAAAATCTCATGAGTGTTATAAGTAGACTCCGGATTTTCATGCAAAATAAAGGTTGTCTACCTCGGTGGCAACAAACTAAAGTACTGTGCGTTCAGCCGAAGAAGGCACAGGGTGTTTACATCCCCACTTCTGCTATAGCCCGCTGTCCCTCCTATGACTACAGTCGGTGATCGGCTATTGGCCGATAAAATAACGCTACAATCCGCTGTTGATCTTCGTCACCGTCTTCAACCAATAGCCGATCACTGTCTGCAATCATAAGAGGAACAGCGGACTGCAGCAGAAGTGGGGATGTAAACACGCTGTATCTACTTCTGGTGGACGCACAGTAGTAGCTTATTTTCTTTCTTCGTGTGTCTAGTCTTATAATCTTTCTACCGTTTTGTGTCCCGCCTACACATTTTTCTCATAAATGTATAAAATTCGGAGTTTAGTTGTACGGTACATCGGTTTCGATTGGTTCTCTAACTATTTCTTTCCGTTTCTGTGTGATAACCACAGTTTGTCAGTAATACAAAGCATTACGAACGTGTAATCATATCGATGCCTCTAATACCTGAAGAAAATACAATGTATTTATCACGTAGAATAAAACTACTGGGTGCTCCAAACGTCACTCGCAATCGGGAAATGAGGGGATCCTGAGGTCATTTGAGGTAACTTTTTCCTTAGCGAAGACGCAATCTGCGGCTTTATTTACGAGTTATTGACAAAAAAATATTGACCAATGAGAGGCGAGCTCAGCTGGCGCAAGACGGCCGAATTGTAAGACACTTTTAGGATGCTCTGTATAACTGAAATGCATGTCGAAAGCCCAGACTTGAAAAGTATCAGTTCTAAAGAACCGAAGGTATAAGCCGGCATCGATTGATCTTATAACTATATCTGCAGAGCTTCAAGCATGATGGTCTGTTGAAAGCAAGAAAACGTATAAATTAACGATACCGGAAAGTATTTTCATGTTCTCTTTACGATGAGTAAATTTTAAATTCGGAAAGACGTAAAGATAAGATTCGGAAAGATAAAATAACGTCTAGAAAAGAGAATTTTCATAACGAGCCGTTGTTTATTTGTAACGGTTACAAGATCTTTTTGGTTCTCCACAGCTGTCTCAGGCAGAACCGAAATCTATCAGTCTGAGACGACTATTTTCGGGATCTTGATCTCGAGATCGCCAAGAAATCATGTCGAATGCAAAATATACAAATACCACTTAATAATTTAATATTTATTTTCCATAAAAAAATATATCATTATATACAAAATGATTGTGCGTGGACGAGAATCCACATTGACGAGATTGGTCCTAATCAATGGCCGAAGGACAGTCCGTGTCCACCGCCAAATCCGCCACCGCCGTATCCGCCACCGCCGTATCCGCCACCGAAACCACCGCCGCCGCCGCCGCCTCCATGACCACTGCTAACATAAACTGGGACGGACTCCTTGATTACGACGGGGACCTTAACTGGGTAGGGAACCTCCTTCTCGATCGTCACCGGTATCTTCACCGGCACGCTGACCGGATACGGGACCGACACGGGCACTTTGACGGGCACATTGTACGGCACTGGGACTGGTTTCTCCACTGGCACGGGGATCGTTTTCTCTACGGGGACTGGGTAAGGTTTTGGTACGGGCACCGGTATCGGACGCTCCACGGGAATCTTGACCGGGACTGGGTACGGTACGGGTATGTTCTTTTCGACCGGGTACGGCGCCGGCACGCGAACTTGCTTTTCCTGGTGTATCGTGATGCCAGTGATCTTGCCGCCATCGCCGCCACCTCCTCCGAATCCTCCGCCGCCACCACCGCCGAATCCTCCGCCGAGTCCTCCGCCGAGTCCTCCGCCCAGTCCTCCGCCGAAACCGTGTCCGCCACCGAGACTCAATCCTCCGCCACCGAGACTCGATCCGTGGAAGCCTCCGAAGTCATCGCCTCCTAAACTCAACTCCAAGCCTCGTTTGCTCTTCTCCTTCGTCTGAGTAGTTGGCTTGGCGTTGGACTCCTTCGTCTCTCCGGCCAGGGTCGACGTCGCCACAAGGGCAAGTATTAAAAGTTTCTGTAGAGAAAAATGCTGTTAACCGAGGCCCACGATACCGTGTCCTAACATTGACGGAGCTAATCGGATTTGTTAGTTTCAAAAGAGACACCTGAGGCATACCGATTGCCACCCTACGATTGATGACCTAGGTGCAAATTTTGAAAGTTGAAACAATCGACAATGCTTTAAGAAGGATTTCGGAAGCTAGGTCTTCGATTATCCCGGCTAACATGTGACCAATATATAGACCCCATTCAGTCTCTCCTTTGAAAATCAGGCAACGATATGAGCGACCCGAAAAAATATCGCAGCGAAGGGCAGAAATAGAAGTGAAAATCTCAAGGAACAGCGATTTACGAGTGCAACGTTGCACGCAGCGTAAGATCATGGAACGAATCCTCCACCCCTGGCGAGGCAAAATCGAGTGAACCGAGTTTACTGCCGAACTTTCTCCGGCGGTTTACGTAATCCGCATTGGAAAAGAAAAATGTTCTAGTCGTGCGTGTGTGTTCGGCTGGAGGGACGCGAGCTCACCTGCGGAGTGCTCATGGTTTCGTTCGGAGGTGCACACTGAAGTTACATCGCGCCAATCACTGGCATATATACCGGCACTTTCGCCGTGGCCAGTGGCCCACTCCCCGGAAAATACTACTCGTCCGCCGGCATTAAAGTGGACCGATTGTGCTACCTCACCGGGGCGAAGGCGTTAAGCCGTTTTCCCACGGGCCACCGTACGGCTACCACCCGTCCAATCACTACCGGATCCCCGGATCCGCGTGCGTAACGCTTCCACGCGTTTCGCGATTCGCTCGGGCCCCGTTCAGCCGATGATCGAGGAGGCATGGCGATCCAGCGTGCAACGGTCGCGCGGAGGCCAGTTCTTCATCGGCGTTTCTTTTTCTTTCACTTCGGAAGGAACGACGGCACGCTCGGCTCCGATTCCGACGCACGCTCCTACCTCGTAAAATTGTACCGGACATAATTCCGATCCTGGCATCTTGCGCAATCAACCTCTCGAAGCCCCGGTAATGTTTATCTGATCTCTCTCTCTCTCTCTCTCTCTCTCTCTCTCTCTCTCTCTCTCTCTTCCCCTCCCTGTTGTCCTCTTTCTTCGCGGTAAGGAAGAAATTTCGTGTCGCCGCCGCCGCTGCTAAGAGGAAGCGGTTCTCTCGTTGCATTGTTGTTCCTGTTTGCAGGTTTACAATCTTTTGCTACGTTCGCGGTTGTTATGGTCGTTATACTGACGTTCGATGTACGAGGTGCAACGTAACGAGTAGACTGCGGATTTGATGTTTTTATGACAAATGTGGCTAGAAGAAATGTAGAACAGGTTGGGAGAAATTAAGTACACTAAAGACTCCGTTATGCGAAGATTTATTTTTACAATATTATGGTATCCAAACGTTTTATTATTTAATCATTGTATTATTTAGATACATTATCACTTAGTATTAGGCTGGTGGATTTTTAAGTGAATATATAAAACTGCATATCTTTTTCCAAAAACTGTTTATTTAATCAAACTATGTTCAATTTGCTTCAACACGCTTTTCCCAACAACATTTTAATGCATAGATACCTGTTTTAAAGAAATTCTGATCTTTAGAATCAATAACCTCTGATAAGGAGTTTTTCAGACTGTTCATTTTCATACTATTTAGCCCATAAAAACTGTTCTAAATGTTTAAAAAAATGAAAGTCGGTTGGCGAAAATGCTGCAAAATTTCATATTTTAATTCATTCAATTTCGCAATTGTTTTATACGACGGATGCGCAGTTTTTACGGGATAGACATTGTGAAAATTAAGACAGTCTGAAAAACAGACATCTAAGAATTAAAATCTTGTTGGGCAAAATGCATTTAAGCAAATGGAGCACACTTTGATTAAATAAACAGCTTTTGAAAAAAAAAGATATGCAGTTTTAGGCACGAACTACAATGAAATTATTAAATAATGAAATGTTTTGGTACCAGCATTTTCAACCTGCCTGAATGCTCGAAGAAAGAAAGACTTGACTTTTACTTCGCAATTCTTTATTTATAATAACATTGTCCAATGTTGTCAATTTGCAAAGAAAACAGGCGTTTGTTCGTGGAGTAGAGAAATAACGCTTTGAATGAAATATGAAATAATGTGACATTGGAAATATATAGTTACTTAATTATTAATTCTAGAACGCTTAAAGTATTAGACGGTTTGAAGTCACTTTGTATCCATATTTGTTTATACAATATTTTTAAATGATACATTTAAGTACCTATTAATGCAAAAATGAAATAAAAAAAATATATAAAGAAGATTGTTAGAATAAAACTACATGCTTATAATTACAATTCTGTGGATATTTTCTGACCTTCCATTAAGAATGTTAGGATTAATTTAACCAAATGTGTTCTATTTACAGTCTCATATTTTAAACAAATAAATCAGAATGCTTATTTCAACGCAATGATAGAGAAATGAAAATATTGATGTCATCTAAAATAGAAAATGAGTCCTATAAAATAGAATATGAAAATATTTATAATTATGGTGTCCAATTTGTATGGCGCTTTCATATATTACGTTTCGTAATCGAATTTTACATTGCGAAAGAAATTAATGGCAACATACCCGGAAGGCAAACAATAAACAATAATTATGGACTGTAAATTTTCATTAAGCGTTCCTATTAGAAATTTACGCGGGTATAACTTCCTCTGTACGAAGACACATCGTACTCCAAATGGGGAATTTAATAGCGTAACCAAATTAAACGTAATTGTACATAAACTGGCTATATCTATTAACTTATTTAATGACTCGTCAATCAGAAGAGCTATACCCAATCACAATCGGCTGTTCAAATATCATTTTCATTGTGTCTGATATAATTTAAAGCTCATTCAGATATAATTACGCCAGCATTTGCCCCTTGCCCTGCTTCGCTAGTTTGTATTAATTATTTTTTTATAGATTCGCAATAAATACTACTGATAAAAGTCCAGTACGATAATAATTCCGACAAAGTAGAATACAGATTTCATTCTCGTATCTTCCTGCTTAAAGCGTTTATTAAGACAGTAAACTGTCATTGAATTTCCAGTCATTAAATAATCATTAACACGTTGACTACTGGCCCACGCCCACCAGGAAGAGTCCAACAAGATCAGAATAGTTTAGCGATTAAAACTGTGCCAGCAGAATTAAAACTTATCACCGTGATTATTCTGTTAACGCTTTATAATAAAACATATTATAATAAAACATAATTTGCAACCCACATAACCAACGGGCATGGTAAATCAACGTGTTTAATCACCCATTCGACACGGTATTAAATTTCCTATACAAGTGACCAACATTTTTAAGGTCTTTATATGTAACAGTGTTGGATATCAATCGATTAAAACTTCGATTTCATTAGATGATTGATGAACACGATTATAGCCATTAATCGTCGATAATAGCCATTAAAATTGGAAGGTTATTTTGATGTAATTCCGTTCAGAATTGCCTTTATCAAGCTCATTACTAAATTATATTTTTGTATTGGTTGATAGGATTTCTACTTCAGTCATTAATCATGATGAACAATTAAAAGAAATCGAACCGTTCATTTTGATTAACAATTAACAGTAATATTTCGATCGTTGATTGCGATTAATGATTAAAACAAGCGTAATCGTTAATTTCGATTAAAGACTGGCAGTAGTAATCAAATCGTTAGTCGTCGATTAAATCTTTGCTGAACTCTGTCCAGTAATTGAATCGATCGGTAGCCGATTACCTTGGGATCGTGAACGTAAAGCGAACGAAAGTGCAACGAAACAAAAAAAAAACTTTACCAGACTTTCGCGCGACAGAAAAAAGAAGCCCCAACTGACGTCAATATTTCTGGCAACGGGCTCGCTGACGTAATGACGGGAACGATCGTTGGGCGGGTTTAAACCGGGTCGCGATCGCATCGACGTGACAATTAGTGGTGTAATATCATAGTGCAGTTGATCGATGACCGGTTACGCATCATCCCGATACTTTCCTTCTTTCACCGGGGCTCGCGTTACAAAACTCGGCCCGGCGCGGCGCGGCGCGCTGCACAGTGCAGCCGGATAACCGCCGGTTCGCCACCCATTACGCGATCAAAAGCGCCTCGCGACAAGAAAGTTTTTGGTAACGCACGTAACCGATCCGGTGAAAATCGCCGGGTCGTTATCCCCAGGAAGAGAATGGAATACACACACGTGCGCGGCCCGGTAACGCGAGACCGCGCCCCTAGATATCTGGCAATTAATTAATTATGAAACGGCCCGGCCTCGCGGCCGATTCTCATCGACGCCGCTCGTAATTAAGCAGCAAATGCCGTAGACCGGCGTCAACGTGCGACAAACACCGGAGGGATGCGCTAAACTTTCTCCTCTTGTCTCGGACACGCACGCGCGCGCCAGCCAGCTGGCTTAATTGACTAACTCTACCGGCATCATGCTCAATGCTCAGTTAATTAAAAGATAGGCCCGCGATACGCCAAGGAAATCGTTGGACGTCACGCCGGGCGACAGCATTGTCGCCGACGGTGGCTGTAATCACCGTCCCACGTTTCTAATGGCGGCTGTTTGTTCTCGTGGATAGCGATTTTTCTAGCGTTTAGCAAAGAGGAAACGTGTTGGCAAGCCGGAACTGTTATTATTGACACCGTGCCGCGGGATGATAAAAAGGGTTTCCTGCTGTGAAGTGTTTTCCTATGCCTTGCGAAAGGCGCAGTTTGATATCTACAGTGATCTGGGAAACCATAATTTGTGGTTAAGATACAATTTTTCAACTTTTATATTCGAAGAAAATTGTTTTTTTCAATGTATCGACAACTGTCTGGAACTTCGAAATCCAAAATATTAACAACCTTACGTAACTCTGTTATTAGATTATGAAGACAAAGATATGAAAATAAAGGCACAATGTAATTGTTTTCATTACTCGTTACAAAATATTAAAATGCAGACTCGTCCAACGCTTATGTATATTTAAGCACTTATATTTAAGCACTAATATACTAAGTATATTATACTTACTAGATTACTAGATAATGATTAAAAATCTTTTCCTTAAAC
>CM052164.1:17988994-18008707 GCA_028455555.1 Augochlorella aurata
AACAATCCTTCTTCATGTATCGAATATTACTATCTGATGTTTTCACTGTTTCGTATTTCATCTTCGCACTTTCGTCATAAATACACGAAATCTGTGGTCTAGTAGTTCGCGCGACGGCTACAGGAAGGAAAGTTAATTTGTAAGGGGCAAGAATATTCCGTTACAAAAGAGAACACTCAAAAGATCCATCGTTTTCACCGAACTTTCGCGCACCGTAGGTCTGCAACGTCTCCGGCCAAAAATTAGCATTCTCAGAGGCGATAAATTAATCTACCCAGAAACATTCCTTTCCGGAATTATTGTGTTAACAGAATGCGTGCGTTATATGTTGATTGGCCGAACCGAAGTTGCGGATAGAACGCGTTTCGCGAGTGGCATCATCGACGCTGCTAAAAGCGAGTCAATGATCGTTAACGTGGATAAGAAATGCAAGTGGCATGGTGACAATAGGTTGAAGATGAAAGGGAAACGGCGGTACCTCTTCCCGGCGTTGCCCTAGAGCGCGAATTATATTTACTTGGCGAAAAGGAGGGCGCGAAAAGGACGAGAGAGGAAAGGGCGTAACTAGAAAACGGCTTGATAAACACCTTGAGCGAGAACATCCATCCATATATTCATGAGAGCCGCGGCCCGGCCGACTCGAAAGCCTTTCCCATTATTGCATAAGGTTACGTTTGCGGTTGGTGAAGCAGAAATGCAGACTTTGCGAAAATTCCGCTCGTACCGTCTGCCTCCACGCTCGCCGACCACGAGGATTTACTTGGTGCTCTTAGGCTGCATTTCCGGAACTGTCGCACAGGAATACAAAGTTCCGCGGGTTCGATTTTGTTTAAAGTCAGCCAAAAATCACCGTTCGCTGCGATTTCCCGAGGCAACGGCCGTGAGACAATTGGAATCGAACTATACGCACGCGATTTCGAAGATAAAGTGCGCCAGTGAAAATTCCCGTGGTCCATTTTTGAAAGTACAAAATTGTCTGGCTCGATCGCAAGGGATGGGAATACGTCGAAATAGTCAGAAATTGAAAATAGTATACAGAGGGTTCAAACGACGTGTCGATGAGGTACTTCTCCAATTTAAAAAACCCTTTATGGATCACACTGAGTGGTTTCTAGACCCTTCTGCGTATCGGCACCCGCAGACTCGTTCAATCTTTACACTTCATGCGATAAATACCTAGGATCTATTATCTAATGATAATAGAAAATACGGTGTGGTCGTACAATTACGCAAGCGAAGTATTGTAAATGGCGGAGTAGGAAGCATTGAAGCACGGGAACAATGCGACTGAAAATCGTATTAAATACGTCCCACGTGTAGCACAATCTGAACTGGCTAACGAAGTTCCGCGTACCGACGTAATAATACGAGTACACGGGCTCGAAAACGAAAGATTTCACTGGATATGAAACGGTTTCTCAATCAAAAACGTTCCCGCGCGGCAATCTCGTCGATCGGACTATCGCGGATCGGTTCGCGTAGTACGTTTTAGCCGTAACTCGTATTAAATAGTTACTCAAGAAAAAAACTACTTCTACATAATAACGGAATGACATAAGATCTTACAGATCACGTATTTCACGGATTTAGCGCCTTCCGCGTGTTTTAATTAGCCTGGAGGATTGGCGAGCGTAACATAATCGTTGGGCGAAACAGATTGCAGCCGGCGTAGAATTACAATTGGTCGCACGAAAATTGGCCACGTAGTGGCGTCGATGCGTGTTATTAGCTTCGAATTCAATGAATGAAACTGCTGCATCCACAAACAAATAGATTCTTGTCACGGGGGTTCGCGCAATTGCCTGACACTCCGCGAGCCACGTTTCATCCAATTAATACGCATCATTACGCGCCGCGATGCAGATTTTTCCTTGCCCGGTATTCGTCCCGCGAAACGCGCCAAAGAAATGCGCGATTCGCAAGATTACTTCATGGATTAATTAGCTTCGCAAAGAGCTAAAAATTAATTTTAGCTGAAATCTCTGAAATCTGTTGAATCGCGCTGTCAAATTCGTAGAACTTGCTAAAAATTCCCGAAAATTTTCTACGGAAACTTCGAAAGCGGGAAAATGAAGTCGCTTTTCCATTTCCAAGAGTTTCTACAAAATATACATGTGTAGGAATGCAGTCGAATCGTAATCGACTGTGTAACCAACTTGTATCTTTCTTAAAATAGTGTCGCATCGTTACATAAAAACAGGGACTCGTACCGGTATAGAAAATATCGGTATTTTTCGGTTCGAGTATTAAAACCCTTATGCAAACCGTAAATACAGAAATACCGGTATGACGTCAGACTGGTACATATACGGAAATACCGGTATTATTTTCGGTTCTCTTATTTCGGTTAGAAATATTAGAGTCGGCCATGAATGGAAATAATGTAATGTTTATTTCGTTTCACGGTCAAGCTGCACAGTTGATCTTGAGAATCCATATACAAATGAAGGCCTGAGAACGCCTTGTTGCTCTGCTTCCTGGAAATTACGTTTCTCGAAAATCAACCTGTTTACGGTGTCGACGAGGAGCGCGGGGCAAGAGGGGAGGGTCTGCCACTTGTCATGCAGCGTGTCGCACTTTTAGAATTCGCATACGGCTAGAACCGAAATATACCGGTATCGATATTTCGGTAATAATCGATTTCGGTATTATATCGATTTCGATATACGTCGATTATACTGAAATCGTTCAGCCCAATACCTTATCTAGTTTTGATAATAGGGCAGTTTTTATAAACAAGTAACTATTATAACCTGTATAGAAATACTCTACGTACTTTATTTAATGATTTCATGTATAAAGTAATATACAGTTTCTTATAAAAATGTATAAAAATTAATATCTTCAATGACATCTACGAAATGTCATCCACCTGTAGTATTCGAGGATTTCCTGAACTAAATAATGTATTGCAATTGTTAATATCATCTTCTTTATTAAGTGTCAAGTTCCGGTACACGTTTTAAGCATTTTTATAAGTTTCCATTGTAATTAAGGGATTTTCCAAAGAGAAATTGCAAACTACAGTGCAGTATACGCTAAAAAGATACGTATTGCAAACAAAAAAAATAACAAGAAAATCTTAAATTAATATAATGAAATGTATGTTTTACGCCAAATAGAAGAAGATCCAAAGAGAAGTGCACCAAAAATTGCTACATAGTAAAGTGTTTGAAAAAGAAATTTCATCGAGAAAATATTGAAGAATTTTGCAAAAAAACAATTACCATGAATGCAAGTTTAATAGAAGCGGATCCGATCGGAAGATTACAATCTGGAGAAAGCCTAATACTGAATTAAAAATAAAATAGATTATTCCTTCTAAGGGAATAAAGACAGGTGGGGGTGCGTTATTGTATGAAGAGTTGGTAATTTATATTTTATCAAAGAAATTATGGATAAGTGGATATATTTGGACATTTTGAAAAGAAATTTGAAACAAAATACCACAAAACTGGATATTTTAAATACCTATCAATATTATCACGATAACGATCCAAAACACAAAGCCGCATTCGTCAGATAATGACTGCTCTGTAATTGTCCTAAAGTTATTGAACCCCCCCCCCATCAGTCACCCGATTTAAACGTGATAGAAAATATATAGCATGAATTAGAAACTAGCATGAGACAATATTATTTTAACAATGAGCAAGATTTAAAATTTAACGTTGTTAACAGAGTGGACAAGAGTTTCAAGCGATTATAATGAAAATCTCGTAAAATCAATGTCTAATAGATTAAAAGCTGTAGAAAATAGTTGAGGACATCCGACAAAATATTAAGTACGAGTAATTTTTAAGTTAATGTTCAAGTTTTAAGACATTAATTTTTGTACGTTTTTCTAAGAGACTGTATATTACTTTATACATGAAATCGTTAAATAAAGTATGTAGAGTATTTCTGTACAAGTTATAACAGTTACTTGTTAATAAAAAATGTCCTATAAATAAAACTAGAAAAAATATGGTGCTGAACGACTTTCAGTATGCAGCTTTACTGTATCAAGACCCATGTATAAAAATACACAATCGTTTCAAAACTTCATCAGAAAGCAAGTGCGAACAATTGAATAACGACTTAATTCCTTTACAAATATGACAAAAAAGTATTATTTATACAAATTTCACGCTTCGCTGCATCGTGCACGTACGAACAAGTGAACTTGTGCAATCACTTTCGCACAAAACAATCTCCGCGATCATAATAATTCTGAAACAAAAGATTCGAAAAAGAAGTTTTCCCGTCCCGGCAAAAACCAACCAGCAGAATCAGATTCGCCATGACAAAAAAACCGCGACACGATTACACCTGCAATGAATAACGTACGACTGCAAGTGCCGTGAATATAGTTTCTGTTTTTAGCAGCCCCTGTTGCCACGTAGAGACCGCCACGGTACACGAAGAGTGCTAACCGTAAAAGTTTCCTCTAAATTCATCACCGAAAACGATTCGATATTGCCAGAGAGCTAGATAGAAACTATCGCCAAACATCTTCCAATCGCGTTCGGCTGCGGCGTCGATCGAACCGGATCGAAGCTAATCGAAGCTGACTCGGCTAGTCGGAACGTTGCGCGCCGGTCGGCTCGACTCGACTAGGCTAGGAATCAAATCAATATTTTCAGATTCAAATATGGAGATTCAAATTCAGATATATGGAAATGTATTCCCGCCGATAAGCCTGATAAACCACGGATACGCGGGATATTCTAATGCCTTCCAACAGACGAGATCAAGGTACAAAGTCATTCCGAGATTAACTGCACCCACGGGAGCCGGCCGGTTGATAACCAAAAATCGCTGTGCACCCTAGTTGCGAATCAACCGCGAACACCAGCCCGATATATCGACTGGTAAACTGTTTCGCCGCGGATCCCATCGGCTTCTCCTCCGAAGTACTAGGCTGCTTTATTTTCGTCGTCGTTAGAAATTGATGATCATCCGCGGGACCGTTTCGAAACAGTTACACGCGCACGACGGTCGGAGAAAAATCGTTACGCGACACCGGCTGAATTTCACATGAGAACTGACCTCGCGAACGTTTTATTTCCATGGAAAAACTCTACTGCCAGGCACAGTGTCAGCAAACAGGGGAGCTACCCTGTTAGCGACGGGGAAGAAGACGTAAAGAGGCGGAAGATGTAACTTCGACGACCTGCCTCCGGAGAACTTCTAACAGTTCGGTTCCCGCTTTAATTAAGCCCTTAATATTAATGAAGCTCCGGGCAGAATGTGAGTACAGAGATGTAGAAACGCATTGTGAACACTAATCGGATTAAAAATAGGCGGCGAAGTTGAATCCGTATTAATTGCACCACCGCACCTGCGCCGCGCCGGTCCGCTTCCGCAGTTCATCCTGTAATTGAAAACTTGCCGTTAAGTAATGAAGAAATTCGAACGCGATCGACGCATAATTCTCGCAAGTGCATTCGACGGATCGAAATGTAATTACCACAGCTTTTCTTACAACTACTCTTCGTAAACCGAACGGGCTCTCAAAAATTCCGTGAAGAGCATACAGATCAATGAGAACGGAAGAACAGGAACGTCCACTGACATTTTTTAACACGTTAAGGATAATGTCGATCTCCGTTGGCTGACGATATAAAATTTAAAAAATTAGATTTTTCTATATAAATAAATTTTCAATAATTTGGCAATCATATAAGAATGTACTCCAATATTACCTGTTACCGAAATAATTTTAATGAGTATTATTAAAACACGGTATTTACAGGTTTCGCAGAATCTTATAACGCGAGCTAAACGGAAAGAAAGAGAAACAGGCTTGTCGCTTAGCGTATTAAAGCGTTCACTGCCAAGCCTATTTTAAAGAAATCTGTTCTAAAGGCTAGAATTTAAGAAAACATAAATAAACGATAGTGAGTACAAAATAATAAATAAATCCTTTTCTCTTTAACAGACGCGTCATGGAGACCGTCTACCACGAGATAACTCGCGGCTGACAGTCATCGTGTTAAACTACAGACGAGCTTTCGAAAATTCCGCAAAGAACATATCGTTGTTGAAAACGAGAGAACAGAAACGTCCTCGGTTTATTCTGTGAGCTACGAACGAGCTTTCGAAAATTCCGCGAGGAACATACCGGTCGCTGAGAACGAAAGAACAGAAACGACTGAAAAGATTGCGAGGCTCGTTCGCGGAGCCGGCTTGGCTCCGAAAGCTCTAGCACCGACATTAAGGAAGAAATTGAACGGAACACGAAACTACTTGCTAAATGTTGACTGACAAAAGCCGACGTAGGAAAGCGTCGTCCACGGCGTCGTTCTCTTCCTTTCCTTCTCTCGACTTCCTACTCCGCAACAATTTCATCGGCACGCTCGAGTTGCCCGCCCGGACCGGCCGTTGCGTCCCCTATAAAAGCGGGGGGTAGACCATCGAGGAATCAGTGTGCTCACTGTCGACCAACATGAACAGCACAGAGAAGCTGAAAGTGAGTAGCCGCTGTCGGACCAGCCACCTGAACTCTCCCGTCTCTCGGTAGTCGAGCAACGCGAGCCACACCGGGCTGACTGAAAATTCGCACGCCTGATCCATTTCAGAGGCGGCCGGGGGGAAGCTCGATTCGCGATTACTTAGCTTTGAAAATCCCACCGATCTCGTCGACAGGCGACAAGTTCTAACGCTTCGAAAATTGCTGTTTTCTAGATCCTGCTCGTCTGCGGCCTAGTCCTGTCCGTCGCGGCAGAGGAGGCGAAAAAGACCGCGGAGTCGAAGCCTAGCGACTCGAAAGCTAAGCGAGGTTTGGAGCTGAGTCTTGGGGGCCACGGATTCGGAGGCGGTTTCGGAGGCGGCTTGGGCGGCGGTTTTGGAGGCGGCGGCTTTGGAGGCGGCGGCGGCGGCTACGGAGGCGGCGAGAGCATATCGTCGGAGCACATCAGTGCAGTCACGGTCACGAAGACCGTCCACGTGCCGGAGCCGTACCCTGTCGAGGTCGAGAAACACGTGCCCTACCCCGTCAAAGTCCCGGTCAAAGTGCCGATCGACAAACCATACCCCGTCCACGTGCCACAGCCTTACCCGGTCACCGTTGAGAAGCACGTACCTTATCCGGTCGAGAAGCCAGTACCTTACCCAGTGAAGGTCCCTGTCAAGGTGCCGGTAAAAGTGCCTTACCCGGTCAAGGTACCTATTAAGGTGCCGGTCACGGTGTCAAAGCCGGTGCCCTATCCCGTTAAAGTGCCCGTGGTCGTGAAGGAGCCAGTGCCCGTTCTGTTGCACGAGCACGGCCACGGAGGCTTCGGCGGTGGATTCGGTGGCGGATTCGAAGGCGGATTGGGTGGACATGACTTCGGCGGTTTCGGTCACCATTGAGGCAAAGGCCAGCTAGCCCCAAAGCCCCGACGAGGTTGGAAGTCTTTGACCTTCTCGACGACTCGTTCCCGACGACACACACCGATCTCGTGTGGCCGGTTCCCCTCGGTTCTTCTCGAGAGACGTCGAGAACTAATCCAGCTCGCGACGAGCATCTCGTCGCCCGAATGCACCGACATTGTATTCAACGTGATCCCAACCTCAAATTGTATTATATTATGTCTTTTCCTCCTCTTTTTTACCAATAAATAAAGCGATATTTTTTATACATAACGTGGAACAATTGCGTAACTGCGACACACGACGTACCGGCCGACGAAAGGAAAAACCGTGTTAACGGTTACGTGATCGCGGGGAATCGCCGCGGCACTTTCACCGATTAATGTTACGTTAGCCGATACACCTGCTCTACCCTCTACTGCGAGCGAAGTGTCACGGTGAAAGATACGCGTATCGTTTGGAACGGTCGTTAAAGCGAACGGTACCACGCACGGATTACGGTTCTAGAAAGGAAAAACGAAAGAAGGAAACCGCTCTCCGGCTTGCGATAATCGACGCATTTCGAGTGCTATCGCACGTGCATCTCGAGCTATTTCGACACTGGCCAATATCCATGAAATTCGCACGGGAGGTCTAGAACCTGCTGTGTCGAAAATCGGTGATTTTCATTCGACGAACGGTTCTCGATGCGTGCCAGGAAACGCTCGCTTTTCGAGTGCGATTTCAACCGTCCGATATATAGTAGCTCGTATTAAAATTGCAGCTTCGCGTAACCGCGGAGCGAGTGCTCTTTTTTCCACGTAGCCTGGTTTCGCGGCGCGCTTATCCGATGCCAGATAGAAACTGAAAGTGACTCCGGGGCGGATAAACGGATTTGAAAATCTAGAAAAGTGGATTCCCGCAGACGTCGCGTCGCATCGTCGCAAGCTGCAGCACTCGAGTCGCTACGTGTTCGTGCACCTCGCGCAAATTATAGCAGCTTATCGCGGACAGGTGAGTGAGACCCGCTTTGCTTGTTTCAGCGGATTCAGCTCGGAACGAGGAGACTCGCTTACGTCGATTTCGAACCACTGAGGAACACCCTGCCGCGAGTATCCGGTCTATCGACCTTGTCCAACGATCAAGGGAAAGCGCATCGATGCGTTAGAATCGCGTTTCACGTTGCCGCCGTCCATCCTGGAATTGTATCGATCATCGGTTGTTCACCTTCGCGAATCGCAGGGTAGATCGCATAAGATATTACAGTTGCCTGGTCACGGATATAGGTAGCAGCGAACGAGATCGCAATATTCGAGCGGCCAACTGCTTCGTTAACCCCTTGCCGTACCGCGAGTCTCTGAAAAAGCCGTGCCAAACTTGGCCGTCGGAATGGTCGCGGGAAGAGCCGAGCAGCGGAGCTCGAGTGGCGCAATTTGAAACACGACACCTTGCGACTAAGTTACATCCCGCTCTCGTATTTACTTCACACGAGGGAAACCTTTGAAGATTTAAATAAATTTGAACGGCCGAACGTAACACTATCCCCTAGATAACACGTTGCTTATACGGGGACATATAATCCCATTCAAGAGAACCAAGAATGGGTCTGAGCTGACCCGAGATTGGGATCACGAGTCAGACTCGTGATATTCATGTTTGGCACGAAAAGTCGATCACGAGTCAGACTCGTGATATTCATGTTTGGCACGAAATGTCGATTACGAGTCTGACTCGTGATATCCATTTTTGGCACAAAATTTTCATCACGAGTCAGACTCGTCAAAGTACGGCAAGGGGTTAACGGAGGAAGTATGTATTCCTACGGATAGATGGTAAAATCTTAATTAAGATTTAAGTTCGATTAATCGGAGATATTTTTTATTATTTGTTCATGTAGCCGGTCTGTTATAGTAAGTGAATTAATATCGTAAATGAATATCTTGAAGGATATCAGATTATCAGGCGAAGTAAATTAACTAATGCATTCTACAGAACCACTTTATTCTTAATAATATATTATAAAGGGAGAAGGCACTTTTTGCTTGTATTGTTTACGTATCTCATATCGTTTTAAAATTCTGCTCTGCCTCTTCCAAACGCAGCTTAAATTTTGTTCAAACATGATAGCTGTACTACATATAATCGAGATGGCAACGTTATAGGTTAACATAAAAATTACTCCAAGCTTTTCTCATTTGAAGAATTACTGTTTTGGCGTGCATAAAAAATTAAACCAAAACTTGTCCAACGTGAAACGAAATTAAAAAATTCAAGCTGTGTTTGGAAGAGGACGAGTAGATATTTAAAATTGTACAAAATTGATACTAATTATATTTATGACAACAGGTATTCGATCAAAAGATTGAATTCGGAAGAATATTACGATGTTTGTGCTCGTTAAATCCTGTTTGAAACGTTGCGTTGCGAATCAGGCACGACATTTCAATTAAAAGGTCAATAGTGGAACTAGTCTCTGAATACTTTAAAGACAAAAAACGTGAGCAGACCCTTTCAAATAGAGCGTAGATTAGAGTTGACCGCTCCGACCGCTGTGTTTACATCCACCCCCCTTTGTACCAAGTTCGTGTCAACACGTTGCGGTATCTTATATCTAGCAGCTTAAGTATCTCAGCGCCATTATCAGAATGTTTACCATACATATAAACTCTCATGTTCCTTTTCATATTTAAGAAAAAACCTGCAGCACAAATTGCTCGAGCAGTAGTACAGAAAAACGCAATCCCCTCTACGACCCGAGCCCGGTAATGAGTGTAAATACTCTGCGGCGCAGTTTTCGAAACAGACGTGGCGAGAGTCGGATTTTTTTCTACGGTGTGATTCGTCACAGACGAACAAGCTCTGAAAGCGTTGCACCGTAGCACTGGGAAAGTCGCGCACACGTGTCACGTTTTGCCATTTGACGATAGCCGTACGAGGACAACAAAGTGCCGCATGGATACCGTGAATAAGAAACTATTGACCGGGAAGATTGGATTTTTCATGGCGCGGAGCGTACGGCGGAGGACGGTGATTTCGCGTAGACCTTTTTAAAGGGGTAGTTTGTAAACTGCGACGCGGCGAGGGCTCGCCGGCATTTAATGGTTGCCAAGTCGTTAAGAAATAACCATTAGCCAGGTTTATCTCTTAGAGACCAGGCGAGTTTTAAAGGCGTGCTAACCGATACTTTCGTGCGGGGCCGCGGGACTCGCGGACGGTCGGTTAGCAAATCCCGTTATTTAACATGCGGCAAGCCAGGTAATCATATTTAATGGTCTAGGAAGTTCGCGTGAGAGGGAGAGAGAGATTTCTTCGATTAGTCGCGACTCGCGTGCAGATGGCGTTCGGGTGTAAAAGCGAACGATGCAAATACAATGTTCTCCTCGCGCGTTACGGTCAAGTATGTTGATTGCATACCGAGAGTTACGTTTCCGTCAATTGTGACGTAAACGTTTCTTTGTGCGAGCGCATTATTTTCCCGGTCTGCTGCTTCGCGCTCGCACTTTTCACTCCGAGACGTCCACGACCCAAGGGGACAAAATATCGTCGCCGCTGAAACACGGCCAAAGGTTGCTCGTAAATAACTCTTAGAAAGCTATAATCGTTTGTGGCTAACGCTTCCGACAATATCCGACACCTTATACAATCTCCCGATCTCGGGAGATTACGATCGCTCTCAACAACGTCCAGGTCGGAAATTTCGTTTTCTACACTGTTTTTACAAACAGCCTGCATGCAACCGGCTCCCCGTTGAGACCTGGAATTCGAGAAACTTTCGTATAATACCGCGTTTTCTCTGCAAGAAACACAAAATGCGAGAGGAGGCGAACTTCGGAAAAGTGCATTGGCCCGTATCGCGAAGTATATGAAGATCCCTCATCAAAAAGTAACCAAGCAAGAGTAACGTACTACTCAGGGAAGCGAAGCACACAAATAGAGACGTTGCAGAGAAAAGCCAAATGTGGATATTTTCTTACAAAAGAGTCCTTTTCACCGTCAGTCGGTGGCTGTAAAAAAGAAAACGTCCCCTCCACCAATTTATACGATATTACATTCTACATCGATGACGTCAACAGTAAGCTAACTTGATTGAGCAACGTGTAAATGAAAATACACGCGGCTACCTTGTTTAAACACGCGATCAAGTATTTCTTGATTGCGCCGCGAATTTTCGCGAGAAATGCGCGAACGCGCGCAGAGAGAACGATTAGAGAAGAAACGGTTGCAAGATAGCTGCCGTATCGTACGAGTGTATTCAACGTGCTCCGCGGGATTCCGCGGTTATAGATCGGTAAAGAGACTATGGGGAAGACAATCAATCCGTAAGAAGAGGTCCGCGTGTTCTACACGCTTCCTCGTTCTGCGGAAATTGCTGCGAGACGTTTCGGAGAAATCGGACGCTGCTGCGATACGGCGCGGACGCGTCTGGCGTTGTTGCGCAACGCAATCTGGATCGGTGTGTTTTTCGTTTTACAATTTAAAGAATCGTGACTTGGCGCTTGCATCAATCTCCATTGTGCCTTCCGTCGAGTGTCTCGCGGTGAACGAATGAGGAGGTCCTTTCACGTTCGCGCCGCGTCCTTTTTTCTCCTCCACCTCCTCCTCCTCTGCCCCCTCTTCCGCGGCGGGTGTACGCGTACGTGGAAATCCGTCGGCGTTACGTCAGGAGCTTCCCACTGTATACGCGCGCCGATTGCACTGGCGAACGTTATCGCGAAATCTCGGTGCGTTATTATTTCCGCTAACTCGGTACGCGATTCCCGCGCGGCGAACCGGTCGCATCTTCTCCGCATCGCGTGCCGCGCCGCGATTAAGTAATTTACGCGCGCCGGGCTGTTTCATTAATACCGTCGCAAATTTGTCGAGCGATCCGCACCAATTACCATTTCAGCGTATTTGTTTTTCGTCAGGTTTTTTTCGCGCGACAGCCCTTCATTCATACATTCGTTCGTTCGGCCACGAGCGTTTTTCCTCGGCACGAAATCGCGTAACAAATTATATGTTGATGAATGTCCAACCAGTTATTGCGGTAACGCGCGATCGTTTGTTGAGCCGCGAGATCCTGTTAGAGAAATCTCGATAAAAAATAATAAGAACGAGCCTGCACACCTATTGGAAAGTGATGACCGAAAGCGACTGTTTCAACACGAGAGGGGCCTCTTGTTTCCAGCAAAACAGCACGAAAGAACGTAACCATCGCTGCGATCGTTATCGCTAAACGGTACATCGCACGCAGTGATATAGTGATGCAGGAATGCGAGTACGCGCTAGAAAATTGGAACTTACTACACGGATGACGAACCGTTGCCCAGTTTTTACTAGCCGAAGAACCATTTTTTTTCCACCTCGGCTCGATGGTGAAACGTTTTTACTGTATATTCGCACTCTTGATTTGCGAGCAAGTTACCTTTCACTAAACACACGAGCATGGTATAAACAAAATGTTGCCAAATCGCATAGAGCGCAATTCGCGAGATACGTCAAGGATTTTACACTG
Source organism: Augochlorella aurata (assembly GCA_028455555.1). Taxonomy (NCBI): domain Eukaryota; kingdom Metazoa; phylum Arthropoda; class Insecta; order Hymenoptera; family Halictidae; genus Augochlorella; species Augochlorella aurata. Next base: position 18,001,803 of record CM052164.1, read on the forward strand.
AGGAGCACCATCCCCAGTTTTGAGCATTTTGGACCTTTGGATGAGAATGCAAAAGGGTCGATGAGATGAAAGGGCACGATAAATAGTAAGTTTCGTGTAAATATCTATCAAGTTAGATATTTTTTCATATCTATGAAGTTGCTCCTGCATAAGACATAAAACAGTCTGAGTTCTGATTTTCAGTTGTTGTGTTACTATAGCACCATCGTTACTATGCCAAGTTCAATACGTTTAGATTTGTGACCTGATCTGTACAACCTAATAAAACGTATTCTTTACAAATTAAAGTTGAAATTTCATTTATAAAAATCATATATTGCTGGTAGTAGTAATGCTTCGTGATAAATATTTAACCGAAGAAGAAAAAGATAAAATTTTAGCGTACTGAGAGGAAGAAGTTTACGTACAAGAAATTGCTAGAAGAGTGGGTCTTAAGTGACCCAGTTAATTCTGGTAAAAATAGAAACGGTGTACCGAAGAAAGAATTGAGTCCCGCACCGAATGGATAATTGTAAAAACAGCGAGCAATTCACTAACAAGCTGCAATAAAATTAAAAATGTTTTAAATCTTAATGTCTCTCGATAGACTGTACGTAAAGTTCTGATGGCAAATTGTAGCATCGTAAGACAAAAATTAAAGACGGAACCTAAACTTTTACTACGTCATAAACTTGTGAGACGTTCTAGACACGTGCATCGAGATTGGAAACGCGTAAGATAATTTTAGATGTTGAGTTGTTTTAAATTCAGGTAATTTCAACTTTTTTTATTGATAATCAGCTAATATTTTCGGACGAAGAAAAAAGAACTGCGTTTCTATTCGAAAGGAAATGTCGTCGGTGTGTTGGCAGTGTGATGGCTTGAGGGCATTTCGCATAAATGGCATGTTGAATCTGAGTTTCCCTTCAAAACGGATGGACAGTGTAGAATACATCAGCATACTGCAAAATAATTTATAGTCGTTTATTAACTGTGGAATGGACGTTCCAACCAGATAACACGGCCACACACACCAGTCGCAGAATGATGGCATGGTTTCAGACAAACGGGATTATTATTATCCAATGGCCAGTGTGTTCTCCTAATCAAAATCCAATGGTAAACGTCTGGAATATAATTGCAAAGACGGTTTATACAGAAAATCGACAGTTTCAAAACGTTGTAAAACTAAAAAATGTGATAATTGCGATCAGCAACGGAGTCTGTGACGAAATTTTTCAGAAACTCATTGAGAGTATGGCAAATCGCATTTTTCAAGTCATAACAAAAAAAGTGGACCTACAAATTATAAAACGTAATTGTATTTGTAATAATGTGATGCTATAGTTATACTCCTCGGTGTAAGTATTATTCGGATGCGGAAGACGAATTGTTGCGAGCCTGTAGAAGGATCACGGATCTCTCCCCGTCTCTGTTCTTTCTTTTTCGTTCGAGGATCCGCAAATTTCGCGAGGATTGTGCGACGACGGCGCGCGACACGTCGCGGCAACGTGAAAGGAGTATAGAATCCTTCATTCTACACGATCTGTCACGTTCGTCGATAGACGAGCTTGTTTGCTCGAGAAATGATAGTCAACGTTACGTTAATATTGGTACAGTCAACAACTATGCGCTTCCGGTTTGCGTGTTACTTGTAAATTCGAAGCTTCGGATTGCAGCGCAAAGCCAGTGGGTGCGTAATTACAGAATGCCAGCCAAGAATTTAATACAGACGAACCGAAAAGTAAATTACTATTGCGTGAGCTAGGCTTCTGACTACGGTACATTTTGGTTTCCGAGACATCTGTTTGGTTTCAAAGTGCGGGAGACTTTCGATTTCTTTGTCCAAAACGACTAGAAAGATCTTTGCTGCACGCTTTTGTCTACAGTTTAACAAGTTCCATAAATCTTCAAAAAAATTGCTGCCATGATTAGTTCTACTCATCTGACATAAGTAAGGAAATTACTTTCTTTATTTAGTACGTAACTGGCTATAACCAGCACTGCGATCGAAAAAGACGAAAAACAAATATGAAAATGTGAAGAAATCAATTTTTTTTTAATTTGTAAATGAAACTACCGCCCCAATTAGCATCTCACGCCAGGAGTATTGAACCCATCAAGGTAACTAATTCCGGTTGAACTCATAAAAGTGCTGTATCCTTAACGAAGCAAATGTATTCTATCTGTGCGGCACGACGATAAGTCTCATGAATCATTAAGAAATGCACTTCCAGACGCACAAGTTAATTTGAGTAGACACTTCGACCGTGGAACGACGTTAGCGTTAACGATCTTATCGGCAGAGCAGCGGCGGAGTTAAAACCAAGAAAGGGAAGCAAATTTTCTAGACGGAAGATAAGCGACGGAGAAATGTACGGTCTCGTTCGTTTACATATTACGACGGTTTAGGAGAAAAATGTCTACGATGAAAGGCGCAGCTGACGACATTAATATTAATATTTATCCTCGTATTAACCGGTCAGTTGTGTCGCGGAATTGGAGACGGTAACTTTCCTCGGAAGTGGATCATCTAGAAATTCCTGGTATTGCACAACCCCGGCAGGATTATTTATTTAAATTCCACTCGTGCCTCATCAGCAATCTGTCTCACATGATGCAGAACATTATCGACCTTTCTACTCCCTCTTCGGGAGTTACCGGTCTGCCTCTCCCTTTTTGTATTTCTTATTTGCATCGTCGCGGAGAAACTTTCCAGGTTCCACGGCACCGGAACCACCCATTGCGATCGAAAGTTCCCTGTGCCAAAACCGTCGCAGGGTTTTGAAAAATCTTTCCGACGCGACGATGTCGTAACGCCCTGTAGCGGCATTCAGACATGCAGCGATTGAGTCAATGACACTGCGTTCAGCACCAGCCGCTGCATATCGTGGGTCGTGCAACATCGCCCGTGCACTACAATAAATGCGTATTATTCCACGCGTGTTGGCCGACGCACTACATACAGTATGTCTACTTCCGTGAAGCTGTTGTTTGGATTAGAATCGACGTTCCGTTTATAGAATTGGGAACAATGTCGCTGTACAATCTCTAGGAAGCGACTATTCGAGAATTTCGCCTTCGTTCGTTCTGTTGCATAGAATGCTACATCAGAGTCATTATGCAATGATATCCAACGGGGTATGTATAGCGGACTCAGTGCAATTGATTCTAGAAAGTGTTCGCACGCATTATGGAAGAAATAAAATGAACACGATTGATTTATGGACAACATCGTACTTCTCATAGATTAAAACTTTTCCACTTTAACTAAATCGTGGAAGTCGAAGTTATCGATTCCAGATTGTTAAGAAATTGCTCGAAATTTTCTGTAGCTATATTAGTTCCGGTAAATTTATCTTTCCGAATGCCTAACTTACGATTAGCATGGCGCAACTTACTTACTTTAAATATCAAACTTAAACATGCGCATGACAGTAAAATTTAGTTAAACGAGATTATTACTTTGCTATGGACAACAATTTAATCGTAGCGTTCTGATTTTATTAGAAGAATAAATTTGTTGAAGCATACCCTGTTGAACTTAGTATAAATTCATGTCAAAGCCATTAAAAGAATAAAATCGGAAGAAAGTTGTCGTTGTGGGGAACAAATGAGTACATATAGACAATAAATATGGCTCATTTTATAAAAAGATAGACTTCTCCATTTTTCTTTAATACACATGCTTTAAAAGAGTTAATTACATATCAGTTACATATCAATAGGAAAATTTTCACTGTAAGAAGGAATTAAAGGTACCCACTATATTGGACAATGATGACATTAAAATTAATTAAGCGAATTTTAAATTCCGCTCGCTAGCCCTATTAGTAACGAAAATAAAATTTTATTCCAGTTCCTTTCCTTATACTTATCTACAAAAATATGAAATTGAATTCAACTATTGTTAATTACAAATTCTATATATTTTACAGTATCTTTCTATTAACAGGACTTTCATACTAATAAATACAAAGCATGGTAATAAATTAAATTTTCAAGTTTGAAATTAAAACGTATTTATACATCAATATCATAAATCTAAAGTCACTTTAGATTCAATCATTATCTCTTCACATGATGCAATATTAAAATTTAATCAAAAAGTATTGTATAATATCACATTAGACAAAGCCATAAATGTTAGTACTCTCTTTCTTAACAAACCTCGAAATGAGAGAAAATTATTACACAAAGTGTATCATAAGACGTTTACTCTAAAAGTGGACAGATGACACTCTGTATAGTAACGAGTTGTACTGATTACAATTAATTATCCATACATAGTTTTAAATACTATACAACATAATTAAATTTACAATTTACAATTTACAATTTACAATTTACAAGTTACGTTAACCAAGACTGGTGTGTATAACTGCTGCACTAACAATCCGTTGTTTTTTTTCAATCGAATTTATTTCTTCACTAGCTTTTTGATCAGTAGAATAAATGCCTGATGTTTGTTCTGTCTCGATTGCTGTTTTCATATCAGCACAGTTGCCGATAGACGTGACATTATCGTTTACTGTATTTGAATCACTACTACTACTATTACTACCACCACCACCACCGCTATTGAGACTCGCAGTGGCAGCTTGCTTTAAAGCTAGATACTCGTCCACAGAACCCAGTGGATGATTCTCCGAAACTTTTTTATCTATAGTTTCTATCACTGGGGATGTGGATAGAGAATTTGGAGATCCAGAAAGTTTAGACAGTCTTTGTCGTTCTCTCAACCGTTTTCGTATTTCTGACTGTATTTTCGAGTCTTTAATTACGTTTTGAACATCATCCGTTTGATAGTATCGACTAGCCCATGTTTCAGTCCCATTTGACTTTTGTGCAGAAGATGTTTCTACTTCAAACTTGGTTTTTTCAACTGTCTGCATTAGTTTCTTTTTATTTTTATCGGTCTCACTATTCTCTATGTCATCGATGTCACAGTAATTGTCTAAATCAATTATTTCATCCAAATCACTGGATTTTTCTTCATCCAAATTTGCTTTCTTTAATGCATGTAAATTTTCTGTTGAAGTTTCTTGTTTTGGCACTAACTTGTCCTGAACCTTTGGATTATTACTGTCTTTGATTTCATTTTCATTTAATTTGACATTTTCATTACTCGACTCACCATTCTTTGTGTTCTTTTTATGTTGACTTTCACTATGCGATTTTATTTTATGTACGGTTGACTTAGAATTTGTATTCTTTTGTTGTTCTTTAGTATGCGATCTTCTTTTTACTTTCTTTCGCTTTATACCAACTTTCGCATCACTATCAGTTAAATTATCGGTATGAAGTCGTTTGGAAGCTTCGTTTTTATGTGTTTCAGATGTAGCATCTATAACTTTATTATCTTTTGAATTATTTGAATCAATTGTACTTTGTGTAGTATTTTTTTCTTTGTTTTTAAAATTAACATTTTCTTCAGTTTCCATAATACGTTCGTTTTGCAATTTTTTATTTATACGTACTCCACTATGATTTTCTCCATCACTCTCACTAGATAATAACTCAATAGTGGTAGTTGGTTGGACAACTAATACTACATCTTCATCTTCGATATTATTGCTTTGCTGAGCACCGATAAGTCTTTCCAATTGCCTTCTGCAACTTTCCTTTTCTCTCTGTTCATCTTGTTCACTTTTATTTCTAGCATTAGGAACAGTATTTCCTTCAACAGATTGTGCAGTATTTGGTACGATATCTTCCTCTTTCCTTATTAAAGCTCGTATTGCCCTAGCTCGCATTTCTAATTCTAATAAATCTAATAGACTATCACCTTCTTTTTCCTTACGTTTATCCATTTCTTCCTCCTTTTTTATTTGAACGTGTTTAGGAATATTATCAGGAGTTTTTTTATTAATACATCTATTGTCACCCTTCTTCTGTGATAAAAGTTTCCCTTTTGGTTTAATTCGATCTTTGTTCACTTTCCCCTTAAGAGCCTGAGAACTTTCTTCCTTTTTAACTAAATCCTCATCAGTAAACCATTCCTCAGTGTCTGAGATAATTTCTAAAGAAGGTCCTATTATCAGAAAAATGATAATATAAAATACCTAATTTGCGAATCCGTGACTCTAATCGTAATAATTGATATTCGTCTGAAAGTATCATTGTACCTGAATCATCAGATTCAGTTGTATCTGAAGAATCTGTCATAGTTTTTCCATTTAAAATGCATAATATACGAGATTTCGACATACCGCTTAATTCGTTTCCACACCACTCTTCCAACTGACCTAAATCCATTTTCTAGAAAGAATTACACATATTTAAATGAGAAATGAAGGAAAACAACAACCTCACCTTCAATATTTGTGGTAACATCATTTGTATTTTTTCTGCTTTGACGGACTTGAAAAGTTGACGAGCTAATTCTCGTCGGTCCGATAAATATTCTTTAATTGACTTCAAATCTTGCATATCAACTTCCTCATCAGATGACAAAGAGGAAGATGAACCAGACGAACTCGCGTCATCCTGTAATTTTATTTTGACCCATTATGAACGTGTTATAAAGTTTTAAATAATATAATAATACCTGCAATTAGATCAAACTTATATGTAATATATTAGTCTGAAGCATTTGACAGAAATGTTGATATTTGATAATAATAATATAAAAAAGGTCATTACCTTAACACTTTGTGCACCCTTCTTTAGTTTTGACATGTTTCCTTTTTGAAATAGTTTACACAAAATTCACGCAAACTTTGTGTTAGTTTTTTAAAACACTCTCCGAATGACAGAAGTAACATGCAACTAAACTAAACTAAATTAAACAAACTTCAAGTGGTATGATGTTCCAGAGTATAGTGTACAATGTACATCGTACATAGAAAGTAAACTGTTTACGTCAAAAATCAATGGTTCCCTACCGCTTCGAATGTAGATGGAACCACAAACAAGATACTTGT
>CM052164.1:18008807-18042110 GCA_028455555.1 Augochlorella aurata
GAATAACTTGATCGTAGTTTAATTATGTTTTCAAATTACTCTCCACTTTTAAGAACTTTCGAAGCCCCGTGAATAATTACGTGCGGCGGCGCAACTTTTTCACCGCCGAGTGTAGATTTTCCTGATGATCTTCTTGACTGCGATGACTGGATTCGTTGCCTTTTCATTACAAACTTTCTGTTTTGTTGTTTGCTTGAATTTCTATTTCATCATTGTCTTATTGTTAGCACTTTGTGATGTTGATGGAATTATTGACTGAGAAAGAACATCATTTTTAAGATTCCTTTGTTGTCATACTTTTAATCTTGGCCTATATTTTGGCATTACTTCAAGTAAAAATTGTTCGCCATTATCAATTCTATTATATCCTAGCTTCTATAACATTGCGTAGTTGATTTTTAAATTAACTAAAATCGTACAAATGTATCGTTTACTGACCAATTGTTAAGATAATTTCGAGTTAAGTGAATGTATGGCGACTTTATAATTTATTTCACTTGTTTTTCCAACATTTTCGCATACATCGATTATATTTTAAGACATTGGTCAAAATTTTCGACAATGTGATTTAAGCCGCTGTGATTATAACCCGCTCAATTGTGAGAAACAAAGCAAGAATTTGGTATTTTTAGTGTTTCATACTATTTAGAGACGTTGCATTGTTCAATATATTTAGACAGGAACCAAATTAAAACTTCTTTCTTTAATAATATTAATAAGTTCCTGATAAAATATCAATACTATAAAATTGTCTTACTTGTCCATTCTTATTTTAAATTTTTAAATATCTGCAATCGACTGATTATGATCATAGCGTAGAGGATGCTGTACTTTTAAACGTCCATCGCGTTCTCCGAACGTCATTCTCGGAAGACTAGCGTGATTGCATCAGCGTCGCGTCTAATCGTCGGTCAGCCTCGATTAATATTGCGACACCCTTAATTACCGAATTATTCGACAGAATGAGTCAGTCGATCATAGACAGAGAAACGTCTATTCATGGGAGTTGGGTCTAACTCTCGGAACATTTTCGATCCGGATGAAAATGATAAAGATCGTCGTGGAACGATTATCGACGGCGAACGATTCGACGCAGTCGAACGTCGTGTGGCTGCAATTAGATCGTGCAGATGTCTGATCGGAATACTAAAGGGCGGAATGCCAGGCAATTTCCTAATTTAATCGTGACCGTTTAAGAGCAAGCACAGGATGCCGCACGCGATTAGTTCCGCGATGCACATATGCAAAGCCGATGATTAATTCCGACGTAGGTGAATCGTAAAGAACGAATACCGCAACCGACTGCTCACAAGGATTTTATTTGAATCTTTGCAGCGCAATAGCTGTTCGCTTAAAAAATACTAGCACGACGATTATTATTGTGATTTTTTGTACTGTCATTTCTAAAACGCAGGAAAACGTGTATACGAATAAACTTGAATTGAGCAAATAATCTTTTAACGGGTGGAAGAAATTCTACTTTTACTTTAACTTTCTGAGCAACAGCATAAAATTACTACGTCGAAGATATTTTTATTCTTCATTGTGCTGGCCGTACAATCTCTTAGTCATTTTCTTAGCAATTTACTTTTTCAGTCACCATCAACATTCTTATCATTTTTCTTCAGTCCCCGTTCTCGTAATGTCGACGATATAAAATTGAAAATTAAAACACTGATTTACTATCACAAATATTCCGTTCATAACCGTGCTGCGACCTTTGTGTACGTTCATACTCATTTGCATTCTCAATTATCCAATATCATTAAGACTTCATACATTTTTACCTACACATTCCCATTTACTAAATTCCAGTCTCATATTTTAGAAAAATGTGATACGTTTGTTTTGAAAACAATTTTAACCGCGCGATTGTCATAAATTATGAACGATCAAATCGGCCCTGGAAAATGGTCCCGCAGAAGAAGAATTACGAGGCAGAGCGTTAAAATCGCAATCTTCGCTGTCTGCGGAACCGGGAATCTCGCGGAGCTATTAATCATACTAAATTCTGAACTTACATCGGATGTAGAGATCTATGGTGGCAGTGGCCGGTTCGCCAACGTCGTTGTTAGCGATGCAAGTGTAACGCCCGGCGCTGCGAGGATCCTCAGCGTGGAATCGCAGATGCGATCTGTCATACAGGAACGGTATCTCACCGTCCTGCCAATAAATAAACACAATTACAGTTCCGAACGTCCGAGGTCCGCTCGGGAACGATCGTTTAGTGTCAACACACTCGTTGCTCACATCCGATACTCGTATGTCTACTTTGTGTGCAGAAAACACGATCATTGCCGACCGTCGCCGATAGATCATCGATTACCTTGTTCCTCCAGGATATGATCGGTAACGGTACGCCTTTCGCTACGCACGCCATAACCACTTCTTCCCCTAAATTCACTTCCAGTTTGCCGTTCTCTGGCACTGGATGGACGGTCGGCGGATCTGCAAGCAACGTAGCCGTTTGTAACAATTGTTTTCTTACTGGCATTCGACGGTTTTCACATCTTTTGCGAATAGCAGAAGCGTTTCAAATCACTTCGAACAATATTCAATTTATTTTTGTAAAGCTGCATTAATGTTCTATTTAGAATGAAATGTTCAATTTTTATGAGAGTACAATTGTTTCGAGACGATTTTTCCGTCTCTTTGTCGGCATAATTCTGTAATTTCCTTCTTTGATAGACTATAATCTGAAAATGCGTATAATTCTGCTACGTGCTTACAATAAAAGTGCTGTAAAAACGGTATATATTGTTGAATTATTTTCTAATTTCACTTACGCAGTCTTAAGATCCATCCCTTGTTATACGTGTCATCGTTTGATATACAATATATATATTTCATTAGTTGAACGTTAGAAACGTACGCGTTCGAATATTTTCGTGTATGAGAGTATGTATACCAGAAAAACCTTTCGAGTGCTAATTGCTAGAATGTTTCGAAATTTATGCATCGGATGCTTCAATCAGAAACAAACTTCAAATTCCTTCGACATGTTCGACAGAAAATTGAAGTTACAGAATTTCCCATTCGAAGAAAGCAACCACGGCAAAGGAAGTTTTCCGGTTTCGTATAAATTACTAATCACAGCGAAACCCCGAATTTTCACGAACATGCTGCGGCCGTTGAGATTTCCCTCGCGGGATATCAAAATTAACGGAAGCGATCGCGATTGTTTGATAATTTCGCTGCGTTTTAATTGGTAAAACTGGCAGCAGACCAACGGCGGCACGGCGATTAATTGGAATCGATAATTTAAAACCGCCGAAGCACGAGGAAAGAACGAGCCGAGAGAGAGAGAGAGAGAGAGAGAGAGAGAGAGAGAGAGAGAGAGAGAGAGAGAGAGAGAGAGAGAGAGATGGAGAAAGAATGAAAGAGAGAAAAAGAAAGAGAGAGAAAGAGGGAGAGAGAGAAAGACGTCCACGTCCGTATCCGCCGGAACACCTGTATCGATCCTATCAGGCGTATCGTTGTCACCGTTAAATGGTGTACGGACCCCCTTCTTCTGCCCCGCGCGCTGCGCAAACAAATTCCGGGAAAGTTTTTTCTCGGCCCCGGGAAATCCTCTACGGAGTTTCCCCGAGCCGCGAGGATTTTCGTTCCTGTCCCGTTTTCCACGGCCGTCTCGTGGAAAAATAAGGAGAACCGTCCGCGAAATCGAATTTTCCGGCTGTCCCTCGGGTCTCGCGGAAACGAACGTCCATCTTCTGGCGAGTAACGATCCCGCAGATTGTCGCACGGCAGTTCAGTTTAATTAACATTACCGGACTTTAAATGGAAAGTCTCGGTCTCCGGAACTTTCTAAGACCCCGATCCGGAATAGTTGGGTGTAATAATTTGTGACATCTTCTGAAATGTGATAACCCGTTGCACTAGGATTTCTTTCACGGCAAATATCGACAACAGAAACTTGAAATTTATTTTATTTGTTTATTCGAACATGATGAAATGAAATTCGGAAGAGTTAATTTATTGTCAATTAGAACGAGTGAATGGCACTCATACTTAGTGGATTTTGTTCAAATTCTTAATAACGGGTCTGGCACGGTATTATAGTACACGCTATTATAGTATAATTGGAATTCTGTGTAGTTGATTGAAAGAATATTTTGTAAATGGCATCGACGGTCCAATCTAAGGAGCTGGTTTTTTAGATTGGAGTACAGATACCGTAAATTAGACCGTGGCTAGTTTTCCGTTATTTTATGAGAGAACTCTTAAACCGTATAACTCGAACTCTCAAACTCAACACAGTTTCGATTCATATTCTAGCTATTCGATATTCGAACATTCAATTATAATAAGAGTCAAGCCACGTCGGACAAATAGACTTCCAATCGATGCGAATGCATTTCCGTCGATTCTATTAATTTCGAATGCCCGTAAATGGGCACAGTATAATCAGATACGAGCTTCTTTATTGGCCGTGATAATAGCTAACGAATGGGAATGGGTGCGCAAACGGAGCTGCAGCGAGAATCCGAAATGATCGGTTTCAACAAATGCACTTCGCTGCTCGATGCAGAATGCAGTGAAAGGAAATGTAAAATATCGATGACCCTGAGAACTTATCGATAAAAAATAGACTAGAATAAAAGTAAATTAGATCCGCTACTAATGTGGCTACTCTAGAAAGTTCTACTCTAACTAGAACCTCGGATCGTCGGCGTAACATAAAACGTAAAAGCTATGATAAAAGTAGCTGAATATTTTCTTCCAAGAATCAAGCTTATCGAGCATCAGCTCGAGCGTCTGGGATCCCTTCTTAGCGCTAAGCCCGATTTTCGGGTAGTTGGAGGCTTATCTACGGAATTAGTGAACCGGATAGTCGGTTGCTGGATATTTGCAGGATAAACTGGATAAACCGAGGCTATCATGGTGGTGGTTGGTACTCACACATCACTTCGATTTCGTGTACTTGCGTGGCGTGTCCCCAGGGAGCTGGTCTGGACGCCTGGCACACGTATTCCCCGGTATCGTTTCGCTTCACGTGAGAAACCTCCAAGCTCCTGTTCGAGTACATTTTAACTCTTCCGGGCGGTACGTGTCGTGGTTCGCCGCTGTCAGCCAAAAGGATGCCGTCCCTCCACCATCTCACTCTGGTCTGCACGTTATCTGGACGCACAAATGGGGAAGACTGTTTTCAATTTCCTCGAGACTCCGGGCTCCCACAGAGAAACGTTAATCTGATCGTTTTAATCGATTTTCTGAAGGTTCCGCCGACTGTCCGTGATCTTATTTAAATTAAACACCTTTGCGATTCTGTTTGTTTGATTGCCAGGCCGGCTCGCTTCAAAGTATTTGGTGCTTCAACCAATTCTCGCTGTTCTCGCATCGAAAAACTTATACTTATTTAACTCTTCGCTGTCACACTGGGTCAAACTGTTCCACATTATTTTGATCGAAGAAGCCGTATTGCGGTCAGAAGAATGAAATGAATAATTGATTCAAGTTATATTCTTATATGAATAAATTATATTCAAGTTATATTCTTATATGAATAAATTATATTCAAGTTATATTCTTAAATTTTTGGATCTCGTTAGTATTGCTAGTTTTTGAGTGACAGTTGTTCGGTAACTGAATTGGGTCTGAGTGATCCAGTATGACGTATATGTTTCGAATAAAAAATGTGATAGCGGAAGGTTAAAAAATACGGTACAGCATATTTTATTAAAAACATTGTCTTTCTGAAATTACGACTCTTTCTCACATTTCGGTAATAAATTTAATCCGCGGTACAAAAATTCTGGTTCCTTCGAAGCGATCCAGGCTTGTTTTTTTACGTTTACAGTAAAAAGAAATATTTTTTGACTTTATTCCGGCAGTTTCAACAACTTATGCTCGTAGAGGTTCCGTTTTTTATTTACAAAATATTGGATCAAGTGCTTTCTTAACACCTTTGCAAAACAAAATTTGTTTATTCCGCGATTGTACATCTTATTGTACAGTATTCAAGTTGTACTCGCTTTTAGCGAAATACCTGCAAAAGAAGAAGATCATGATAGTCATTTTAAGAAACCATTGCTTACAGTATCAGATATATCCCCGTACAGTTTTGAAAAAATTGCTGTTGGACCTCACGAATGTCTGTGCATTATCTTGAGAATAAATTAGCATTATAGTGGAATGCTAGACCCACGACGGACGCATCGACTTGCAATTTATCCAGTACCGATACAGCACCGCAGAGTCAGTTAAGTGTTCTTCCTTCGACCTAATTCGACTTTAATCCCGAACGGAGTGTCGAGGCGATAGTTCATCGAGTTCGTGTTCACGGCGACGGTGAGGGTCGTAGGGCCGGGTAGTTAATCCGAATCAAGACTCCGATTCTCGACGATCTTGAAAACCGTTGATCGTCTTACCGCGCCGTGACCTTCATTCGAAGTTGCGACATGGCAAAGCAGCCAATCTGACAAGCAATCCCGTTAGCGAAACCGCCGATGACAGCTCGATCGATTGTGCGGCAAATTGTTTGCTCTCCATACCTGTGCACAAGTGTCGCCTTAGATAGGATGCTGCATAGAGAAATTAGTATCGATCATTGACCCGAAATTACTGTCCCTGTTGGGTCTTCAAAGCGATCCTCACAAAGGACACTGATACAAAATTCCAGTCTAATCAAGGGTTCGTGTTAGAAGACGCTGGCAATTATTGTTAGCGACTGCATAGGTGTTTCACTAAAGAGGTTGCTACACCTAGATCCTAATTTCCTACGAGTCAGCTTAAAGTATTAGTCGTTCAAGTAATGAAACAAATTTAGAAATGTGTTCGAGGAATAAATTGATTAAATTAAGGTTATATTAAATGAAAATAATATTTTTGTCTTTTTTCCGTTTTAAACGTAACTGCCCTTATTGTACTGGCTACGCGTCTTTCATATAATACGGTTACACATAACACGGCATTTTCTAGAAACCTATCTACCATGTTGTAGGAGGATTACCTGTACTATATTTCGCATTTGCTCGAGGTCTATGCAAATTGAAAAGTGATTGGCAGACTGACTCCCAAGAAGCGTTCAGAAAATTTGACTACACCCCAGCAGGGGATCCAAGCAGGGTGAAACTACTTCCACGGGTGAGTGGAATAAATCGCATCGTCTTCTGGCGAACTCGTCTGGGTAGGGTGTTATGAAGATTCGCATAACTCCTCTGACCGCGAGGATCTTTCTCCCGGACCCTCTAAATGGATTATGAGAGCCCATCAGCCGGACACGGTCATATTTTATGAAAGACAGATGTTTCGATCCAATATAGCCGCCTCAGAACTTAACCTCTCCTCTACAGCTACAACGTTGTGACAGTTTGAGAGACGCAACAGGTGATATTTTTTTTGCAACAGCTGGAAGTTTGAGTTTGATACGTCTTCCTGCTAGTCGCCATGTTTTTTCCTGTCGCGGTTCTGGGCTCCCGAACCGGTGTCCGAATAATCCGAGGGCCAACTTACCAGACCTTCGGATCAAACCGCAATCAATTACACTCGAGGACGTGTTTGGTTGTCGACAATTTGCCGAGATTCGGACTTGCCGATGACGGAGGCATACTGTAAAGTTTGCTCGAAGACTCACCGAGATCCTCGACATAGCACGGGAGCAGGACCGTGTCGTTCTCGAACGTCTTCACCGTCGTTGGGTAACTTTTGAAGCCGTTGTTTACTGCCGCCTGACTACCTGCAGCAAGACGGATTCGTTCAATTAGTCGGGAACGTGTTGCATGTGGTGACGGAAGTCTGATGGAAGTCGTTTAGAGATCTATCAAGTTCTAAATAGTTTGCGATCGTACATAATTTCATGATGAATTGTAGATTAATTAGTTTACCCTGGTTTTTACTTTTGGACGAACAACTTTTTAATCAATTCAAAATATAGTATACGACGAACATTTGTCTACTTGATTTTGTCCGAATACATTGCAAACATTCTTCTAAACTTAGAGTCGCGACGTACGTCAGATTGGCCCCTAACACTAGTAGTGACGTATATATGTCAAATGAACTTTGTATCACTACTATAGTGGTGACTTGACGGAAAATTGGCTCCGTATCAATCAATAATAAATCGACTCTGTACCAGTAATGGTAATTTGAAGTCAAATTGACTCTGTATCAATAATGGTGACTTGACGGAAAATTGACTCCGTATCAATAATGGTGATTTGACGACAAATTGACTCTGTATCAATAATGGTGACTTGAAGTTAAATTGTCTCCGCATCAATTAATAATTACTTCACGCCAAATTAACTCCGTGTCGTTAGTGATACTACTATTGATATGGAGACGGTTTGGCTTCAAGTTACCATTATTGCTAGGGAGTCTACTTAACACGAAGTTACCATTATTAATACGGAGTCAATTTAGCATCCAGTCACCATTATTAACACGCAGTTATTTTAACGTCGCGTTACTACTAGTGATATTAAAGCATTTGGTTCTTGATCAATAACTCAAACAATGCCACGTGTAATAAATTAAATACAGTTATCTGAATATGTTACAAATACTTTCTTTAGTCAGCAATATCAAACAATTTTGTAATCGACGATGCAATGAATGAAATACAGTATAGGACAAATGTTTGTCTACAATATTGGATCGTGCACGAATAGATTGTAAAAGTTTCGTTTATTATTTCAGTGATAAATTCCTACAAGTGATGTGTTGTCTGTGTAATTTCATGGGAGGGCGCTTTTAAGAGTGAATGAATTGAATTAAATCAAAAAGAAGCACTCTTTTATTTTATGTTCAATATGGCTATAGAGGAACATTCAACATGTTGTTTTGTTGTAGTAATCAGCTGTTTGTGATCCACTTTACCATTTACTATAGCCTGTACTCTATATTGTATAATTATTTCAGATTGCTGTTTGTTTATTTAATAGATACACATCTTCTGTACAGATTGTTTCTGTACTTATTTTTATGGGGTAGGTTAGTGGAGCGGATTACTGTAAGGTGACCAATTGCTGTGCTTTTGGTTTGTTTTCGGGCATGATTAACTTTATATTTATCGAATAAGGAATATTAAATTTTTTTATTCTTTTATTTTCTTTATTTTCGAATAAAAAAATTTCATTTCATTTAAATTTACTCCTTTATTTTGTTTATTTCTTAACAAAGAAATGTAAGATGTCTTATTTGATAAATATAAAGTTAGTTATGAAAACATTTTTCTGCCAATGAAGTTTCTAATGGTAAAAACAGAAGCAAAATGTGCACTCTGTTTTATGTAGATTACAGAAATCTACACTTCCGTGGACCTATTGTAAACAGATAGGAACCAGACAATTAAGTTTTGAGAAATTTACGAACAACAGGATTAGCCGTGTCGTGTATTGCCAGCGAAAAATAAACTCGAGGGAAGCAACAACGAGACATTTTTCTGGCTGCTCATTTCCGTTCCGACTCGCTCCCTTTCCCCCGCTTTCTGTCGGCTGGTCGCAATTCTACTCTCCGCACCGCTTCAACTCCATTGTTACGAGATAATGTTCGCTTTCTAGTCCCCGATGCAGTTGCATGCGCGCTCGTGGAAACTCGAATGCAGATTTCGTATGCATTATGTATGCGGGTACGAGACGCTGGCCGCCGGACCCTCGATCTGTTCTGGCCGTGTCACCGAAAGGTGCGCACGAAAATCGGGGGCCTCGCAATTGCAGGTGTTTACGAACGGAACGGCGCCCGCGAGACTAATCTCGCGGAACTCGCGGAACTCGCAAAACTCGTCACCGGGTCGACCGCTTTTGCGCGAGCGCAGTATTTTTGCGAGTACGCGAGAATCAGCGCGGGTCCACGCCGCAATCGGACAGATTTGAAACGAATTAATTCGCGGCGAATTTAACATCGAACCGCTCGGGAATTGACAAAGTTTCGCGAAATTTGAATAAGTACGACGGTTTAAGCTCCGATTGGTTTATAACCGAGAAATGTTATAAAGCGATTCTCGCGTGTCCACTGTTCGCTCGTTCCGTTCGTACTCGTTTCAGGAACGGAAACCTTAAATCTCATTAACCGGAAGCGCAGTTTCGAACAAGGAATGAAAAATTTCGTAAACTGTCCTCCGTTTGTGTACCTCCGTCAATGTTTCGCTGCGAGAAATTGGTTGTTGGCGTTCCGACGATCGATCTATTCTCCTTAAACGTTGTTCCATGTTTGTTATAAAAGTAAAGAAAAGTTTAACACGCGTTAGAGATTAAACAAGTTAGCTTTTGCAGGAACTCAAAGGGACGAGGGAATAATTACTTTGCTAACTTTAAACATTCTGGTTCTGGTATCGTTTATTAATTTCGGTGTGTGTAACTGAAATGTATGAATAATTTTGAAGCTTGTCGAGCTCGTTTTACGGTCTATGGGGTAATAAAAGCAGGGTCGATAGTAATCATGGTTTTATAACTTTTTAAAATTTGTGAACACAGAATTTTCTTCGCAAGTGAAACGTAAGCAACTCTTCCTTTTAATTAGCTGTTTCTCATAGAATCACGCGCCTTAATAATTTTATCAGAATCTGCTACTGTCTTACCAATCTTACCCACATCACATTTTGTCTACTCATTTTTGCAACATACACATAATTTTATGTATTTTAAAACTTAGTATAGCACTGTTCTTGAATTCTCCTAATGTTTCCACAATTTTGCATTTCTTCTCCCAATTTTTCTACAAATGCATTCATCCACAATACGTTCATTACATTTCAAACTCATAGCTTTGTAAGAGCATCTCGACCAAATACCGAATCGATCGATGCATGGCGCGTTATCTCGTTAAATTATTCGAACGGAATCTGGCCCATGTTTCGATTGGCACAAAACGTGAGTCGTTTGAATTTTTCAATTTTCGCCAGATTAATTGGCATTGTTGGCGAAATTCCGGGAAAGATGGGAAAACAGTCACGCCGTGTACATACGCGTGTCAAAGATTTTGTTTGACAGGGGTGGTAGATTTTGTTCTGTCACTGGTATTGCACCGAGCAACAACGGTGACAGTGGAAAAAGGGTCTCCCGGTGATCCGAGTTTCCTCGATGGTGTTTTCATTCCTCGGACATGCTATTTCCAATCTGCTTTCAAAGTTTCCAAGGTGTCACTGTTCAGTCGTTTTCTTCGGCAAAGGGATCCGTCGCTAAATCGTTATCAGAGTTGTCAGTGAGGCGTTCAGTGTAATTGGAGAACCCCGACCCCAATAATCTCGCCCGAACCGATCGCATGTAGCCCTGTCACTCGATTCGTACCTATTTGACAACCATAGAATTCGAGGATTTGTCTAAGGAAAGTGCTACAAACAAATGTTTTGCTTAAATCCGATTTCCGTAAAATTAAAAGAGCATGACTTCTTTAAAACTGGATTAAATGATTTGAATTCTTTGGAGATGTTAGAGAGACTAGTTTATTGTCCGAATGAAATAAATTTTTTTTAAATTTTCACAGTCCAAGTAATAGCCAAATTAAAAAGAATTATTTTAATTATTATACAATTAACATTTCGTTCAGTTTTGAAAGAGTTATACCGTTTCAAAAGGTGTCTGGAAGACGTTTTACATCCACTGTAAGATATATTATGCATTTACTTTAATGAATATAAACTGTCCCCTTCATTGGATTTTTATAAAAATGTAATATGTTTTATATTTCGCACGGAAGCAATTTTATTACAAGCGACGGAAATTATAAACTTGTGATTTAATACTAATATTAGTATGAAAAAGTCCGGCGACGTCGGGCTCGTTGGAAAACCGTAATGAAGACAAATACTTTGCATGTAATATAGTTTCAAAGTAATACACTGTATACAAGCGGAGCTACATCGTGCGTCGTCTATATTTCATGTCGCAACGGGGTTGTTCAAATATATCTTCATTTAAACTTTATTTTCAAGAATATTCGATCTGTTCTCTAACAGAGTGGATTGCCAAAGTCTGCAAATAATGTGGTAATTAATGCTTGCGAGTACCGTTTTGAGTGTCGGAATAATCCGTGGAAAAGAAGCTAGCCAAACATACATAACTATTCTAGTCAGCTTCAACCACAACGTAAGCTAGCTTAGATTGAAAAATGACGATGCAAATTATTCGTTGACTGATCATGTGATATTTCGTCGGAATTTCTATGATTTCAAAAATTAAATCTCTATTGTGTTAAATTTGGAAAATCGCGTCAAATGAAACTACTGTATTTAATATCCCCATGCAGTCCTAAACTAAATGCCATCGTTAAATGGCCTCATAAGTCTTTCATTTCTAAATAATCTTTATAGATCACAAAGCACATGGAAAACAGTTTCAGACTGCTTATTTAATTAACTTAATAAATTCTATGAAAAATAATTGTTGGAGATTTATGTGGAATAATTATTTCAGCTAATACTTCTTGAAAATTACAATTTATAATGTACAAACAAATTTCATTACACGAACAATGACAGGAACGAGCCGTTTATGTTTTTAAGTGGCCCAAATTTCATTTTAACAATAGGCCTTAGAACGTAATAACCCGTAGAAACTCAAAAACAGTACCATATTATCAGTTACCAATGTTTTTAAATCTATTAAAACGCAAAATCATTAAATATTTGAATTTTAAAATAAATGGACTTAGGCCACTTTCAAAATAAACGGCTCAAATATATGCTTTAAATTCTTTTTCAAAATCACATAATTGTGGCGTGGCACAATGTAGCAAAATGTAGAAAATAGTCTCTAAAAAGTTAAGGGTGCAAGTCTGTGAAAAGTGAATTTAAATTTTTAACGGGAAATTGTTCGTCAGACTTACCAATTATGAAAATGCAAAGAAGGTAACCGAATAGCACCATGTTAGCGAAAACATAAACACGCTGCACCACCCTCGAACCGCTAGACGCAGGATGAATAGGACACAGTCTCGGAATCGTGTCGCAGCACGCGTGAACTCTTCGACTTTTCACGAGACACTGATCTTGGCTTAAGATGGTGATCGTGTTCGCCGCGATCTTAACGCACACTAACTGTCCGACACACACGCTGACTCACGCACACTTGTCGCCCGTAATTATGACCAGTTGCCCATTGTGCAGTACAGGGATGCTCATGCCGTGACCCACGCGACCACCTCGGGCATCGTTCACTCGTACATAGGGGTCTCCATCTTTTCAATGCCGTAATTACATTTTTTTTGTTCTCTATTCAGATTGCAGGCAACTTGATTTGCGATTTATCGTCTAATTAGTTAACAAGTACCAAACAATGAAACTGACTGAATTTGATGTTATTGTGTAGATTAGAATAGTGCATGAGATTTCAAGCAATTTCTGGATTCAATTGAATTCTTATACGACTTATTATCTAATTGTCTAAGTAAGCGTCAGAAGCAGTCGAAGTGGCTGAACTTGATTGTACCAGATAAATTATAAAAATCCATTCGTCGATGTTTTGATGGATTTCTATCCTAGGAATTAATTAACACTTTGGACTGTCAACCCAGCAACGTCCATAACTACATATTAATTTGTTCGGATCGCAAATGTGCGAAGCAGGAAAGTCGAGATTAAAGGCGAACCTCTTCGGTCAGTTAATTCAAATTAAATCTGTTCAACGATTACGGATTTCGTTGGTGTATAGCTAATGTTATTGTGTCACGCTATGCGCAAACGTGGGCTCTGCCAGTGACAAGTAATAAACCGATGAAGTAGTCCGGCATATTATTTTCCGTTTCCCAGGATTGTTTTCCCGAAGGGAGTGGTTTTCTTCTTAATAGGTTCGACGAGTCTGAGTCAATATTGACCGGTGCTGTCTTGTCGGAGTTAGGGTATCTTTCGGCCTCACTGCGAGGATTTACCATATTGATAAAAAACAACGTATACTTTCCAAGAGTAATACCCTCGATCAAAGTACAATAATAGAATCGTTCCCGTACATGAATTGTATGAAGAATTATTTGAATGTATCACTAAATAAAATTAAATTTTGAGCTTTGCCAAGTAGCAGTCATTGTTTCCAGACCACTGCAATTTTTTAATCATTATTTATATTATTTATCTACTATGATGTTTATATAGTTTATAATATGAATATGATATAAAAGTAATATAATTTAATTGACATTCATATAATATTAATATAATATAATGCCACAAAAATAATATAAACATTCCTCCTACTATACTTTGTTATTTTAATCAACACCGAAATAATTAAAAAAGACAACCACGCGGGCTGAGAACCGTTGCGCCCTATTGCAACGCTGCCACAATGTGTACGTGCATAGGGTGTCCATCTACCAACACCAGAGGCATTCTTCTATAATTTGTTCAATTTACGCACCGACACGTACCATACATAGAGTCATTCATCGAGTTATCCATTAAATCGTTAATCTAATATGTGAATCGACCGGTCGTTTTAAAAGCAGGCGACAAACCGTGTGCCCCCATGGACCGTTGTAAACAAATAGAACTGTCACTGTCATCGGCAGTCGCGCGCGCTTTGAACCCCATAGGACCCTCTGTTACGAATGAACGAAAATCAATTTTACGCTAATTACGCTCACCGCCACTAATTTCAGATCTGCTTCGATGTTCATCCCAAAATTTCAGGGAAATTGTAAATTTCTAAAGAGACAACGACACAATTAAATCAACGTTTTGCTTGAGCAACAATGTCTGTTACCAGGAATTCTCTCTCTTTGCTCGTCCCATTTACTTTTCGGTCTTCACGTTCATTCTACTGCAATTACTTCGTTCTCTTATTTATAAAGCATTCTTCAATCTCACCGTGCTTGAATTTTCTTGTAGACTTTCCTTTCTGCATATTTATTTTCCGTTGTTACGTGCTATTATATTTGTTATACGATGGCAATTATAGTAAATTCTCTGCTATTGTCCCTCAGCTTGTAAACAAAAATGGTGATTGGAGGAAAGGATCGAATAATCGTATCCCCTCTTCCCAAGTTGTCCATTTTTGTTTTCAAGCTGAGGGACAATTAGGAAGAATTTTCTGTGTTATTGTTGCCGGGAAAAAATGAGCCGAAGGTCGCGGGAGAATTAAAGATTCAGCTATTTAGAGACTAGAGGATTCGGCAAAAACAATAAATGTGTGCTTCGTTAGTTTCAACATTGTCCGACGAACACAACGCGGGATTTATGCAGTTACAACACGAACTGCAATGAAAACGTGTACAAACTTTACATTTTAATAGCTTTCGCCCTGCGACCCGACGCGGGCGCAGAACAAATTCAATTATCACGTGAAATTCTATTTTTCCCCTCGTTTTTTTTTTTCGTAATTGCAAAACTGCATCAGCGAAGACAATTACGAAAGTTATCATACTATTCACCCTTAACGGTCGTAAGTCACCTCTGACGTACATTATACATTAAGCCTGGAATATCTGACGTCCGATAAGGGTTAACAAGCGTGTGGACATTTACGAATGCACCAACATGGAGACTGCTCTCTTGGTCGACGTACTTGCCATAATGTTTGCATGTGATCATCAAATTTGCTAACTGTCCTCAGGGGACAAATTGCAAAGCTTATCAGAGATGTAATGAAAAAAAAATGTATTGAAAGAAGTATGATTTTCGAAATTCACTTTTAATATTAATCATTTAATATTAATCATTTAATATTAATCATTTAATATTAATCATTTAATAAAATATCATTTTGATAATATTAAACAAACTGAATTTTACTAGAGCGTTTAGAAAGTAAATGAATTCAGCTAGTATTTCCTATGGTATATTTTAACTTTGTAGTTTCAGTTTCTTGAATTAAATGACTTTGGTATCGTGGAGATTTTCGTGGTTGATTTGCTGCAATTATTGGGTCGAATATAAGGCATCCTGGTATTTCCGATGTACAAAACTGCTTGTTTGAATACAAGTTACACGATGACGTATTGCACAAGTGTGTGTTACTCTTTCACTGACTTAAACGTTTATTTACATTTTCGCAGACGCGAGTTGTGTTTACGATCGCTTCCTCCGCTTGAGACATTCGTAGAACTAGTTATTTGATCATGATCGGAAACTTTTTCCTACATAACAATCTATTAGGCTGGAAACTATGAGATGGGCGTTTTTGGTTAGCCTGTGACTGAGAGAGGTTAATTACAACGTGCGCTCGATATTTTTATTTATCAATTTTAAAGGTATTCTTCTTACTCATTTTGTAAAATTTGTTCATGTTTGTGTTCCATTTTTATTTTATATTTCTCCGAAACCAGATAGAAGCAAAACGCGATTTTTTTCGAGGCTCATTGACGATGCTCAAATTGCCAGAACGAAATTTTTGGATCCAATATCGAGCATTTTTTTCATTAGTGGATCCATCTCCGAAAGCTTGATTCATGTTTCTCGAAGCTTGGGCTGCACTATGATTCAATATGTACTCATACAATCTGGATTCGGAGAAATATAAAATAAAAATGGAACACGAACATGAAAAAATTTTACAAAATGAGTAAGAAGAATATCTTTAAAATTGTTAAATAAAAATATCGAGCGCACGTTGTAATGAACCTGTCTCAGTCGCAGTTGAACACAGACTAACCAAACACGCCCGTTTCATAGTTTCCAACCTAATATTTTCTCTGCAGTTTCTTTTTGAGGGTAAACGAAAAATTGCGCCATTTTGTATTTGTTTATTTTATTTAAATTCCACCTGCGTTCTCCATTCTATTTACCTGCATAAAATAACATTTTATAACTCTAAAACGTGAATATTCTTAGTAAACTTTGCATAAGTATATATGATCGGAAACTGTTTGCCAGGGTTGTAGAAAACACGATTAATGTTCAGTAAAATATCTGGAAAACAAAACGGCAACTTGGTACCGATGCACGTTTCGATCCACTAAGTCCAGGACACGCGTTGCGGACGGCAGAATTGCTCGGAGCGGCGTTCGTTTTCAGAGGGGGCGGCAAGTGGCAGCTTGACCCCTATCCGTGAACAATCCCTAGGATTTTATATTTCTATTCGGACGATAGGTCACGCCACAATTTCCCCAGAAATCATAATAAGCTCATCGTTGCTTCAAAAACACTTGTGGTTTTTATTTTTTGTGTTTTTATTAGCGTTTCATTCCCGACAATCTCCGCTGGTTATTCGGTTATGACACTCTCACTATTTAATTCGCTACATACCGGAGTCCCTATTTCAAAATTGAAATAGGAACTATTTGTCTGAAATAATTGCCTCGCCTATCAATCTCGGAGTTGTGAACAACAACCGAATTTTGACTCACATAGATGCCGGTTCCCTTCCTGCCAGCACTCCTTGTCCCGTTTTTGCAGATTCCAAACAGGCCCGTTGATAACACTCAGGTCACCAATAACATAATAAACATGGTTGCGAGTTCCGAGTAGTAACCGCCGAGAGCTGCGCACGTTCTTGCTAATACGTCAGACTCTCCTTTATAAAACCTAACTTCAGTATTTTGCTATTTTTGTACCTCAATAATTCTTGAATCATTTTGTTACCTAATTGCAAGTTGGATATCAAGACTAAACGTATTAAATAATCTATTGAAACTAGTTTGCTTTGCATAAATCCTTAAAGTAGTTATAACCAGTACATCATTTTTTAAAAATGATCAATCGCTAACAGAAAATGAAAACTTCATTGTTATTCCGAGCACTCAATTATCGTAGCGTTCGAAATAGAGACCTCCGTGCTGCGATCGTTAGATCGCGACCGTGAATCGCACGGGATCCGAGGCAGAAAAATATAATTGTGAAGGCACAGTAAGGAGGATTATTATTGTGGTCTATTTAACGAGCATTGTGGCTGCGGAACTCGCTATTGGACTGCATTGTTCGTCCATTATGCACCGGGAAGACGGCGCAGCAATCGTTCAGCTTGGTTCACTTATAACATTCAGGTATCGTCGCTACAATTCGCGCACGACCCTCTGGCTCCGCGAACAACGGAAAATTAACGGCGGGGGTTTTGATAAACCTTACTCGATGCGATATTTCGCGACGGATACAGACGAACGTGTTACCTTTGGATTAACGGATTTAAATTGACCGTGAGATTTAACCATTTCGTCCGCAGAATTAATTCGGAATAGACCGGGTATGACGGGTTTTGTCGTCGGAAAATGGACTTGTTGCCTGTATTATTCCACGGCGAGAATGTGGCCAACGGCAGATGAAAATATTGACGAGAATTAAAGCTGATAACGCCGGCGGTAGACAATGACATGCAATTTCATTCGGCTAATCGAGGTGGCGCGGATTAATTCGCCGATGGCTTTTGTTCGACGATGTTTTTTGTTTTCTCTTTATTTATTGGAACAATCCACAATTAAATGCAATCGATCTCGAAAAGTATTTCAATAAATTCCTACGGACAGTGCTCATCTTTTAATTGGATAGAGACAAATAAAGCGCCATTCGGCGTTCCTATCTTCGGGTGTATTGTACTTAAGTGGTGAAATATATCTTTTTATACGACTCAGTAAATTCTCTTTCCATTGTCGATTCATCCGATAGATACCTCAAGATATTTTGCACCTCAAATTACTTCTGCAAATAATAATTTAAAATTTATTTAATATTATCAAATAATAGAAAATTAATTTATAATTTTCACTTCGTGAAAATAATATGAATTTATATACTCATTTATAAGTTAACACAAATGTCACGACAGGCAATCAATTTTCATAAATCTTCAATAATTGTTTATAAAATGTCATTGAATTTTCAAATGCAATATGTATTTCATTACAAACAATTATGAATAAATAAATTTTATTTGTAAAAAGGTGAACAAGACCCGCAAAATGGTTAATTTTATGTTCAGTGAGATAAATATGATCAGCAAAATTATTCATTTTACTGTAAAACTCGCAAACGTTCATTTATTCATAATTGCGTCCGATAAAACACCGAATTGAGAGAAGAAAATCGCCTTCGGTGAAATACCAACGGAATTTTTTGTTTACAAAATTATAACTGCTCGTCCGACGGATGGATTACGTGGTTAAAATTAAATAGTAAGAGAATCAGATCGTCGGTTTAAGGGGGAGTTCACGCAGCGAACGATAAATTATTTTCAACAATAAAACACATTTTATTGGCGCTCGAGGCATCTCGGACGTCAAATTTAATTTACAATTCAGTGCCATCCGCGGTGTTTTATGCGCGGACATGAATGTTCCGCGAAACCTTTTACAGACACCTTTCGTCGTTCACCCCCCCGATCTTCTTTCTTTTCCCATGGAAATGCGGGCAAAGAGCGAGCATCTGCCGCGATACGTCTGAAATCGGCCGCGGCATTCCGTTCCACGTTCTTCCCCCTCCAGTGAAAAACGGAGCACGATAAATTCTCGCGTCTCTTCGTCCCAATAACGTCGGAATTAATTCCAGAGTTTTTGCCAGGAAAACTCGCCGACGAATTCCAAGTACCTCGAACCGTCGCGCACACCTTTAAAACCAGATGCTGGCTGATCAAGTGATTAATACCAAAACTATCAACCGCATGCGATATATATATATATATATATATATATATATATATATATATATATATATATATATAACTGCTTTGCAAATGAATCAAAAAGCTTCTCAAAATGAGGAATTTTTCATTTACTCGAGAGTTAAACCGTAGATCCTTCCAAATGACTTAATATTCCTTGGATTATTAATCTTGGTTTTTAGATTATTAATATTCTTAGCTTTTGTTCGACGATACATTTTGTAAGAATGTTTTACTTAAAGCAATTAATAAAATAACTACGAGTGCTACTAACAATGGAAGCGAACGTGTTGACCTTTGATTATTATTTTTATTTATTAACAGTTCAAAAATTTTCGAACGGATAATGACTATAATCATCTTGCAACTCCTAAAGAACCGTTTTAAATCGTATAAAATTTATTAGATTCGAAACTATGTTGCATTTTCTATGGGTGATGTATAACAAGTTTAAAAATCGATTCACAGTTTAAAATTACAGCTATAGATAGAAATTATTCTGCATTAAGGAGTTAAATTGCGTGTACAAAAATTTTTATCTATTCGAGGGGCGGGTCTGACCGGCAGGTATTTCTTTTATTCGTTCGATCGCATTCAATCGTGGGCCATTGTGAAATCACCGTAAATATTCATGACCGGAATGAAATTCGTCTTTGAAACGGTGCCTCGGCAACCTATCGCCGACGCGTCTTTTCCTCGTTGACAAATTGTGCAAACCGCCCTCGGCGACACGCGTTCAACGCCGTTTTTTCTTGCTCGTCGCCAAAACCGCTGCGTTTACCTCTCGCGATTCACGTTCACCCAGGATTCCACTATACCCGGCCTCCGATCCTCGAAATTTTCGACGACTCTGCGACTAAGCTCGCGCCGTGAAAGCGTCCCGGAAAGTGGAAATGCTGGTGCTAACTTTGTCTCGAGAGAAATGAGAACGAAATACCGGGAAAATTCCTGTGAACTGTGTTCGAAGCGGACACAGAAATCGTTTTACACGGTCTAACTCTCTCTTTAACTTGCTCAATGCAACATTTCCCCCGTTTGTAGACTGCGTATTTTTATGCAAAATTGGAATTTTCCTTGCAAGCAACAGGAGTTACATGAAAATATGTTTGTTCTCGTCACAGTATCAAGAAGTCAAGATTGCTCTAACGACATTCTCGAATATCTCTCGCGTCGGTAACCCCCATAATTCGAAATTACTCTGCGTAAAGCCGCAAGAATATTTTCTCGGTTCACGGACGAACCCATTTCCCTAGATCGACCCGGAACGTATTCTCGCGGCTTAATTACACGCCGTTTGGGGAATTACGGGCGGCATGCGTTTTAACAGCTTCATTATGTGCCGCTTATACCCTGGATGATCGTTCGTCCCAGGCGATCATTTCACGCGCATTCTCAATATCTAACGGGTACGGGATACAGGGAGGAGCAAAATTATGTCAACATTTTTGAACTGGTATAACTTTTTTAAAACTGGTCTATCTAAATGACTTGAATATTTCCGTAAATGTTAGAGGGACTAGTTCACTGTACAATGACTGAAATACTTTTTCTAAAATTTTACTATTATTTGGAATAAAGAAAGTGTAAAACAACTGTCATTTCATTTTTTTTATCCGAGTCTATAATGAAAATTTAAAAAATGCCTTTGTGATTTCTCGGTAATTTATATGCATGTTGAAAATTTTATTAAAATCGGTTGACGCATAGTCAAGCTGCAGTCACTGAAACGTGTAAGAATTACCTGTTTTTAAATATAAATAATTAAACATTTTAAATATAAAATATACAAACTTTAAAATTGATCTTGCTGAATGCTTTTGGGAAATTGTTCGTGACATCTTTCGATTTACTGATGCGACTACATTCTTTTCTACAAGTCTATTCATAGCTTGTACCTTGCGCCCGATTTCTTTTTCTTCTATTTCCTTCGCGTTTGTCACTTCTAATCGAACGTTTTTCGTCTTTAATGGAATTGCCGTTAGAACTTGCATCACTTACGCTTTATATATCCACTGCAATTACGATATGCACACTAAATAATTAAAAAATACTTTAATAATACGATTTTAGTACCACACTTTATTTTTCCCTATTGACTGATCGGCAAACATTGAAAATTGACGAGCAAATCGTGAACGCATATCCTAAAACCTCATATACTTACGCATAGAAGATCGAAGAATACGATTACGATAGCCTCTTATTAATTTTTTATCTGGAGATCGATGGTTTCATGACATACAAATCTTTTATAATCACTCACAAAATTCCGACCATAGAAGGTTAAACGAGCTGCAAGAACAGACAGGTGATTTATTCTTAAACTAATTGCCATATCCAAATTCTGATTAGTCGCATTTTGTACGAGTGTATGAACAATGGATGCTAAAGCATCCGCGTCGATACAGATCAAACTGATTAACAAGCGTATAATAAAAAAAGTAAACGCTATACAATATGTTTAAATCCTGCTGATGGCAATCGATGCAGACAATTACAATTTTGTGTAAACCTCCGCAGTCGAAAGACGGACAACGAATAAGGTGCTGCTCGAGAACCCTATCTATCTGTTCGTTTTGTTGTGGTCCGCTTAACAACACACATTCCGCTGGCCACGGTTTTAATGGGATTCTGGAGCATTTGGCAGCGTTCGCACGCCGTGGAGTTTTGGCACTACGGCTTCCCAACCTGTCAATTACTTATGCGACTGTCCCGAGGCTAATCCGCGCGACTTATACCCGATATTTCCGGCGGAAACAGCGTAAGAAGATATCCTTAGACACCGGTCGCCTAGCTTTCCCTCTCAGGCGAAGAGGAGACGAGCGAAAGGTGGCGGCAAAAATGCTGAGCGTAATCCTCGCCCGCTCTCTTGGACCGCGTACACGAGTGTCCGTGCACGTCCATGTGAATATGCTTAATCCGTCGCGAAGAAGACACTTTGGAGCGGTTCTCAATTATCCGATACACACTAAGAGTCGCGGAGGCACAGAAGGCTTGTTAAGTCGATTACGAAATCTGTTTACGTTATCTGTTTAGACGCCCGCTGCGGATGAACTATCGCGCCTTTTCTTAGTCTGAAATCGCGGAAATCATTCCGTTCCACGATTTAACGGAATGTGGCTAAGTGATCGAATTAATCTGTTATTATTCGTTGCCTGCAAATTCAAGCTGAAATCACAGGGATTGGCCTGTTATTATATTTAAATTCAAAGTTTATTCTGATATTTTATCTGTCAGTTGAAAATATACGGGAACAGTGGTCGATGAAATATTTTATTTTTTGAAATGAAACGGTTAAAGTTAATCCTTTAACACTTCCATTCAAAAGACCACCGTTAGTTCACAATGACCGTATTTTTGTAAATATACATTTAAAATCGAGTTCGAGTGGAATTTTGTGTCCAGCCAAAGAAATGAATCGTGAAAAATGAACTGTAAGAGTTATCGTTAAAATTATTGCTTTATCTGATTCTTAATCAGTTTTTGCATAAAATAATCTACTCATCTAATTATTTCACGCGGTGTTTCAACCACAACCAACGGAAAACCTCTCGTTTCCCTAACCTAGACTTACAATTAGACAAGAAGCCAGTAACTATATACATTATATACAATAGTTATCATAAATTAATAATTAAAGTGATATATAATTTTAATATCAGGTTCAGCAATGAGCGAGCTAAGACAAAATGGTAGTACTTACACATAAGGAGTTGATTTAATAAAAATGTACGCTGTTCTTCATATTCTGGATACTGCCAGATTATGTGGTTCAGATCCTGAAATTCTGCTCCATAGAAATCCACAACGAAATTAACTTTTGCTAACAAGCCATTTAGGTTATAAGTTTCTAGACAATTTATATCCTGCGTACCATGGCTGATTCGTTTTTTTCGTAATAGTATTGAAAATAGTCGACAGCTTCAACTAAACCTTGCTTTTTAATTAAATCGTTAGTAGCCATTTTCGCTTGACGTTTATAAGCATTAGTGAAATCGATAAATGGGACTTTAATATCCAGTGCAGGCGTTATTTAGTCGCTTATTTTGCAAGTAAGTCAACTTTCTCATTTCTATCGATGTCGATATGGGCTGGTACTTTGTTTGATTTTATTAGAAGTCTCAACAGAAACGCAAGTTTACGCAACCGACTGCTGTCGCTTTAACCACCGCATCCACCGATACGATATTTCGCATAATTGGGACACCTGTTTAATCGGGCCACGGAACATTGGTCCTGATGTGTCCCAAATAACCAGTATCCACTATAGTTAATGACGAGCAGAAACGTTTCTCGCTACAAGTGGTTTCACGAATATTTAGTCAGCGTGTCCTTCACCCCGCTTAGCGTTCCGGCCCGCTCGGCGAACACTTGCGCAGAAAATTGTACACCGTCATCGGGTCGTTCGTGGCGTGCCAGACGGAGACTAAAAACTCATGGTTTAATTAACACTAATTTACTGAAACGCTAACCCCAAGCGAGACATCGTCGGCCGGAGCTTGTCCAACGATGGGCTCAAAGGAATATCTGCCGGTTAGGGTCGGAAATGAGATTAATTGCGCAGGTCATGCTGGAACACCGGAAACTTTTTGCCCCGTCGATTCGTAAGCGAACGCGGTTAACCGTTGCAACATCAATTTCGTGTGGGCCGACACGCGTGCGGCTCAATGAACTATCATAGAATCTATTAACGGGTCATGGCTAATTAGCTCTCTGAAAAATGAACAATTTTCGCGGAATCTGTTCCGAAGCGAGTGTCTTATTTTCAAATACGCATATTGAACAAGATGGTGTACATTTTTCGCTGCGAAATTTAAGAAGATTTGAACAGTTACATTTTCCCGAAAGCTGTTTCAGGGAGCAATGATTTCTCCTAGATGGATCGTCTGAAATAAAAGATTCGCGATTACGCTGCTGACATTTGTGTACGATTAAAATTGATCAACCGAATCGTCAGAAGCGGAAGTTAAATAAAAATTAATTTTCGAACATAGTGTAATAATTAAACAGTGGATTTTATGCATTTGTGATAAAAATGGCCTCAACTGAGTTAAATAATGTTTGTTATACATGAAGATCCGTAATCTGGTAATAATAGTCTGAAATTCTTCTGATGCCTGTACGGTTTTATATTCTATTAATTCGTTCATGTCACGAACGGTATCAAATACGCAATCACTTAATGATGACTCCATAGATATACGACTTTATCTTAGTGTGTGTAATAAAAAAAGAGGGAGAATCAATTTCTTAGATCGCTTGCAGAGGGTCATCGTCGAACGAAGCCCAACGAAGATTAATAACCGACTTATTAGCAAAGGAAATCAGTTTCTGTTCTGCAAGAACATCTATTTACCTAAAGATCCGCAGTCCATTCATCAATTAACTCTTTCAGCCATAGATCCCCTTCCTTACAAAGTTCGCTTGATAATTATACGTTCACGTCCGGTCCGCAATTGGAATGAAATCGAAGATCGGTACCGGTTCCAATCGAGCTCTCGTAGCTGAAAGGGTTGGGCGGTTCTAATTGATCAATAACATCAAAACATGGTCAATACGCGTTTCCCTCGAATTCACGGCTGGTTCGTTTGGCTTCGATGACGTGCAGTTTTATTCGCGGCAAACGGGTTCCGCGGTGTACCGAACAAACGCATCGCGTAGGTGGCTGCGAAGCGAGTCAAAATATTGCTCGCCTTGGCAACTTGCTCGCATGATAAAATCTAGCTTGGACGGATTGCGTTCATTTGCAACGGGGAGAATTAATCAGGCTCGCTTCCCTGGAAATATTTCACGCGGCCAGAGATATTCTGCCCACGCGTTTTCGCATAATCCTTTTTCCCCTGTCTCCGGAATCGGGTTGATATTATTTGGTACGCTCGTGGTACTCGGCCGCCTGTTGCGGAAACGATAATGGATACCGTCGCGTGAATCGTTCTTGCATACGGTGAAATATTAGCGGTCACAGAGCCAGGTAAATTATGGCAATCGGTCTTTTTGCGCGACCGATCCGATCGCTGAGTGCTACTTTGTTACGTTCGTGCCGTTTATCAATGTTCTTCCTGTGAAAGTACAATTCGATGGGCAACAGTTGTTTGAAAGTATTGAAACAGAAATGCAAGAAATGGTAATTATTATGATTAATTAGAGCCGCAATTTTTCCAAGCTATGCGACAAGTGGTGAAATAGATACAGGAAAACAATAATTCTTTTTATCGATATTTGTATTTATTCACTCGATGAAAATTAATTTTCTTTATTTAGAAACAAAATATTTGGTTTTCACTGTATTTGTTGAGTAGGTAATTTATAGATGTTCCTATTCTTACTGCAATGCGTGAATCGAGTCAATTATGCTTTGCTCGATTTCCAGTGAAAAATAGTGTTATAAACAATCTGACAAAATTCATATAGTATTTTCAACCATTCTACATTGGGAATAAGGATTCGAGATTTAAACAATACATTGTCTAAATATATCGTTATTGCAAATGTGTACAGCGTAACATGTGGAGTGTACGCATTTGCAGTTACCACAAGGGTGGTTTACGTCAGCCACGTTTTTCATCGTATAAAAGTGGCAAGCCAAGTATGCAATTTATACAGTTTCGTAGAGCGAGATACACGAGGTGAACTATTCTGCTTAAAAAATGATAATTTTCGATCAAGTTGTTACGATACTACAAAAACTCAATTTTCATAGAGAAGTTTTCGAGTTTCAGAAGAGTAATGTAACGTTAATAACTTGTACACGTTTGTGTACAGTTACGAAGCGTCGCGAATATTTAATTACGTTTCAAGGACGGAAAACAGGGCTAAGATTAGGATTGGGAAATTGCGGGAGCCCGGGAACACGACGCGACGCGACGTTGCCGGCAACAAGGTCAGTGAGTCGCTCCGGCGTTTTTCCGCGTAAGGAAGCCCCATTTCTCCTTGTCCTTGTAAAAGTTTCCAGGAGGAAGATCAAATGTTTCAGAGGACGGCGCGTGTGCGCGCCGTTCAGCGGTGCATTTTTCACGAGGCGAGCATATCCAACGATTTACCTACCTGGCCGGAGGAAAATAAACACGAGTGGTAGAAACGGCTAGGTAAAAAAGGGGGAAGAACTCGGCCCAGTTTTCGAGGCGGAAGCCGGAGAAGGTGGCGAAAGGGCGGAAAGGTCAGTTCAAAGGAGAGTCTCCGCATTTACGAGACCAGAGGTACAATAAGAACGCGCGGAAACGCACAAATAATTGCTCGACCTCCTATGGATCGACCGAACATGCTCGCGGGCTTAACGAACGTGCACGAAAACACAACTATTAACGGGATACTAATTGATGTTTGCGTGGGACGCGACCGACGCTGCGCCTGAAATGATAATTGTTTATAGAAAACGCGAACGAGGACTTTGAACGAAAATTTTCTATAGGTTTTTCAGAAGGTTTAACGCGAGAGTTGGTAACGCGCGAGTATCGCTCCTGTGTTAGACTTTTAATGAACCTTTTAATGTATTTACGGTTCGTGCAGCCGGGTATTGTAGAATGAAATATATACGGTTTAACAAAGGTTAATAGCTCAATATTTCATTCCTGGCTTAATGAAAGCGTTCAAGCACGGTGTAGTTGTTTCCTCCCCGTTTTTGTCAAATGTTTTTGTTAATAGCTACTTTCGCCAAACTTTTCCTGCATCTAGCTGCGAAATGAGTCCAATTATTGGTTGGTTCTACTTTACAAGCGATTTTTTGAAGCGTTGGAAATGGTTCCTTCTGGAAAATCAAGTCTTTTTGCTTTTCTTTCTCTTTTTTCTTTCAAGTCTTTCTTTCATTGAAGTGTCTTTTTCGTTTTTCTCGGAACTACATTTTTCAAGCCATCATGAAATCTTCGGAACTGTGCGTCGGACTATTTCAAATTTTATGGAAATATTCTGCATAGGGCATTCTACAAGGCAGCGTACAATGTTTCTTAATATGTTAATTATTTAATTTTATTTAGAAGCATTTCAAGTTAAACTGTTCAGATACTTGTATTTTCTTCAAACTGCGGCCATTTTTACGATTACTAAAATTTTTACGACACTTTTACGATACATTTTAGGTAGTAACTCGCACAAATTCCGGCAGAGAAATTAACTCCGGGTTGATATTGTTGCTATTAAATGGCTTCGAGCACTATTGTAAAATATGCAGCAGCGCCGTGCGACCTTCCAGGCCAGTCCAAGTAATTTTAGTTGTCGCGAACAAGTTAACGGCGAGCTAGAATGCACTTCGGGAAATGTTTCGTTGATATTCCGCTTCTCCGACGAATAATTGAAATTTTCGCTCATAAATCATGCGGGTTGGAATTCACGTGAGCAAGCTCTGGGAAGACGAAAGAGCTTTCAGAATTTATTTTGTAGGCGGTGACAATTTTTTTTAGAATTTACACCGTTGTTTGGGACATTAATGTAGATGTGAGAATGTTACATATTCATACGAGGCAACGCGCCGCACCGTATGAAATGAAACTTACTGTTTTCGTGGCGACGTCGCCGAGTTCGAATCTTCATAATTCCGCCTTTATAGGACATTGGATGTTTTATTAATGGAAATCTTTGTCCACAGATAAAGCAAGTGTACAACACATAAATTTAAATAATTAATGTGTCGCTGCAGCCTGTTTAGGGGTCGAATACAGACCCGTAGAATCAGTTACGAAAATCGTTTTCATCGCTCTTAACCCTTTCACGACTAAATGAAACATTTTTGCCCATTTTAAAATTGGTGATTGTCGTATTTAATTATAACAGAATGTCAAAATAGAAGGAGAAAATAGAAAGATGTGCAAATTGTGCTAAAGGCCGCATAGAAAATAGGACGCATAATGTATGAACATAGTGTATAGTAATTTTATTTCATAATTTTGTATTATTTTAGTTAACGCTATGTCATAATAAACCAATAAATAAAAGACATTGCATAATAAGCTTAACTATAATTT
This sequence comes from Augochlorella aurata, assembly GCA_028455555.1. Taxonomy (NCBI): domain Eukaryota; kingdom Metazoa; phylum Arthropoda; class Insecta; order Hymenoptera; family Halictidae; genus Augochlorella; species Augochlorella aurata. Next base: position 18,037,225 of record CM052164.1, read on the forward strand.
GTGTGACTTTTATAGACCATTGAGAAAAATATTTCCCATAAAATTAAAAACAAACTACACATTGCTATGTATTTTTCTTATGATTGGTATTTATTTTACGTCTAAACGAACTAAAATATATAGTTAGATATTAATATTTACTTTTAACAACCTTTTATGGTCCTCTAAGGGTCAACTCACAAATGACCTTAGGTATCCCGCAACCAATCACTGCCTCGTTGCTTTGAGGCCGTTTATACGATAGTTTTCGATGTATTTGTATTTTTCAAATAATTTTGCTGTGACTCTAAAACTAATACAGAATGCCGAGCAAAATATATAAAATATTTATTCTATCCAAAAATTTTACAGTTCAGGATGTTGGAACCATCCCAAAGGTACAAGCAAGATACGAGAGCGGAAACAAAAGCGAGACGGATAAATTGCAACATCGATAAGTTTAACGACACCCCCAACTTACAATTATGCTATTTAACGTGATTTAAGATAGTGCTACTTCTCGCAAGCCGTCCGAGAAAAATATCTCCACAAAACCAGAGGCGAATCAGACAAATTACGACATCACCTTTTAATCAGTTCGTTCGGCTAAAGTACTTCGAGGATTCTCCCTCCTCTAGTCTCAAGAATACTTCTCACCGCCATTTCTTAGCTAAAAGGATTATCTGAATCCATCAGGACTCGCCCCTGACTTATAATTAAGTCATCAATCTATCGAGCAAATAAAGAACCGCACTAACCATCAATTTCAATTTAAATTCGTTCTATGGAAAGAATGATTGAGGAAAGTAACGCTGCTTGTATCAGGTTTCTAGGAAAGCTTCTATCGATTGTTATTAAACACGTGTCTATGTTTTTGAAGTAATACTTTTTACACCTGTCTGTGATATTTTGAAATTCACTAGACCAATTGGCTTAAAATTCTGTATGTTTCTTGAGACCAAAATTGTTTACTTAGTTACAATACTAAATTGACACTTTGACTGTCATGTCAACAACCTCAAAAATTTTATAGAACTGAAGTGTTCCATTTAATTCAATTAAAATTGAAAAGTTAAATTACACAGGGTGAGCCGGAATTTGTAGTACAACTGACCAGATTCTATGTGAAAAAATAAAAAACAGATTTGGTATGACATTTTTTTACCCGGGGCTCCGTTTTCGAGAAAATCGACTTTAAAGTTTGTTTAATCTTTGTAAAAGATTTAGTTGTTGACTGTTCTTCTACCGCAGTTGTCGCCAACTAAGATAGTGTTTACAAACATTACTTGTTGCGAACTATGCAGTAAACGGAATGTAGTACACGAATATTAATGGAAGCCACTGTATATCGAATAAACAATTCATAAATGTATCTTTACAACCTGAGTAATCATAAATTAAAAGATTGACCCATCATTTTAACGGGTTCCGTAAACCTAGTGTTAAAGCAATCACGATTTAAATAATTTATTCAATCGTGTCCTATGTAAGAGTCTTTATGATCTCGGCAATTTCAAAGTAAACAACGCGAAATCTGTGAGTTTGAACGGCACGGTAACTAATATAAAATAATACAGTGTCCATTTGATCGTCGAACAATGACATTGAGGCGCCTCGAACTGTGTGTGCGTCGATGTATTTCGAGGTCGTCGAGTGGAAATCGACGCAAGATGGTACGCGGCCGGCTCAAAGCCCGCGCATATGCCATCCCGGACGACTTAAGTGCATCGCGTGTGCATCGAGCGCATAATTCCTCGGCCGCTATGCCGCGTGGAGTGCACGGCCGATCGACGTCGATGAATCGTTGACGGCGCGACAGCATTGTTCCCGGGATTCGACGACCATCCCCGCCGATACCAACCCCTTCAATGAATCGGGGGTGGGACAGACCTCGAGAATAGATCGGAGTCTCGATTGGTCGCTCGTGGTCGATCCGATTAATTTGTCTCTGCGTCGGGTGTCCGGTTGTGCATCGGTATCGAATACGATCGTCGCGGCCGCGCATCAATGCACCCATTAGTGCATACGATCGCGTTTCGGTTCACGAAACTCAGGTGAACGGGGCCGTGGGTGCCGCGGAATGCTGTTATAGGTATGGTAAGCGACCTAATGGAATTTTAGCGGGGTCAACTACAGGGTGTTCCGTGGAATTTTGTTAAACGAGTACGGTGAAAGTACCTATTATGAAACACCGCTCAATTGTTACCTCCACTTGAAACAGTCGCACTAGTTTACTCGTATTAGTTTGTGTTCACATTAAAAAAAAGTTATAAGGGTTCGTTGCGTTATCTAGAAACGTCGATCTATCGAACATTATATAAATAGTCAACAATAATACTTTTCGGTTGTAATAAAATCTATAATAATTTTATACCTCCTGAAAAGCGTTCCGTAATAGGTACTTTCACCATACGGTTTCCGAGGTAAGGAAACCGAAATGGTACAGAGTGAACGGTTCAACGGTTGTATGGACTTCTAGGGTGAAACGTTTTTTGCGAGTGCAACGGTGCGCGTGCAGAACGCCATTGCAAGACTCCCTCGCGTGGAAATGCACAGCGACGGAAAAGGGGCAACACTTGTTCTTAAATTCAGACATTTATATTTTACTTGAATTCAGAATTGCGTTTTCTTTTCTTAATGATGTACTAGTGGAAGTTGTTTTAGAATGTAATAGAAAACATGCTTGATTGGATTACATTAAAATTTTGAATTTAATAGAGCTAATAGTTTGGGGTTTTCAGTAAATACTTGCAACGTAGAAACTAATCAATGTTGCGATGTACTGTTGCAAGTTATTAAATGAAATGATATGCAAGAATTTTTCAAACTTTAATATGACAGAATGCGTTCATTGAAGTTTAAAATTATTATTTTTAGGGAACTTTTAACATTGGACAATCTGTAATTGTTATTTTAGTAGGTGTTTAATACTTGGCAGTAGGAACATGATATGTACCGTCGAAATGTAACGTTACCACATAACAATATCAATATTTTAATCGGTTCAGGTTTCCATTTGATCACCGTAATTGATAATTTAATAACTGATACAGGCCGCTCGACGTGTATATTACGTTATTAAAATTTATCGATGCAAATCTTCACGAATTTCGCGCAATGCATCGAAATTCGTAACTATTTATTCAACATGAAAGAATACATAATAAATTACGTTCTACCGACAGCGAAGCAATTCCGATTTTAATTATCTCACCCTCGTACCTTGACACGGCCATGCAAATTAATCCGCACCAGAATGTAAAAAGAAGTGTTCGTTTCATTTGGAAACGCTTTCACTTGGAGATACTGTGCAACTGAATAATGCACGTAAACCGATGCACTTTCGGAAGTTGTGTCACGGCGTGGTGATTTCCGGTGGCGGCTTCTCGAAACAAAAAGGCAGTTTACTACAGCAACTTTTCCATTCTTTTAATATACGTAAAATCGATTCTCTGAAAACCCACCTGAGTTCCCACACTTCGAGAACACTCTGCGTGACGTTAAAAAAATGCAAGCATAAATCCTAACGGCATAACGAGACAGACATGCGCGGGAATCATATTTCAGTGTTCTTACAATCGACCCGGCATAATTTGCATCACTGCCAATCTTTTTAGAGATGCGAAATAGTCATTTTGAAACAGCATTACAGTTTTAATTTTTCTTACTGTAACATTTAATTATGATAAATTATCAATAATGTCCATTCATTATTATTCCTCGAAGAGCAAAATACGATAAGCTGGTATGAAATAAAACTGGTCGTATTATAGAAGTAGTCATCTGTAAATACTATGTTTATTTTTAGATGCCACAAATGACAATTAATGAGGAATTAATTCGCGGTGTATGATTTAGGTAGCCAGTACACATTGGGCAACTTTATATTGTTGTCGTTTGCTGGGGGCCAAGTATTTATTCATGTTGATTTATAAGTAGATTTTGTCAGATCAGGCTCGTCAGAGCCTCAAGTTTAATTTCGCGTAGACTCTTATGCTCGATCTTAATTATTGAAAGGGCGGTCGGCTCGATTGGCGGTGGGAAGTAAGGAGCTCTGTGCGTGACCTAACCGGAGGCCGCATGGAGGGTGTAGATTGAGCACACCGGAATCGTTTCGAGTTTGCTTGTAAATGCCATTAGCGCGACTGGTGAGCTCGCTTCATAAGCCAATCGACTAATGAGAAGCGATACGAAATCGGATTAGAGTGGAAAACGGGGACGTACGTTTCAGTCGTCGGAATTGCGAGTTTGAATCCTTGCTAGCCAAAAGTTACCAACATATGGCAGGTGTTCATGCGATTTTGCTCGCAATTACGTCCATAGCAACTGATCCGGATCGAAGAATTCACTGACGTTTTGTCAGAATGTTTTCCAATCGATGTCTATTCAATCTGTATTGTTCCTTAACAACAGATGTTCAAAATCTGGGAATTGATCACTGTTCAAACCTCTAATATCTTGCAGAATATTGAAATGTTCAGTGTAAATGTCTACTTTTTCAATTCCCAACTATATCGTTACCTGTGGTCGTTACTTCACTAATTAAAATCATTGAGACATGAAATTAATGTGAACATAGCTTCTTTATTTTACAACTGTTGCATACAAATCTCATTTAGCATAAAAATCCGCAGTCTACTTATCATTAATTAATGCATTTTTATTTGATATACAGTGAAGAACAAAATTGAGTTACCAAGAAGTACCAATGCATTGTTTAAACTTTTATTACAGGCTCAGATAGAAAAGTGAAAAAAAACGACAGTATTTTTACATGTTTTTATTCCAAGTAATAGTAAAATTTTGAAAAAAGTATTTCAGTCATTGTACAGTGAACTAGTCCCTCTAACATTTACAGAAAAATATATTCATATCAATAATTAATACGAAGGTACGTTAAAATTGCT
>CM052164.1:18042210-18114196 GCA_028455555.1 Augochlorella aurata
TAACGAATCCGCGACCAAACAAGGACACTGGAGAAACGCCCGTTGATCTTCCGTCACACGAAAATTCAGTGACCATCTTTCGCGCGGCAACCTGGCCGGACGAAACTTTTACACGGCTGTGTCACGGTACCGGGGAAATTCATTTCGAAAACTTATCAAATATTCAGCGACACGCGGTACACTTCATCGAAGCACCGAGGGCGATGGAAAAAGCCAGCAACTTGAAAAGGTTCGATTAACGGCGTATCCGACTTTGCGGCCCGTTTAATTCTTTATGGCTCGATCGAGCGGCTTATTCGCTTATTCGCGAAGTCTTTGTTAAAGATTGATGCGTTTCCTAATCGCGCCTTGATTCGGATCTTCGATAAAGGAAACACAGCTCCGGCTTCTGTAATTTGAAGATTAAGTCGCTAACGACTGGGTAGCACGCGATTGTCCTGACAGCAATTTGTTACGGGTTAATAGATGCCGGAAAAGTACCGTTATTAGCCGATAGGAACGTTGTACGTTCATGAATAAATTTGTATTGTACATGGTCTTGTGAATTTTATTGGTACACTTTTCTTTTTCCGATGTTCCAGCCCACAAATAGAACCCATAAAGATCTAGCACCGGCTGGCAAAATTACAACTTTTAGGATAACGAGGTCCTACGCAAAAACCGCGGACCATGTTCGACGTTTCTAACTATGTAATCTTCTTTTCCAGAATAATTACCCGTGCGAGGGAGCACATGCATCGATTAATATTCATATGGGATTATAGTTTGAGTTCGTATAGATTATAGTTTTAGTAGCTGCGAGCATACGGTAGGCGAACAAATATCGATCGGCGCTTTGAAAAGCTCAAGAAAACACTCAGCTAATCATTTACGATGTTATAGCAAGTTTGTGATTCGATTTGATTTAGTTTGATTTAATTTGATTTATTAACGAGCATAGCTCTTTAGTATGCATAAGGAGTAGCGTAAAGGATGATGTGCAAATATGTAGGAATTATAACTCGGGGGCAAATGACCCCCTCCAAAATTTACTTTAAAATAAAGGAGAAACCAGTAATATAAGAATAAAAATATATGTCTGATAATTCAAGAATTTCTTTCTGAAAATCACCCCTACAAATATCACCCCTTATGGTGAGAATAGGTATACGTAAAATTCCGACACGTTTAGTGTTAATACTCTTCTTCATTCATCAGTTACAGTCTCGAGCAAACTGACAGGCGCGTGGGCAACTTATTGTTAGTAACAAGTGTAAAACGTTTCTGCGTATCAGTATTTATTTGAAAGGAGCTTTAACGCGTAGCCAGAAAAGACGACAAAGCGTTAGTTGGTCCACGAGTGTGGACATAGCTTGAACCTGGTTTCCGGCCCAGTGAACGGCTGATTCTCCGAGCAGTGGAACGAATCGCTAAACAAAGTTCTCGCGTAGCCATAAGCGTGAATATCCTCGATACGACGACGACTCAGAAAGTGTGACGAAGAGGATCGCTCTTTCCTTAATGAATTCGTCTTGGCTCGTCGTGGAGATTCGAATGAAGTTCCAGAATGACGTCGCGGAAACTTAACGATTCGCCGTCTTGCTCGCGTTTTCGAACCGAAGCAACCGTGGAACTAGTTGCAGAAACACCCGGCCCCGGCGAACGCTAATTAACCGGCCGTTTTTCCCATCCCCGCCGATTTAGGTACGCGTCGTGTCGGTTGAACGTCGATTTAACCGGAGCTACCGGGAGACACTAATTATACATTCGAATTATTTCCGGCCGACGTTGAAATTGCGCCCAACTAATGACGTCTCCGAGATCCTTCAAAATAATTAAATGCCGACGTGGCACGGCGTCGGGGAAACTCTTCCTCGGATTATGAAAAACTTATTCCTAGCTAGGCGTCGCACCGGCTGCTCGAGAAAATATCATGACCGGTCGAGAAAGTATCTTTCGACGAGTCACGCTCGCGTCGTCTGATTATCTGCCTCGACGGGCGTCGCATCGCGTCCCGACGCCGACGTCTGCCACGCGAGAATGTTTTCCAGTCGTTCAGCCTGAAAATGTCTGCCTGTCCACGGAAATCTTCCTGCCGTGCAGATCGCGTAGCCTCCATGATTCTGAAGCGAGTGAAATAATGTTGTTATTTCCATTGCACAGTTATTGCTTTGTAGAAAGTGTGACAATTATTATGACGCAGACGTGGAATGGAACGTGATGTTTGAAACGCTTATGCTTTAAACGTAACTTTATCTTAATAATACGTTTGCGTCACGTAGAGTAATGCGGTTACCGCAGGGTGTTCAATTTAATTTGTTCTGGGGCATATTTAACTTCACATTTATCGAATCAGACATATTAAAATTTTGTATTAGAAAATAAACGGAATAATAGAATATCAAAGATACAACAATTGGTCTCCCCATAGTAACTAGTTCCGCTGCGCTATGTTTATATTGTTCCATTGCTCATTAGGAGGACATAGATGTAGGAGCCGAGGGTTAGCAGAATACGCGAGCGCGTTATTAGGATTTCGGAGAGACCTCCGAAATCACAACAGCTGATTGGTGTTCGCGGACTAGCGGGCGTCAACCCCACACGACGAACGTGTGCGTGCATGTGTGAGCGTCGCGATGTTTGGATCGCGACAACGCTAGGACGATCGGCGAGCATTAGGCGTTGGTGAACGAAACGAATAAATTCGGAAACAACATTTGTAACGTTCGACCAGCGCACCGACAAAAAGACGCGCCCGCAGGGCACACAGCCGAACGTAACGAACGTAGACACGATTATGCTTACCCCTTTGATGACGACCACGATTGCTACTACTTCGATACAACTAATGACACGAATTTGGATAACGACATGACGTTTACGAATTCAGCGTGCGATTACGGAAATTATTGTATACCTTTTGTACTGTATTTTGTGTGCATCACTGTCCATTAATAAATAGAATAGTTTCTAAAACCTCTTATCTCTACTTAGACAAATTCTTCTGCAATACGATCTTTCAAAATGCCTGCGTACGCACGTATGAAGGTTTCGAACACACTGTTCCAATATCAATCAAAGGACGGTGTCCCGTATTATTCATATTTCAGTAAGAAATCCGATATCTTCGTGTCTTCGTTTATTTCGAACGAAGTTCGAACAGCGCTGCTTAATTCGCATGTCAGGTAAACTAGTACACCGCGCGCCATTTTGTATACCAAAGTCCCGAATCCTATTTCTAATCGTTCCGATCGCGCACGTAGGGCCGTGTTTAGGAAGCCTGCGAGTCCTTTACCGAATTCCCCGGTAAACTAACAGCTGCATCTGTATGCGAGCGACGTTCTACAAACGTTCTACGGGCCCGTGGAAAATGGCGCGCACTTGTACGTGCAAATTTTGACAACGAGGTATGAAGTACAGGTTGATTGAATCTGAATATCAGGAGAAGGAGTCCGAAAAGAACGAGAGACGAGCGGACAAACTTTTCCTCGGGAGTGGTAGATGAAAATTCGAGGTTGCTTCGAGACGTGGACAGCGTTGATGGAAAAACGAGAAGGAAGAGAAATGGTGGGTGGGAGATTTGGTGGCGTGCGCGGAAGAAGACATTCGCCGCAGGTTGTAGCTGACTTTTCACGATTACTCGACTGCGGATAGCGTATGACGGAACGAGTAGGCGTGCTAAGTGGAAAGAATCAGTATAAACAAACCGATGTAATTTGTATTGTCTTTTTCCTTAAACAACATTGAGGATGTCTGTCGACATATTAGCAATAAAGCAATTAACTAATGAATTCAAAAAATTCAATTTAACTATTGATATAACAAAAGACTTCGATACGTGATCGAGTTCTGTAAGGGTAGTGGTCATTTTAAAAAATTCTCGTTCGCAAAGATTTAAGGATCTTATTGTTGTGGAAGCTTTAATTAGTATTTAAGTTTCTTCTGAGCAATATAATATGATCAATGAGTATTTTTCACCCAGAACGCCCGTTTGTTGTCCACTGTGCAATGCTTCATTAACAATTCTTCATGTTGCCGCGTCGGTCACATATGGGTGAAAATAATTTCGTACTACTTTCCGAAATTCATTTTTATTATAATATATTCGAACGGACTGAATTATACTAAAATATTCAGAATGCAAAAATTCTGTTTCATTAATTAAATTACTTTAACTAAATGAATCAAGTGAGAAACATAGTTGCGAAAACTCTTTACATTTAACAAGGCATGACACTTCATCAGAGAATAAAGTAAAAGAAAAGCTATTGGAATATTGTACTCTATACATTCAACTATCCCCGAAATAGAACATTTTCTAGTTTGCACGAGATTTATTAAATCGAGTTTTGGCCAGATTTTCAGATCAAATACTCCAGTATTTGATCGAAGGACAGTCAACAGGTCGTTTTACCATTTTTCGATCTTTTCGTCGCGATCCTGTGGTGCGTCGTTCACCCGCGGTTGCCATTCCCATTTCATTCTATCTAAGAATCTGTCCACGGCAGTCGGTCGCGTACTCAATTCCCGTTTCACCTGTCTCTCCCTTTATCACCGACTCTTTCCCGTTATTTTTACCATGTCGAGCTCTCTTTGAGTCTCCGTCTCTCTTCCCTTTCTCTCTCGTTTCGCCGCCGCAGACTCTCCTACGGGGATGATTTTCCTTCGTGGCCCCGATTGACCCACTGACACACAAATCCAAACTTCCAGCCCCGGTTTCTCCTTTGATCCATCCAACCGGCTTCGCCTAAACCCGCCACACGGAACCTGAATTTTATCACCGATTCGTTTCCTTTTCCCTCGAACCACCGTCCGGTAGTTCCTGCCCGCCGTGGTCACCGCGACCGATTGATTTCCATCGACCTAATTACTTCTTCCTTCGTTCTTTCGCCTGTGCGCCGCTCCCAAAGGCTGTGCTCCGAGATAATTGAGCGTCATTTAGTTCGATGGATATATTAATTATTGAATTGTGATGGTCACGATTTATAACTGGACATGCTCGACTGCTAATACATTCAATAATATTTCAGGTTCTGTGTTCTATGCGACAGCACAGTTATGGACACAAGACTGTGAAGACATTTCAAGAATTTGAGGATATTGCTACATTATTTTTAACTTATTACAATTATTAAAAGTGGAAGGATATTATCGTTCAACTTATAATCCTTACAGGTAACTTAGATAATTTTTATTTTGTCTGAAAGATCCGCGGTCTAATAATAATGACACTGTAGGTTACTTCTCTATGCTACAATCTAGTGAATTAGTCTACGAAATATCATTGGGTTATAAATATTCTAATCACAAATAGTTTAGTAGAAGTATCATCGCGTGATTCAAACGATTTAAATAGTGCTTCTATTCCTTGCGAGTTCTATTACAATTTACTCAAACCAAAAATACATTTCCGAAAGTATTCGAACACCCATTAAAATGGAATAAATTTTTAAAAGTCGGACGAAATGACTCGAAGTTTTTTTTAACGTTAGAAGTATTTTTTTAAAAAATCACAATCGGTTGGAACAACAAAAATATCCTTGCACTTATTCAAAATCTGAAGAATGAGAATTGGAAAAACATCCTCTTAAAATTCTTTTTCTCATTGCAATCAATTGTAGTGCTTGCAAAAATATTTGTATTCATTTTCTAATAATTTTCTATACCACTTAAAAGAAACGGGCGCCGTTCGGACTCTTCTCTGTGATCCTCTAAATCTTCTTTGATTTCTAAATGACATCTACTCATTCTTGTTAAAACTGCGTAAAATGCTACGTCCCATTCGTTCCTAGTTTATGTCTCCAACCCCCCCCCCCCCTTCGTTTTCCTTAATTTATTCTTTTTACACCGGGAGATAAGACGCTCGATTTGCGCGGGTTTTTCGTAGTGGTAAAGGAAGCTTAGCGTATCTTCGCTATAAATCGCGGAAGAGACGCACTAATGCTAAGCATATATAGCCTGTAGGATCGCGATTTCCACAGAAAACCAGCAGCTCGTTGATCGCTCGCGGCCACCTAAACCGTGCCATTTCCCAAGTTTGACGCAGCCCCGATTCTCCCCGGCCCACTTGCCCCCAGAGTTCTCCCCGGTTTCTTTCCCCGAGGTATATAACTTAACCGTTAACCTCCACACGCTATCGTTTTTAGACACGAACACATTTCACCGTTCGCCGGCCTCGCCCCTGTTCGCACCCCTCTGGACCTTCTCCTTTCTTTCCAGGACCTCGCGTTTTTCTTCGTCGGCGGGTAAATCCCGATCATCGTTCTTTTCAATCATTTTTCATCGGCGACTGAAAGCGTCGTTCTATCTTAACGTTCTTCCACAAAATAGCGAGAAAATAATAAGGCGAAAGTACCTATTACGGAACACCTTTCAGGGAGTATATCGATTTTATTATAATTTAGAAGTGTTATTGTTGAGTATTTATAATGCTGTTCGGTAGATGAACTTTCAAATATATATATTCAAATATAGGAACAAGAAATAATACGAACAAAATAGTAAAGCATGAGCATGTACCTGTTATGAACCGTTATTATGAACGGTTATTATACCGTTTTCGTACCATGTTTCCGAATTTTATATTCAATATCCCTATTACGGAACGGTCATTTCAAATGGATGGATGCCAACTGTTCCACCAATCAGGACAATGAAATAATTGTAGTACACAATATGGAACAGTACCGTCCCTTGCTCAGAAAAAGTCCGTCGTTTCGAACGAGGGGCAAGGAGGGTACCTTGCTCATCCAGTCTGACCTCCCGAAACCCACTTCTATTGATGAACGAGAAGACCAATAAACTAATCGATGCGAGGGGTAAGGAGAATCGGTCATCCGCGCCACCTAATCACGTCTCTTGTTCCGCGCGTAACTTAGCCAATAATAATCGAAAGTTTGGAATCAAAAGAAAATGGAAGAAGCTACATACGTGGAGCGAGCGATGTTATCTTCAGCTTCTTAACGTTTTATGTTCACGTAAGCGTAAGATAACCATAAAATTTCCATACTCGAATAATACATTGAAAACCTACGAACATGAGAGCAAAACATGATTATTTTCACTTTTACTTCATAAATATTGAAGACATATTTAAAGGTGTTGAAATCAAGATTGACATACGAGATTTTAAATTCCCATTTTATAATTATAACGATATATCAGAAAATTATTGATACAGGTAACCCTCTTATAACACGGTAGATAGATTCGTAGAAAATGCTGTGTTCTGTGAAACCTAGAACCACTACAAAAAGAGAGGTTGCGTGCCAAAACTTATTACAAAAACATTTTTTAAATTCCATATAAGCAACTCAATATTTTTTATTGTTTTGTTTTCGTTTTCCGTTGTACATACATTTGTATTTTTAACAAAAATTATATTTAAAAATAATATCTTTTGTTTTTTTTTTGGTTCACATTATACATACGTTTATATTTTTAATAAAAATTGTTTTCATTTAATGGAATCTTAATTTAATAAATTTCTTCCTCATCGTATTGACACGATTTCAGCGATACAGAATTTCATCGAGAATGTTTATATACCGACACATTGAAATCACCGACAAATGTTTACATCGCTCTCGTTTCACCGAACATATGTATCCTTTCTTCCCAAATTGTCCATTTTTGTTTACAAGCTGAGGGACTTTATTGTATTTGTGTGAGTGAATATATAAAGAACAATTTCATATGCTCTACCTATTTTTTATCGTATTGTTCGTGCGACTGTATCAAGTAGGGGTCACAATTGAGCGGTGTTACATAAGAAGTATTTTTATCTTACATTCCCGAGAGAATGACGATACAATTAGGTCAACGTTTTGCTTCAGCAACAATGCCGGTTACCGTGAAAGCTTTCTCATTGCTTGTCTCATTTATTTTTCGCTCTTCATATTCATTCTACTGTAATGACTTCATTCTCTTATTTACAAAGCATTTTTCAGTCTCACCGTGCTTGAATTTTCTTGTAATCTGTTCGTTTTCTGTTGTGTTATAATATCTGCTGTTATACAATGAGGATAATATTGTTATTATCCGATTGCGTTGCGGAGCGAAAGAAGACCCGGAGACCGCGAGAGAATTGAGCTTTCGGCTCTCTAGAAACTAGAGGGTACTATAGGAACAATGAATTCGGGTTTATTTAGTTTTAACATTGCCCGACAATCACGTTGCGGAATTTATAATACGAACTGCAATGAAAACGTATACAAACTTTACATTTTAATAGCTATCGTCCGGTGAGTCGACGTGGACGCAGGACAAATCCGAGTATCACGTAAATCTCTAGCTTCTTCCCACGTTTCCTCGTAATTGCAAAACTGGATTAGCGAAAACAATTGCGGAAGTTGTCATATTATTAACAAGCGTGTGCAAATTTACGAGTGCGCCAAAATGGAGCCAGCCTCGATCGATGTATTTGTCATAATGTTAGAAAACGTTCGAGGCATATAAGAACATGAAATTGTGGGGAACACCATCTTCGGAACGAGTCGGAGAAATGTCGAATGTAAATACGTAATATCTTGGGAATCGGAAATCTCGGATTCCCAAGAGATTCGCGAATTCAAGCCATATGCCGGAACTAGTTTCCTTTAATATGACCAGGACTTCGGATATTTTATTTTACAGAATTGATTTTCGATAATTCGGGTAACAAAATAGTGGTATAATATATTGCTTAACGTTTTTATTATTGTTTTATTATTTTACAATAATCCAATTTACCATATGTCGTCAACAAACAAATTGTAAAGACTACCAGAGCGAGGAAAAAAGATTTATCGAAAAGAATTTTAAATTACAGGCGAAACAGATATAGTGATCTAATTCTTAACTAGGTTTTAAAATTAATTTTTATTGTAGCAATATGGAACAAACTGAATGTTACTAGGATTTTTAGAATACGAAAGAGTTAAACTAACATTTTCTACGTGAAATTTTAACACTTTATTTATCGGAAGCCTATTAATGGGCTATTCAATGACCGAACTATGTTTGTAAGGGAAACTAGATAATTTTGTTTTAAAAATGATTTCAAAATAACTTATTATCTTCTACAGATTTAAATAATTTGGTGAATCATTAATGAGATTATTATAGTTTCCGAACAATTCTTTAAGGAATTGGTGATCGTCGATTTTAAAAAAACCATTAACGCTATGAAGCGTTAACTTTCTACTTTCGGTTTCCTTAATTAGCTCACTTTGATATTATGGGAACTTTAATACGTTAAATGTAAGACTTAGGTTAATACGAAAACAGTCTTCGGGTTCCCGAAATTCTCAGGAATCTTAATACATATTTTCGATCCCGGCAATTACTTACGGAGCCGTCTCGATCACGACAAAAAATTCTCGATCCGACCCAATCCAATTTTTGCGGGATCTCGCACACCTTTATCAGCGACCGTAAAACCACGCCGAAATTCTCCGCTCGCCGATCAAGTTCGAGGATAAGACCAACCGATTTTCCGAAGAAACTTTCGGCGAACCGTTATCTGCTTGCCTCACCACGGTTCCATGGTTCCTCGAACATAATCCTTGCCACGCCCGCATCATTCACGTGTCCGTAAATGCCTCCATATATCGGCGCGAATTCGTTTGAGCTCCGCGGGATCGATGATAAAATATGCAAATAGGACAGGTCGGTTAAAAAATTCTAGAACTACCGTGGTGGGGAATGGTGCCGAGCCGTCAAACGAATTCGCGTGCAATTCGTTTCCTGTGTGAAACGCGGTTGCGCTTAGGGTAACGCGACTCGACGCGCGGACTTGTACTCCATCGCATCGCGTTTGTTACAGAGCTGCTCTAGAAAAACGTTACTCATTGATCCATTTTACTGACCACTTTTCACGTATCCTCCAGAAATTTCTTGTGCCGGCCGGAAATGGTTGCATGAAGGATTCTGCGCTAATACTTCATCAGTTCTTGGTTTAGGGTACTGTGGCACTGAGAAACCCAACTTCAAAATCTTCGCTTGCGAAGAGACCATTGAATGTTACTTAGACAGACGAGTTTAACAAATTTCCTACAGAATATCGTATGCAGTTTAAGCACGAGTGTTGCACAATTAATAGAAAGATAAAAAAATAAAAATTGTTGTTATCGCCATAAAAAGACTTTGGAAATAATACAAAAATTCAGAATTTGTATAAAGCACAAAAAGAAATGTAAAATCATTAACTATCAGTAGATACCTAAAATTACAGTTATTGACTGGATATTGCACAGTGGTTGACACGTTATGTGACAGTGATTGACTCAGTGATTAGGGCAGTCATAAAAACACTCCATAATCATTTCTGGCATGCAACATATTTTATTTATACGTTACTTATAGTTAACAATAATATAAAGGCATGTTAATGTTGATTTAAGAACCCTAAATAAATAAAGCAGAAGTGTTATACGTAAACATTCCTTTAGTTGCAGCATCGATAACGTTTTCCATACTTTCTTCAGAGTAATTCTTAATACATTTATCATCTCCCTATTTACTAATATCTGCCTTTATATTATTTACTAAATCATATGACCTCAATGCATTATACAATTATACCAATCTACATAAAGAATAGTTTGAAATACTTACCAACAGTGACAACAACGCTATGCAGGTTAATCACTGGATAAGCATACATTATACATATGTAATAATTATAAGAATTGTTACAGTTCTTATCAAGTTAATATATGCACAAATTACTGGCTACTATAGTTACGATGGTTAGATCAAGTTACGTTGATTCCATGAAATCGAAAATGCGTAATAAATTTTCAATGTATTTACGTATTTGCAAAAAATATATATATTTCTTATTAAATAAAATAGACATTATCTTCTATTTACTAATTTTTTAGGGAAATGGTCAATCACTGTATATAGGTCAACAATTGTACACGTTATCCTACTGTAATTTGAAACGACTTCTATTATACATTACGAAATTTATGTGTATTTAATAAACTGTTAGAAATTAAGCTGTGGCATGAGTAAGCGTTCACTACGAGTAAATGTTCTAAATATGAAAAGGGAATAAAATAGAGCAAGAATAGAAATGTTTTAGATAGGAATAAATGTTCTAGAGTTAAAAGAAAAGTTGTACAGTTAAAATGTCTTCGAATGCAAAGTGTTAATTACATCGGGCGATCATGGTTTGAAGCGAACTACGGTTTATACTCATGGTTTACATAATTGTATTTCTACATTATTCACATCTTGCATTATATAAACAAAATTTGTAGTGTTAATAATTAATAGCATTGAGTGACATCAGTTGTAGAGTGGGGGTAATCGTGTTTTTATCTTTTCTTACCGTATGTTTAGTTCGTACGTTCTTTTAGTAACGTGTGCATAAGATTATTTATTTCCAAACGATGATTATCCAGTTTATGTATTTTTCATTTAGTCTAGAAGTCAAGATTATTGTGCAATCTTTTTCGAGTACATATGGAGTAGTCTAAACAATTCCTAAAATTAATAGAACAAATCAAATGATCATTAGAAGAAAAATCTAACGATCGTGTCGCAGAATAAACTACGTCTTCCAAATACGTTATGTTACGTCCATGCGTTTAGAAAATAAACATCGATGTTTTCCGACATATTTTGTTAAATACGGTTACCAGTCGTGATCTCGTTAGAGTGGTCGTCAGTGGCGGTTCATTTTCCGTCGCAATTAACTAATGATATTCGCATGTAACCGTCTTTTAGTCGCGTCACGTACATATTTATACTGGGAGCGATCGCCGCGTGACGCGATAAAATGTTGTAATAAAATTTCGGTGTTGCAGTAAAAACACTGCAAAAATATCAAGTCACAAAAGCGAAACTGATACCCACGAATGTGATTGCCGATCGATATTAAATATTTACCAAACGACACACTCGGCAAGGCATGTTTTGTTATTACATTTTCACCGCGACGTGACCTCGACGCAGAATTATTTTATTCGGTTCAGTTTTTCATGGGGAACTGCGTATCGCGCGTGCTGGAAGCTGAAACGGAATATTATCGACGTTCGCTACCTCGACAGACTTCACCATTTTAATGATCCTGCGACTGACAAGGAGTCATAGTAATCTGAATCCACGCTTCTGACGAGAACAAATTATTATTAAATCTCTGGTGGTCTCATCGATTAAATAATTAAGTATTCTACTTCTTCCTTCGTCTTTTGTTCAATTCAAAAGGCTGTAACTTTGTCGTGGATGGCTAAAATGCAATGGCTCTGGACTCATCTTAAAGGGCCAAGTCTCTAGTTTACAGGCATGTTGGCCATTTTAGCTTAGAATTGCTGCCTCATTAGCAAGCGCGCATTTTACAACGAGATCCGTTAAAATTCAGATATTTTCGGTTGTTTGAAAAACTCCGAAGTCTCTCGAGAAGTTCGAAAATATCTATCCTCGCACTGAAACCGCAGCGATTCGCTAGCACAGATTCTCCCCTTTCCAAGCAATTCAGAAATGTCGTTGTACGATTTTTCGTTATCGCCGCGCGTAGTCGTATGCAGTTTTTCTAATAAAGCTAGCATACGCACTGGAATCTCTCTGTGATATCTCCTTTCCTGGCTTTATTAGGAATTATTTGATGACACCATAGGACATCCCTATAAAAGAGAAATTCCGAGCTCACTGGGACCACCAGCGGGCAAGCAGATAAAAATTCACACGCGTATCAATGACCGTGCGCATTCGAATTGAGATACATAGGTGTGCGGGCGTGCGTGTTCGCGCGACGTGAACCAACAAAATGAGATTTTGAATTAATCCGGCATGGACGCCGGGATCACGAGCCATGCGTGACTTTTATCAAGGCGGATTTACATTGCCGCGAACCCCCAGCGACATTTAAACACGCGTGGTAGCTGCTGATACATCGCTCGTGAAAACGTTTTAACGAGCCCGTTCCTGATCCTTTTATATTCATGGAAAAAGGCTATCAATTCTATCTGATTACGTTGGTCAACATCCATTTTACATTTGGACAGTCACTCTTACAGATTTGAATATTCCAAAACTGTAAATTACCAGATTTCTGTATTTATTCAGCTTTAATCGTGGGAGTAGTACGAGTGATATTTATGTGGAATGATTATGCAGAATCTAGACTACTCCGAATGCAGTGATACATTCTTTTACGTTATAACTAGACTGGGGATCTTCATACAAAATAAAATGCTCCTACATTAGTTGCAAGAGGCAGGCATAAAATGAAGAAGTATCTTTTGTTGGAATTAACATAACAATGTTCTTAAATTCTTCTGATCTCAGCATTGATCTGTATTTCATTGATCCATTTTTGCCATGAATGCATCAAATCCGCGGTCTAGTTGTAATTGTTTGAACGTGTGTATATTTAGAAATCTGTACAACGCGGTAAATCATTAATGTCATAATTAGACACACAATTCGAGTTTCAATTGATAAAATAAAATTGATAACGATTCAAACTCGTTTCCGCGACGAATATTTGATTTTTAAGTATTTCCGGAAATTACAAATAATTTTGCTAATAACAAACCATCTATCTGCGGTCGCAAACCACCCATCTCGCGCAGAATCCCGTTTCAAAAGGTACGGCTTTTTATCACATACCTTAATTAACCGGCACAATGTTACGTTTGCCGAGTGTATTTTTGTTTCTCCGCTGCGCGTGTCCAACGCACGTCATTATCCTCGGCGAAGGATTTGCCTCTCTATAAATAAAACGGACCGGGTGGTGAAATTAGATCAGGGTGAATACGATCGTGCAGTTGGAATAGCGAGCCGAGACGTTTCTGGATTTACATTTCCATCCAGTGGCCCGCGAGTCTCGATTATCGCTGACCGGCCGCCGTCCTGATTTTTAATAGATGCAAAGCGGATGCATACGTGCGCAACAGCATGCAAATTCCGCGAACACGGTCGAGTCGTTGTCTCGTTTCGTTAAACGAGACGAAACTATGGATATTCCTGCATATAAGATCGGTGCCGATGCCACAATGATTCGATATTATTAACACCTTATCGATGAGTTTAGAAGAAAGCATATAGTCTGTAACGGAATATATTGTAGTATTCAATTTTACGTCAAACGATGTCACCTGTAACGGTATATAATTTAACGCTGAACTGTGTCATCCGTAATAGGAAATAGCATTCAGTTTGAAGGTAGACTACGTCATCCATGTATAAGGTATTAGGATTTAGCGATTCAAAATCAATTTAAAGTTATTTAAATATAACTTTCTCAGAAGTCTTAACACGTTCAGCGCCACGTCACCCAAATATGGGTGACGCTAGTTTTTAAATAATTTTGAAAATTTATTTTCATTTTAATATATCCGAACAAACTGAATTTGACTAGCATGTTTCGAATACTAAAGAGTTCTAATTCCATTTCCTATGATCAATTTTAACTTTCTAATCTCGCTTTAATTAATTACATTGCTTTGATTTTGAGAAAATTTCGGTGGACGATTGTTGGTGACGAACGTGTTATACAGTCAACAATATCAACACGTACAGTGAGGAAAGAAACTGAATCATCATTTTTAAAACGGTATAACATTTTTAAAACTGGTCTATATGGTGTTGGAAATCAGGCCTAAATTCGATAATCGATGTGCCCCTCCTATACCCACGACGCTTCGCGTCTTTCTTTTGTTTTCCGATCGCGTGGCGTCCGCTCCTCTGCCTGTCCTCTCTTCTTGTTCAGGCCTTGCTGCGGTGAGCACGTGCGTGCGTAGTTATTACCAATTATATACATATCTAACATATGGCTTCAATTTTGGTGCAAATATTAGAAGGACTGGTTCGGTGCACAATGACTAAAATACTTTGTTTTAAGTTTTACTATACTTAAAATAAAAAAAATGAGAACAAACTGTCGTTGTTTCACTTTTTTATCTGAGCCTACAATGAAAATTTTAAAAATGCATTTGGTACTTCTTGGTGACTCATGCATACTGAAAATTTCATCAAAATTGATTGACCTTGACACGAGCCGTAAAAAATTAAAGATCGTGAAAAATTGCGATTTTCACGATCTTTAATTTCAACCAAAAACAGGTAATTTTTTCACGTTTCTGTGCCTGTAGCTTAACTATGCGTCAACCGATTGCAATACAATTTTCAATATGCATATAAGTTACCGAGAAGAGACAATTGCATTTTTTAAATTTTCATTATAGGCTCAGATGAAAAAGTGAAAAAACTATAGTTTTTAAAATACTGTTTATTTCAAGTAATGGGAAAATTAAAATAAAAGTATCTAATATTTACAGAAAAATTCAAGTCATTTCGTTCGGTTTAAAGGTGTTGACTCAGTTTTGCTCCCTGCTGTATTTCTTGATAATGCATGCAACAATGGTGTAATGTGAAATTGCATGATAGAAGCTTGGTCTTCACGTATTGTTTTTAAGCAATAATAGTTACAATTTTTGTGGTTTCTCGTAATCGTCTCATGTTGACCGATTGCACAATTTCAATATAAAAATTGTTGTAATTATAAAGAGGCCTTCGTATGAAAGGATTGAATAATTTTGCTAATTCAAGCACACATTATAATAAAAATAACAAGTGACTAAATAAATGCTGTCTTGCAATTCTTATAAAGCAACACATGTCGAACACGTTTAGAGCTCGGTAGGTTGGTGCTAAGATGCAGGTGTATTTTCGCTTTCATGGGGTTAGTCGATGAGAAAATGGAACTTCTCTGATGGTGCAACATCTACGCAATGATTTCATTTGCAGAGTTGGCGAGATATAAATGGAGAAATCCATCTGTCTACTGTTATAATTCTGTTAAAAGTCGTGCGCACAACCGCAGCGACCGTAACGTCCAGTTTTTGCATTGAAATTGCGAACACTTATCGTGGAACTCATTAGAGATTATTTTTCATGGAATGGAATGAGGAACATCTTACAAATACGCATGGAACTTTTTGAAGCTGATACTGGCTCGCCGTTGAATTCGACGCGATTGCAAAAGAAATAAATTTTCTCGTGATTCTTCTATGGCTCAGCTACACGCACGCCGTGCATCCATGAGCTATATTACTACCCCTTTAATTTGCTCGTGGATGGATCGTTAATATCTTCATTAGCACGGTGTAATTATTCAGATAGGATTTTCCGTAACGAAAATTGAAACGTGATTCTAAATCATGTTAACGAGCCGCGGGCATGGCAGTGCGTGTCGCAAATGCGTAATATCACCGACCGCGGGCCGCGATGGAATACGATCGGTACGTGTTTTATTTATGGCAGTCGAGTCGGTTCGTTCATTTTAATATGGAGCTAAATTTTTAATTTCTCTCGTTGCTTCGGACGTGTCGAAATTGGACGCGTTTTAATAAACGCCACCCCGAAATTGAGTGCCTGGCCGTCATCGAGGAGGGATGACAAAATCGCTTGCGCGAACTGGCAGTGGGAAACTGGACACAGTTTCGTATCCCATTGACGCGTATTATTTCATGAGATCGTGAGCGAAAAATAAACGACTCGGAAAATATCTATTGCCGAGTTCGTCCGGTTCTGCCCGATTTCATATTACTGGGCGAAAAGCTATGAAATTCAATTATTGAGTTGTGTGGAAAGTTATTTCGTTTTTCAAAAAAATCTCGCTTTAAGAGTGTTAAAAAAGCGCTTGATTTAATATTTTGCCAATAAAAATAAGACTTCTACAAGCATAAGATTTCAAAACTACGAGAGAATTATCAAAAATTTATAGAACAATACGTCACAATATTTACCCGAAGCATTCAAAAATCGTCTTTCATTTTCTCGTGGAAGAGAAAAGAAAAATTCTCATTTTCGGCGAATTATTTTATGAAAATACGAATTAGTTTAATGTTTTCCAAAATTTAATGTTTCATTAAAAAAAAAGTAAATCTACCGATTAATAATGAAAAATAATTTCAACGGTGCAACGTACCACGCCAGCCGCCAAACTGATTGACCTTTTCAATACTAAGTGGCCACCGCATAGCTGCGTTTTGCGCCGTTGGACATCTTTTTAATTATTAATCGAACTACTCGCGAAATAGAGCCAGGAACAATCGAAAATGTATTAAAAAATTCTGTCGACAGGAAATACTGCAGTCGAGGTTATGTTCAATTAAATTACTTTTTATAATTGCTTTTCAATCGAGCAAAAGACTTTGAAAAATATTAAACGTTTTTTTATAGCAGTTTTAAAAAGAAACCAACAGTTGCCTCGCCCAATACACTCGAAAAGTGAAATAATAAAGTGCAATACACCAGTGTACACTAGAAAAATGAAAGTCGAGATTTAATCCAACGTAGCCATATTTGAATAAGATCAAAGTTGAACTCTGTGCAAGCACTGAACGCCATACGACGCGAACGGAATAAATAAAAATAGCAAAGTGGTAACGTTAATAGTATTCGAATGATGGAACAACAGAGATGTCCCGTCCTTTTGTCCAGCTGTGCGCATACCGGAGAGTGGTGGCTCGCAATAATTCTCTTCGTTTCCCCTATTAATATCAACCTCAATTTTCGCGGGTAGCGTTCCGTTGACACACGATACATCCGCGCCAGATGCACATTTACATTTACATCGACTTGCATCCGCGATTGCCAACCGACACCAGCCGTCGGAAGTGGCAGCGCTCTTCCGAAATAAATCGACAACGCGAAAGAGAGGAAATTCCCTTCATGAATATAATTGTTCGACCGTCTCGAAGTGGAACCGGCTTTCAAGCGTACGGAATTTGTTAAGTTTCAGCCGGTGCTTTGGCTTCTTCTGGGTAATTTCCGCGGAATTTTCGAAGAATGGAATCGAGTCTCCAAGGTCTTATGGTTCCTTAGAATAACGCCTTGCGATAATTTCAATGAAAAATACCGGGCCAGCTGTTCTGGAGCGAGATCACGGTCTCTGAAAGTCTGCCTTGATAATTGGCGACGGAGACTGCAACTTATTTCCTTCATTAAGGGTCTAATTAGCTTCGGAATTAAATAAACACCTTGCCGCGCCGCGGAGAAAAAGGTTCGCCGTGTCGCGTTTCGCACACGTTCGTTAAGCGTTTAGCTTGTTATCTCGACTGTTACGCCATGTGTGTTAGACGTGTTTATCACTTTTATTCGAATCGGATATTAACAGTGCGAAAGTCGCAGCTAATTTGCGCAGGCAAAAATTGTACTTTATTTGATTTAACTTCGATGAGCATTCATTTGAGGAACATTTTTATGCAGAAGCTAACATGGTTATTTCAGATGAAATCGAATCAGCATTAAAATCACGAGTAAAACTCAATTACAGTTGAAGAAAAATTTGGCTCTTCCTAAATATAAAACGGACCGACTAAAAATAGAGAAACGAAAACCCGGTTGTTCCAAAAAACTTCGAAGAGACCTCATGGAAACCCTATACCAAAGAGAACACTGTCCAAATCTAAGCGAAAAGGCTGAAAGATGAAACGAGCAAATTCGTGACGTTATCTAAATACAAATGGGATTAAAAAAAAACAAAAAGAACGTTTACCACTTTTTCTCAATACAACTGAAACGGTTGCAAGCAGAATTTCGCTATTTCGAAATCCGTTGCAAGGAGATAGAATGATATCTGTGCCAGAGTCGGCTGTCGAGCGAAACAATGTTTCCCTTGCGTGTCTTTCATGTTTCGCAGTCCGTTTGAGGTTATTTCGAATTTTCCCCGGCGCTGCTCGTAATCTCGTCGCGACTCGGCGTGTCCTCTGATTGAGAGGCAGTTGAAAGAAAGGGATCGCGACGGCAAACGCAGCAGAAATTAATATATACGAAAAGAGGGAGCTCTGTACTTCTCTACAACAGAGATTGAGAGTCCCTGCCGTGCGCCGGACGTTTATGACACGAAATTTGCTGCAGACATCCGTTTCCCTGAGAGCGCGGAATCGTGGCCCGACGGTATTTGTCTCCGAACTTCTATCACCATTTGATGGCCCAGCTGCCGCCGTGCACGTTATCGCCCATTGATAGCGCAATAAAATGGCACCGATCGTAAAATCGAACGAAAATCCATTTGTATCGCAGTTAAATGAATTTTCAAACATTCGCGGACGTCCGCGTGCTGTCGCATGCGCTAGATTTTATTGTTCCTTCCTGACGTACACCCTGACGCGTACTCCGTGTAATAGATGCAGTGAGATACTGTGCAGCTTTAACCAGCTAGCTGTTGCAACCGCTTTGGAAAGTATGTATCTAAAACGTGCCGGATAAGGTAAGCGACTAGACTAGGTACCTTTCATAACCATTTTTTATGACAACTATTTATATTTTTTTATTTGATCGTATCATTATGAGTTGGCCTTCAAATATTCAAACGTCTTTTCCACCCATTTCCCTCTTTCGGAGGATTTTTAAAATTTTGAGAAAAATTTAGCTTATTTTGGACATCAAGCCGCACATTATAGAATTTTTACAGATTTTTTGATTGCAAGTTGTGTTTATCAAAAATCGAAAACCGAAATAAAATCGGAAAATTGACGATTTCTCGAAAACTAAAATAGGGCCTATTTTTATATTAATTTCTTTATAAGGTACTATCACAAGCAGCGCGCTCAATTTTTTTAGATTTTTCGTCTGATTGGACCATTGTTTATAAAATATGAAAACCGAATTTATTGACGATTTTTTCTGTAAGAAAAAAGTTACACTTGTTGGGTTTACCCTAATTCTAGATTAAGTAATTTTAAATGTTATTACATTGAAACAAGCAATTGTTTAACCTAGAAAATGTGATTTAAGAGAAAGAAAAAATTGTGATGTGCATATATGTACCTAAACATTCATACTCGTCAACAACAGTTGACTAGTTGACTATTTAACATTTTCATCTAAAACGTTTCCCGTATTTTTAACGACAAGAGAAAATGTTGGAGAAATGTTTGCCTCGTCAGAAACCTTTTTCTGGAGGTTATATTTAATATTTCAATATCGTCGTCGTCAAGGTACGCCCGGAAGCGTTGGGTCATTTATTTATCAGAAAAGAAGAGAATGGAAACGGTCTATCTGCGTGACAATTGCAATGTTGCAATCCTGCAACTCATTCTCCGTTACGATGCAAATAGGATGAATAGGATGATGTAACCCGATCAGCGCAACATTATAACTGGTAGGAAGACAAATACGAGCATGTAGACTGACCTTCAAGAGATCTTTGGTGAACTTATTCTTCAAAAAGCGTAATTGAGACTTGGAAATTACTTTAAATATTAATCCTGAAAGAAGTTAAATTCCAAGAGAGGAACGTAATGCAGCAGTTTAACGAAATATTTATTTTTCTGTGCTAGCTCCGTGAACGACGCTTCTCATTAAAATATTGTAATTCCACGTCGTTGTCGTTTACATTTCTGTTGCGAGTCGCGCGAAGCATTATTGCTCGGCCTTCTCTCTGCCTCTCCAAACTTCAATTACTTTCGAAGTCAAGTAGCGTAGTCCGGCAAAGGTCAGACGGAGACGACTCGTTCGGCGAGTCCCATCTCAGAAATTGATTTCGCCCAGTGGCGGCGCTACAGCGGAGCCCGAAGTGGAATTTTTATTTTCATACTCCCGTAGATTAAGAGCCTGCCGGCAAGTAAATGGTAACATTTTCGTAACGAGCGAGTAAGAAGAAGAATGCTCGGCACGCTTTTACGAACCGCATGAATATGAGGCCTTGCCGCCACCTGGTGATCCTGATTTCATGTTTAAATGTAAGCGCTCCGGCGAGAAGGAAACGGCTTTGGGACTCGAGAAAAATGTACCTGCTGCTGCCGGGAATATCTTGCCCTTCGCACGCGTTTGTCATAATATTCTCATACTTAACCTCCCGAGGAGGTATTCTGGTCTGAAGTGTCATTTCTTAGGCGTCCTTTAGAATTTTTTCAAAAATACAGAAGAATAGTTTTTTCTTAATTCCTAACACTTTGAGCACAGCATTCTCTCCGTAACTGGCACAATTGCAGATTTGTCGAGTTCCAGTTACGGTAGAGGTGCAAAATTCCTTTGTAGTATTCCGAACAGAGTTGGAGAAAATTTTATTCGACACTATCTAATAAATATTCAATTGAATAAAAATTTATCTAGATAAAAATTTTGTTCGAATAAAAATTTATTCGTACAGGAAATCGTATGGAAAATAATTGATTTAAATACAAGTGATAGAATATGAAGTATTTTTTTATAGTTTATCGATTTATTTATTTCACATTAATTTTTTGAATTGTTCGAATTTGTTGAATTATTCGAATAAAATATTCGTAGGAGGGAAAGAAAGGAAGCGAGAAAAAGGAAAAGGGAGCGTTTCGTCCTAGGCCCGCTAGAGGACTCGTCAGTAAGGCTAACTAACGGGCCCTGCCTCAGACGCGGGGGTGATAGAGGATTTTTTTTTCCAAAGAGATTTTCATGATTTTAAGGGGGGTTTTCGCCGTGCCTGAAAGCATAGAGCCTTCTTACCGTGCGAGGATAATTGGTAAGAGATTGGCATTACCGGCATGTAGTGTAGATAGGGTATATCATGAATTAAATAGGGGAAAAAATTTTCAAAGAAAATCCTAAACTACAGACGCGGGGGTGATAGAGGAATGGTTCGTGACTGTATATATAGGAATCGGGACGGGTCAGGTAACTTGCGGGAAAGGGATCCATCTACTGGCAGGTAGCGGAAGTAGTCGCCACATATTTATTCGAAATAATCAGTAACAAAGGGAAGGATAGCGAAGCATCCGATAAATATTAAAGAATACCTTATTCTTTATTTTTTATTGATGGCACTTTTATCATCGTATTCGTCTCATTTCTCTTATTAAAATAACATCAAACGCGATA
The DNA here is from genome assembly GCA_028455555.1 of Augochlorella aurata. Classification (NCBI taxonomy): domain Eukaryota; kingdom Metazoa; phylum Arthropoda; class Insecta; order Hymenoptera; family Halictidae; genus Augochlorella; species Augochlorella aurata. Next base: position 18,063,988 of record CM052164.1, read on the forward strand.
TAATTATGATCAGAATTACGCGTGTAATAAATTGAAATCCGGAACTAAAAACGCTTGGTATCCCGAATAAAAAGGGCAAACAAATATATTAAACTAATTAGAGAAACGTTCAATTGATATTTTATCTCAGCTAGTGTACGAAATAATAAAAACATGGAAAATTAAAATTTTAATAAAAAATGAAATAGAAATACAATATCCAGGTCATTAACAGCCCCATTACATAGTGGAACTTGAGATATAGCAAGTACACCAATTTGATCGATAAATCAACAAGTTACCTCTAGCACCAGAATCCAATCACTTTTAAAATTATTATTTGAAGCGAAAGTTATTAGGCGTCCTGTAAATGCAGAACATTTATTAAAAGGTCTATTGATAGACATCTAGTAGTAAACACGTTAATTTGGTCGCCATTTATGCTGACAGTTAATTATTTAGGTACCTGTGCCCGCCATCTACCGTTCAACTGAAATTTTTCCTTGAAACTTGCTCCACAATTTAAAGCGTTTTCACACACGTTCTGACCTATCAAAATTCTGCCGGTTAATTGAAAGAGGACACTAAAGAGAACGCTAAAGTTTGGAAATGACAAGCTCGGCATTGCGTTGCCTTGAAATTTGGAACATTGTTCGTGGAAAGTTTGTCCATTGGCTAGCAAGGCAAGAGTGACGTTTGATAAAAAAATTTCAATGTTAGTCTGGCATTCGCGGAAGCCTGTGATCGAAACGAGATCATTAAAGGATCACATAATGCCCTCAACCATCCATTACTTCTAAGCTGTTTGGTCCTGTGCCTCGAGTCGCTACACTTAATAATTGGTTAATTGACAGCAGAATTTCCCCCTGGGAATGGTCTCGCCTCCCTCTGATTTCTTCACTTTTTCTAGAATCCCCGAGTTTCCTCGGTAATCCTGCAAAGACTCGGATAAATTGCAACGTCGTCGGACGGTGTTAGTGACACAGTGTCGCCGGTGCTGAAGGGAGAAAAAAAAGGAATATAAGCGCAACGGCAGGTCTAAGAGGGTCACGGCTTTATTTTAGACGGGCGAGGTCGCTGCCAGCCTCGCCTACCAGCCAGAAGAATCTCGATATTTCAGATAAGGAGCTGGGACATCGCTCTAACTCGCTAAACCTCGTAAAACCGATGACTTCTTCTCACTCGATAAAGCCGGGACAAGAAGAGGGACGACGCGAAGGAAATTCCGGCTTTATGAACTTCCGGCCGCAAAACACAGCCGATGATCGATGCCAAGGACTCGGAAGAATCCCAGGTTACGAATTTCGATCACAGCCAAAACCCTGGCTGTGATGCTCGAGGCGTCGAGCACAGCAAGCAGATTTCGTGACGAGAAAACGAATCCCAAGACTTTATTTATCTTTCTGAACACTTTGAGGGCCGAATATCAACTCCAAAAATTCTTACAATACCAAACTTATCTAATCAATGAAACCGAAACTAGAATGTGAAAATTTGCCAGCGAAAACATTCCGTTTGTCGATTTATTATAATAAAAAGAAATTTTAAAACCTAGTTAAATCCGTGTGTGGACAAAACAGCACTCAACGCGTTAAGGAAATTCACATGGGGTATTTTGGATGAAAATGCTTACTTCTTTGTGGACAATAGTCGACGGCAGGACATTATCCTTTTCTCCATTATTTAAGCTTTTGGCACATAATCCAGTTTTCTGAAGAAGATATACTTAATGCTTTTAAAAATATCTCCGTAGTTATCGTCGGCGAAATGGCTGTCATTCGTTCCTTAACCCGTTACTGATTTCCTTATACTTTTCCAATAGAAGATCAAGAAAATTTATATTATATATATTAATAATTTAAAATGTATTTACAGCAATGCGAGTCATTTTCAATTTTTTAAGTCGCTTTATTGATTTGCATTTAATCTACTTATTTTTGCCAGTAATGCGTAGTTATTAGAGTACAAAATTTACTGGCTGGATGTTTCGTCGCATTTCAGCGGGGTAAGGATACAAGACAATTTCTCAAATTAATTCATTTGAATATTTGCACGAAGCGATTTACCGTCGAGAACGTGAATGAGCGAAGCAATTAAAAATTTGACAGGATATCGCGCTCGCACATAGTTAATTGTTACGCTCCGCCAAATTAATTCGACGTTTTCAAAATAATCCTTGATTAAAGCCTGGGTTTCACGTTCACTGTGGTAATGGTTTCATTGTCAGAGGCTTGATATTTAGGATCGCTTGATCCGCGTAATTGTATTTCCCCCGATCGTCGGTATGTTTCTGATTGGCCCAGGTGGAATGAAAATCGATTATAATAATCACTGACTCGTAGTTGGAGGCGCAATGTTTACAGCGTTTCGAACAGCTGTTTCCACTTTTCTGGTGGATATATTACAAAGTGAACACCCAAACTGCGTGCTGAAATCATAAATAGGCGTACGTAATTATTGGAATGAATTTACAGTATGCTTAATACAATACCAGTAATTTAAAGCTCTTTGTTACGTTTAGGACGTTAGAGCATTAATACTTGTACATTTATTCATTGCTTGAAATGCTTCACATCTAAAACGATTTATTTTGTCGTAATTTACGACGTGCTTTTCAATTTATTTATCCGAGTCAGCAATTTTGAAATGTACATACATAAGTAAATTACAAAAAGTTTATACACAAATTATACCTAAATATATTAAATATACCTAACTGTATATTTAATGCCATCTTATCACTTAAATTAAATTAGTCGAACAGATGACATGCTTACAGTAAGAGCTATATCGTAAGCATAGTTTTTTTTCTTCAGAGCAAAAATTAATGTCTAGTGTCCCATCTACGGGAACGTAATTTTTCCAGAATGTTTCAGGAGAACAGATATTCTACCAGTTTCTAAAACATTATTGTATTAATTTAGATACTTAGATCAGGTAAACGTGCATTATTTTACCGAGGATTTCCCAGCGATCCACCGGCCATCAATGCAGACAGGTTCCATTAAATTCGTCTGTTGCTCAGGAACACCGTGGTGAAATCAATCTGCGTGACGTATTCACACGGCATGCAACGTGATTGGTTTATCGCGGTGCATTTAACTGACGACTATATTTAGCGTTCCGCCGATGGGCCAATCCTTCATCGAGAGGTTTCCCGGCGATGACTTGTGACGACGCCCCAACATATTTTTAATACGATTTGCGGAACGCGCTCTTAAACTCTGTACAATGGTCGCGAGGATATCTGGAACCACGTAAACATCTCATTCGAAACAGGTTATTGCTCTGCAGAAGATTGCGCAATGTCCTCAATTTACGCGAATACCCGTTCCACGTGAATTTGATTTACGCGAATAAAAGTCTAGTAAATTGAATCTTAAACGAACTTCTTATTTTTTTAGTTTATACTCCCACCGTATCGAAATGATTATCTGATTAATAAATTAATAGGAAAATAACATGCGCCGATTGATTACATAAAATAAAAGATAAATAAATACTTATTATACTTGTATAGCTGTATTATATTTAATAAACTAAACTAATTACAGAACAGGTGTAAAACATTATTCTTTAATGTGGGACAATCATTTCGATATGGAGGCAGTATAAACTAAGAAAATAAAAAGTTCGTTTAGGATGACTTTTAACTGGTTTCCCAACATATTTAAGTTAATATTAATATGAAAAGTATATTAATATTTTTCATAAAAATCAATGTAGTCTCACAAAAATTACTTATTTTAATCAGAAAAATCTCACAATTGCATTGGCGAAAGTTCCATTAAAAAAGATGAAAAATAAAAAAGTTGCACATTGCGTTATCCATCCTTCATTTGCTATTCTTTTTCATAGGCGTTCATTCCTTTTCTTAATAAATGTAATAAGTCGATAAGAAAAGTCTAATTTTTATCATGAATGTATAAAATCCACAGATATTGCAGATACTTTATTTATCACTAGATTACGCGCACATAACTACGCCTACAAAATTGGAAACTCGATTTAATTACGTATTCATTGCGCGCAGCATACAAACACCAAAAAATATGCATCGACCGCGGCGCACATATTCCAGAAAGGAATTCCGCTCACAGACGCAGCAACTCCGCGGGCAATTTTGGTATCCCCTAAACTTGTTCGGCCCTTCGGCTCGCTAAAAATGTCCGCCCTAATTGACTCGTCGCACTGACAAAGCCATTCTTTCCGAGCTGGAAGTGCGAGGTCGCGGCGGAATTCCGTAGCATCGAACTTGCTGGAAAAATTCGAAAGATTCGAAAACCGTGCGGAATCTAGGTCTCCCTCGGAGGGTTCCACCTCGTCGCTGCAATCCTCTCGGTGAAAACCAAAGAATATTTGACATTGAACGCCGCTACGCGCCACCGTGAGCACAAGCAATGAACACCGACGATCCCCGACAAAGTAAAAGTACCTATTAGGGAACACGGCCCAATTGTGAGCCTTCCTTGATGCAGAAGCAGAACTAATACAATAAAAAATGGATAGAGCATATGAAAGAGGATGTAAAAATTCTACCCACAGTTTCGAACATTGCTGTTTATAAACTCATTCACAAAAAATGTTTATTCGAATACGGGTGTTTCTAAGCAAGAACATACTGTTCCATTTTGTGTACTTCAATTATTTCATTGTCCCGATTTATGGAACAGTTGACATCCGGACGTTTTAAATGCCTGTTTCATAGCAGGGATATTGAATATGATACACGAAGACATGATACGAAAATGGTGTTTCATAATAGGTACACACTCGTACCTTACTATTCCGTTCATACTTAGTTTGATTCGTATCAAATAGATATTTGAAAGATCATTACGTTATCTAGAAACAACGATCTAAAAGTAATAGTACTATAAATATTCAACGATAACGTTTTTAAATTGTAATGAAATCGATGATAATCGTATAGTCTCGTTTGACGCGTGTTCTCGATCGCGCATGCACCCGTATCGGTGCTGTGCCAACATGAAATTGGTCTGTCAGTTGATCGCGCCTGTTGCTACGATATAGAACCCCCCGCGATCTCTCGCCCCCACCTCTATCGTTTCCCTATCATGCCCCTGGCGCTCGATTTCCGTACGCAGATATACATGTTACACGGAAGAGTAACCATTCAGTCGACTTCGATCTGCGTCTTAGATCGGAACATCATGGTATCGGGGTGTCTGCTGCCATACCAGTAAAATATCAACCAGAAAATGTTTAGGGACTCGATCTCCTCCGATTCGTACATTACACAGAATAGAATAGATTAGATATACATAAAAAGGAATTCACGTCCACGTAGCGAGAAACACTGCGATAACAATTTCAATTACTAAGTGTTTAACCTAACAGAGCTCACATACGGCACTGCAATGTGTGACGGACAATACTGTTCTCTACGCGAGCACATTGGAATGAAGTTTGCGATGATTAAATTATAATTTTTCTTAAAGATATATGATACGTATACTTCAACTTTCATAATTTACTTTAATAATTAATAATACAGTTGCGACTAAATCATCTAATTAAAAACGAACTATTTCTGAAAAATTGTACCGTATCACAATTTAATGTTGTCATTTCTTCGTGACGACTGTACTCGTCAAAAACAGCTAACTGGTTAAAAATGTGATTCTGAATCTCCACATTAATCGGTTAACTGTGGCAGCCCCTTTTCAGAGCGCGCGCCTATATGTGCCGTGACAATCAAACGATGACGAGTATACTCGTCAAACACAGTTAACTGGTTAAAAACTGTTTTAATACAAATCAGTTCGAGTACTTCGCATTATTTTATGAAACCAACATCAACAGATCTATTCACATTTTTCTGGGCTCTTATCATAATGCACATAAACCTGACTACAAAAATGTAACGAATTAAGAAATTCGAGATTCATCGTTTTTACGGTAGTTCTAGTGTTGGAAGAGGAACTGAAGGAGATTGAAAGGAGGTCGACACTGCGGTCGAACAGAGACAGAAATCGATACTAGTGACCGAACTAAAACGGAGACTCACAATGTTCAGTGTTCATTAGTATTTTATATGATCTACGTCGTGTACCATTTCTGCGTATAGATTCCTTTCGCGATAGGATAGAGAAATCGCACGAAGAAAAAGGAAAAACCGCGATCGAGTCCTCGAAGGACGTACACCCTCAAATCCCAGAGGATTCATATTTACCAATTTTTTCCCGATATTCATCCCGCTCGGTATCGCGCTCAGCATCGCCGGGAGAACGTGTCGAGGCTACGAACGAGAAAAAATACCGGCCAAGGTAGAACCCAAGGAATTTCCTATCGAGCGTTCATACATTCTCCAGAATACATCGATCAGAGCCTGGTCCAGGGGATTCGTGTAATCGTCCTACGAATCGATCTTCCGCGACCCGTTCGGTGCTCGATCGCCGTGTATAGGGTGAGCTGTTATCGGTCGCGAGATCAGCGAGGATGAATAGATCAGCTGGAACTTTTAAAATAGACGATCCCAACGTGCAAGTTTGTCCATTCAAAAAGCTGTCCGGATCTTGTATATCTTCGCCGTTTAATCGTCTATATTGTTATGCTTCTGTAAATTCGGGGCAGTCAGTTTTGAAGCTAGTGAAAGAGTAATTAGTAGGCTACGAATATTTGTATACAGGTGACCATACTACAATATATTACAAAACATAGCGTATTAAACAGAGGTAATAGTATTTTTCTTTCAGTTCTCCAGATTTTCTTCTAAGAGAAGGTTTCTCTTTTTCCTGACAGCTGTGAAAAAATAGTCTGCGTTTGCATGAATTTGCATGGAGTTTCGCAGGCTGACGACTCTTATTTAATAATGCACAGATGTACCTGATTTTGGAAACGACGAGTTCGCTAAAATTGTAAGAATGCTTTTAGTGAGATTTCAGACGGTTTTAATTTAGTGATTTATGACGAAAACAATTTTATGATTCGGTTAATTTTGAAATGTAATGTCTAGAATGAATTATATTGTCCCATTTGGAAAATGAAGGATTAGGACTTTGACTGTGATCGAACATAAAATAGATAATTTTAGTTGAGAGTAGTAATACTTCAAATTAATTCCTGGTAATTAAGTACTTTTGAATTCAGTAATAAATAGTCTACGCATCTGTATGCAAGAGATAGATTTTCGAAGTCGCTCGCAGGCACGCGTAAAATCTGCAGGTTAGCAATGAAAAATCTAGAACGGATGATTTCATCCGAATTAATAATTGAAAAGTTAGATCTACGACGGCGTTTTAGCTTAAAGCGAACAGTTTTAATCGAAAGCAGCGTTGCTTGAAATTGATTTAGCTCTCCCGTTGACGTTGAAAGGGGAATCGGAAGAAGAAGTTTAACGCGGGTACTTTCTGAGAGCGATTGTTTGTTGGACAATTACCAGTTCGACGATCGCAACAGCAATGAAAGGTCCACCCGGTATAACCGGCATTGGTTCGCGCTATTCACGATATTTGTATTGTATCCTCCCACCTCTTCCGTGCAATCTGTGCATCTCCGGCCGGATGCAAAAGGCCGCCAGTAGTACAGTGGTGAACTGGTCAGCCGGACAGCGGCGATCCACGACAAAGGAACCACAAGGACTGCACTCCCTCACCCCTCTGAAATCACGGTGTACCACGCGACGATTTGGTATTACCAGACTCTATTTTCGTGTCGCAAAAAAAAATCAACCGGCCGAATGAAAGGCAAGAGTGTTACCAAACGTTTACCAAAACTGGCTGGCACTCTGACCCAGACTGATACTATACTATTTTTGCAACGAAATCAGAGAACTGTTACACATTGATTTTTCGGACATACATTCGCCATCACGCGGAGTACGCTATGTAGTTTTTCAAGCTAAAATACCAAATGGATGGCAAGAGTGTTTTACAGAAACACGTTCACCAGAACTTAAGGTGGCATACTGATCCAGAGTGTGATATTGGAATTGTTATGACGGTATTTATCCAGGGATTGACCTGCATAATGTTGTTGTTACTGTGGGGATTGGACAATGGAAGAAAATAGTGGGGAGCGTTTCGTCCTGGGTCCGCTAGAGGACTCGTCAGTTAGGCTAACTAGCGGACCCTGCATTAGACACGGGGATGTCAAAGGAACGATTCGAGATTGTATATATACAAACCGGGACGTGTCAGGTAACTTGCGAGAAAGGAATCCATCTGTTGGCGAATAGTGGAGGTAGTCGCCACATTACTATTAATAAGTATTTAAAACTATTCTTTATGTACATTACAGTATAATTGTTTAATGCATTTAGGTAATATGAATTAGTAAATAATATGAAGCTAGTTGTTACAAAATATACAGGTATTATATTTAAATGGGTAGAATTTTACTAAACACATAAGATATAAGAATTTCTAGGTTAGCTGTATTATTCTAATCAAAGATGCCAAAAGTAAGCAATGGGAGATGATAAATATATTAAGAAATACTCTGAAGAAAATATGAAAAAAGCTGTCGATGCTGCAACTAAAGAAATGTCTAAGTACAACGCTTCTGCTTTATACAGGGTTCTTAAATCACCATGCCTTTAGATATTAACTATAGATATTTACTATAGATTTAAGTTTTTATTGATAAATAAACTATTTTGTATGTCCGAGATGTTTAGGGAGTGTTTTTATGACTGTCCTAATAGGAGAGTCGATCACTGTATACCCGATTCTAGCATCTAGTAATATAAAATTAAATTGGTCAGACGTCATTCTGCTCGTCGAATACATTACAGGAGAATATTTGTTCTATGTTCAGATCAGTGTACATACTGATCGTGTATTCGACATTTTGACGGTTTTGCAAGCTTGCCTTAAGTTTCGAATCAAAGATGCTGAAGGCCCGAACTTTCGAAACGAAGTTTGATCACAATGTGCGCTAAGTTACACAGTTCTCGACAGAAATTGTTGAACGACGCATTGTTTGCTAACACACAAACGACGTTACTTATTTCCGCGCTTCAATAACCGCGAGGATTTGTTCCAGCGAGGATTCGAATCCGCCGGAAAATTTGGTTGCTCGTGTAACGGCGTCTCCACCAACTAATTTAAATTCGAAACTGATTTTCCCAACTTGAAGTGAAACTCGTGCGGACAACCGAACACTATCTTCGCGATTCTCCTTCTGAAAATGAAATCTTGTTGGAATGCTACCCAGAAATTTGTATTCGCTGTTGCATTCTTTAAACGAGATTCAACAGAACTAGAGTAGTAAACAGTGTTCTAATTTATTCAATATCTATTATTAAAGTTGTCCTTATATTGACTAAAGAGAAGATAGTTGCTTTCGGACTACGTTTCCTGCATATATCGTATTTTAGTATGCATAGTATAGTTGCACAATTAAAAGCTGCGAGCATCGATCGAGTTTATTACGAATCTCATGAACGAACACAGCCTGGTAATTGAATTTTACCCTGTCAGATCCTGTATTTATCGCCGAGTTTGTAAACTTATTAAACAATCTCTGCGCGAGACGAAAAAGTAAACAACCAAATTTAATCTGCTGGAAATTGAATTCCCGTTATCAGCTTATGAGAAGAGAGTGGGGTATAGTTAAATTGCGCTGAATAATAACGAAATTTTCATTGTACACACACGGTCCTAATTTCGCAGAAGTTGTTAGAACGTGTCCTCTTCGGAAGGTACGCGTACTTCGTTGGAAGTCGCACGTGCATGGGTCGTTTTACTGGAAGGACGCATAATTACAATATCATCTGAAAGACTGAAGCGTCATTACTGCCTTTGAGTTCCATTTTAAAGCGACATTAGCCTCTTTTTGACCGTGGACTTCGTTCCGGCTCACAAAAGCGGCAGCCAGCGCCGAAATCCTTTCGTCTTTCCTCCGAGGTAATTTTTTCTCCCCATCGTATTACCGTTCCCTCTCCGCATCGTATTCAGCTTCCCAAGGTGCACAGGCTGCATCCATCCAAGGAGGGAAGACGGGAAGTCCGGTTATGCACGCAAAAAGGATATCTTGTCCAGAGGGACATTTTAAAGAACTTTTCCAAAAAATTCAACCGAATGTTTTGCGTTGATTTTTTGTACACGCGTTAACTGTTAGTTGGAGCATACCATGGATACCTTTCAAATGAAAATACCTAAAATTGTATAAGCTGCACATGCTTGCATAGCCTCTTTTAAAAGAGTGTGCCGTATTAGCTGACACGGTTCTCAGCTGCTTGAATAACTTGAAATAATAAAATATATATATATATATATATATATATATATATAATATATTATATATGTATATATATATATATTTTACATATAATATAATATGTAATATCTTGCTATTTAAAAAGAATGACAATTTTTCAAATTTGAATGATTTAGTCTCTGTGGCACAGTAAAACGTTAGAAAAAATTATATTTATTGATAGTTTTGATTCATGCAGTAGCAGAAAATCTGCCGATGATTCTGTCAAAATTTGAAGTCGATCAGTAATTTACAACGATAAATACAGTTACTTCAAATATTTATAATTTCATTACTTTTATGAATGGAAATAATTCCTCTTAGGGACATGTTTTTGGAAAAATGTAGTTCATGAAAATATAATTAAAAGGTAAATTTTTTGGAAGGTCCTGGCCGGAACAAATACGAAGCTGGCGCTTGTTAAATGATGTAACGGCGCACCGTGTATGTAACAGCCGCGGCGGTAACGCTGTGCGTAAATGAATTTACGCATGCTACGCACGCATGTTTCACGTTAAGTGGTTGGAAATGTTACTCGGAACACATACAGGATACACACGTGTCCCCATCGAATAAGCTTTACCATCCTTTACGAAAAACGAATCAATTTAATTAGCGAATCTAATTAATGTATCAGTCGATTCTGGAAACTGGAAATAATGGCTTCTACCGTGAACTTCTCCGGTTACGCCGATGTCAGAATAAATCTTTCCTTGATGCAGGCTTCTGTGAAATGGTCTTTGGAAACGGGAATTTGATCCATTTTCCTCGAACTCGATGCCGCTGGATTAAATATAGCGATTTCGCTAGGAATAATAGAAATAGAAAAGTGAATTTAGAACGATTCTATACTTGATACTTGAGTCAATGTTTGTCATCGTTTTAAATGCAAGAAAATTTCTGTTATTTCTGTATGTGTAATGCAAAAAGGCATGCCCACTATTTTTCTTCATCGTAGAAATTCCAAAGATATAGGAAAAATTTTCGTTGGTGTGTTTTGTATATCGCTTTACGGTTCTAAAAAAGTATTCATGAATATTCAGCTTGTTCAGTTTAAGATCTCAGACGATTAAATATATAATGCGCGTTCATGCATTGGTTGGCGTGCGATTACAATACTAATCCATCAGGTTTTATCAAATGTACGCCCTGGGTCACTCCATCGAAATTCATACCTCATTCAAGCGGAATTGTGGACATTCTTCACCAAAAGCTTGGTCAAAATATACTCCATGCCGTACACACGATCAAAATAAAGTTTTTAGCACTGCAACAAAAGATTTAACATGCTAAAATCGAAAACTTAGTGCCTGTAAAGTACCTGTAAAGTACCAATAAATTTTCGTGCAATTTCATTCTACATCCTGTATTTTAAAATTATTAAAATTCTAAAGACTTTTGCATAAACTAAAATTGAATCACTTTATGAATCCATACTTAATACGTTCGAAAAGTCTAAACAAATGTAGTCCTCCCATTATTTTGTGGCAACACGCGTCTGTTACTTCTAGTACTTGTTGGGTTTGGCGTTAAAACTCGAGTTCAGTGTTAATAAGGTATGGCGGCTGACTAAAATAATTCACATTGGAAGTTTTGTTCACATTTAGAGGTTTTAATTTAAAAGTTTAATAAAGCAGTTGGTGTACTGTACCAATCACAATGTTTTAAGTGCAACATCACCAAACATGTTTAGAATCTTCCCTTGCTGACACGTCGTCGGCCCTACCACGAAAAATTCTTTCAGTTGCTAGGCTTGCAATGATCAGAATTGGCCAATAGTTCCTGAATCACCTTGTACACAGTCGTCCGCCATCTATCATTCGAACAAAGTGTTTCCAACCCCGATAAACACTTAGGAGTGCGTCCGGAGCGTGCGTTCACACAGCTCGCGAGAGGGTAGAAAGCGCCAGAGTCGCGAGACAGTAGTAGACTAACAGATCGAGTCAGACATGCGCTCTCAAACAGAGACCGTAAGCGTGGGAGTGAGAGAAAGAAAGAAAGAGAGAGAGAGAGAGAGAGACAGAGACAAGCACGCGCTGTCGTTCCGAAGGGAAAGAGAGGAGAGAAAGAGAGAGAGAGAGAGAGACGCCAGTGAAAGAGCTCCGAAACCCACGTTTCAGTTAGTCGCGTGTGCTGGCACGGCGCGCATACCGTACCGCCGGAAGTGCGCTCCTCAAAACGATGCGGTGAGAGTCCTTCGGCGAGGATCATCCCGCCAGTTCCTGGCGGATCGAGGTACCCCTCGCGAGGGGAGACCGTCGATCCAAGGGGACTTCTCGCCCTCAGAACCGAAACATGAGGCCGGCATCGAAGAGGACGACCGCCACGTATCCGGACAACTGCGGCAACGCGTACACTTTCGCCAGGTTCCTGCTGAGACTGCTTCGCTCGATCCATCGGCGAATCTTGTCCCGTCCACGTTGCCAGAAGCACTAACCAATAATTAGTAATCATCGTGCGGCTATCATTTTGTTCGATCACCTTTCCCGCCAGTGAACCAGTGATCACGATACTTTGCTACCTCCTCGTGACTGTTCTTCGAGATCTCGTTGGCTGCTTCGTGTCCACAGGTTTTCAAACTGTGTTTAATCTATCCCTTACCTTCCTCATCTTCGTCGTCTTTTTTAGAGTTCGCGTAACAGAGACGAGCTCTGGTAAAATCGCGAACGCGAGCTTGATTCTGTTTAATTTCCATTCTATTCCCGCCATTTGTGAACCAGTGATGTCGAGTCTTCCCTTTTCACAGAATTTTGATCGTTCTAATTGATGATTTCATCAGCTACCTTTCCAGGTGTCGTTACTTTATCATGCGTCTTCCATGTCCTTAGAATCCCTTCCTAATGTTCATGTGAAAACGACAGGCGTTGTTATGCGGTAGATCCTCTTTTTGTTCCTTTCACCAAGTGATGTCGATATTTTCTCTTGTCTGTCTTCTTCTAACTGTTCTTGATCGAAGACTCTATAGGCTACCTTGTTTGCCAGGTTCTGAAGTTGTGCTCACATCACTGACGTTCACGTGACAGGGACAAGCTGTACAAAGGTTCTATCATGATCGATCTTCTTTTTATTCCCGTCACTAATGAAACAGTGATCCCTCCACGCTTCTTTTTCTTACACCGTCCAAACGGTTCCCAATCGAAAATCCTCTGACCTACCTCTAACTTTGTAACATGATTATTCTTGAACAAAAGCTTAATCCTGATCGATGCTCTTTCCGTTCCCGCCACCAAGCAGCAATCTCGATATTTTCTTTTTTATACGTCCTCCTAAGTGTTACTGATCGAAGATCCTATAGACAGTCTTGTGTCCTAGATTTCGAAGCTGTGTTTACTTTAGTCATCATCTTCGATAGCTTTCAAGCATTCTTGTAGCTAAATGTTCACATGACAGGCACAAGCTTAAATTCTTGAAGAGAGTTTCATCATGGTCGATTCGTCTACTACAATTGCGTTCGCTGTATTTCCCCCATTCTTTTTCTTGGGTTACTCTAATCAATTTTTTTGTGTTCACTTTATCTTCCCTGTACTTTTTCCAAGGATCTTCATTTGCGTCCGAAAACAAGCTTTTCATCCTAATCAATTCTCTTTCATTGAAGTACTGCTTTCCGCAGTTTGCCTTCCTCTATTTTAGCCGGAAACGTCGCAAACCCTATTCCTAGGTTTTGAAGTTACGTTCCCTACATTCTCTATCTCCTAAGTCCTCAGTATATTTCTCAATATTCACGTGACAGGGCCAAGCCTAATTTACCGCAGAAGAGACTCGAACCGCAAGATTCATATACCTCGCTCGGCGATGTTGCTGGCGGAGATCGTCGCAGCGTGCCGCGTCCTGGAACGTCGTCGAAGACAGCTGTTTAATAAGAACAGTAACACCGAAACAGTGTCTCTGATTGACAGCCGTGTCTCCGAATCCGAGAGGAAATTCCCATCCAAAATCCCGGAAATTCTCAAATCGCGGATTTCGAATTCATGGGACCGTGTTCGCGTAGTTCGTGGACGCTGAATCCTTTCGTGGTTCATTGCAACGGCGAACCGAGGAGCTAGCCGCGGACCTTAAAACGCGCCGCGAAATTGTGGTTCGCTGCACCGGCCCATATTGCTGATTGCCCGTGGCGGCAATTAGCAATCGAACGGCGCAGCCTGCAGCGGAATAATGACGGAGTCGCCGATACCGTCGGTCAGCAACAGCCAAACGCAAACGCAGACGTCGGTGGAGACTCAGCCGCAGACCCAGGCGCAAGATGACAAGACGGAGAAGACGGAGAAAGCAGTGCTTACGGTAATATTCCCATTACTTTTTTGCGTTTCTGAACACTGTTGATTGACGCTGAGTTTTGTTAGCGCAGTTCGTTCTGGCCAGAATTGTTCGTACCGTCGAGGAAATGTAGATGAACGGAAATCGTTGACCTCCAGATACATAAACAAACGTTTCATATAGTCGACGTTCCGCCGTAAAATTGTAGCTGGAAACGCGAAGGTTTCTGCGAAATCTCTGTTTTAGATGTAACTTGTCGGAATGGTTTCCTTATACATATCGTTTCACGGAGAACTTAACTTGAATTTAATAAAGGCGTATGTTGTTCGACTTACACGATTCAAAGGGAAACAATAGTGATAGCGAATATGTCCGAGGAATAACATTCGATTGTTTTCGCTAAAATGGGATTACCAACATCAAAGATATTGTTGCTTGACAGAGGGTTAATAACAAGGCCGAGTTTATCTGAAACGGTCGTGCAATCATAGTTTGCAGATTAGAGAATGGAATAATGCATGGAGACCCGAAATGTACTTACAAGCGAACGTCTGTCGTAGTTGTTATTCTTTCAACCACCTCAGGGCCCGAAGCCTTTAACTAAATTTGTTCTATCGATTGCGTCAAAGTCGAGATAAATTATTTAACATCGAACCAAAAATTGTGTCACCGCGTACGCGACAGTCGTGGCGTTAACAATGATGGATCGCGTAACGGATGTTAAGCGAAATTGGAATTGTGGAAAGCTCGAGGCTTGAGCGAGCGATTTCTTATCGGATGAAATAGTTTAATAAACCTGAAACTGTTAAGTCAAAATTTATCGCCGACATTGATATCTTTATGCTCTGCGGCTTTATAGGCCCTAACTAAAAGGGCAGTCGATCCATTACAGTCGTGGGGTTAGAACACTATAAAAGTTCAAACGCAGGGACACTTTTCTTTCGAATTTTAGTACAAATTTTGCAAGCGTCTTTGTGTAACCAACATTTTTTAAAGATTGTCCAGAATTTCTCAAGTTTCTTTAAAGTATGATTTTCTTTGTTACAACATTATATCGACGCTGAACATTAAACTCTTAATCTATTTATCGAGATATACATAACAAAGCGAACAATCTTAGTTAACAATTGACGTTAAATGATTAAACTCCACAATCCTGCTGACTTCCTCAAGGAAATAACAAACCAGCATCGTCAGTGTCTTAAATATACATCCCTCAGAAAGTATGTTATCCTATTTAGGCATTGACGATCATTATTAGACCGCGGATCTGTATGCAAAGTAAACATTGCTTACCTCAATCGCAACAAAGTAAAGTAAAATAAAACTCTGTTCACTTTGTTGCATTTCACCTACATATTTCTGTCATAGAAGCATAAAATCCGCTGCCTATTCATTACACTCAAACCTTTGCACTACGATTACTCTCACAGCTACGTTGATTAACACTTCTATGTTCTTAATAATTTCCTTAATAGAACGAAAGAATTTTCGTCTTTTGTATCTGTTTTCATTCCTAGATTTTGATAACAGAAGAAACAAATTTTGTTTCGATTCGAAAGACATGAGTAACAATCGTACTTAGTAGATCGTCTATGAAATCTTCAGAAGGTGTCTGACGCATTATTGTAGTGCAAAGGATTCAACAGAATGCTGGAACTAGTATTGTTTTCGAGAAACGACCTTTCAAGTATCCAACCGCTTGGAATCGAACGAAACAAAATAGATAGTGGCAATATCGTTGAACCTGTTGCATATTTATAACCCCAAGGGCTTAGAGCTATCAGGGTTAACCGACGCATGCGACGAGAAATGTTCTTTGGTCTTGCAGCAGCTTCGCGGCAAACGCGATAACGATTCATAGGTACGTCCCCGACCAAGTATTATTTCCATTCGCATTTCGCCCGTTCCTATTAGCCTCGCATTTAACGAATCGTTCGATTTATGCCTCTGGATACCCTAAATCCATTGTCTCGTTAATATTAGAGCGACGTTGCGTTGTCGCGCTTGATCCCCCTTATCGAAGATCGAAGGGGACAGAATCGTTAAACTGTCGGACCTGATTTTCATTCGCAGCAAATACAAGACATCAACAGCCAGGTAGCGCAATTCCGCGACCTGTTGATAAACATCGGGCAGCACCGTGATTGTCCGGAACTGCGAGAGAAAGTCCGGAGGCTACGTAGGGACTGCGTAGAAGCGTGTAAGGCCACGTCCCAGCATATACTGCCACAAGTACGGAGGTATGTAACGTATTCATGAACCTCGTTCACCGGTATTTGCAACATTACGCTGCGAATGTTGAACGTTCGTCAACGCTGCGCAACCTCGGCCAAACGTTATTACGAATTCATCTTTATTACGGCGCATAGATAAACTGGCAGCCATTCCGCGCACATATATGGTTACTGGTCAATGACAATACTATTTAAGACATTTTCCGTCCTAGAGGAAGTTTGATATGCTTCCTTGAACATCTGTACATAAGCTGATTCATTCTTTAAAATGTTTGATCTTGGACAAAAATAAATTGCTTTCTTCCTTAGTATGCACTTGTTCTGTCCTCGGTATATTTTGTTAGCAATTTCTATATCAATTATTTAAACATATTTCGTTTTATACATACATACAGTGGTTTATGAAAATGTTTGAACAACTTTTAAAACGGAATAATTTCGTAAAAATTGGGCCAAATTACTGGAATATTTTAAAAAATTGTAGCTTTTAAATAATGCATTTCGTACGTTTTGATAACATATACACGTGGTTATGCACATGACACGCAAAATGATCTGAAAGATGAATAAACAATCCGTACTGAAGATACGCTCATCCGGAACGTCGAATAAATATTTTGATCGGTATCGTGCCTTGTCGAATTGATGAGTGGAATTTAATGTGCCTGGCAGCATGAGGAATTTCGCTGGGTAACAGGGAATTACATAAATTTTCAAATAATTACATCAATATGCATGAAAGCATGCTTAGTTTGAAGTTTGAAGCGGCGTGGGGCCGCGGCGACTCCCATGATATGAAAGATATATGGAAGGCGTGAACGTGCGTCCATTAAATCGTGCTCCATGCAAAACATTTAATATTTTACCAAACTGACGTAGCGGTGCATACGTGCATATCGTTACACGTCGCCTAGCGACCGATCAAATAACAGTCCCGCCGTTTTTCTTTTGTTCGTAACAATACAGTTCAGTTACGACAATTCGAGTAACGTCGCGGATTCAGCCCAGCTCGCCCACTTACATGCCAATATTACACAATGCTGTCGATCTTTTTTTTGTTAGAGCTCGCCGGGATTCGAAGTTTATTCAAACGAACACATACATGTGTATATACATGTACATACATATGTAGTTGTCTACAAACATGCCCGGATTCGCCGCCATAAGAAATTGTTTCGTTTATCGTATTGTTGCGAAGTACGCGATTTTTCGTCAATTTTATAATAATACAACATTCACTTTACTTTATATTGGAAAGATGATAAAGAGTAATGCAACGCTTGTCGAGTTAGTGCGGGTAATTGACGAGGCTCAGCGAGGGCGGTCTTAATCCTGGCTAATTATTATGTTATTATTGGAACGTCATTGTTACGCAAGTGAAACTGGTAGAAAAATAAGGAAAATTTAACGATACATGGTAAAGGATGTACGTATCTGCATTGGTTAAAAAATCAGTTTTAAGGCTGCATTCATAATCAAGTCTAATTGCATAAGTCGTCTTAAGCATGGTCTTAAGACACCGCCTAGATTAATCTTACACAAATAAGATCGTTTTCATGAAGGCGGAACTTGAGATTATTCTGAAGAAGGGCTCAAGAACCGACTATGGATTGAGTCATGGTCCTAAGACCATGCTTAAGACGATCTTATAAACAAATCGCGACTATGAATACGGCCCTTAATACTCTCAGTTCTCTTCTTCCAAAAAGTTTGTTTCCAAGCTACCGTTCAATAGAACAATTATTCCTCATGCAGCTCGTAATCACACGTGTTTTCGAATATAAGTACAATTATTTTTCGAATCTTTCGTGCAATCTCGACAAATACAACAATTGAACATCCTTCCGCTGGAGCACTTCCACAGATCAATATAAATATGTCAATAAACAAATCCTCTATCAATTTTTAATCAAAATGATTCCCGATTTCGAAACGTTTACTGTCAGAAATTACCTACCATAGTCTTTAGAGGATCAAGTTCCCCTGTTGCATAATACTCGAACAGAAAACACGATGTTCCTATCGACAACAAACATTTCGTTTCGTAAGTTTCGCCGAGTGGTACGCAATGAACGGTTTAGATCGCAGTGGGAATTCTCAGATTCGATTAACGACTGCGACCAATCGACGGGCTACAGCGTTAAGAATTCCCCGAAGAAAGGGAAAAAGAGAAATCGAAGACGATTGATTAACCAGTTTACGTCAGTTCGACCGGTCGAACATTAAACGGGGGAGGATGTCGACGACAACGGCACGGCGGGAAGGAGCGAACTCCAGTCGCTTCCGGTTAATGAGATTTTAATTAACAGGGTAAATAGATCGCGGCTACAAAGAGGCCGGCCAACCGGTCGCGTTCCTCGAACCATGTTTCGTGATCAGTTTCCGTTTCTGGAGAAGGATGGTACCCGGGAACGCGTTTCCCATGAACCAGAAATCTCTAAATAAAAGGTACTGTCTGTTCCCATTGTGCCGGAGGATTTATCGTAGCTATTATGGCCGCGTTTGTTCCCCGAATTACGTTTAATTCCCGCCGGCTGGAGGAAAAAGTTGATCCCTCGGACGTAACAACGGGTGATTGATCCCAGAATCGTTTCACGATCGAGCGACCTTCGACAAAAACGGCCACCGTGCGAGAAAAAATTCTAATTTCACGGGAAAACGGCCGAACTTCTTCTCTCTGTAACGACCAATCGGATAAACAAGATTTTCTCAAACATTAGAAAATATACCAGATTGCAAAACAGTAGAAACGCTTGGAAGAAGTACGAAAGAATCTATGTTTTTTGTTTATTTTTACTGCTATTCAAATTAAATACTTTGTACATTTTATTTTATCTCTTTTTTCGTATTTAATTGCATAGAAAGCTACTTTATGTAACAACTATCCTTTATTTGGTTTATTCTTTTAATAAAATAATTTAATTACTTTATCTTCAATTCTTTTATTTTAATATTTTTGGGCACATCAATTGCCCCCTCCCCGTAGTAATCGGTTCCACTACCCAATACATTCCGGAAGCAGTTAGATAGGCATTGGTAATGTAATGGAATATGTTTAGAAGAAAGTTTGGCGGAAGAAATAATGCGATAGGTTATTAACAGCATATCTAGGTAAAGTTTTAACAGTTATGTTAACAGTTATATAGGCTTCTTTACCGTTTATTATTGTCCATTGATTATAAACGGTTAACTAAATATTTTATTTAATTAAGTTGCAGAAAGTAGGGAAAAGTGTCCGAGTCTACAAAAAAAATCAGAGTTGTGTAGACTGAATTATGTGGGAACAGTGTTCCAAGGTGTAATTGCAAGTGGGAACCATTTCTATAAAATTCGAGGGCAAGAAACCCGTCGAAAATCGTGGAGAATGGGAAACCTCGGGGACAGAGTTGTTTTGATTACACTGCAGCGGAAGCAGGCCGTCACGTCGCCTAAATAATACTATCTAAGGACAGTTCAGTTGTTTCGAGATCGTTAACCGGAACGTGTCGGATGTCGTCGTGTCGCGATAGTGTGGGTGAAATGGTTTTAGGAGAGTCCTCGTTTTTCTCGAGCAGTAACGTGCTGTGTTTGAGGTTTCGGTGAAGTAGAAGTGTTTGTTACAAATGCCCGTCTATTTATTTAGTGGCCTTTTTCCGAAGTCGGAAAATCCTTTTGCACGGGGTTGGTACAAAAGGTTACATACGTTTACAGTATGAATTATATCAAATTACTCTGAGCGGTAACTGGAGAATAAAAAAAAGAACCCAGCGAACTCGTGTAGTCACTAATATTTTGAGCTGTGTAACTGTTCTCGAAACTATTGATTAGTTCTGGCGTGGGACTGCACTTTTGTCATGTCTGCAGTGCTCTGTTCTCTTTTCTCACGTGACATTAGTTCCTCAATACTCGCGTGCATGTCCAACATTTCCTAAGAAGTAGTTTGTAACAATTTATAGAGACAAATTCAAAGTATAATAAGAGTAATAATGAGTAGGCAAAAACTAAAATGAAAAGTAAGGCCAATTGTTTAGAATCTGTGATATTAGTTTAACATTTTGATTTATTAGCAAAAGGTTTATGATTGTAGTAAGGTGGTACGTGATACCTGTTTTAACCAATCAACCCTTTAGTAGACTATCGAAATTCGGTCAAAGTGAACAACGAATGAAGTTATTTTATTTCTGATATTCATTTTGGAACGTCGTTTAAAAAATATCAATCTAAATATTATGTTATAAATATTATAATCCAAATTTTAATTTAAAAATATTAATAAAAATATTAATTAGCTTGCGAATTTATGGTATAACATCTAAATAAAGCATCCAATTTTGATGTCAAGTGAGTTGCCACTGGCAGCACTTGAATTTACGATCTCAGATTGGGTTGGGAGTGAGAAATAATACGACGAACGGCTTCAGCTTTGAAGTCGACGGCAAAGAATGTTATCGATTCGACAGGATTGGTTTCTTTTCGTCGCAGAACAGTGACCGTGGTCCAATCTCCAAAGATTTGCCGTGTCTTTGAAAAAATGCTCTTCCGAGGGCGCGGGCCGGTCCTAATGAAAATCTAAATGTTTCATGAGCTCCGCTTTCCCTTCGGGATCTCGTTAATTCTTCCCCTTGTTGATCCGCCGCTGGAAAAACGAACGAGTCTCGGCACCACGGCCTCTGGAATGCAAATGCGTTTTTCAAATTTCGACGAGATTCGGTCAAAGAGAGAAAGAATACGAACTCTTCGGTCTCTCGGGTCCGCAATCAAGGGTCATTAATTAATCTTTTGTGTTCGTGACCCGCGATACGAGCGTTGTAATTGTTTCGAGAGCAATTACCGTTGAAAATTGGGAAAATGTTTATGTTAAAGTGATTTTCAGAAAACTGTTTACCCTCGAATATTCTACTTCCATTTTTCGGCACCATATTTGGCAACCGGATCCGCTTGCATCGAATTTATATAATATTCAATTTGTGCCTAATTTATCTCCAATCTGTGTATATCCGATAATACTTTATAATAATTCTCTTAGTTTCTATAACAAAATTCGATTGCGAAATCGTGTTTCGTTGCTGCTAAAGTATTTCACGGAGGCCACCGTCCCAAAAAATAATGGCCATTATGATTCTCTTTGACTTCGCTGAAACCCCGTCTCAATGCGTTAAATATGAATAATTCGAACGCCTTGCCGCGATTTACTGGCGAACCGACGGCTGCAGGTTCTGCCTTATTTCTCGGCGATCTAATACGAACCGCATATAGCAGCCGCCTAACGCGAAATCTGCATACTCCACTCGCTCCGGTCCTCGGCTAAGCAGCAGAGCTTGAGTGGTTGAACAAGAAACACTCGGCGCCGGAAGTTTCCGGTGGCAATCAATTATTTCAGGCCGGCTCCGGCGCAATTTCCGTGGAAATTGAATCGAAACGTTACATGTTCGTTTATTATATGTCATCCTGTTACATAATTACTTAATAACAACACGTGCGCTGGGTGAAGGGAGGTAGGTAGGATGCGTACAGACAAGCGGGATGGGGCTCGGCCATGGCTCGGCAGCCCTCACGTAACACCGCTGCATAATTCCTGCTGCGTTTCGAACGTCAAACGCACGCTAATTACGATTTAAACGACGCTTAAACGCCCACTTCGTTCAAGATCGTCCATAATCACCTTTTCCTTGCGAGAAGAAACATTACGTCGATCGCTTGTTTCTAAACGACAACATGAACCGAATTCATACTGATTTGGCAAGATAAAAATCTCTATCGACTGCAAAAATTTGAATTGTTTAACACTAAATGACCGCTTCCACATTTATTATTTTAAAATTGTTAAAGTTAGGTAGGCTCTCCCGTATGAAATGCAAAAATTAATTAAATCGAGCACACATTGTAATCAAAAGAGCAAGATATCTAAATGAATTCAGTCTCGAAATTCTTATAAAGTGACTCATGGCAGGCATTTCTAGTGCTCGGTGTTAAAAATAGTGATAAAAATAGCATTAAAAACAGCGTTAAAAATAGCATGACTATATTCTTGTATTCTTCTGATGTTTTACTATTTCGTGTGTTATGTATTCATTCTTATCATAGACTACAGACAGATGAGTCTTCGGAAAAACACAATTTGTAAAACTACCTTTATAGAGTTGTTTCGCCTTAAGGAAACAGGACTTTGTCATTTAAATTAGAATATAGCTACAGACAAATAATTTCTTGCAAACGAGCAGTTGGAAATCAATCAACTTTTAACCCTTTTCTGGCAGACACGTATTAGCATTATAAAGATTTACTAAGTCACACGTATGAAGACGTATAGTCTAGTAAATAATTATTATAAATAATAATTATTAATTTTAAGAAACAGTTGCCAGTTAGAAGTCACTGTCTCCTTGTAACATTCTTAATAAATTGGGAATATTGCATCGATATTTTTAAATTCCACGAATATTTCTACTGTGCTAGATTTCTTTTACTCACTTTTTTCATATGTCATAAAATCCGCAATCTAAAGATTACTAAAAAAAAATACAATTTCTTTATAGGAAACAATCTTTTCTTTATTTCGAGGAAATAATCAAGGGAAACTATGAGACTACGTAACCAGAGCACCTCGATAAAAGTAATCAATCTCGTCAGGTGAAACATGCTACCTCCTAGTCGCTCGACTTGAAACGTTCGTAACAACTGAAACGTTTATTCCATTCCTTCAAAAGCAACGCAAATGGACTAATTACTGTTGTAAAGTAGAAAAGACATTTTTGACGAAACGTCCGGCTAACTTTTTCAATCCGAGCTGCCATACGCGTTGCAACCTGTCTATTTCGCCAGCGAGCAGTCTCTCCAACTTCTCGTTAATATCATACAATAATAAACGTATCTCGTGCCGGCTATCTGGAATCAGGCTCCCCCAGGTATCGATTGCGCGTCACCGCGACACGAACTTCCCGTTTCTTTTCGTGTTTCTGCAAAATTCGTACGCTGTCGATAAACTGCCAACTGCTGCCCACCTGTCTCCATACTAGCCGACCCCGCTCGGCACTCTACGTGCCCCGTAATTAATGCGTCGATCACATATCGCGGCTGATTTTCCGTCGAAACGTTTATGCAAAGCACGGCCGCGTTTCCGAACGGGGACAACAATTTTTCGCGTAAACGCCACGTTCGAACACGGCCCCGATCGAGTTTCCTGTTTCGCAGACGGAAGTCCATAAGCCATTTTGCACGGGACATTTCCGGTCGAGATTTACCGCCACGATACATTTACATATTTTCCCTCCTGGCCGCCGGAGGACGAAGATAAAAACCAAAGATATGGCGCAACGTAAACGCGCTGCAGCTCATCGGACTACAGCATTTCTGGTTGTAGATCGTTGCCTTTTTCCTTCGAGCAACTTTTGCAGCATGATCGAGATTTGATCCGAGATGTTTTTATGTTTTAAGGAAAAGCGTTCCTGGGTTTCTTGCGAAACATACTAGTCGGTAAACTTTTTATGCATTCATGCGAAAATAAAGACATTAGAACAATTTAAGCGCACTAATATAGAGTAGCATGTACAATTGTTGACTTGTATAGAGTGATTAGCCTTTGTATACATAGCTTCTGCTTTATACGGGGTTCCTAAATCAACATTATTGTTGACTATATTGTTGACTATAAGTACTGTTATGTTGAAACATAATTCACTATAGATATAAGTTTTTATTGATAAACAAGCTATTTTTTCTATGTCAGAAATGATTAGGGAGTATTTTCATGACTGTCTTAATAGAAGGGTCAATCACTGTCACAGAACTTATCAATCACTGTACAATATCTAATCGATAACTGTAATATTAGGCATCTACTAGTAATTATCGATTTTTACATTTCTTTTTGTGTTATATACAAGTTCTCATCCTTTGTATTATTTCTTAAGTCTTTCTGTGGCAATGACAGCAATTTTTATTATTCGATTTTAACGATAAATAGTTCCTTTCTATCAATTGTGTAACACTCGTACTTAAATCGTTAATCACTGTATACGCTACGCCATTGCTTCCAATGTATTTAATATTGTGAAGAGAAGAAATCATTGTTTGCTGAACTCCTGTTTATTGCAATGGGTACAATGGTAAGAACAATACTTCAAAATTACGTGCTACCCGAGCAGAAAACTTCACTTCTTACCTGCAACGAACATAGGTTTAACCCTTTGCGGTCGTATGTCTACTCTCAGCCACCAAAGCTTTGTTACCGTTCCGGTCGTATGTCTGCTCTCAGCCACCACGGCAAGGAACCATACTAATCTTATACTTTATTCAACTATGTATCAGTTTACACTTTCTCTGAACGAACCTGAATGTCTAAAGGACCTGTTCACGAACCAATACGGTGCTCCTATCAATTAGAGATAACGGAACCCAGAATAATCAAAAGCTGTCACCCTAAACCCCATGCAAGACGTCGTGGCGAGTCGGTCGCCTCTTGTGCATAAAGAAATCGACAAGGTTCGAAGATACTTTGTAGAATTCCAAATAATATTTTACAAATTGTTTTTAACTGTAATTAGGCATTCTCGCTTTTTAAAATATTTCAAAATAATACTCTAAAATGGCAAAAAGAAAATTGCCGAAAGAAGTGTTCTGTAAAAGGTTGTTTTGGAAGATATCACACGATAGAGATCTATAAAATATAATTTTTACATAAAAACATTACATTAAAATACATTGTTGCGTAAACATATATCTAAAGTTCACGAAAGAATGAATAAATCTTGTTTATCCTTCATAATCTTACATGTTATGTATCACTGCTCTTTCAAGGGCAATTAATTCCGTCAAGTACGACACCGATGTCCAATTTAATACGACCGCAATTGGTTAATAAGCATTAATCCTCTGGAAGCGGATGCTTTTTACGATTCTATGGCAGCCATGACTAAACCCATTCGGATCATTTGCATATTGCACCCTCGCTTCAAAAGCGACACAACCAAAGGAGAACGTAATTTTCGAATTATTACGATAAACATGTTACAGAGTACTGATTATATTGATTATAGAAACACCGATAATCATATCGTTCTACTTAATTTATACAAGTCTTATCACTATACCGACTGCAATTGCAAGTGCATATACTCTGTTCCACAAGTGATATGCTACGTATCTATAAATCAGATTAACAAGCCAACGTTTAACCACAAACAGTTTCTTTAGGCAAACATACGCTTCACGTAGCGCGACACGTCGCAGACAGTGAATAATACCGAACCAATTCACGAAGTGTACGATGTCATTCAGTTTCGCTTGATCGAGGGTGTTCGTCGAACTCATTAAACAGTTTCGAGGAAGTCAATCGGCAAGGACCGAGTGTCTGCAATCCTGAGCTTGTTGTCAGCGGAGACTTTATTCCGATTAATCGGCGAATATAATGGAGCGAGAGGGTATCCGAGGATCGAACACGCCAGGCAACTACGTAAACTGCGATAACCCGCGGATACAAGGGAAGTTTCGAAGCCGGGGCGGAGAGAACTGTCGGCGAACGATAAGTGCGGTTCCTGTCGTCATCTGGTCGCGGTGGTGGTGGCAACGGTTTGACGTTAAAGGGAACCCGAAATTGATGCCCCACATCGTACAGACGTTTTATTCGATTTTTACGATGGCTAAATAATGGAAGTCGTCCGACCGGGAACACATACAAGTCATCATCTTCAGAGGAATGAGACGGGAGGCGAACCGGAAAGTTACACGAAGCGTTTCGAAAGCGTTTCGTCGGCTCGAGGCCTCACAGCCACGGTTGTAAAACGTCGGAAAATATTTTTCTTGCGCCACGTCGTCGCGTCGGCGACGGTTGCTCGTCTGTTTTACGACCGGTCCTCGGGTTTGTTTCGCGAGACCACCACGACCGAGTTCGTAAAGTCTGCAATTCCTCTCTAGCCCGCTTCCCGCGGACAGGAGGCAACTGGCCGAGGCGAGACGAGAAGCCTCGTTACGAATAAAACACCCTTGGTTCCGTTCCCTTCTTTTAGGACCAACAGCCTTTAAATATTTCGTCGCTGTCGGCGACCCGGGAATTAAAAAAGGGCGAGCGAGACGGGTGATCTTGTTTCGGAGCGAACGCAATTGCTAAGGTACTTTCGTTTGCTTACGTCTGATGTTGAAAGAGGAGGAAGCTTTTGGTAATTAGATGGGACACTTTCAGGTTTGAGTCTTTTTTGTGGGGTACAGTCCAATTTGAATGTAATTTGCAACTTGTAGTCGGTTGAGATTGCTAGTAACACTACAGTGTTTCTTTTCTTCAAGATACGGTAGCTATTCCGACTGAAACCGTAATGGTCACCTATTAACCACTTGAACTGCAATTTATTTTCAGTCAGCACTGTTCAGGCAGACCATTTAATTTTCTTAGTTTTAAGAGAAGGTTTTGATACAGAAACTTATGGTTTTGTTGCTCAAATAATTTGTTATTAGTAAAACTAATATTTGTTTCACACGTTAATATAAATATTTATTGTTATATATAAATATATGAACATAATTAGTGTCGAGAAATTCTTCAGTAGTGTTTAACAAAAATATTACAGTTCTACATAGTATCTGAACGAAAACAAGTACGTGTTTCAACATAATATGAAAGTAAAAATAAAAGTAATAAAATGGAGACATTCAAGAAACAAAAATTATCTCATGACCTATTAGAGAAATGAAACAACTACTATACATGCCGAGTAATATTGTTTTTATTACAGTAGTTTGCCCCAATAATGTAAATTATTCATTCAACTCCCATGATTGTGTATCTACAATTTTGATATGTAATTGTAATATGAGAAACGGATAATTTAGAAGAAATCGTAGTGCAAGTGGCTAAATAAAAATTTGTTGCTCACTTTAAACGTTTATAGCATTTTCACAAGTTTTGTATTTCGTTTATTTGCTAGTCATTAGGTTCTGTTTATACATTTTCGTATGATTTCGTACGATTATCAAAAAGTTATTGTCACGTACTGCTACAGAGTGTGCAGCTGCAAGAATTTCGTCCAGTATATAGAAGTTCATGAACAGGATTTCGCCAAACTTACAAGACCGAGAACAGTAGGTCACTCCATTCCTGCACAAAAGATTCTGGAGACAATATTTATTGTCGTGCACACGAAGCTCGAGGTGTTTCAAAAACTTCCGCTCGAGAGAAATCGCTCTAATACGAAGTTTGCTGACCCGTGAATTCGGCGTGCTCACCTACCAACGTCTCTCGCAAGGTTTCCGATTAGTCAGTTAAGTTTCCCATAGTTCGAAAACGTCTAGAAAATATACGTTATCCATATATGTACCCCAAATATTAACGAACTAGTTCAAAGTTACTAAAGATGGATTGCAGCATACAGAATCCACAGAATACTTAATACTAGGAAAGCGTATACAGTGATTGGCCGTGGGTGTACACTATTGATAGAAAAGAACTAATTTTTGTTAAAATCAAACAATAAAAATTGCTTTTATCGCCATAAAAAGATTTAAGAAGTAATAAAAAATTCAGAATTTGTATAAAACACAAAAAGAAATGTAAACATCATTAATTATTAGTAGATACTTAAAATTTCAATTATTGATTGGATATTGAATAGTGATTGACCCTTCTATTAGGACAGTCATAAAAACACTCCATGATCGTTTCTGACATACAAAATAGTTTATTTATCAATAAAAACATAAATCTATAGTAAATAACAATATGTTTGAACATAACAGTACTTATAGTTAACATTAATATTAATTAAGATCCGCGTATAAATCGGAAGCGTTATATGTAAACTTTCCTTTAGTTGCAGCATCGATAGCTTTTGTCATACATTCTTTAGAGTATTTCTTAATATTTTTATCATCTCCCTATTTTACTTTTAGCATTTTTGACTAGAATAATGCAACTAACCTAAGAAGTTTTATAACCTATATTGTTTAAGCGCGCTCCGCGAACGACTGATAGCCTCCGAGTCGTCGAAGGTCGTAAAGCTCCGACTCAAAAAATTTGAACTCGCGGTTGCGGCTTGCTCTACACGTTTTACCGTGAAGAGATGTTAATTTGTACTTTGACGGAGCAAATTTGAAATGGTTGCTGTGCTGGTCATAATACGAATGCCGACCCGAAGTCGATGATGTTACCAGGAAATTTCTAACGCGTGGGATGACACGCTGATTGGTTGTTTCCAAGAAATTACTGAATCCAATCAGCGCACTCCTGAATTTTCACCACCTCTTTCCATGCGCCCTTGGCGCGCTTTCTCTTGGAAGAGAGGGGGTGATACCTGGCCTACGTGACGGTCTCGAGCGCCCGACGATGCCGCGTCCCTTCGGTAGGGACAACCCGAGAAACCTTGGTATTTCCGTTGGGTTATTTACAAGTAAAAAATCCCCTTCGGCAGAGTCGCGTTTATGACATGTAGTTAGCTATTGAGCACGAAGTGAAAGTTAAGGAAAATTCTAAAATGCATGCTGTAAAAAGGTAAAATGCTATTGTCGGCAATATCGAGAAATGTTAAGCTCAAAAATAGCCCTAATGTCACGATTTTGTCATAAACGAGCACTCGAAATCCTCACGTATTGTATTTCATCGCGCTTGGTCGACAGACGTTTACTATAATGGAGGACGGTTCTCTCCGCGGGTTCATGCCGCGGAACATATATATTTAACGAAATTGTATCCATTTAAGTATGATATCTATATATTCTATAATAACTGCCTTTATATTATTTACTAATATATATGATGTCAATACATTGTACAATTATACTAATATACATAAAGAATAGTTCTCGATACTTACCAATAGTGACAAACCAGAAAGGAGAGGGGCCAAACCAAAGGGGTGAGGGACCAAATTAAAAGGGGCGGGGCTAATACAAAAGGGGGAGGCCTAACCCAAAAGGGAGTGGGGCCAAATTCCCGCTTTCGTTCCCGCTTTTTTTCGTTAATAACTCGTAAGCAAAGCCATGGATTGCATTTTCGCTAAGGAAAAAGTTACTTCAAATGACCTGAGGAACACCTCATTTCCCGGAGTTACAATAATTTTGAAACACCCTCTATTTACAAAATATAAATTAGAATAAGATATGATCCATTCTGGACAAAAATATCTGGCGAAAAAATATTTGGTGAAAAAAGCATTATCTTATATTTATTAATTTTTTAGGAAAATGGTCAATCACTTTTATATATCAAATGTACACGTTACCCGAGTATCAATAGTTAACTATCCGCATTCTCTTCGACTGACAGTGCGTCATAATCTTATCCAGTGTGCGTGTGTGTGTGTGTGTGTGTGTGTGTGTGTGTGTGTATGCAGCGACAAAGTGGCATCAATTATTCAAATGAATATAGTCCAAGGAATATTTAAACTTAATGCCATCCACTGCCAATAACCTGTCCAATATAAGGTAGTGGAGCCGCTTCCTGTCGAATGACCAAGTACCGTGCCTTTAATTTGTTTTCGTGCATAATTAGCTTTACATTTATCGAACAAGACATATTATATCTTTGAATTATTTTATTTTGTTTATGTTTTAATAAAAAAGGACATTGGTTATCAAACAGTAACCGGCTCCTCCACTACCTTCCGTAACAAGAGGAAAATGGCTGCCGGTGCCAGACATCGCGTTTTTCGAATAATTAGCTCGACAAACGAACCAACCAACCAACCAAAAGCTACTACAAATATGTCAAAAAATCCAGAGAATACTTATCAGCAAATATTTAAACTAACGAGTGCAGTCCAATATTTCCATCTATTGTGCACAGCGAAAAGAAAATGGTGGCAAACGCGGAGGATAGTCTTTAATTGGTCCCGCAGTGCTTTTCTTCGATTTCCCGTGGTCGCCGAGCGTTGCAGTTTTCAAATAATTAACTCGATGAGCTCAGCGGCTGGATCTCAGGGTTCCAGCGACTGCCGAATGAATTACGGTCACCGGGCAAAGGGAAAAAGTAATAATTACTGAAACAGAGGGTGAGGGGACTCCTTTCATTGAACGATGAAAATCTTTAACGAGGAAAGTTCCTCGGTAAATAATACCAGCGATAATCCATCTAGCCGTGTTTCGGTTTACAGAACCACGGACATCGGGATCCCAGTGGAGTGTCCGAATCTGATGCTCTTGTTCAATGTCGTTCAATTATTCCTGCGCGAGCTATGCAAGAGCGAGAACCTGATCCGTATCGTGCCCATGGACATGACCGGGTATTACGGTGAGTTGTACAATCCCTTTTGTTCAGTTCCTAGGAACAAACCAGCCTGGGTCAGGGTTACGCCGAGCTGTTTAAATAAATTGGCGACGAGGCCTGTGGCGCACTCTCTTCATGAATGTAACATCCCGACGACCCAGTGACAAGTTGTTGGGGTCGTGCACATGCGAATAGTGGACTAGATCCTGCGGTAACTTCCATTCGGACTTCCATAACCAGCCGGGAACTTCGTCGAGCGTCTCCGCTGGGTCCGTTGTTGTCTTGTTCATTAATTTAATCAAATTGTGTATACCGGGAATTAGGACATTTGCTACCTTGCTCTCCTGTTAGCGAACAGTCAACCGTGTATCATAGTTCCGGAATTGGCTCTTCCTTAACCGACCCCGAAACAGATTAACATGCTAAGTGCTGCGACAATTATTCTATGTACGCGTTTAGAAATGAACTTCCACTGTTACGTGTTTTCGAGTAGACCAAATATTAGGATTCGGTTCGTTAACCGAATTAGACTGTCACAAAGATCTTTACCGAATAAAACATTCAATACAGGTCATGCTTTACTGCGACTCGTGTCGCAACTCTATGTTAACACGCTCCCTGCAAAACGACACCGAGATAACGTGGAACAAGCTATCCCGATTAAACTTTTTATTAAGTTCCTATCTCGCAGGATCTATCCGTCGCACCGTGTAATCCGTCGCGTATTTATCGCGATGTGAAAATGATTAAGGAGGCTTCATGGCTGGTGAGAATACTGGTCACCTAAATATGCTGCAGAATCACTTTTCACTAGCTCGATAAACGAATAATTTTAGTTTCATTTCTAAATATTTCATATTTCTGGATACAAATAATTATTGTTATCGTTCACTTTAACTTTGCTATGATCATCGTTTTTAAAATCATTTGACATTTTATCTAGGATAATGGATCCAGTTACTGTAAGGGGACAATTGTGTCTTTGATATGGTTTTAGGGCATAATTAACCTTATATGTACCTCATAAGTTGTTTTGTTGAAAAAGGAACAAGATAAAAGAATAATAGAATGTTATTTGACACAGTAACTGGCTAAATTATTTCTGAACTTTTTGACCCAATACATTGTACAGGTTTATCCAAAATAGACTATAGGAAGTTATGTTTAATTAAAAAACGAACTATTTTGAATTTTATTAGTTTTTTATGTAATTATCAAGTATCATCTATGGCAGTTATGTTTGAAAAATGATATCTGTCAAATGATTACCACGACCACATTTATGGACATCAATTCGAATATCAAAATTTTCGATGACAGTTTGGCATATATGGTCGTTTAATTCACGAATTTCATGTTTAATGTTGTTTTTTTGGTCATGAATTTTTGCTGGTTTATTGGCATAAACTTTGCTTTTTAAATAATCCCAAAGAAAAATGTCCAACAGAGTCAAATCACACGAACAAAGTGGCCAATTCATATCACCATTTCTTGAAATTAATCGACCGTTGAATTACGATCGCAATACAGTGATGTTTTAACATTAAATAAACATTGCTGATATCGATTCCATTCAATTTCAGCCATAAATAATCAATGATCATTTCATTATAACGTGGACCATTCACTCTAAACAAAAGAAAAATCCACAGCAAACAGTAACTTTTTTTGGATAAAGTGATTTTTCTTGAATGGCTCTTGAATTTTCATCCCCTTTATGCAAAATTCGCCACAAATTGCCATAAGAAATGTTCAACTCTTGAGAACTACGCGGGAATTGATGTTGATGATTCATTAGCAATACTTTCACGAATTACAGCAATGTTTTCATTCGATCGAGCTATTTTTGGTCTGGCAGACTTTGGTTTATCGTAAACGGAACCAGTTCTATCAAATCTTTTAACCTTTCGACTCTCTGCTGAGATGAACGATTACGTATTCCAAAAAATCGTGTAATTTACGATGAGTATTTTCTATTGAACACTGATTTTTAAAATTTTGAATAACTTTAACACGCTCTTCAATCGTATACAACTCCATAGTTAAAATTGCCTATCATTGGAGATTAGGAGAAAAAGAAAGTGACAAGAAACAAACATAGCGTTTGACAGATATTGTCATGCAACATCCTAAAGGTACTCTTGGATAAACCTGTATTTACCTTTGCAGCGAGACTTAACGCACTTTAGAGCAAAGTAGGGTCGTAGCTCATGCTTTCGGGGTTGATTGTAGAATTACAGGAAAGAGCGATTAACATTGTCAGAGTATGATCCCGCTAGTGTTCACTTGTTCCAGTTTCCGGAGATTCGGGGTATCAAATTTGTTCTTGGTTGTTCCGCTTCAGATTCCCGGACCGGGCCGTCGAACATTGGCAACGTGATCTCGCAGATCCTTCTGTGCAAGCAGATCACGCCCAACTTCCACGAGGAGGAGCTTTGCAGCATCAAAAAGGACTCGGAGGAGATTCGAGACCTGATCAACGAGCTGCAAGAGTTTATGCCCCAGTCGGACGGCGATATAGGTAACGTCGTATTTTCTTTCGACCATTTTTCCGCCTTTACCGCGTTCCCGCTGAAAATCTTATTTTTCCTGTTGTTTTCACCGGCGATCACGTACGGCCCGTTCCGCGCCTCGCATTTAACCGTGGACCGAGCGTTGCGGACACGGTGTTGCTTATCAAAGCGGAAATATATCGGCCGCGGCCGCCTCTCCGACAGATAAAAGTGCTCGACGGTTCCCAGGCGAGACACGAACGTTTTCCGAGTGGTATTAACCATTTTAGAAATCGACGGGATCGCGTCGATAATTTCCCTCGATAAGCAAACCGTTGTGATATTATTTTAGTATCGTTTTTCATATTTCGCTGCATTGCATTCCAATAGCAACAATTTCATTCGGTTCAAGGACTCTGTACTGCAGCAAAGCATTATAATATATAATATATAATATTTTTATTTCTTTAATAATTTCTCGCTTGTGGATATTTTCGTTTCGTCTATTAAACCTTTATATTCAGGGAGAGCGTGAGAACACTGTTGCTGCGAAAAATTGCTGTGAAGAATAAATAATAGAATATTCGAATATATGACAAATACATTCGAATATAACGAGCATAATTTCGGTTGACACGATGTTTGTCAACTGTGGTCGAACTTTTTCATTTCTGGTTCAGGGTTTTGGCCTCAGGGTTCTGCGTCATAAAATTCGATGTGGCATTAGAAACTATTTACTTTCTACTTTACCATTTACGTGAATTTGAACAAAAATATTGCTAACATGATAATTAGACTGCGGATCTTTATGCAATTTATTTGCATGGATTCCAAGGAACAGATATCACATAGAAATTTCTTTCTTCTGTAAATTATTTTAATAAGCTGAAAATATCCTGTCGATGATCTGAAATTCTTTTCGTTCATTTATTCTTTGGATTTGAACTTGCTCATTTTTGTCATAAATGCATCAAATCTGGAGTCTAATGACAGCGAATACGTTGGTGATAACATTTGCTAAATATTATGTAACGTTAATGCGTACAGTCGCATTGGAGGAGCATCCGTGACGTATTTGCATGTGAAGGGACTAACGAACAAATTCACGAAAAAATGTATAAATAATCTGACAAAAAGATGGAGTAATAAAATCGAGTGATAAAAGTCGGTCGAGACACCGGATGAAAAAAGAACCTCGAGGTCCCACCGCGAGAACATGGTTGTCCTTATCTCAATCACGCGTATCCACGGACGCAACCCCTTTGTCCTGCAACGGTGGCGCATCTCCAGTCCGTCTTGCTCGTTCTCTTTACAGCTGCTCCCCTTCTCGGCCTCTCTATTCAACCAACCTCTAATCGGGTTACTCCGTAGGCCAAGGTCTGGATTTCAAAGGGGAACAAGTTCGCTCTATCTCCGTCCATCTGGCACGGTCCTTCTCCCACGGTTTCCCCGGGTCCCCATTGATTCCACGGAACAAACGTATTACCTCCGGACAGGCTAAAGCTCGCTATAGAAGTTATCCGGTTCGATTCTCGGCCGGATGGTGCACGGCGTCCTTAATTATCCGCCGATAGAATGACAGAATTCAGTCGGATGATTCCCACGGGTCGAGCTACGCTGGAGCCGCTGATTATCAATTGAACATCCGCGATACTCGGGCATAAATGTATTTCACGAATTAACTATTAACCACGCTAATCGCACCTGGATCTGAGAGTATCGAGGAGATTGGTCCACTAATTCTTGATAATTTCACTCGCGCTAACCGGATGATGATTTCCAACTGCGGAGGAATAGAGTAGTATGGAGGCGGTTATTGCGAGGTGATCAATTGCTGTGTCTTTGGTTTACCTACAACGCTCGCCAGTAGATGGATACCTTCCCGGAAGCTATCTGACCCGTTCCGATTAGTATGTTTCCTACAGATATCCTCGCGTCTAAGGCAGGGTACGTTAGAAAGCCTTACTGATGAATCCTCTAGCGGGACCAGGATGAAACGTTTCCCTTTCTTTTTCTCCACTCCTCCATCTTTCTATACCGCCCACAAATTTTTATTTGTGGGCATAATTAATTCTATATTTACCGAATAAGGTATATTACGTTTTTTTGTTCACAGAGAACCGAAGTAAAAGAATACAAAAATTTAATATGCTCTACTACCCTACACTTACTGCTGGCGACTGTATATGTTCAAACCTCTTTACAAGAAGTTATGAAAGTTCGAAGATCTACAATGTTTCAGTCGTAATTTAGTGTTCGTGTTTCATTGTTTCCGTCATAGTTCGTAGTACAGTGAAAGGAAATTGAGTTTCAACATGCAGGATACTTTTCTACCGCCACAACTGAAGGGAATACTGTACAATCTTGATTATTCGAATACGTTTCACTTTTAAACCTCTGCGCTAGAAGCTGTTTTTAACTGTAAATCCAAATTAGCTTTCTGACGTACAGTGTTTCTCTTTTCTATGATTTCTTGCATTTTATGCATATGAAATCATCATCAGTTACATTTGTAACATTAAATATAAAGAAAAGTTGAGAATATAAAAATTATTTCGGAACGGTAAACCTATCGAGTCCTAAATATATTTGACATATTTTGCTTTGTAAGAATTACAAGATTGAATTTATTTAGACATCTTGCTACTCTGATTAGAATGTGTGCTTAAATTAAGAAATTTAGTCAATCGTTTCCTACAAAAGAGTCTTTATAACGTCAACAAATACCTATAAATCAGTAATACTACCTACAATAGATTATGTCTCAATAGTCTATGGAACAAGCAGAACAACTCAATTTAATGGAAGACTTTAATGCTGTAAATAACTTGTTAGTGACTAAAAGAAATGGTCTGGATATCGCAAACCGTGGAGATTAGAGAATGATGTTGACTGCATTAGTATCTCAAATAAAGACTCTCTACAGCACATATGAAACTCAAGAATCACACTAAAGTGAATACTATTTCTTCGATCTGTTTCGTGACTTGAAAGACAATTTTACGTATGTGTATCTCTTATTCGAAACAACCATTCATGTTAAAATATTTCAGACCTTGGTTTATTATTGGAGGAGTCGTGGCGGGGCATGGTCCAAAAAAGTTAGGAACAGTGGTCAACTGAAAGCTCACCCAAAATCCCGAAATTTATCGACCGTGAAATGAGCTCGAAGAGAAACGTTCACAGTCTCAAAATACCTAAACGAACATTGTCTCTAAGACCCGGCGCAGTCTTGCAGTCAACGTTTCCAGCGCCGCGACGCAACAAATGCTCCCCAAAGCGTGCAGCCTTTATGAAATATCATATTTTCCCGGTGCACATGCAGTGTCCCGGTCCAAAAGCGAAATGGATCGGTGTGTGTAGCATGGTGTACACAAAGAGGCAACGAAGCGGAAGGTCTTTCGGCACAACTTCTTCCCGACGACTACCGAATTCAGCCGTGCGTTCACCCTTTTCACTCGCGTTTCCGCTACACCTTTGCCCAGCCCCCTTTTCTCTCTCTCCCTCTCTCCCCTCTCTTTCTCTCTCTCTCTCTCTCTCTCTCTCTCTCTCTCTCTCTCTTTCTCCTTCCTTTCTTTCTCTCTGCGCAGTATGCATAAAGCTCCCGGAGCTCTCGTTTTATACAGAAGCCGAGCGATTTCGTTTGTTTTCTTATTTTCTGCGAGTGTGTGGAGAGACGCGACTGCGAGCGAACGGCGCGCGTTCGCTCTCGAGCGTGAATTTCCGCCCGCGGACCGCTCGAGGAAGTCGGTGCTTCCGGCCGACCTTGACCTGGTTCCTGTTCCAATGTCAAACCCAGTTCCTCTGTCTCTCTACACCTCCCACACACGCACGCCCTCGCTCTTCCACCCTCGCTCTCTCCTTTCCTCCTTCTTGCCAGCGTCTCGTTGTTTCCTCGATAAGCTTCGAGACACACAACGATACGGGAGATCGGGGCTGGCTGACTAATGAGGACACTGGTCTAATTCCCTTCGATTGTACAGAGCGATCCATCTAAGAATACTCGAACAAATACAGTAGAACGTGTTCGGACAATAGAACAATTGCGTGGATACGATGCTAAACTAAATCAGTATCGACTTGTTTGATAGACTGTGTCGTGTATGAGTTCTTTCGGGTCGAATTGTTTAACACTGAACTTATCGTGCCGGCCGAAATGACCGGTTCCACAATTTTTAATTTGAAATTGTTAATTTTCTTTTTGTTTAATTTGTTTGTTTAATGACGCATCTGCATTATTAGCGATCACTTGTGGGATTACAGTTGTAGAATTACATATAGATGTAATATATAAAATAGATTTTGCATTAAATTATTACATTATCTTCTTAATCTAGATTCCTTAAATTACTATATAATTTCGCTAAACGGTTTCTTCTAAATATGACATAACTTTTGCTGTTTCTTTACAGTTGTCCAAACATTCTTTGATGATATCGGGCATTTTTAATTTTTTTCTGATATTGTTGTACGTTGGAAATTCTATTAGGATGTGCTTAACTGTAAGCTTAGTGTTAGAGTTGATACAAAGAGGTTTATCTGTTTCGGAGAGTACGTAATGATGGATTATTTTAGTATGTCCCATTCTTAGTCGGGATTGTACAACTTGTTTCCTTCTTGTTAAATATACTGCGGGTTGGTAGAGAATATATTTTCCCTGAGTTCATGTAGAAGAATGAGATTTTAATGTATCCATTCTTGATTTCACGTATGCCAAATATTTTTTGTTAAGAGTTTCTGTGCATCTTCAAATGGGATTTCAATGTACCTTAGATCTATATTCACCTCGTTTTTATTTCCTGAAATTTCAATATTATCGAGTTTTCTTCCACAAAGAGTTATATCATGGTATAATTCGTTTCGTAAACCACTGATTCGATAGTTAGAATTGAAAGGGTTTTTTATTTTCTCAATTTTTTCTTTTTCAATTTTTATGTTACTAGTTGCAAGAAGAACAGTGCAGATGCTACAAGATTTCATTGAAAGTGCAATGGGAAATTTATACTTGATTTTTCTGTCATTAATAACAGCTCCAGTAATTGTTACGTCGTCATTTACTTTAATAAACGTATGATTATATAGTCTCTAAGTAGATTAATTATGATTTGTGAGAGAAGCGGCAGTGATCTCCGTTTAACATTCGGAAAGGGGACGTCCAATTCTTTGAGAATTTTGTCTATTCTGGCGGTGAGAAGAATGCCATTTTTTGCAGCAGAATTCTTTAACAGCTAAAGTTGTTTTGAAGTAAACGGCAATTATATAACATCTTCTATAATAAGGTAAAAGAATTCTGTGTACATCGAGGAAATTATAAGAATTCAGGAAGCTTATAACGTTCCAAGAGACCGGAGTCATCCAGCTTAACTCGGCCCGAATTCTTTCAATTTTCTTACTAAATCCGAGATTTCTACTTTCGTGGAGAGTAAGACCTTTGCAAATTTTTCTATTACAGGGAAACGTCCACATCTTTGCAAAACCGTAGCCAGTGATCTCGAACATTACGGTCCTTTATCTCCATTCGAATTCCTGACCGAATCGCTTGTCTATCTAAAACGTCCTCGTCTAAAAGCTACCGCAGGAAAAGGATAGATTCAGATCAGCTGCAGAATTACGGTCCTAAGACGCCTACAAGCACTTTGATTTAGTGCCCCGATATTTTTACGAGGGTCGCGATATTTTTACCACCTTCGGTATTAACTTTCTTGGGTCATTCTCAACTGACCACCGTGCGCCTTTACTAGCAGAACGGCTTCGAAATTGCCTCTCGCTGCGGAAAAATACTCTGCAGGGCCATCCGTGGAGTGCCTTTGGACTTTATTACTCGGAATTCGATGCAAATTTTTACCTCTATTCCTAGGAAGGTGATCCTTTTACGATTTTCCATACTGTGACCAAAACGGCAAGCAGTTAATGGTGTTCTTTGCTGCATCTACTCGAATGATCTTCAAACAGATATATGCAAGATGTGCACTAGTCCTGCTAACAAGACACAGAATTGATGTAAACTGGAAGGCAGGAAAATTATTTTTTGCGAACGAAGTGAGTTTAACTGTTGCGTATTAGATTATTACTGATTATTATTGTGTTGTACAAACAGTTGGATCTTCTCAATTTATCCATTTTTGATCTCATTATGTTGCCAAAGTTTTCTTAGGCGGCCATACTACCCTCACTTTTGTAAAAGTTCAGAAAATTATTAAAGATTCAATCGTTCTTGTTTCTCCCCATTTTAATATGATTTCAATTATGACATGTGAAAAAACGCGTACCATTAGAATTATCAAACTCTGTCATATTATTTCGAACATTTAGAACTATTGCAGTAGCTTTCAGGTTACGCGAAAAAAATCTGTAATTCTTTTCACGATTTAAAATTCAGAAAAATATAAATAACGATTCAGATTTCACGGGGAAATATAAAACTGGCACGAAAGTTTTCTCTGCCGGAACGCTTCAATATTTAGCAGGTTTCGTGTGGTCTTTTTTGCGAGAACCGTCGTATTTGTTCGGATGCAACATCAGATACAGATATCAACGTGCAGCAGTGTCGGCGGAGGAATAAATAACGGGCGCGACGAACGGGAAACGCGATAGAACATTATTTAACGTTAAACGGAGATCGGGTCAAGGATAGATGGGCACATGAAAA
The DNA here is from genome assembly GCA_028455555.1 of Augochlorella aurata. NCBI lineage: Eukaryota > Metazoa > Arthropoda > Insecta > Hymenoptera > Halictidae > Augochlorella > Augochlorella aurata. The sequence continues at coordinate 18,103,990 of CM052164.1, forward strand.
CCAGCCGGTGGGCCACGCGTTCTCGCCGTTCGCCGTGGTAACGAGAATTCGACGGCCGCGTTGAAAAGGATGGGAAAATTGCGGCTCCGCGAGGGAAATATGCTCGACCGCGAACCGATAAAGCAATTCGGGACACGATTCAGCGGAACAATCGCGGCTGCGAAAGCTGGCGCAAACGTTTCCATCGTACAGCCTGCTGGCTTGGCTACGAACCGATCCCGATCCGATCATCTCACGTTTGTTTATCCCGTCGACGATTGAATAATTGTTGAATCCGTGAAACGCGTGCCTCGAGGCGCGACTCGAGGCTTCTTGGCAAATTGTTTTAAAACGAAGAGGGAGGGGGAGGGGATGTAAACATTGAATCGTAATCTTAATACTGAGATCTTCGAGCACAGAACGAGACTGGTATGCGGTAGAACCCCTTCCATGCGAATTGTTCAAGGAAAAGCAAGCTTTACTGAATTCTATAATAGTACATGTCGCCTTACATTGATTTACTTATGTATACAATCTGTTTTGATAATAATAAATTCGGGGACCGGAAGATCAGATAATAAATAATATTATAGATACTAGATTAGATATTACATATTGGATATTAGATATCAGGTATTAGATATTAGATTAGACTAGATATTAGATAATAGATTAAATAGTAGTTAATTTTATTAACCTGTTAACCGGGGAATTAACTTTTATGCTATCTATTCACGTCTTTTCTTCGCAATAAGAAGCTATTTATATTATCAAGCTTGAAGTAATAAAAATCGCTTTCCACTTGTTGATTATTCAATTTGACGGAATATTTTATTACATGTTTAGAAAATATATAAATCAAATATTTTCAATGTACGAAGGATTATTTAAACAAATTGAAATAATTATTTCGCGGTTGTTGAAAATACATATATGCTATGTTATCTGTTATACAGTTTTCTTTAGTATATCCCGACACCCCTGGTCTACTATATATAAAAAACGTTACAGTGGTGTTTGCGTATAAACGACGTAAAATGTAACGCACTCTTAATTATGTACTTTTTCAAATTTCCATGACAAAAAGAAAGGCCATTCAAATTGTCTTCCTATTACGTTGAAATATTTTGTCGAATCTAATTGATAGGTTAACCCTTTACATTCGCCTTAGAGTCCCGATTAAAAATAGTATTAAATTTACTTATATTTATAAAGACTGTGAAAACTGTGCGTGTCAATGAATTATACAAAATGGAAATGCTGTGGGTCGGATAACATGTTTTGGATTTCGAATTAAAATAATTTCGTACGTAAACGGTTATGTTGGTGCATAAATGATCGTCGTTTTCGTCGCTTCAACATTTGCTGTCTATTTTGACGTAAATTGTTATTTGAATGCGTTCACATGTTTTACCATCGTTACACGCGCAGATTGGCTGTCTACTCGCGCAAATGATTGTTGCTTTCATCGTTTTGTGATCATCAAAATTGCAGAAATTGCTTGTAACGATAATCGAAGTAGTTCGTCTGTAGCAGTAGTTTGTATAAGAGATAAAAGAAAACTATGCAAGTAGTATTATAAATAATGATTGCGTCAATAATATTATTAAGAACTTCATATTATGCGAACCGAAATATGCTGCGGTCTCATTCAACTCTAACTCAATTGTATTCATGACAACGGTAATTCGCAGTGGCGTTAATCGAAAAGTTTGAATATGCCAGTAGTTGAATTACCACATAACTGAAATACAATGTGACCAAATGGCATAACTGAGTTACAATATAATTCAATCAGCATAAATGTAGGATCGATACGCGTTTGGCAGTCTTGCAATCATTAAATAAAGTTTCAATTTCAAAAAGTTCTCGAACGGAAATCGGTGGCATTTCGTAGCAATTTGACAAATTCGAAAAATTTTAGGAAAACGGTGCGAGCCGGCTGAATTCTATCGCTGGTTAAATCGGACTCCTCTGGAAAATTTGTTCGAATTAAATCGGCGCCCGGGTGCAGTTAATATGCACCCAGTGACGGGGACGTATTATCTGCGCGGAGCCTGTGGTCAAGGACGGTAGCAATTTCGTTTTTACGAAAATGCCACCCGTTCCAGCGGATTCGCTGTGGAAACCAAATGTATCCGTGGGATAAAAAGAGAGGCTGGAATATGGCAACCGATAAAGCAAGTCGGGGCCACATGGTATCGCGAACAAAAGAGTCTGATTTTTTATTCGATGCTTTGCACGAGACGGAGCCATTTCCGAACGAATGTGGAAAAACAATGCGAATCCTTCGGCGCGACATTTTCCCCGAAAAATGTCGCGCAAACGCGAATTCTATACTATGCGAGTGAATTGCACAGTGATTGCAAAAGTTAATAATTTTTCTGCTTCCGACAAAATTGCAACTCTAAAGCCACTGTGCGAATATTCTCGGTTAAGGTCGGTTTACATTGACGAGCAGCGATATTGCGGTGGATACAGTCTGTGGATCGTAAAATATATCATAGTCGTCCCAAGTTAAGTGCAAAATCATAAACATTGCATTTTACGGCCACAGATTCGTTTGTCATATCTTTCAGATCCAAATTGAGTGTGCAACATTATTGCGACAGTTGTTTACTTCTTTCCTTCCTTGTTTTCTAATTCATGCGTGACTTATGCACTCAAATTTTAATACGAAGTTTGAAACTTTATGAATGAATGTAGCAGCTTGCTCTGAAGAAGTATGCGTTTCCTTATTGCATACATGCATATCTTCATCATTTTCTTTCTTATCGCCATCAAAAAGACTTAAGAAATGATACAAAATTCAGAATTTATATAAAACATAAAAACAAATGTAAAAATCATTAATTATTACTAAATACAAAAATCATTGACTAGATATTCCATAGTGATTGACCCTTCTATTAAGACAGTCATAAAAACACTCCATGATCATTTCTGACATACAAAATAATTTATTTATCAATAAAAACTTGTATCAATACAATTTCACTAATATACATGAAGAATAGTTTTAAATACTTACCAATACTGGCAATGGCACTATGCAAATCGATCACTGAATAAATACCGTCATAACCTCAAATTAGTTATTGCCCTACACTAGTCGATCACTATGAAGAAAGAAGATTCTGATGACAATTCTTGATTCCCCTTATATTTTCAAAAATATCGAGATTTTTTAGTCAAACAACTCCGTTTTGTAAACTTTGAAGCATACATTATATTATACATACAGTGACGGACATACACTTACGTACAGTTAGTGAAATTAAATATTATTGATTGCGAATTTATATAATACATGAAGTATATAAAAATCAATTAAAATTCTTACAAGCTGATTATATACATACGAGAGCGACAAAATGGTTTTTCCTAATTTACTATAATTAAAATGTTTCTTGCATTTTCATGCGTATATCTCAAATTTTCTACGGACACATACTTGAGTATATATTGAAATTTCTGTATTTTCACAAGTCTGTTTGAATAGAGATATTTCTTATTTCTAGTTACAACAGCTCACCATCGCGGCAAAGATTCGATAAGTTTTGCATATTTACCAGCTAGTAGAAATTCTATACGCAGCTGTCAGTAGAAACAGTATTCCCGGCAATACGAACAGCATTTCAAAAAGTGTTTAACTCTTTCAGCCTTGCGTGAACGCCGGTGGGAACCAACCCTTAGGCGTCGCAATTTATCGCGGTCGCCGCGTCGGAAGTGTTAAGCCCTCCTTTCATCGTACTTCGAGTCGCATGATTTTTCCGCTTTCCATCCCGTTGCAACGGTATTACGATCCGGAGCTTGTCTGGCTAATGGCGAGGATATTTCACTCTCGCGAAAGCTCGGAACTCGTCTCGCTACAATTTGCCCGATAATTTTTCGTGCCTTTGCCAGCTAGCTCTGCGAAGCAAATGCGAGATCCAAAAATACTGGTATTTTGTGCGTCTCTCCTACGCGTCTGATGCTCGTTAAAGCTTATATTTCGACAGTCTGACACCGTGACGATTTGCATTCTTTGTATCGATGTTCCGTTTCTCTGACAACGATGCTTTTCCGTTGCTGATGATCCAGAACGCTATCTCATGCATTGATACGATGTCATCTGCGAAATTGCCTCTGGTAGCATCCTTGCTGCAGGATATCGAATTACGCAAACGTTTGGCACTACTGTTCGCGGAAGTTGAGTTGCGAATAACACAATTAATGGCGTACGTATCATATAGTTCTTTGTACGTTAATGGCAAATATTATGCCATATTTTCATGAAGTATATCACAGTTAAGTTTCTTCCGGCTCTTTCAATTATATTTTTATCAACTCGACTAACTTTGATCATTCATTCGCATACATTATGCGCTTCGTAATTATACATCAATCTGATCTGAGGTGTAAAAACAGGCTCCCATAAAAGAAGCAGGTAAAGAAGAAACGACCCGTAGCGTCGCGGACCGTCTTCAATCCGGGAACAATCGTCTTTTTAACTGCCAAAGAAAATTCCCCTCAAGTAGCGGCGTATTCGTCCACGGCTCGGACGAGCAAAATTACCCTCCATTAACTAATTACCCGCTGAAGAGACCAACCATTCGGCTGAACAATTTAACGGGGCTAGTATCAAACAATTGCGAAATAATACATCCCGTTCGGGATGCTCGGTGGCTGGTTTTAGACGAACAACGCTGGAGCCGCCGTCGTGTCGATATTATACGATAAATGACTTCTGTCTCGGCTCTCCGAAATCAATTTAAAAGTTCCGTACTATTTTCCGCGAGAAGCAAAAGGAGAAACACTGATAGAATAAATGCTGGGACGGGGTGGTTTTCGCGAGATTTCGCAGGAAATAGGAACTTGTTCAGGCATTAGATCGTAGGTGAGCTGTGACTGTATAAATTGGCACATAGGGTTTCGTGTTGTATGACCTAGATTATTGTAATGATATAATTGAAGGACGATTTATGGAAAACGAACGTGTGTTTGTAACAGCTTCTGATTTTGATCTCTATCGCTGAGTCTGTGTCATGACTGCATTAGATAGGATGATCGAAATTGATACTGACTGCAAAATGTGTTTATAGTAACAACTTTTGATTTGAATACGTACTGGCAACGGTTTATAGTGGTACTTGTTTCCAAAAGGTTGGTCAAAATGCAACTTTCAAAGTTTGACGTTTAAAGCGTCAAGTAGGGATCATGAATGCGGTCCGTGGATAATGTTGAAGGTGTTGAAATTAATTGATTTTATATTCCAATTATATAATTATAACGATATCTCAGAAAATTATTAATACAGATAACCCTCTTATAACACGGTAGATAGGTTCCCATAAAATGCCATGTTCTGTGAAACCGTGTTATACGAGACCCATAGATTAAAAATACTAATTACTGACTTACTGATTAAAAATGAACATTTCTTTTTCAATTCCGTATAAGCAACTTATTTTTTATTAAAAATATAACTGTACGTATAACACGAGACGAAAAAAGACAAAAAATAATATTTTCATTAATGTAACCTTAATTTAATTAATTTTTTTCCTCATCACTGCTCAGTACAATCAAACGAAAACTTTTTTTCGGTTAAACGATATCACCTTCACTTTCTGAACATTCTTTTTCATTTAGGTCTTTTGCACCTTCTATGCTCTAAAAAATCTGTAATTTTAGTTTGATTGTTGGTTCTTACAAGATAATTGTTTTCGTAGTATGCCGATAAACAATTTTGCAGCTCCCTTTTGAATTTTCATCTTCTTTCAGCGGAAGATATTATTTTATGGTAATTTAGTTTTTAAATATGTTACACGGAAATCATGTCATCCAGTGCTGTAGAAGTGCAGTGCCGTACAAAGGTTTTCGCAATTCTCTTATCGTATGGTTCCTGCAATTTATCCCATTGTGTTAAAACGGGACCGTGTTATAGGATGCCGTGTGCTAAGAGGGCTACCTGTATTCCCAAAAAATAAGTGAAAAGCAATGCTTACAGCTTCCAGTTTGAATTTTGCATTTTTAATAACGTACTCAAATTCGAAGACATAGAAATACTGATTTTCATGAAAATCGTACGAAGTTATGAATTGTGGCCAACTTTTTGGGAAAAGGTAGCACTGAGCGTCTTAGCTTCGCGAGGAGACGCTAATAGGATTCTGGGGCTCCGCAACAGGAAAGTGCAGTTGGTTAAATTCCTTGAGCTACATCAAATAGAACGATCCCGATTAGTTGAACAAAATGAACAAACTTCTGTTCCTGAGACATTTTCCAATTTAAATTCGTCCTAACAGTGCAACAGCATTGAAAGGTCCGTTCCTACGCTCCATCCTCTAAAACGGTAATCTGTCTTTTCGAGGGTGGAATGTACTTAACGAAATCTCGGTATTCTCTTTTTGCTTGCAGAGAAGTTCGCGGCCCTGCAGAACCCGGGAAGCCGAGGGAACCGAGGCAACGGATGGAGGACGCATCGCTGGAATCAAAGCAACTGCAGGCCCAGCAACAGATCCGCCAGACAATCGTCCTACTTTCGCGGCGCGTTAAATCTCTTCTGCTGCACCGCGAGAACCAACTATGTTTGAACCGATCGGCGCGTCGACCGTTTGCCCGCCAATAGAACGCGAAACTCGTTTCCTTCGACGCGATCGTCGAAACTTAATCGGGTGCTTTCGGTTCAACTTTTACTCGAACGAATCGATCCTCTAACGAACAAACTCCTAAAGTGCAGTGTTCGTTCACTGTCGTCATTCAGGACATGTAATGGGGCCCTATCAAATCATAAGCACCGTTTCCTATTTTCTGGGGTAAAGAGGGGTCCTATTGGTTGCGCCGTGGTATGATAGGGTCCTAAAAGGGGGCATAATTTATGACGAGGGAATGTTGTGTTATGAAGTACTGAAAAGAAGAGTGGAGTGGGGCCTGAGTGGACGCTGAAAACATTTATTTTCGCTATTGGCTAAGGTGTCAACGTGTCGGATCTGGCCATACCTCCATTCTGGCACTTGCACCCTGTGAGACTTCTTCTCAGTTCTCCACAGCACATCCTTGGATACTCGAGCATCAGCTGAAGATACCATAAAGGAGGGCACGAGTGAGTGAGGACCGCATTATCTAGCGAGGTTGGGTAGAGAGCATGGCTAAGCAGAGTGGCTGGTTTGATGGAAAAGTCGGGAGAGGAGCAGTCAATAAAGGGCAAGCAGTGCTAAAAAGGGGGGGGGGACACGTGTCAAAGAAAAGCAAATATCGGTTGGCAAAGAGTAGGCTTTACTCGGTCCTAGGAGTACCTCCTTAGAACCTTCTACTCTGCTTTGTTAAGCTACTGATGACTTTAAAGAGGAAAAGAGGGGAGAGAAAACTGATCAATAAGAAGGGAACGACAGGAGAATAGTCGTTCTATCTCACCGTCTCCTCCCTGAAGCCATCTACCGAGGTGCCTGCTTAGTGGTCGCAGGGATGGGACCTTATAAACGCTGTTGAGAAACTTCCAAATCTTTTCTTTTCACAGCCCGATGACTACACATTATTATCTCGGTCATGATCCGTTCATCTGAACTGAATTTGTCTTTCAGCCAAATTGACACAATAGTGGAAAATTAATATGTTAAGAAAGTGATCAGTTTAATTTGTAAATTCTTTCTTTGACGAAGCGAAACACTGTGGTAAGACTAACTTTTCAGTGGACTTTCAAAATTGGTTTGAAAATGATCAGAATTTAATTAATGTAATCAATATTTATATTTATTGAATTGGTACGTGGAAGTCAATATTGTTCCTCAGAAAATTCGAATCTAACACTGAAGGGTTGGAATAAGATTTCGTAATGCATGAATTCGATAGGATGAGGGTTGTATCTGTAATGTTTACTGGACGATTCTTCGAGAGTTTCTCGTTTCGCTCGAAAGACACTAGGTTTCCGGGAAATGTTTCAGTTCATTTTAATGTTCTGTGATCGCGGTGAGTAAATTGAACTTCTTTAATTTCGTTACTATGTGCTACGGACACCTTAAGAAAGAGAACGAGACGAAGAAATACTAAAGAAAATCGTTCGTTGACGTTTGACACCCGCCTCGTTTTATAATCAAACGTAACGATCAGCTAGACGATTAGTTGACGGAAACCTGACGCAAGCTTTATTTAGGTCGTAAGTACAGATCTATAAATATATAAATATATGTATAAATAAATAAATAAATAAATAAATAAATAAATAAATAAATTAATGAATAAATAAATAAATAAATAAATAAATATATATATATATATACATATATACATACGTTTCAGTAAAACGAACATATTTTTTTAAAAGAAGAGTTTCATTTACTACGGAATCGTTCAGGGTTGAATTGACGCCACGCTGCGGATGTTTATGCAAATTACCATTTTTACAGACTGTTTTATACAAAATTTAGGTCGAAGTTGAATTCACATCAATAACTACAATTTATTCTGTAAGGCTCATTTGTATACGGCATTTGTGACGCATTTTTAAATGATTTATTTCTTCCATTCAACTTAAATTGTAAACGCATTGACGTCCGCAGTAGCATTATTGTATATTTTCCACCCTACGATCTGCATAATTAAATAAACGATATCAAAACGTATTTATGGGAGAAGAGCGGATCGATGTTAGGTATCATTTCTATCGATGTAACATCATTTGATCGTCTAAGTGTAGGTTGAAATCGTATTTCGATACTGTTTCACGTTCACGTTTAGTTTCGCCATTATTTCAATATTGATACTATATATTTATTTTACAAATCATGTTCCCCCGGGATCACAAAGCTTTCCCTAATTAACCCGCTAAATTAGCGTTACAGTCCAATCTCAATACTATTATGTTACACTTTCTAATTATTAGTTTCTTTTCGTTCCGTTTACCTATGGGCATTCCTCACGTTCTGTGAAACGGTGAAATGATTGTTAATGTGAAATAAATGCAAACACAATCCCTATCGCATCTGTAACAACACTCTTAGCGATTGAGAATTTTCAGTATTAACGCAACAAATGCTATAAGATCGATCAAACTGACTTACTCAATACAATATTCATTCTCTTATACAGCTACACTCGCAGACTGAAAAGGCGTGGAATTAATATAAATTGAATTGTCGATTATTCATATTTTGTTCCATAACCCCCGTCAGTGACTCAATTTACCAACGTATAAATAGTCAACATTGTAAATTTCTTCTTTGAAAATGAAATGCTAAGGGAAGGTGCGATAAGCGTAAAATGAGATATGTATGCATATTGGTTTAGTATACGTCGCACAGTTTTGTTAACTAAAGTCGATGTTTCCGTTGTTAGTACGTGACAAAATTACTTGCCATTTTTTAGCGAGAAGGCTGCGTGACCTGGGCGAAAAGTCACGTAGAAAGGGCCGAGCACGGAGAGAGTGTTAATGCATAATTAATTAACATCGGAAGTACACGATCTCAAACTTTGAGCGCACACGGTTTAAAGTATTACAGGAAAGTAGATCACTAAATGCCAATCAAATAAATGTTAACAAGTCGAGTATTGTCGTAAGTGGACCAACACGAAGACGCGTCTCGTTCGTTTGTGATGACAGCGAAGTACCTTAAGGAAGGTAACACGTTTAGCACGTTCGAAAAGAGGCAATTTTCAGGACACCTTTGTAGAAAAAACTAGCGCGTCCCTTATTCTAACTTTTCAGATTTATAATTTACTTTTACTTATTAACTATAGATTTATTATTATTTATTCTTACACGTTTTGAAAAGTGGAAAATATTATTTCGTAAAGAAATATTGTAAGTAATGATCGCAAAATTAATGCAACTGAATCTCACCTTGCATTGAAACTTTAGACACGCATTCTAAAAATATAGTATTATTGTTTCACGTAAAGAAAAATCAATTTGTCAGTTAGTTACACGAGCTGCCTTCCTTAAATTTTCCCATCGAGGACCAACATAGATTTATTTTTTTGTTCGTAGCACCGTCGACGAAGAAAATTCGTTTCTGAGTCTTCGAGGATGAACCTGTAACGAATTAAATCTGTATAAACTCTTTGCAGTCTAGTTCTAATATTTACTCGATCGAAACTCTGATGGAAGAACGTGCTTCGCTCGAATCGCAAGCGAACGAGACAGTTCTATACATGGTTTATTTTAGGATTAAGTATTATCGAATATATTACAGCGTATGAATGTTGCGAAAATTAAGAGATAAATGTGTGTGGGTGACTAGACTAATACATA
>CM052164.1:18120393-18178763 GCA_028455555.1 Augochlorella aurata
AATTTACAGACAAGCTTTTTTATTCAAGCTTATATTTTAATTGAAAACGTGTGAAGTTTGAGTATACGTCTTGTCATTGTTACAAAATAATATACATTTGCCACGTTTTAGAATCGGTAATTCTAGTGTTAATGCCATTGTATCCGCTAGTTGATATTTAAAAATTTGTATTTTTCGCGGGTCCTTCATCGCAATTACCATAATCTTTCAAGCTTCTCCTCCGTATTCACTTTCTCTCGTATCCTTCGACAAATGCTTCGACTATAGACTTTGATTTTCAACAGACTCCGATTCTCGGCTATACTGTGCAATATAGGCGACCAATGTTTGAAACCCACATGGTCCACGCAGAATCGTAAACACTTTCCTCTAAAACGAGCTTGTATGGCGCGCAGTGGTTTCAACGACTTTTGCGCACACAATACCTTGTTGGAGAAGGTTAAGATTACACAATAATTGTAAGGGCGGGAGGGGGCGGGAGGGGCCGGGAGGAGACACCAAACCTATGGTACGCTAGAACCAGAAGCAGTCTGGGACATTGAAAGGATTCCATTAGGGTGTCTTCCTACTTTAGTGACACGAAAAAGATGTATTTTCATAGCACTTTCAAGAGCGTGCTAAATGTATAAAATAGGTCAGCAACGTGTTACCACGAGGTCCTATAGGTTTGAGGTCAAGAAAATTGGAGGAATAAAACGTTTACTCTAAACTTAATGTTTAATTAATGTAATGAGTAGGCGAGAATACTATTTTGGAAGTATTATGCTTGAACAAATTCAACGAATAATCCAGCAATTTCGTTTTCTACGAAAAGGATTGAAGAATCAAGAAATATTTTCTTGCTGTTCTGTCAATATTTGACTGCTCTCTATGAAATTGTTTAGAAATGAAATTTGATTAGCCAAAAAAGCGACGAACCGTCACATAAAAGCGACAAGAGAAACGGAAATTCTTGCTTGTATAGGAAAATCTTTGATTTTTGTTATTAGCGTTAAAAGTAGGAAGACTTAAAAATATGGACTCTAATTATAGTTAGTAGCTTATACTAATAGTGGTCGTGATAAGTGCGTTTTAAAATTCCATTCAAAACTATATTTACGTGTTAGAGCTCGAACGATAGGGTGAAATAATCGTAACAATAATGAAATTATATGCAATGTGTACGATCAGTTAAAGTTTAATTGTTAAACTATAAACTATGTTACTGTAGGTAGAATTTTTGTTACTTGCTCGTTGACGAACCTTATATAACCAACCAAACTGTCTGTGATTCTTTTTCCTCGGATCTTTGATATTCCGCATTATGTTTTAAGTTTCATGTACCGTGCTCATCGATTCTCCGACTTGTCAACGGCAGATTTCATCGCCCGTTGAGACGTACGTACGTTATTTAAATAATACAAATAAAAATTCAAAACGTCACGTAACATTAAAACACATCGAAAACTGACACTGTTAGAATACTGAAACACAAGGGAACATTTGCCTACTACTTTTCTCCTTACGGTTGATACTTCGCGCTACTGGAAAATTCGATTCGATGGATACTATTTCGATAACCGAAACTCCCATGAGTTATTTCTCCCTGGAACAGTCAAAAATTCTTAACAAAAGTAAGAACAGAACGTTCTTAAATTTGAGACTTCATTAATAATGCGTCAATTATTATAGACGACAATTGTATATCAGAATTATATATGTATATTTCATGTGTACATTAATTGATATTTTATACTAAATTTACAAATAGATAATTTGAACTTACTGCTTATTATTTCTTAATCACTGCGTATTTATTACCTTACGTTTTGTCAAATAATAATATGCAGAGATAAAATAAACATTATTTTTCCTACAACTCAAAGTTTTATGCTAACTTTTCGTTAAATTTATGTCTCCGAGAATTCCTCACTATTTTCCTCCTTATTCAAACATTTCATTCATAGTTACTGATCTTCACCTAAATATCATATCATTTATTTGCCTCGAACATTGTGGTCAATATTTTCTCTGCAATAATTCAAACACCTAAAAATCCTGAAATCTAATAAATCCTAATTACTGGAACAACTTAAAGTTTTTAAAGTTAGGACGTAGTTAACCTGAAATCTTAGTTTATTATCTTAATTGCGACGGTTACGTTAAATTAAATCTATTTGATTTCGTAATTAATGTATTTTAATCTAACGCTATTTTAGTACACTAAAATTTCTTTAATATTGATTAATATATAAATGTCGACTTACTTCCTCGTATTATTACAATATTATAGATGGAATAGAAAGCAATGACGAAAACTATTATTTCATCAGCGATCTAATGATTCGGAACACTAATGCATGAAAATTTATATCCTCAGTCATTTATCAATTCTTTTACATTTATTTGTTCTCATAGTGATAATCCCGCTTTAATTTTGATATGCTACAGCACTGAGGTTTTCTCCTCGTCATATTAATTTTCCTACAACCTTTCGGGATCGTAATGACCACGTTGTCGATCGTGTCAATCGCATTGTATTAAAATTAATTAATGAAATAATGTTCCTGCGAAATTAGAATCGTAATTATGTGCATACGTATTTACGAAGTTAAATGGTAAATAGTTCGATAAATGTTAACACAACTTACAATCAGTAATCGGGGAGCAAGCAGCAATTTAAACAGTCTTAGATGTAAACAATCGACATACATTTTTCCTGCCATTATAACCAACTGGACATGCCTTTTTTGTTGTTTCAAAATACAACGAACTCTTTTCATTTGTCCGCTTCGAACGAAACTGCGTTTCTTTGGATTTCTCAATGAAACACGATCGCAGCGAATCAATCAACTGATACACCAGTTTTTTGAGACTTTAGTTAAATCTGTTTGGTTTTCTTGTCTGCGTCAATGTGTTTCAGGAACTATTCACTTCCCAAGCACGGTGTTATCGAAATATTCGTAAACAAATGATAACATTCGAAAATAAGGGACAAAATAATCTTTAAATGTCGTGGAATACAAGAATTAAATAAATAAGTTTTGCTCGTCAGACAACTTGTTGTCCTAAGCGTGTGAAATTATAAATCTGTCTTAAGTGAATGCGAATGTATTATCTTGTACGAAGGTAGGTAAGCAGACGAAATATTTTCGCTTTGTTTATCAGCTTTATTTTACTGCTGAGATTAAATTCTCATTAAACACTTTAATATTGAGTTATATCATCGTTTTTGGCCTGTAGTCTTCGAAAGATGTTTTTAATTTCTTCAAGTTGTTCACGAATAGTTATAGTTTAACCAGTTCTTCTTATTATTGTTATCAGGAACGTTGCGAAAATGTTTGTTATCGATTTAATAAATCGAAATTTAATGAAATATGCTTTAATGGCGTAGCTTCTGTAGCTGTGCTATTTTAGAATTGCGTCATAATGTTTAGAAGTAGTAATGATAAATATGTCAATATTTTACAACGAACGCTATTAGCAATCTTATATGAACATTGTTGTATTTACATGGTCGACTGTTTGCAACTTTGTAATATTTTTAATTTAAAATATCTTCAGATCGAGAGGTAACGCACACATATAGATTCGTAATTAAATATTTCTGAATTGAAAATGTTCAATTTCGCTTTGCAAATCCTGGTGTTTGTTCTTACATTTATAACGTTGAAATCGAAGGATACTGCTTATCACTTCCTATTCTACAAGCGTACGACCATAGTTACAAAACGACCGAAGCCACTTTGTAGTTCGAAAAAAACATTTGTGTATCTCCATAGGTCACAGCGATTTTTTTTTAAATAATCAACGAAAACCAAGTCCATGACAATTAATCACATGCTAGAACCAACACGATAAACATAGGGTCTATTATTAGCCAACTCCGCTGACTTTCTATTACAGGTCTGGCACTGCATTTATGCATCTGGAGATGTGCACTGCTAAAAAGGTGTGAAACGCCACGTCTCTTTTTTCTATGAGCTACCGAGAGAAACAATTACGAACAGACGATAAGCTCTGTATGGCAAAAGCAATTTACGTCAAGGAAACAGAAGCGCCCACGTTCAAATAATCGCTTTATATTGCCGCGGTCTCTGTGTAAACTGGCAATTAAAATTGTTAGATCTTCTTTATATTTGCCATGCGTAAATTCTAGATACGTCCTATTCTCTTTGACTATCACCGAGCATACATTTTCGTTGTCACAGGTTGCCTTTCATTTAGGACAAAAATGCTCTCTGATTACCAATTTTAATCACATATTTCTACGTATTTGTTACTACATTAACTAATGCGTAATTATGACGGCCAATTGTGATTGTCCTTACGGGTTGCTTTGCTTGGGACAGCCCATAAATTTCTTAGAATTATTACACTGTAACCAACAGAATTATTCTTTTGTTGCAAGAATATTTTGTATAAAAAAATAATTTTACGAGGAACAAATATACAAATATTGAATTAATATAATTTTATATGAATATCACATTTCATATGGCAAATGATCATGAGTTAGTATACAATGTTACTGTCGCACAGTTAATGGCACAAGTAATTTTGTATGGTGAATTTTCGAGTCATTCGAGTTTCAGTAATTCATTTATACTGTAAGTTATGAGATTAAAATAACTAAAAACTGCTTAGCGCATCAGAAGATTGAAGAAGAACGAGCGATAGTCTAACTTATCGGATACTTAATAGTTAACCTTCTTCAATATTAAACTTTCTGGTATTTTTTTAAGTTTTTGAATATTTGAGCATTTTTTTTGTTAAATAGTAGTATTTTAGTGTTTTCTGTTGTTGCACGCTTACGTTTCCGTGGCAACAAATATTTGAATTTTCAAATAGTTGAAAGTTTAGTTTTTCGAACCTTCAAACTAGATAAATTTTAAAATTGAAGTGCATCGTGTATTATTTCAGCCTAACACCATGTTCAGTGTGTGGACTGCCTTGTGAGTATAAAGATTCGAGTTTATTTTCTGCTTCTACTTTGTTGATTCGTCGAAAATAAACGGATCCGACGAGTAACAGTGCGTTGTTCACAATTCAGATAGCATACCACATTATTAGCCTTCCAAATCAAATGATACTTTCAAGGTAATTCTACTGAATGTTTCATAACGTGTTGTTCAGCATCGAGATGCAAACTTGTCACGTGTCGTGGCGCATCGTCAGTATCGTCTCAATTACAATAATCCACCGAAAGCATTGTTTTAACTTCCAAAATTTTCATCGATGCAACTTATCATTATTCGTTATTGCAATGTTTCTCGGAACGCTATTAGGTTTTTCTCAGAAATTCAATTTTTATATGGATCGTGGTCGTAACGTCCACTAAACAATCAGTATACACATATTAGTATTTTACATCCATCAAAAGTACCATTTAAATCCTAAAATCTCCAACTGTGGGGCTTATAATACGTAACTGCTATTTAAACGACTACATATTTGGCTTCTCGTGTACTCTAATTGTTATTAAAACTTTCAGTGAAAGATCAACCTAACTTATTATAACTCTTCCATCCAAATTATGATTATTCATCGAGAGTGCCGTTTACGTCCTAAAATCTATAGCGTTGAAACTCGCAAGTATAATATTATTTTGAACGACATTAAACATTTGTTAACAGTTTAACATTGATTCCAAGCATTATTATAATTTTAATAGAATTTTAATTTTATTAGAATTTTTACTTTTTAACTGTGATTTTATAGTAAAATATCATTTGGCTCGTAAAACCTGCAAGTTTGAAGCTCACGATTATAATATTTCCTTGATGGTATTAAATATTTACCGAGCATTGGCCTCTAAAAGTGTTACAATTCTCCCAAAATATTCAGTTCACATTACAATTTCTAATGTCTGATTATTGTAACTATCATTTAGCTCTTGAAACCTACCAGTATAATATGATTCTCCGACATTATCAGAATTTTCAGTAATAACTAGTTCGTATTAGAATTTTCACAATATATTTATAACGTTTTCTAGAATTTCATTATTTACGTACTTAGAAATACAGTTTGTGCATTTGTCATATCACTATGTATATTTGAAATTGAACCTTAATTATTTTTTATGTAAAGTACACTTTTATAGACGTTCTTTTACTTATTAGTCGAAAATGCGCAATTCCGACGCAATTATTTTAATACTATTTAGACATTCACAACAGACAAATGCCAAAAAAATTTCGATCATCTACATGCATTTTTTACTTGCAACCAAAGTTCCTTTTTGTCATAAATAATCACCACGGATAGCCAAAAAAGAAATATTACTACTTCACAATGATTACTTGTATATACAGAACAATTACAAATTAATTCCTCTTAGCAATTTCATTTTTCGATTAAATTCTTTGAGACTGATGCTCCGTTTAAATAGAAATGAATTTTCGCTGGATGACATCCTTTCAAATGAATTGTTTGATAAAGTTGTTATTTTGGATAAAAAGTTATTGGCGCGAGCGTCAATGTACTGGTCACGCTGTTTGACGCGACGTGAACGTAATAATAATTATCGATACCTTCGTCAAACAATCGGCGATCTCTCGTGACAAATAAAATATTTGGCGAGGCAATCGGAAGGAAGAAGGGGGCGGAGGGGGCATCTCGATCCCCGCGCCGTCCTTCTGCCGCGAAATCGCAATCTTTAGTCAGTGGTTTCGAGGCCAGCATGCCATCTACAACTGGGCCTAGCTTTATTAAAACATTGCGCACATCTCGGAGCACTGTGTCGCCTAACAATGGATCGACAGTCGCACGGGTATTCGTCGGTTCGTCAGTGAAAATATCGCCGATACGTCCTGTTCTTGTCCGGTCGTGACCGTGCAACTAACTCGCGTCGCGTTGTCGGTACAGTGATCTTGTGCAGCCACCGTACACGGACAACCATCATTTTCCTCCATCCGAGGCCACGATTTTCAAAATGGTAACGTCGATTCCTGAGAACACCTGCCACGAACACGAGATTCATTCGCGTAATTAATAATGGAACGATCTGTTCTTTACTTCTTAATTGTTCAAGGCATCGAGCTTTTGTGGCAAACTATATTCATTTGCGAAGACTCTATGTATAGCGACAGCCAATTTGAAATAACAAGAGACGCGCACTTGTAGCTCGTGCAAAAAAACTAAATATGTCACTCGCATTGACTGCTCGGTCGTTCCAGTGCCAATGAAGGTGACAGATACTGGCGCTATAAACTGCCGATCGCGAGCCAGCAATATCGCGGACGTTAATGGCTGGGTTATATTAGGATATGTTAAAACCAGATACCCAAGGTGACAACAGATCATCGCTTTTTAGGCTTGTAAGAAGCAGTTGCAAAAAGTTGCTCCGAAATGCAGATAACGTATTAATAAGAGAGACCTTCGCGAATTTTGTCCGTGATCGAACTAGGTCTCATGTTGCATAGTTGTTTTTGTGAAAATTAAGCAAACGAGTGTTTCGAATACTGCTTTAATAAATTTTTATGCAACTTGAAATTCTATTTTAGTGGTGTTTTGTAAACGATAGACGAAGAAAAATCGACGGTTTGGAAAGTAGCGAAGTTAAAGTCAGTTGCATTATTCAAAATGACGGAGTTCTGAGTGCAAAGATAATTTATTTCATTACCTAATTGACACGACACAATGTTTTATATGCTGAAAGCTTCTTTCGAAATTTACACTTTTGAAAATACTGTAATACGATACTTGGTACAATAAGCTTAAGCCTCGTAAACGCCATGACTGTCTAAACAATTCAAGATTTCAATCAGGTAATTTCCAAGATCTAAATTTGACGCTAAGATTAATCACCATCAATTTCAAGTGAGAAAACAATTCTTCGACTCAATCAGAAAATCCGGCGATTGTTCGCCCATGAATGCAGATGCAATCAAAGCCGTAGGTAATCAATCAGACGTTCGAGCAAACGATTAAACGCAGTCATTAGTTACGTAAGAAATAAAATCTAAAGTCGTTGAATAAGGGCATCATATTCAAAATTTCTATGGCTAGTTAAGACTGTAATTATTACATACGATGAATTGGAATAAGCCATTAGAATAAAACGAATGAGGTCGTAAAGAGACAATTATTGTATTCAATAATTATTCGGTTGTAATTATAGTTCCTCGCAAATGTTCCAATGGTCGATCGTTTCACGAATGAATTCTCTGTCTGATGTAATGTGAACATGATCGAATAGAATGCTTTGTCGATGGAAGTCAACGATGCCTCAAAACTTCGTTCGCCTTCGAGGCACTCGATATATTTCATTGACGGATTTGCGTGTTTACGATCGACTGATAGGTGTTTGTGTTTCTGTACTCGTTTCTGGGAACGATGTTTCCACGACACGCGTACGTAGCAAGGGATGTTTACAGTCGAGCAGGTGTAATCTTCTCTCTGTGATACGCCGTCCAGAGCGAGCGGAGAAATTCCGCGCGAAACAAGGACACCCCGGTTCTATCTCGAGGTTTTATCTGAACTTGAGATCGCGGAGTTCGCGGATCCGAGGTGAGAATTCTCGGCTTCAGATACGACGTAAGGCAATTTGAATTACGTGGAAGACACTCACGGCCGACGCGATAAGATAAAGCGAATGACGGAGAAGCGTTGTCGTGGGTTGAACGCATGCCACGCAATTTCCAATGTTACGTGTATGCACTACCGGGTCATTTATCAATTTTCAGTAGTAGATCTTCACCAGACCAAAACCAAACGCGTCTTTCCACTTGCAGAGAATTGCTGCATTGGTTACTTCCCTCGAACACTTCATGACGATCTCAAAGAAAATCTGTTAAGTATCAAAATTAGCCCTTCCTTTTAAGTTGAAATCAAATTTTGTTGATATCAATATTTAAGCATTGAAGTTAACATAGATATTTTTTGATAAATATATGCATTTTTCTTCTAATTAAATATATTTGTTTTTTCCTCTTTAGGATAATTTAGTCATGTAGACATAATTCGTGAGTTAGAAAAAGAATGTGCACTTATTATGTAATTTTTCATAACTACTTATTTGGTTCTGTCTGAATGATGGTTATGCTTCAGATCTATTGGTTAAATATGAACATTAAATTCTTGAAAGCAAGTTGTCCATGCAGTAAATTTATCACTTCATATCTCAACTTAAACAACTTTTTTTAAGTAGAAGATTCTGCCACACTTGCAAATTCTTTGCATCTTATGATAGTTTCAAATTACCAAATTCTATCGCATAATTAATATTTCAATGTCGCTATTGACGTATGTACATTTCATTTTCATGAAATAAAAGTAGCTTTGATTAATATTATAGGAATAATTTTCTGCGAAAAGAGTTCTTCAGCACTTATTAGTCAGCCATGATTAATGCTACCGATCGGGTTTCATTCATTCTTGGAAATTTTCAAGAAAAATTTACAGGATGGCCTGAACGAGTTCCAAAAAGAAGACTTGAATATTAACAAGCATAATGTATTACACTACACGTCTTCGTCAATGACACATCATAATCACTTCACTACCGAAAAATATGTAAATCGAATTCGTCGGGATGTTGCAATACCCGCAAATACTTTAACTCTGAGTTTTCGTGACACGATTAATTTGCACATAATAGCTGGTCGTTTCTCCTCGGTCAACGGGACCGCAGCATTCAACAGTATTTATAACTTTGCAGTATGATTGTCACCGTTTGTGTCACTTCCTCGCAGGAACGCTTCCTGCACCATCTCTGAAACTCGTCTAGATGGCATTGAATCGGGACGTTCAACTTTTCCATGCCGCGCAACAGATACATTGAAATCACATTGCGCGTTTATTATGCAAGTCGCGATGCATTTCCCATTGCAAATCTATATTCGTCGTTATTATGTTGGTTCGGAGGAAATTCAGAGAGATAACCCGACACATTGTCGATTCGTTGGAATCCGCTAGTTGAAAGCAACGTCTGAACGTTACTTATTCACTGATTTCTTCTTTCCAAAATCGATCTTTCATTTGAGTAGCGAATCCTATTTATGCGCGACTCTTCGTTACTTTCTTCCAGCTGTTTGCAATTAGTTTGCATTTCCGAACGCGAAAACAAAGAGCAGCATGTACCATTCTAAATTAAAATGATAAAAGACTTGAATTTATTTATGAACTTATAATGAATTGAATTCATTAATTTATTACTGTATCGTATTACTGTCATTTGTCATGGTGTATTACTTTCATTACAAAGGAGCACGGGTTATTCCTGTTAAGTCTCAATCGCCAGGACTGCATTACTTTCACTGTTTCAAGAACAGGCCGATTCTAATTGAAACTTGCGTAGATTCTAGTGTTTGTTCGATCATATTTAAATTTAAGTTATTAAATATAGTTACAGTGACGCAATGAGAGGCAACAATCGTTGGAATACAATAGCACACGGATCTACGAGTCTTATTCCTCTCTATCTGCGTCGTTAACTTGTGAAGGTACGCTTTATTATCATGAAACGTCGTCGTGTCATAACACTAAACGTATCGGCACTTTACGTATACCTATTCTCACCATAAGGGATGATTTTTGTAGAGGCGATTTTCAGAAATAAATTCTTAATTTAGTAAAGGAAATCATTCGCAACGGAACTCCTGATTTCTAATATAATAATCAGACATATGTTTTTATTCTTATATCACTGGTTTCTCCTTCCTTTTAAAGTAAATTTTGGAAGGGGTTATTTGACCCCCGCTTGGTACGTTCAGTGTTAATGCTGTTATGCAAAAGGGAATTAACATTGATGTCTTGCAGAAATTAGTCGACGAGCTTTCGACTATGTGGAAAAAGACTCAAGGATATTGCGCGAAGTGAAACCCTGCTTCTAGAATGGGATGCAAGTATAGTATGCTGGAGTGCTTAAAGGATAAAGGGGATGCAGAAAAGAGCAGATCGTTGGAAACTTTGGCCGAGGGACATCATGCTACTAAAGGTAAGTTTCCTATGAATTAATATTTTTCTTGCGCCTGAAATTTCTCGTCATATTTTTAATCTAAACTTTGTGCGAAACCTTGCATATGACTTTCATCTAATGCCTGCAATTAAATAATAGGAACATTTATATTGTCTTATTTAAAACCTGTTTAATACGATGCATTTGACTTTTGTGGAGGAGATTATTCTGGCGATTCTTTTCACCCTTAATCAAATCTTTTTATGAACTATTCATACTTTCAATAACTTCGATACATTGATCTTTTGGACAGTTTAAATCATGAAAATTGTTTCTTGTTATAACAAATTTATCTCTACAGTTGATCCCTCATTATTCGATGTACTATATTCTATACTGTATTTTGTCCTAATTTTATATAGGCAAAAGCTGAAAACACTTTCCAAAAATATTAAAATACTTCTAGGAAAATATGGTTTTGTTATTTTAACGTATTCTGTTCAATTAAATCATGTCTCCAGTCATCCATGCTATTTTTCCCTCCAATGTCACCCGCTCGAAATGATCAAAAATACATTCGCTAAACATCAATCTGCATTATCATCCTTACAAATCGTAATCTCAATTTTTCTTGTTCACATATTCGATGCTTTAAAGTTCAGAATCTAACCTGCTGCCTATTAATTTTCTCGAGATATTTGTTTGTTTCACTGTGAATCATTCTTCTGCGCTACCAACTTCCTTAATCTACATGCATCTCGATTATCAGTTCCAATTTAAAATCTCATTTGCTCCCACGAACCATTTAAACCAAACAAACCGAGGAACACGTGTTTACTGGATGAAATTTCGCGTTCGAATTTCACGCCGCGTCGTCGCTCCGGTAATCCTTTAAACCGTCTACTCATATCAGATCGAATCACTGCGTACACCGACAGTACGTTTATCATCAACTTTTCATTTGCTTTATTTTAAATGTAAACAAGAATTAACCAAATTAAGTAAATGTAAACCAAGCAATATTTAATGTTTTCGGGAAGATAAATAATTTTTTGACATTTTTACATTTTTATAATAAGTATCAATTTAATTATTCATCTATTCTTTTTCTTAATTAAATTTCGATAACGAATTGACAATGAAAATTACTTTATCCTAAATCTAATCAATGACTCCGATATTATATTAAGAACTTTAAGTCTTGTATCTCCCAATGACAAACGAGTGATTTCGAATATAGTGTTACTCCATGAATTCATCAATTATAAAAGTATATAGAGCTGGTAAATCAAATTGGTAATTATCATCAAATTAAACTTATTAGGAAAATCAAATTATTTCGTGACAGCTCCGAGACATTTAATTGAAGTCACTTTACTTTCAATATCTTTTAATAGAATTAAAATCCCGATGTAATTTAATAACAACGTGGATTTTCCCCGTGTATTTTAAAGTGACTAAGATCGTTAATTTCAAGCTATTTAACTAATGCGGCGATTAATAATAAGTGATTTAAATAGATTGCAAACATTTTCAGTGACGTCCGAGTTTTACAA
This sequence comes from Augochlorella aurata, assembly GCA_028455555.1. Lineage (NCBI taxonomy): Eukaryota > Metazoa > Arthropoda > Insecta > Hymenoptera > Halictidae > Augochlorella > Augochlorella aurata. Next base: position 18,132,832 of record CM052164.1, read on the forward strand.
GCTGCACAACACAGAAATAAATCAATAGCAATAAACAGTTAGATATCATATCGTAGTAATAAATCAATTACTACGTATTCCTGGCCACGTGTGCGTTCAGCAGTAGCTCGAGTAACCAATAATAGTTGTCATTTATTAAACAGTGTCGGAGCTAGAAACGTGGAAATTTTGCGTGTGATTTTGGTGCAATCAAACTATATATGCAATATCTATTACCGATGTAAATTTCATTATGTAAAAGAAACTTGGCACAGTGCTAATCGTTTTGGTAAACAAATTGATCTATTTTCTATTTCATTAACCAACTGAAACATATATGTATATATTACAAGTTCGGTTTATGTGTTTTCTGTCAGTCGTATAAATTGCGTACAATTTCGAAATTTGATGTTTTCAAATCGAATGAGTTCATATACCAGAACCTGTGGAATCATATTTATTATAATATATTTGAAATAACGAATTTCGTAGGGATAATTAGATTGCAGAATAGTTGAAACACCGGTGACCACGATAAATCATGTTTCTCTGGTTTTAGTATCATTAATGCAATTGTTTTTGCTTTTATGAAAATTTTTCCGGTTGATTTTTGACATTTAACGCGTTAATAAAGTAGGGTTTTAACAAGATGGTCTAATCAGGTTCAAAACCAATTTTTACAGGGAGAATGTAATATAGTTATGAGTTGCGTACTTTCTTAACACTTTATTTACCGGCAGTTTTTAAATAGCTCTTTTATAATAGAAGCCAAAGAGTTTAGAATTTCTTTAAAAAATTGTTAAGCAGCTACAATAATCTCCTTTATAAATCATGGCATCATTTAGATGAATATAATGTAACAAGTTCTTCTGAATTTATTATTTAAAAGAAAATTATCGATCTTTTCTCAGACACAGTGCAGCATTTATATAACTTACGATAAATAAAGTGTTAAGACTCGTGAGATATGCATTGTATCAGTATAATTGAACGAGATAGCCTATTTGCATAATTCTATGAAATAGTACTATTCCGTCTTAGGTATATTATTCTACGGTTGGGCACATTCCTGATGTAAGGCATCATGTAGTCAGAATCTTAACCAGCTCTGAACATGTTCAAGGAGGTAAGAAGGGGACGACCGGCGGACTCATGCTCTTCGCGTACGATTTCTGTCGAGTGGGAAAGCGGATTCGTCGGATTTCACCCGGCGGGTATTAATCGAGTAATAAAAATAAATTGCAGCCGGCCTGGGGCGTTGCTGCGTCACTGATGCCTGCGTTTCGCAAAGGAGAGTACACTTCGGGCGAACACTGATTCTCCTTGACCTAGTCTACGCCTCTGACCGCATCGTGTAATCTTGACTCGAGTGAACCGTCCGCGACGTGAATTAATTGGACGTAGGCTAGAGCCTTTAAAAACCAGCAGCCGGCTCTATCGGTTCTCAATCGCCACGGCCCGAACACAATGTTGCGAATCCGCTGTTTACGCATCTACTATGATCCTGCGTGTCAAGGACCAATAGAGACAACACACCACGGCCTGAGGTGATTTACGACAAGGTCGTAGAAACCCATTCGAAAATTTACTTGCTAATCTTCCGTAATCTAGAATATTTTTCTTTTTCTAAGAGGAAACTATCTCTTTATAAGAATAGCCGCCCTAAGTCTATAGTTAAATATTGTTCGCGATCACTAATTTCATCAAAATTTGAAATTTTTGCTCCTGATAATGTCATCACCTGAAATTAAATTTAACTTTTCATTGTCCCTTTGTGTTTTATGTTCTTTGCAATTTGAATGATTCTTGCCAGAAATTTTTGCCAATCCAACGATTACAAACGAACGACGTAGTGGCTATTTGACGATTGAAGTATCAAGCTTGTAAGCGTCCATTTAAATTTATTAGGTGATTGTCAAGGTTATAAGCTATATGTGCTTAATTGATCACCACGTAAAGATTTCTTTCTTACGATGATTGTATTTAGAAAAATGCGTTTTACGGTGTATCCAATTCGTAAATCTCGAAATAGAAAGTTTGATTAACATCGTCCAGTATTTTCAAAACTGAAATCTCCACTACTTTCACGGTAATAGTTTTGTATGATGAGGAATTCTATATTTTACGAATATTTTCCAATGCCTGAGAAATAGTTGACAGAATCACTATGCCGTACCAACTCAGTCGTCCCATACTAGTAGGCTCATCATTCAGTTCAGCATTCATCAACTTCCAAACATTTCACTTTCAAAATGTCTCACCTACATTCGCAGGGGTACTGTATCGATCGGATCAATATACTCTCACGTGTACAGTAGAAAGTCTCCATTATTCAGAGCACTGGTTCCACGTTCTTTAACGATAACAAAGAGGCTATTCTACCTTTCGCTCATAATTTTGCACGAACTTTGACCTCAACAAAATTCCTGACATCTTTCGTGATAGATTCAAATTACTCACAATCCGTCAACAATAGAATTGAGAAGACATTACAACGAAAACCACCGTTTAATATCATAATATTAAATTGTCTTGTACAGTTATGGTATACACTCTAACATTTTTCAAAATCATCGAAACAATGTCACTGCAGATTTTAGAGCCTCGAAAAACAATATTGTTCTACCTGAACTTTTTACGTTATGGAGACATTCTTTACAGTTGTAAAATTTAGCACAACAATCTGTTTAATAAATATCTGTAGAAACAATCGGAAAACGAGAATCATTCACAATTGAAATTGTTGCTTCATTCTCCTCATTACGATCTGAACAATCTGTTTTGTACTCGATTGTATGAAACCTCGTACAACAACAACATTTTCCAAATATTTTATACTAATATAGCTTTTATTATATTAATATAGAATCATTAAGAGCAATGAGATCATTACCACAATTTCTCGAATTACGATGAATCTCTTCGATAATAGTAATTTAAATGTCTAGAGACTTCGATATACTTCTCACATGGTTTCATCACCTCTTTCTTTGTAATAACAATCTGCAGTAGTAATCTAAAGAATCATTCAATCCAATCGAAAGGATTGCTTCACTTTCCTCATTCACTTTCCTCATTCAAAACATCATCGAGAAATTTTACATTCAAATTATAGGAACTATTAACATCAGAGACACTATTTTTTGAAAAACAATTAACAACATTCCGCAATGTCTACAGTTTCAGATTAAATTTTCAAAATGTCCTAAATATTCACTGATGCAAATTTACCATACCCTGTACTTCAACAGCAGTAGTAATCGGAAGAATTCGTTCAACTCAATTGGAATAACTGCATCCACTTTTCTCATGAACTATCTAGATCACGTAGTAATTTGTTTTGTTCTAGATTGTTTTAAACAGTGAATTACCTCGTATAATAACAGCGTGTGGATCCGGTATTCTCAAAAACCTTTTGAATCTTTTGCATTAACATGAATGTGAAATAGTCGTGAAAAAGCATTAGGAGGTAATACAATCTTATACCATTATTACACCAAAATTATGGTCTGATTTTCTAAATACTTCTCAACAAAATAAGCGTAGCATATTAATTTGTCAAATAACGACTTTTACCAATATCGAAATAATTTATTGAATTCAAGTGATACTATTGTTTCATACTCTCTACGAGTCATGCGGACTTATCTCTTAAATTCATCATATCTTTTTAATATCTTCAAATCTCTCACATATTGAACCATCCATTTTTCTACACCAAAATAATATGCCTCGACACTTCTAAAAATGCTCTAAATAATTACAATCAATTTCTCATAGCCTCTGATCGGTAAACCAAAGAACTGCGACTTCAATTTCTTAAATCCAGCACATATTTGCAGGCCATAGTATAATTTCGATTTTCAGTATCAGATATTGAAATAACGCGGTCACGCGACGCTTTCTTTTCATCTCGGAACGGCCCTCCCGACAGGCGTCCCTAATTGCGAGATTTTGTTCGACAGCGAGTTCGTTTGAGCGTATCTCGTTTAACAAGCCTGTAGTCATTGTATTTGGAGTTTCTCCGACGACCCTATCTCTGGGGCCACTCGCACGCGAGTAGAATTTTAAGTTGCACAATTCGGTTCCGCCGACCAGTCGCTGTCTTTGAGCCTCTCGCAACGCATCGTACACTGTGCGTGCCCGATCTATCACCACCTTCGCGCCCGTGATTTTAATATTTAACGTGCACCGTTCGCAGGCTTACACCGTTAAGCGTATACCTGATACTGTTATTCCCAGTAGTTGGTGACGTGCTTCATAGAACAAGCGGTCCGTGTCACTCGAACAGTGATCGTTAGAATGAATAGTCTCACGAGTGCATCGTTTACAGTGCAGATGAAAATCCTTGATGAAAACAGTGACAATTATCACAACAAACGTTCAACTGAATTTCTTGACGCGTAGTACACAACTCGGGACTCTCGTGAACTATCGACTGTCAGTGAAAGAAAAATTTTAAACTTTGGATTTTCATTGGTCACGTTGTCTAAACATAAAACTTAGTTATTTCATACTCGAGTCAAAAAAGGACCGAATGTTGGTTAATTTCGCATCGCGTTGCACAGTGTATTCACGTTGGACGTATGTTTCCATTATTTCCGAAGCACTATTTCTATATAATCGGAGCGATATGAAGAAACGATTGGCCAAACATCGATGTGCATTGCTGTTTTGAGAAGCGTCCACAAATTCATTTATGGCATCCCCTCCGAACAAATATTTCTTTCCCAGCGAAGATGAAGAACCTCTGCAGGACACGTTGTTCGGCAACGGTGGGTACAGCAGAAGAGTTTGCAGGTTTAACTAAATATAATTTTCCTGACTCATTGGTTTCCGTTCTACATCGGAGTGAAAATTCTTTCATGTTGTCGCGTCGCGAAATTTCGTCGATCGTAAAACGTTAACGACCTCCACGGTAATACCGATGCTGTCGTTGATCGCTAAGTTTACGGCGGTGTCAAAATCTTTTTATAAGATCAATGGACTCGTCAGTGACTTTATTGTGTAACTCGAAAATGGTGAAGGCAGGAGGTCCGTTTATGCGGTGCTCGTAATTGCGAAAGGTCGGCCGAAAATGCTGCGAGATCTCCGGAACGTATTTTGCTCTGTTGTCCCTGCGGTGATCGGTATGTCCAATTAAGGTGGTCCACTTTCCATCGATTATGTTTAAATTTAAATCGGACAATGAACACCGGATGATATTGCTGTGAAAGGTTATTTTCTCGGTCTTTTTCGAGTTAATAATATTTTTCAATTTCGAATTCGTATGAAAACATGTAGTTTCTTCAAAGATTCCTATTATACGGATTTTCTTGGTGTTACGAGGTAAAGCCATCGTATCTTCGAAGAAATAATAGATGAGAATAATTTAAAGTTAAGAAGCTAAAACTTTTTTGTCATAACGAGTCGAGCTTTGTCAAATTTTGCAGTGGAATAAAATTCAATGTAATTACAATTATTTTTGATAGATCGGCTGCTTAAACTTTGTCATTATATTTTTGTATAAAAAGAACCTTCATCCAATTTGATAAAATGTTTACAAACATTAATTATATATCTTCCTCGTACGAACGATCCATTCGCATACATTTGATCTAACGAATTGTGTAGCGACCATCGATTTAATTTGTCTTCGTCATTCAAGATTAAAAGTTAAGTGCTACGGTAGATCACTCGGTAAACAAGTTTTAATTGCTGGTTTAGCAAGTCTCGATCCATTGACCCATATTTCTCGTAACGATGTAGTCTATTCGATTCTTAACGAGCCTCTATCTTTAATACCATGATATTGATTAATTGCTTGTACAACGAAAACTTACGAGATTAATCAAGCTTCTCAATGAAATTATGACTATGTTGCTTTGAAGGACGTGTACTACGTGAACTAATCTCTCATTACTGAGTGATGTTTATTGTTGATCTCCGATAGATTAATAATATATTGTATTTCATTTTCTTTTTGCTGTTCAAGGAAAAACGGAGTATGATAGCTTGGAAGAGAAGTCACCGTTCGACGAAACTTCCGCTGTGGATGATGATGACATTGACTGTTCGGTAGCGGTAAGCCATTTAAATAATACCGTTTATTCTCCAAATCAGTCAACATTTCGATCGAAACTTTGTTCACTCAAGATAATAATGTTATAAATTTATGTAACAAGGAAAATTTCACCATTAACAATGATAATTACATCATTTGCAAACACTTTCATACTCTATTAATGCGAAAGTGTTGACTTTATTTCAACGAAATTGGTCTCATAGTTTAATTTTATTAATTATTAGATCTTACGCATCTATGCAATTTTTAGTCATCTGACAAATTCACTTCATCCGACTGCTGGGAATTAGAAGCGTTACTATCAAGTATGTTATCGATAAATACCACTAATAGTGCGATTGTAACTATAGTACCGCATATTAACGATATCATTAAAATATCTATAAGTGGAATTTGAATTGAATGTGTGAAATATATATTCTATCTAGGGTACGTGTAGGGTAGATGCCTTTAAGCCAACGTTTGTTTAAGTCAATTTTCATTTAACGCGCTAAAAATATATTTCGATTTCTCAGACATTTCTATCTTTAGAAACAATTTTCTTCTCTAACAAAAATTAGCAATTTAATCATGTTTTTAATGAAGTAAGAAAAGGTGTTGTTCACTCTAATTTTGTGTCCTTCCAAAAGCTCTGCGCATAATTCTGTACCCTGTATTTCTGTATCTTATCATATTTCTGTGCTTGATCAAACTTCTGTGTCTATCTCTACCGTGCCCCCTATTTTTGCCTTATAGGTATATCCTGCAATTACTTTTAATAACGTTTCTTATCTGTTTTTCTTTTCTCATAATATTGCTTCCACAAAGTGAGATAAGTTCGATTACGCATCTAATACAAGAGAGCACTGAAATACTGTTCCAAAAACTAACCCTATTTCTGAATTTATTTAAAAAATATAAAAATATACATGATTACTGTTCTTTTTGATCGTTGTTAGTACTACATGAAACCCTCCTGATCTACGATATACGTTTTGTATGGCGTATATTTTCCAGCAAGCATTTCTTGCAATTTTTGGCGAAAAATACTGCTTAAACTCGTCAGGACTGCCGTATTATCAATTGAAAAATATTTACTACATTTTAATATATCAATAATGTAATACTTCTTTCTAAATCTTACATGTTGATAAGTAAATATGATAAAAAAATATAAGTCATCAATTTATATATAAAACTTTTCTTTTTATACTCGTTTTTATGTCCAGATACACAGAAATCGGGACATCTACCCTATACAATAAACTCGTACCCAACTGTCCTTCAGCTTTTAAACAAAAATGGACAATTTGGGAATAGGAGATACAATTATTCGAGCCTTTATTTATATTTGTTGGCTGTCGATGATCGTATCTCCTCTCCGAAATTCGTTGTATTTGACACAGCTAAAAGGGAAGTTTTATTCTATTTCAACTTTTTATCTACCTAGAGCTAATTTTAAAGACTTTCACCATTTTATTTTCACTATCTTCCGAATATCTCGTTTTGTCGTGTGCTTGAGAACACACAGATAAAGTTCGTACATACAGAGGTACCTTGCATACTTATTTTTCTCCGTCTCTTGTTCAGGATGCGGATAAAGCAATTCGGTAAAGCTATTCATTCTGAAAGGAGGTCTGGATGAATAGAGCCAAAATATAAAAGATGACCCATTTATTTTGTTCCCTTCTTAAGGCGAGAAGTACACAAAGAGTGGTTGAAAGTGCGCAGCGGTGGATTTTCAATTGAAAAGAATTGTTTTGAATTGCCCGACAAGAGAAGTTACGAAACAACTTTGAATGCAATTTGAACAATGTTTGTCTTTGGTGCAACTGCGAATGCATCTCTTTGCTCATGCAATAGTGAGATTTTAAGAAATTAAACCATCTCTTGAGTAGATTCTGTATTGTTAGGTGATGTTATAAACAAAAAATGATATTAATATTCGCGTTATAGTATCTACAAGACAAACTTGTAACGAATTCAATGAGCTTCATTCGAAATTTATTTTCTCGAAATTTATTTTTTCGAAATTTATTTTTTCGAAATTTATTTTTTTGAAATTTATTTTTTCGAAATTTATTTTTTCGAAATTTATTTTTTCGAAATTTAGAAAATGCGTTGTTCCAGGAAATATGCATTTGAAATTTTTAAGCTTGACATTTCGAACTCTGCGGGACTACATTAAGTGGTCTGTAACCTTGTCAATTTTCAAAATTCCGTAAAATTTTGCTAGTATATTTTTAACATATTGTACTTTTCATTTATGGAAAAGAGGCGATGTTTGGAATCCGTTAAATGAGAATCTATCTTTATGCAAAACTCTACTCTAATAAGGACTTATGTCGAACTTTTGAGAATCTTAAGAAGCTGATACTGCTTTTTAGACTGCAGGGCAATCAGGATTGGAGGGTTCCACCGCAAACGCGATTATTGAATGACCGCAGTGAGCAGCTGTTCGTGTGTATCGAGTTCTTATTTTCTAAAACATGGTAATCAAGTAGAAATGACTAAATTTCAACAAGGGTTTTCTCTTGCGAACTAAAGTGTCGCCTTAGTCGCCTAAATACAACAAATTGGTGAAGTACTAAACTGTACTTCTTGAAATTTCACGGATAACGACCACTCGATACCCGTGATGCAACGATAAATTTAATCTAATCTAATGGTAGTAGTAGTAGGTGCAACGTTTTAAAGATAAACAATGTGAAAATATTGTGTCCGTATCGCTATCTCAATTCTTACTAGCTGCAAGTACAGATAACATTCTGGAAACAGCGTTTCACTTTGCATTTTTGAGGCAAAACAAGTGACAATAGTATTTACACGTTTGTCGTTCAGAGATATGTTAAGAGTACTTATTTGAGAAAAATATTCTATGTAACTCCACATCCAACGTCTTTCCCAATCTTATTTTTTAACCCTTAGCTTTAATTCAATATTGTTTCACGCTGAGCACTTCACTGCCGAATCTATAATTACTAACACTCATTTGCAATGAGCGTTTGCTTTATTGACAATAGTATTTTCTATCTTATTGTCTATGTTTAACGTGTTCTCAGGTACTGTTCTTCTAAAACTTATATTTTATTCACTATTGTCACGAACTTTATCCGTTTTATCTTTCCTCTCCTTCTATTGCTGCTTTGAGTAATTTATTAAATATTTTTGTTGGATTCTTTTAATTATTCCCCGTTTAATATTTTTTCGTCGTAAGCTTGAAACAGTTTTATTATGCAAACCTTTATTTCGTTTTCTTGAATGAACAAATTTATTTCCATACTTTTTTCTCCACAACTTATTTTTTATCCAAACCTACTAAAACTGATATCGAATGCTTCTAATATTATTTTATATGCAATGCTTCAGTACTTCTCGTTGAATTTCTTGCGACTCGGAGCTACAAATACTGAACACTGTTTTCTCACGTATCGTATAAACTTGTTATGCGGTCTTCATAATCGAATTCTCGTCAGTTGACATTCTGTCTAACCTTTTCATAAACATCCTTGACCCGTGCTTTCAATTTCATATTCTGATTGATTAGTAATCACTTTCAATCCATTGTAATACAGAACTGACTTCAATTACATAACGAAGTCTACCACTTGGGGCCATTAAAGTCTCCTGATCAAAATGAAATTGTAGTCAACGACCTAATAAGCAAAGAACCTGTTGAATGAAAGTAAAGCGTACCAGTGGATGAGCATATTGTCGATCCAAGCTTTCTCAATTGGTCAGTTTGCTTTTATCTACGGTCTCCTGAAATTAAGTTCCGGAATTTCCACTTTCTCCCTCAATTATTTCCACAGGAGAAAGAAGCCTTTAGAGGCTGGGCAAATATTCCTATCAATTCATAAAAGGACAAAAAAAAATTGTAAGGACAGACCATATGCGGACACGAATCATATTTCTCTTTGTCACGAAATCCAGACCTACAATTAAACCTTACTGCACTAATAGAAAACACGTGCGTCATTCTCCAGATTCTCACAGAGCCTCGTGAAGAATTCATCGAGTGCTTTCATTGAAGTTTTCAAAGAGGGAAAGCGACGAGAGATTACCGTGAATTATAGTGCTGCTAAAGACCATACTGAGATATTCATGGTCTTGAACTCTTCTCGCGCACAGACATGCAAATAACCGTGTTTTTCTCACTGCTATTCTCGATACCGTCTATAGACAGGATATAAACTGCTGTCTATAGACGGTCTATAGACAAGACCGGACTGCAGCCAGAAAAGCCGGCGGAGCACTTAAGTTTGCTGTGACAAAAAGTTCGTTTTAGGAAGTCCCTTAATTGTTATATTAACACGTAGGCAACCGAATTGAGAGATCCCCCCGTTTGAAATTGAGCAATTCGATGACTGAATGGAGAAATTTTTGCGATAATCAACATTATAATTTCTTAATTTCATCATGATTTTTACAGTATACGAATGTTGAAGATGTAATTGATGCCATATAACTTTGCTCTGAAATTTTCATTTAATTGAATAAAATACTGCAATTTTATGAAACTTTTTAACTTTTTGGCGCGGTTGTCTAAGCGTTAAATTGGAGCAATTTCTGAAGCAGGAGATTTGAAAGAGATCTTTTTGGTCATGATTAAGTTTTCCATATTATAATTTATTGAAGTGTTGACTGAAGACGTTTAATTATCATTTTAACAATGACAATGTGCAAGCAGAATTTATCGGTATCTAGACATTCTAAAATATTCTAATAAATTCCAGAGGTCAACGCTGCTTTGTTGCGAGGCAAAAATTACGCGCTACTTAATTTTACTAATTCTTAATTTTACAAATAGTTTATCCGGCGATACTAAAAATCGTAATATAGTCCATTTATAATTATCTGCCTTGATATTTTGGGAATATAGTTAAAGAATGTATTTGGAAATATGTTTTTCTTCAGAAAACAATATTTCGTTTTTGAAGGAGGACGCGACAATCGATACTGAATTAATGTTTATTTTCGTAAAATCTTGATTCAGAAAGGCTTTATGACAATAGTAATATAACTAAATTTTTCTATGCCTGGATTTAATATATTATTCAAAAGTGTATTGGCGAAATATGCTTATTCTCGCAAACCAGTTTGCCTTTGCAAGCATTGGTTCTTTTTTATCCTGATGCGAATCAGAGAAATTACACAATAGAACCTTCACGTTTTTTATAACTTCGAAACACATAGTTTACAAATCATTGTGCCAAAAATAGAATTTCAAATATTTTCATGTTTAGAATTTGAGCATACGTGAGTTTACACGATGGTATTTCCCGTCCTGTAAACCTGTTTTGTCGTGTAAGAGATCAAGGGTGTAGGATTTATTCCCAGAAACTTAGTATTCTCTGTTCAACCACGATAAGGACATACGTTGAAGTAATTTTATCAAAGTTTTATCATGATTACCATTCATGAAACTTTCGACTCTATGAGATAAATATTTGTTAAACATTGTAGACCAGATTTTCCTTATGCAAAATATCAAACGTTTACTATATCTTCATTTGAAAAGTAATTTCGACGAATAATTTAATTTATAAATCATATATTTTAAAAGTTAACTCATTTTTAACTTCGCTAGACTGATAAAAAATGGATTAGATTTTTCTGTATGTTGTACAACCAGGTTTCACACCGTTGTAGCGTACGAATAGTTCTTTTCAAACCCAGTCCAATTTTCCTGACGATTTGTTTTAGTCAAAAGCAATATTCAAAAATTAGCGAAATACCTAATGTTACCTAATACAGAAAACTTCGCTAAAATAAGAATTATACTTCATGCTTTCGTCACGAAGTCCAATATTATTATCGTCAACTCACGGCCGAATAAGTTTTTATTGCATTGTTGCAAAAATTGTCTACTTCGCTCCGCTTTTACTTATGAAAGCCGGTTTCTTGATCACCGTATCTACCTGACGGAAAAATCTCGATAACGTATATTTATAATCAATTACCGTGACGTTTTATCGTTTGTTTATAGAATTGTCACTATCAATAGCTATTATATATATGTCGTTGATTTAACTTCCAGAATGGAGTTTCGTTATCGATAAAATAGCGAAAGGTAACGTCGCAGTGTGACGCGACCAATCAGTATCGCGTTGGATATTCCCGAGCCCTATCGTGTTCCACGAACTGATTGTACAAGTATAATTACTGCAAGGAGTTTTAACGATACATAGAACACTGTCGCCCTATTGCGACCGTGTCTAGCCGCAGTTCATAATGTTTACGCCGAAGACACAGGATAATTGACAGAAATTAATCTCGGTGGCAAGGTTCAATTAGGAATCAACCTCGGTGACTGCTTCATTGCCTGGCACAACTTATGCGCTACTTTGTGTCGAAAGAGTAAATCGATTCGGTGGAACGTTCTTTATCGATCACACTGATCAGGAAGTTTCTGAAGCAACTTTTGAGACGGTCGATTAATTAATAAGGATGGCGGAGAAAAGAAAATCCACGCAAGTGCGGATCTTCATTGACAAGAACATCGAATTCCAGCAGCAGAATTCTCCTTGGTCGAAACCATGGTATAACTGGATCTTGGAAGTAATGTGCGGCTCTGTTCGAAAAAAATGGCACGCCGGCAAAAGTAACAACATGAATGTTGAAGAGCCACCACCTCCGACGCTTGAGTTAGCCACACGGGTACGTGGTGTAAGCCGTCATCAGATTGATTAGTGGAAGAAAGTAATTTATCCGATCATTCGAACACGTGAACGGAAAGTTATTATTTGTATAACCGCCACGATTACGATTCTGTTCGACGTCGATTTATTATGCTATTTTGCTTTAATTTGCTTATTAGACAGTTTCCCAATAACTGCAAGATCTTCTTCGAGAAATTTTCCTGGCACATAATTTATTGCTTTTCTGCTACAAACAGGAATATTATTTCGAAAAAGTTTTTCATAATGTTACAAGACTAATTTTAAAAGAGTGGTTTTAGAAAATTTTGAAAAAAGTGGTTTTAGGAGATTTGTTGGTTACCCTCTTTCGTTGGGAAAGTTTCATCATTTTTCTCCTGTAATATAAGTGCAAAATGATTTATTAGCAGACATTCGAATATTAAATGTATCGTTAAAATACTGATATGAAATACTGATATATATATATATATATATATATATATATATATATATGGGCTTTAAAAAACTGCTATTAGATTTTTGAAGCATATATTTAAATATTATTTTAAACGAACTGTCTTTTATATACATATCATGATTCTCTTCCACTCCCTCTGAATCATTTGTTGTTATTTAAATATGATTATAACGTTCAAAAAACAATGTCAGAACTATCTTTCTTCACTAAATTAAAGCAATTTAGTTTTAGTACACTCAGTATTAAGTAATAGGTTTTAGTCAGTCTTACAGTACCAGTGCAAGTACAAGTTCATCTTCATAGGATGCTCGGCTAGTCCGATGATCTAACAAATCTTCGTCTTCGTTTCGATATTTGTGAATACGATGCATCTAACGCCAAAAAAGATACTCAAAACAATAACAAAAATCTGGAGTCGAAGTAGTATATTAATCAGAGAACAGTTACTGAAACAATCCTCTTTCTCATAGGTGAAAATGAATTATGCATAGATCAAAAATCAGTTTTATTCGACATTCAGGAATACACAGTGCTTACAGTTCGAAAGTTGATTTCTATTTTTGACAAAGAATTGAATACTTCAACGTTTTGAACGAAATTGAAAGTCTCGACCAGGACACACATCTGTAAAATTAATTTATCATCATTGCACACGCGTGTCCCTTGTTCGAGTCGTGTTCGTAACCAACACCGATAGTGATTTAAAATCATGTCGTTGTTGTTGGAACAACGCCACGTACTTGGAACGTTTCGTGCGCTCAGAGGAAATAAATCAAGGAGCAGTGAATCAATGTCACTTTTTGAAGATATGTCTTTACAAGATTGTTGTTATTTTCGTTATTTGTAAAAGTCGAAAATGAACCATTGAAGCACCGTCTGAATATCCGCGATCGAAAAACTATATAATCGAGGTGGTCATCACAGTTTCCTGTTCTCTAGAGAACTTCAGATCCTAGCGGATCAACTTGTCAGTATGTGATTCGTTTGTCTCTTTGCCATAGCATTAACATGCATAGGTTATACCGTCGAGCCCGAAGCTCTTTAGGTCAGGCACCGTAGTTAAATACGAATGCAAAGCGCGGAACTGCAGCATGCGAAAAATAAAAGTGTGAGGACATCACCGCGTGCACGACGACGAGCTAAATCTTATAAACAGGCCAGAGCAGATACACCGAGAAGTGACCCTGCAGAATTAGTAGGTTCTCCTCGCAACTGAATCGAAACTAGTAGGACTGGACTTGATAAAGCGTTTATCGTCCGCGAATAGCATAATTTCTCTAAGTCTATGAAAAAGACTACGCCACGATTATTGAAGAACGTTGTAATTGTAAATGTTTAAATCTCCTTAAATATTTAACTATTCGATAATTTGTATAACTTCTTTATTGTCTGACATTGAAATGTTTTCACGCTTTCATTAAGCTCAGTGGTATTCGTATATCGTTAATTAAAGAAAGAAATTATACACCAGAGCCAGTAAGGATGAGGTAGCCAGACAAATGATCTTGAGAATTTGAGTTACAACATTGTTTACGGGACATATTAATTCATCATTCATGAAAATAATCTGCTATTTATCTGGTAGCTAGCAAGTATGAGATTCTATAATCGTCTATATTATCTGAAAAATAAATGAAAAAATGTTTTCCTGAATTCCTGGAGCTTTTTCCCGTCGCTTAATTTCTTTTATCAAATTGTTTAGCAGAATCCAAAATTTCGAATGTGGAGTCTAGTCAATGACTTTCACAAATAAATTGTTGTCTGTTGCAGAGAGGGCCACAGGATATCGAAGATTACCCGTTAACAAACAGTGTTCCTAGTCTCGTAAAAGTAAGTAGACCACATGCTCCACGTTTCCGATCTATCGACTGGCAGTCGAACAAAGCCGATAGATAATACTGTTGACACACGTCGATTTATCGTGGCATTTATTATTTCTTTCGAATCGAACCCCTCGAACGTCAGATATTGTTGGTCTTCCCCAAAGATGATCAGCAAATGGATGTACTTGCTACCACTTCGAGGCGATTGGGGTGGAGCGTGTCGGTGGCGAAAGATAGGGAAAAGGCTGTGGAGTATTTCCAAAGTCGGGGTCACGAGCTAATAATCGTCGATCATCGAGGGCAACGCGCTGCAGAGGCTGACTCGATTTGTAGGTATGGCCAGAAAATCTTCTCTGAACGTCTACAACCTATTAAACGAACCACGATTTCTTGGAATAACGAACGTACAAATCGATTCGCATAACAAGCTATCTCGATTTCTCTTCAAGTTAGACAAAGATTGGAAAAGGAAGTTGAATGGTTCGAGGCCAAAAAACGAGGACTCTAAAAAGAATGGAGCAACTGTGAAAAGCAAATGCATCGTTGCACTTGCCATCCATTTTAAACCACTCAAGTTTTTCTCTGACAATTTTCTTTTTAATTCCAATGCGAATGAGAGTAGAAACATTCTATAGCATAAGGCAGGCGCCGGCAAACTTTCCTGGCTGCGGGTCAAAATCAACCAAAATCTGACTATTAAGATGATGTTTCGGATCAATGGTATTTTCATTTTGAATTAGTCGTTTAGCGAAGAATAAGAGAAATTTCATTGAGATAATAATTACAAGATGCTCTTAAACTTTCCAAACATTCCAAAAAATTCCAAATTATCATTCTAATTATTATTGTCAAATTATCGGGTCATAGGTTGCCGACACCTGGTATAAGGGATATGTAGGTTATATGGTCCATCATAAATCTCCAAGTAATAATACGAATAACTGAACATGTTACAAATTAGGTGTTCCATATTACCAATGTTTACCAAGGAAACGCTTATTAACTATTAGAAGATGTTATAAAAGGATCTGAATCTGCAAAATTCTTAAAATTCTAATAAAAACAAATTCTTTAATAGATCCGTCTGATTTTGATTCCAGGGCAATTAGGTCTAGTCCCGTTTACCACAATTCCGTGATCATAGCACTAGTAAAAAAATCGTAAGTGAACATGTTCATTAAAATTTGTCTCGCTGTTTCTACGTCAAATTATGACCGGTGTGGTTTGAGATGTTTGTTCTTGTGGGTTTCAACAGGTACTTCATGTATGGTGAGAAAGATAAAATCGTGGCACTTGATTTACTTGAGACAGGCTTCAACAGGGTAAGTTAAAGAGCTTTTTTACCGATAATTTCTCTTTTCCTTAATTCTCAATGCTTTTTTTATTTTTGGAGACCGAACAAAATATTCTTTGTACTCCAAAATATCTTTTCATTTTCGTTACTGAACCAACGATTGCAAAAATTCCATGAAAATCAAAGTAAATTATTTAATGAAACAAAAGCTGAAACTTTACGAATTACCACAACAATTTCTCGTTTCAACCTATTACATGTCGCTGATTTTGAAATTAAATACACCCGATCTATCGGCATAAAAATGAATTTCTATATCTGGATTATCAAATCGGAATTCGTAACTACCTTTTTTTCTGTTACCGTTTCGTTCGTTTTAGGCATTGATGGAGTGTTCCCACGAGGGAATATTAATCAACGAATTAGTGGGGATTTATACAAGCGCATTGCTGCCGAGGACTCAGCTCGCAGCAGCCAGTGCACTGTATCTAGCGCTCGACAGATGCCGTGATATGGTGCATGTGACCAATGATAAACACATTGTACAGGTAACGTGAGTAATTGTAAAAGTTATCGACTGCTACCTTGGAATTTTGTTGACGAAATAACTTGTGTCGTTGATGTCAAGTACTTAATCACGATTAGTATCAGAATACGTAATCTCCATTCCCATGAAATTGAGAACACCTAATCCTTTCGTATTCGAGTATTTGAATTCTTGATTACAACAGCACTTTAGCCATTCTAACAATCATTGTCATCTTTAAGTGCTTGTTACTGTATCCTCACTTCTATAAATGGAATTTCTTAAGTATCTATATTCTAATTGTCCTTTCCACTAAATTTTTCGATATTATTTAGTATTCATTACTATGGCACCCTAATTAATCACTGTATTTTTTATCAATCGATGGACTTTTCAACGCTTTTAGCGATTTAGATGTTTGTTACTGCTATAATCTTTTTATTTATTAGTGGTCCATATTTCGAACGATTTGACTAATTTTGTGAGTGTCTTGATTTAGTATTTTTCGTACGAGCTTTCACCTACGACTTAATCACAAATTCTGACGCTATATGTAATAAGTTACTGCTCGCTTGAGTATTCGTTGCAGTGATTATAATCTAGTTACTTTATCTTCAGAAAGAAAACTGTAATAAAATTTTCAATGACATTAAACATAGCAGATCAATTTTTTGTTGATTACAGTTCGTTAATAAAATCACCGAAAAATTACTGGGCTATAGAACAAGTGAGATGATGGGGATAAACATCAGGGAGTTAGTGCACTACGATAACTTCGTGGTCATGGAACAACAGATCGGCAGGGGCCGCGAGTTCGAAGGGAACATGAATTGCAGGCGGAAGAACAATCAAATGCTCACTATCAACTGCAGGGTGATACCTTTTTGCACAACACTAAAGTGAGTCGATTCAATTTTTACCATGAACTGATTCGAACGTTACGTCAATGAGTTAATCTATTTTCCCAAATTTCGTTAACATTTCTTCTTGCAGAAAACCGACACATTACATATACATATACGATACAACATATTTATCAGAAAATATCGACCCGCAGAGTCCAATGAGTCCATTTAACGTACCTATGCAACCACAGTACCCAAAAGTAGGATCCATACCTACAACACCAAGGAGGCCCTCGGATGTCAAGTCCAGCGTCACCGATGGTAATTCAATTTTGATTCTAAACTTTCACACAAAATATTGAATTCCTTCTGAAACATTCCTATGCATTGCCTCCTACAAAAATTTGTCTATGTAAACTCCTCAATCTATTGTATCATGATCGTTAATTTAACGTTTCCATTTATTAGCATGGACGTTGC
Source organism: Augochlorella aurata (assembly GCA_028455555.1). Classification (NCBI taxonomy): domain Eukaryota; kingdom Metazoa; phylum Arthropoda; class Insecta; order Hymenoptera; family Halictidae; genus Augochlorella; species Augochlorella aurata. The sequence continues at coordinate 18,150,941 of CM052164.1, forward strand.
TTAATGCAACAATGCCTCGTTTCCAAAATTATAATTTTTAGGAGTATGAGCTTGAATTGCTTGAATTACTCTAATTTTATGTGATCATCTTAGCTCTGTTCATTTCTATTTTATCAAAAATATTTCAAAATGCGACAAAAATGGTATTTGCTACACCGACAAACAAACTCTTCGAATTTCAATTGATTTAAAATGGATTATTTTCAAATTACGCTCTCCGGTGCATGTTTATTTCACTGTAAATATCTTTCAGTAAGTTGCGATATTGATCCCACGTTTGTTTTCTTAGAAACTAGGCTATCAGGAACATATTTATCTTTTTACATCATGTATTTTCTAAGTTGTCTATCACGGCCGTAAAAATGTCCAATCAGTAAACAGAAAACTGGGACAGCTATCACGATACCTTTAATGCAATTATATTTTGTAACAAATTTCACGGACTCTCAAAGCATTTTAATTACAGTACTCCATAATTGTGTTTTGATTTCAGAGTTTAGGCGAACCAGTTTGCAAAAATTGCATTCGATGCAATTGGAAGCGCCTATCACAAAAGTCATCATCCTTCTTTCCAACGTCATTACAGATTCTACGAGTCCTGAAACAGCAGCGCAAATCGACAAGGTATCGTTTCAATATTCTCTGTCGCTGCAAAAACATGAATTTTAAGCAACGAAGTTCTACAGAATTTTTAACAAATTCAATTTACAACTTTTTCATTCATTGAAAGTAATATTCGAAAATGTCTCGATTCTGATGTCCCTTTTTATTATGTATATTTTTCATTACGTAATTATTTTGTTACGGTTTTACATCACAGCCCATGTAATCATCAAAGCAACGTTTTCGGGAACAGTTCTCTTTCATCACATCGCTTATGCTTTCATAAGCAACACTATTAAGAACAAATACCTATTTACAGGAAATAAACAATATGCACATATTGAAATTTATCAATTTATCAGGCAATAGAGATGCTGAAAACCTCCGAATTGTACGCGCCGTATATCAAAGAGGACAGAAGTTATAAAGATCCCGTGGCGACAGATCTCGTCGGAGCTTTGCTCGCGGTGAGAACTAGTTAATTAATAATACCTTATGAAATTTATTAGAAAATTATTCGTGAACGTTTAGATTTTTATAAAATTTGTAAAACATGTAGTCACCGAGACGGCCATGGGAATCTAGGAGATCCTCGGCCGATTCGGAGCGGATATCGAATATACGAACTCTGACGACAGGGATGAGCAGTTCGCGAATGCAAATAAAAGGATTCAGAGGGCCTCAAGAGATCGCGGAAATACTCGACAGATGTTTAGAATGGAATTTCGACATATTCAAGCTCGAGGTTTTGACAGACAGGAGGTATTACGTTTAAAAATATTTCAAATTGAATATTTGCATTAACTCTCCACCTCCAGCCTCCGTACTTTGTTGGCACTCTCTCGTCGTTTAGGCTAGAATGATCAAAAAGCAAAACTCACGTGACTAGCCCTCGGACAGTGATGATTTTGATAACTGAGCACGCTTAAAATAATTTATAATTTTATTTGTCAATTTTTCTCAATGTAATTTTCAAGATATTTCTTCAAATTAAGTTTATCGAACCAACAGACAGAGGAAGAGAGAAATAGGGAAAATGTTATCAGATCTCATTGAAGTAAATGTTTGGATAGTTTATCTTAAAGATATTCTCTTTATCTATCTGATCTATTTGTTTCAGGCCGCTGCTTTTCCTAGGAATGACCATCATGAACCTGTACCAGGTGCCGGCAAGACTAAACTGCGACGAGAAAACTGTACAGAACTGGCTGACCGTGCTCGAAATGAATTACAGATCTCAAAACTCGTACCACAATTCGACTCATGCCGCGGATGTCCTCCAAGCTACCGCCAGATTCATGCAGTCTGAGAGAATACAACAGGTCTTAGAACCTTTGGACGAGGTGTCGGCTTTAATTGCGTCTGCTGCTCATGATGTGGACCATCCGGGCAAATCAAGGTATACTAAAGTTCGTTTTCTCTCAAAACTTCGACTCCGACAAAGATATTGAATATCTTTTCGTTCTCTATCTCCTACGATCTCGGGTCATCTTGGAACCTCAGATATATGTTATACTTGAATTGTTTGTGCATTAAATATTTTTAATTAACGTATATTATTCGATATATCGCTTGGAATCGTAAAATGTCATTATTGCCTCGTTTAGCCTCTATCACAAGTTACTCTTTTATTTTCTGCTATCATTTGACCTGATAAACATGGCGATAAACCTGATAAAATAAAACGTGAAACAGTAGAAACTGCACGTAGTATTTAATCTTGCAGCCGATCTTAACATTGCAATCGGAAAGATTAGTACAGTACCATGGCTTCAAATTATGTCACACAAGAAGGAACAATTCCCTCAGGGGAACTTGCTATTTCCATAAGTTCTTACGTTCGATAAAAAAATTAATTTTAAGTAAAGCTTTCTGGACGATTAAGTATTGTTATGGCCGAAGCCATAATCTTCATTCGAATGAATTAAAACAGTGAATACGATAAATCGTAGAATCTTTTCATTTCAAGAGTATATTTTTTAAATTTGTTCAAATGTATTCTGCAAAATTGATTTGTTCTCTAGACAAAGGTATACGAAAGTGAGCTTCTATCATCAAAATAGTTTTCAGTAAAGGCTCTAGTGATTTGTAACTGTTTCTGTAAATTCGAACTCATTGCAGCCAATTTCTCTGCAACGCTGACGACAAATTGGCAATACTTTACAACGATATATCTGTGCTTGAGTCACACCATGCAGCCCTGACGTTCAAGTTGACGTTATCGGATGACAAAGTGAATATATTTAAGGTAAAACGAAGATGGTGAGGCCAGGCTCACGAATTTATTGTTCGAAAATAGAAGACTGGAAATAGACACAATGGTGTGAACTCGCACGGTTGTTTTAGAATTTGGAACGGGACACCTACAAGCACGTTCGTCAAACGGTGGTAGACATGATCCTAGCGACAGAGATGACGAAACACTTTGAGCACTTGGCCAGATTTATGAACTTGTGCAGCTTGAAGGCTGGAGACCCGGCAGACGTAAGCTAATCGATATTACCTTTTAACAACAGAATTCTCTATTAATTTTTCACGTAATTCTGTTCTCACGTCGAATTAAAGACTCTCAGGTTATTACGTCGAATAATTCCTATACTTCTCAAAAATTATAGTTTTCTTTCCGACAAATATACAGCTTCCCAGCGCTCATAACATTATTTAACATCAACTAACTTATGTTTCGTACCTTGTTTTTGGAGGCACTTCGTGCAATTCTTTCTTTTTTAACGAATACACATTTTACCCAACAATTTCAGTATTAATTTCCTGAATTGGACGATATTCATTTAAAATCTTAGAGAAATTTTTTGAGCGCTTAAAGTTGAAGGTTTGGGACATTTACAATTTTTCTATCGTGACGAAATAATTATTTCGTGATTCTTAATTTAATGCTATTCTGGTAACCACATTAAAATTTTTAATAATTGTAAGTTCAGTTCTAACGAGAGATATTTTACTTAGACGTATAACACGAGTTTAAAGCTGAAATACGTATAGATTAATTATTTTCCTACTTCTAGGGAATAGTTTGCTAAACATTCTTAATTTATCGCTTGTACTTATTAGTAATCATCTCATATGTATATTTTTATCACTTGCCCTTTGTATCTTAACTTTACTCACAAACTAAATTGAACAATTTTTATTCAAAATCTGATTAGGCCAATGCTTGTTTAAAATCGAAGTGGAAGCCAGTAATTTTTATACTTCGATAAAATATCTTGTTGTTCTTGATGTTCTTAATTTCGTAGCCAGATTAAAATTTCTTATCGATCGCCCTTAACACGTTAAGTGCCGCAAATCAATCCCAAAAATTCCCACAAAGTCAAAGTAACTTCATTAACGAAACTGGTACCTGATAGTTAAAATTGATCACAGTGGAGGATATGTTAAACTCTTTTGCATTCTAAACATCCCACAAACGTTCAGTTTGACCAAATTACAATAAAAATGAATTTTGGAAACTAGTTAAAATTTAGGGTCACCCATACGCGACCGACGCGGCACTCGACGTGTTAGTGGTAGATAATAACCCTAAGCATCAATTATAATGAAGTGAAATTTCAACAAAGGGTTATATCGATTCCGTGGACATGACCGCGGTGCTGCAACCCGAGAATATAGCACTGGTCAAAAGGATGATGATCAAATGTGCGGACGTGTCGAACCCGACCAGACCAATGAAAGACTGTGTCGAGTGGACCAGGCGAATTGCAGAAGAATACTTTACTCAGGTAAAATTCACTTACTTAATATGATCGATGCATCTGGATCGGTTTCTTCATCAGCTTCCATTAATTCAACGATCTCCATGGATAAATAATCGTTCACAGTTTTAATCCCCCGTGTACGTTATGAAACAAAATTACAGTAAACGTATTCAGCTAACTTTGCAATGTCATCTTATCGTTCCCCCTTTGTTTCGAAAAAATAGATATATTTGTTCTCGTACGTCGCAAGATGAAAAAGCCTGTAATCTATTTTGAAAAACGTCTTGAATCTTCTTCGCAGACCGATCAGGAGAAGCAACTGAAACTGCCTGTTCTGATGCCGATGTTCGACAGGCAAACGTGCTCGATACCGAAATCGCAAATTGGTTTCATCGATTTCATCATCAACGACATGATCGAGGCTTGGGATGGTTCGTAGTCTAATCTTTTCACTGTTCACCCACTAGACTGCAGCTGTTTATGCATTAATGTCTCGTGTGAATTACTATCATATCGAATGATGTGCATATATACGAGAATTAATAATAGTTTTATTTATTTTATCTGCAAAGGATCTTTCATTGAATTAAGAGCGACGTTTTCTCTCATTTTAGTGTTTTAGAAATTAACGGAATGATCCTCAGTTTATTTCTTATTTTTAAAAGCCGTGTTAGTTACACAAATTGTTTTTGTTCCCACAGCATTTATCGACATGCCAGAAATGGTTGGATACATGAGACAAAATTACGAGAAATGGAAAGAATACAACGTAAGAGTATGTTTGTTTCATTTCAACTGTTTTTTGTTTGTAACTTCATGACACTTTTTTTTTCTTTTTGGGTTTAATATATAAACAGGAAAAGGGTGTAACGACCTTGCAAGACATCGAGAAACTGCAGATGCTTCCTGAACTACACATCCACCGATTCGCGTGACCCATGGAAACTATTGAAAGTCGTCTTTCCTCTTTCTTTGCCCCTCACTACGGTCCGTCCCAACAAGCTCAACGCTGCGAGTTGTGCAACGATTTGTAAAATATTTGTAATAATTTAAGAATAGAGTAATATGACACGTCGTACGCTTGTAAGTTCTTCTTTTTTAGGAAATATACTGTAACTCATTCACGTTCGCCGCTGTTATTCAACACCTTCCCACCCCATCGATGCCCACCCACGCCATTCTTCGAGATCTAATTTTAAACTAGTGACAACGCGCTGCGAATCTCTGCACGTTTCATAAATACACCGATTAGTCATTTGTTCATGAATGCCAAGTAAAATAGAAATCTGTCCACCGACACTAGTTCATAACATTGAAGCTCGTTACGGTTCATTGAAAATAATATGTAGATCCATTTGAGTGAAACAATGAATTATTAATATTAATAAAGCTCAAGCAAAACTGTATACTCTCGGTTTCATTACTTTCATTATAATTTCTTCGACGAAAATGTCACGCTACGTAATATTGGATAATTTCTGATACAAAAAGAGATCGAATTCGAAACAGTGAAGACCTTTATTATTTGAAGATACCGTCGCGTTGTTTTCGACTCGATTAAATTAGTCAGAAAATAAACGACAGTCCATATAATTGCTGCAATTTCGCATTAAAATCCGCAATCTATTAATAAGCTTCAGCTTGACTTTTTTTATAATTGAGCAAACATCTTGCAATATAATGACATGACACTGTGAACAACTTGAAAGGCGATGCACGAAATCGATCATACTTGTGTAGAAGAAATATTTTTCGTACTTAATACAAAATTCGATCAAATAACTAACACTTGATTTTCCGTTCTCCTGTATTCATTCAAGAGATACGAACTTATAAAAGCACCTCGATTTGACTCTCCGAAACTCTCAACTTCACTCGACTATCCCACACGTACAATGTTTATTAAAAATCAAAGTAGAATTGTCAATCGGTACTCACATGCTAACGGTATGTTCCTAGAAGGGACTGGTGTATTCCGTCGTAATGGGAAAGAACTCATTCAGTTACGGTCATAATTTCATGTCACTTTATTGTTTTTCTCAGCCAAAAGTGATGTGTATGAGCCTATCGCTTGGCGTTGCAGAAATATTACACAGAATATGGAACAAGATGTATATAAGTGTGTATATATAATACAATTATAGTTCAATCTTTGGATCGGTAAGAATTTTGTTGTATAATTTCGTATAATGCTTTCATTAAATGAAGAACACACGCTTCTTTTGCGTTTACACAGTTGTCTTCCTCAATACAAGAAAACTTAAGAAACAAAAGAAAAAAACATTTTAGACATTCTCTCACAATCGTTTCGAATAACGAAGCTGATTGGTTGTGTATGAACATAAGCTTCCGGAGAGAATGGTATTGGGTGTCGTATAAGCCACTTCCGCTTTACGGATGGTTACAAGAATCGATACAAACCCGTTACTAAGTCACAGAGTATAAGTGGATTTTACAAACACTAAACGTTCAGAGTAATATACCATTGTTTTCGTGATGTGTACAGCACACGCAGATTTTAACGGCTGTCGAAAATTCGTCTACTAGCACGCTAACAAGATCAAAGTCGTTTTATTCAGTATCAAAGAGACACGTAGAAGTACATATAATGTGTGCAATTTTCCGAAGGCTGATAGAGGACAGATACGGACTTCTTACGCGTGTACCTTGCTCGTAACAATATAACGACGTACTCCTTCAGTGCGAAGGTGCCTGACATAACATTTAAAAACACCGGAAAAAACACAATACAGATATATTTAATGGTTATCGATTATCGTAAGTATTTAGACGAATTACGCGTTACCTAATAGTTAGATTAAACGTTAATCCTAGGATTTTTAATGCCGAACAGTATTTATATACTTCGATGTGTTAAGAAAACAACTTAAAGATAAAAATTATAAAATCCGAATAACTACACTCCCAGACAAAGAGACTGTGCAGATTTGCAGCACTTGAATCAGTAAGCAAAAAATGCAAGAACAAAGTTCGTTAAATGTAACACACTTAAACATTAGTTTAGTATACTAAAGTAAGTAGTTTTAAATGCAGGTACTACAGATTGTTGCTTTAATATGTTTTATTTGTATTTACTCTGCCAATTCTTCCGTAATATTGTTGTCGAAGTAATTGGCGTTTTATTATCTTTCAGTCATATTAACATTACGTGATCGTTTTAGTTATTGTGAGACCACGATTTTCTAATAAAAACGTGTTTCTCTGCTACCTGTGCAATTTGAATTGCAGTATCAGTGTTTATTACAGTGGACAAATGTTTCTACAAACTCCATGTGTTGCCTCTTGCCTGTTTGTCAGTTGCAGGTTCTTAATTTTACTGCATTCCAAAGATTTACTATGTCGCAGTTATTTCCACAAATATTTGAGAAACGAGTTAGAAATTCCTAATATTTGTTTTCGTCGCGTCTAGCTATCATTTTTCATTTCATTGATCTTCCGGAAATAATAGTCTTTCTGGGGGCGTTATTGCTTGAGAACGTCAGTACTGTTCAGTTTGTTATGATAACGTCTATCAACAATCGCAGCTACGTTTACAATATAATCGTATTGTCCAAGTAATTTTAGCACATGCGTTATTCCCTTAGTTATTGTTCGCTTGATATTCGTCGATTTTAAACAGCGTGTTATACCGAATCTATATGTTTCAGTAGTTTGCATGGGTTATAGCATCTGCGATCCTCTATACATATACACTTAAGAACGCGTGTACACGTCTTTTTGTCCGGGAGTGTATATCATGCTTATGACCTGCTACTAAGTGCTCTTTGTTCCGTAAATTTGTATTAAGTTCCTTGTACTGCAATCGTTCTATAACCAAGTAATCTAGCAGAATAGCATACACTACGATATAATGGAGTATCGCATGTAGGTAATAGGTAAATCGGTTAAAAACATAGACATTATTTAAATTATTTCGTTTCGCATTTCCTCCTTCCGTACTTTCTTTTTTTTTTTTTTGGTGACAAGACCATGGTGCAAGCACCACGGGCTTGTCGGTTTTTCTTTCTTTTGTTAATATTGAACGTGGGCCTATACGTGTCTCATTTTCACCTCGAAATTTACGCATACGCGAAAATGTTCACGAAATGCTTCCTTTGGGGTCGAAGTACCGACTCGAAAAGTTCAAGGTGCACCTGGTACGCGCCGCGCGTTCAACCGCGACAGCAATGCCTTATCCTCGGAGGATCAAAAGGATATTTCTGGAAATCTGATCGACGATCCTCGAATAAATGCGTGAACATACACCGAGATGTTTTTTTGGTCGCGCGATTCGAAATAGTCAGAAATCTGCTATACTGCTGCTGCTGCTGCTGCTGCTGCGACGTCTCGACTTGGTCGAAAAGCAGTGAAAGCGAATCGCGATGTCGGGTGTGTGCAACGTGATTATCGAGGAACTTCGGTGCGCATTCAAGGTTTGCAGGCCTCTCCTTGCATGCTAGCACGCTCGAGACTCTCTTATTAATTAGCGTTAGTTTCTAGCGTAACAGTTGATACTGAAACTTCCACGACAACATCCCTGTCCCAGGGATCTGTTAACTCCTATATGCTTGTACAAGCGAAAGAACGATCAAAATGATTCGGAAGGTAGAACGAGTGTTCCCGCTCCTTCCCGGAGGATTCAACCGTGCCACGGTCTGGGTTAGACCTTAGCCTTAGAAGGTGTTAGTGCGCCAAAATTATCGGAACACCGCATCGCGTTCGGTCGCTCGTGAAAAATCGGTCACTCCTCTGGTCCGTTCGCGATCCGTTCGCCGTGGGGTGCGTATTTTTAGATGGAAAGTCAGTGTACACGTGATGGAGTGCATATCGGTGGGAGCGTGCGATGTACACCGTGTCCAGGACGCGTGGGCGTCGCTCTTCTACGAGTCTGGCTATTTAAGCTTCTCGCGTTCCCGCGGTTGAATCAGAAAGTCGAATTCCTCCCCGGTTGCCGCGTGTTCGTGTCGACTGATCGGTACAACAGCATCATAGTGCGTCTCATCGGCTCGAGTCTCTTCGGTGGCGCAATCAACAACGTTCACAGAAAGCTCACGGTAGTTGCTCTCGCTTGGTCAGTGTGTGTCTTTGTGTGTGTGTGTGTGTATGTTTGTTATCATGAACAGACATTATGCTTCGATCGGTCGTTGTGTTCTCGCTTCCGGTCGAATGAAAGAGTGATTATGCTGCCCGCAAAACAGTAAACCTAAAATAGAGGACCCCTTAGCGACACTTAAACTCTAGTGTATCTAACGCCCCTATCTATACCCGAAATGTTAGCACGTAACCCCGGAAAATTTTAACCCTTATGCCTAGACAGAACAAATGCATTTCTCATGCACCCATGGTTTTTAACTGTGCTCAGCTCCGAAAAACAAAGCTGTCTTCTTAAGCGCAAATGGATCAATCGTCAGCGACTGATCGTTAATCCACGCTATTTACTCGAATCCGTAGTTAATAGAGTCTGAAGAGCTTAGTCAACTAACTTACAGCAACACCTCTGTCCCATACGACTGTCCAATTGTATGTTTCTAGCGTACCAATGTTTTCAATTTTTTTCGTCTTCCCGTTTTCCAATACCTCGCCGAATCCTTCGTCATGATACTGTTCGTCTCGTCGAAGAATCTTAATGCCCTGATTTCAAAATTTCGTCACTGTACGATCATTGAACGGTGTCCGCCGATCCCTCTCCTTCATCGACGTATATTGATCTTCGTGTACGATTGGTATTTTATAGCAATATATACTCGCGACCGATTAATAATTACGGAGCCGGAATTATTATAACTCCCGGTCACTCCTATCCCTAACGATTACTACAGTATGTTCGATAGGTCCTGTGATCCATTCCCTAAACCTAGCTAGCTCCTAACCCTAAAGCTAGCGCGAGATAATTGTGCGTATTCGATGGAAAATGCAACGTCTCGTTTTTCAGTTTTCTTTTTGCATCACGAACGTTTTGAAATCGCCGCTCGACACACGATTCTCTGATCTTAGGTTACGTGTTGATGTCAATGTGTTTTTGATGGGATTGGGGGCGGGTCGCCCCTCAATCTTCGATGGGTGTTTTATACGGTTCTCTCTCTCTCTCTCTCTCTCCCTCTCTCTCTCTCTCTCTCTCTCTCTCTCTCTCTCTCTCTCTCTGCTCGTGTGCGGTCTTGATCGTGATTCCAACAGAAATTATGATTTTAGGTAATTTTGACTACAGATCGACGCGGAAATGATGGATGAAAATAATAAGTGAAAAAATGGACAAATGTTCAAATTTGATGGGAAGGATTCAGAGTTTTGGATTAAAAGGATTGTCGGACCGCACAGCAGATTCCCAGAACTTCGAGAAAGCGATGGTAGTTCCGCGAGTGTGAAATTCGAATTCTTCGGTTTGATAAATGTCCATTCTGGACTGTTTCGGTGATCGTGTCAAATTGTGACTGGTGGTACTCTCGCGTCCAGTTTGGGTCCCGTTACCGATCAAGATCGTGTGGTAACCACGCTAGAGCAAGATTTCTTTGTTTACCGTCGTAATGAAAAAAAAAACAGGATCGCTAACCGATTGATCTTGCGATCCTGACCGCTTCGAAACGGATGATATTGTCTCTCGATAAAGCGCGTGCACGATAGGAGTAATTTTCTCGAATGTATTAACGTTCCCTATGGCACACGACGCGTATGATTACAGCAAGCAAACTGTTACTACGTCTCGGTGATTGGTTGTGTGTTGATGGTAATTTGTGTTCCCGCGCGATCGCGTTAAGAATCACGAGAACAGGTTGAGTGATAGGTGAATAATTTCCCTAGTCGTGGTCGTATCTCTCGTGGTCATGTCCAGAAACGTTGCTCGAAATAGATCTGCAATAGTCGTGTCCCTATAAAAAGTAACGCGAGTAATTCACGTACGCGGTTTAAGCTCAAGAAACCTTTAGCACCCCTAACACTTAGAGCCTAACTTTTAATTCGTCGAAAATCTTTGTCAGTTATTTGGATTCGTCATATGTATACTTAACACGTCTCTAATTATGACCCCTCATCATCACACTCATCATCTACACCATCATCGCCATTATCATCTATATCAGGCGTCACCATTATCATCTACATCATCGCCTACATCATTATCGTCATCACCACCGCTTATAACATCGTCAATATTATCATCTATCACATTATCCTATTTTCTGATACCTCTACCTCAGCGAGAAGCAAGAACTGACCGAGACGCATATGTATCCCGTGTAACACAGATGTCCGTGGTGCCTTTAATGTTTCGTGATTGGTGGGACGATTTCGACCGACCGGTGTCCAGGATCATGGACCAGCACTTCGGCAGGGTCCTCAACCGGGACGATCTAATCTCGCGGTTCGCCGACTTCGGCTTCGACAGGCCTGCCCGCTCGGCGTTCGGCAGCAGGTATTTCAAACCATGGCAGAACGTGTCGACGCGCCAGCACTCGAGCGGATCCAGTACGATTCAAGTCGACAACAAAGACAACTTCCAGGTTGGTAGCATAATAAAGTTGTTCGCAAGAGACTGATCATTCTCCCTCGCGCATGGTTAGGTTGCGGCTTACTGAACTCGTACTTGCTAAGCCCACAGGGTGTACGTAGGATAGCATGGAAGCAGGTTCTTGGTGATCCATTGGTGTTGATACAATTGACGCAGGGCGCGATAAAGTCCTCTAATGTCCTGTGTTATGCTCTATTCGGAAGGAACGCAAACCAAGTATCCATAGTTATCACTCGATGGCGCGAATTGCGCTCATTGTCAGAGACAATGGGTGCGATTACAATCACCTTTAGGTCGAGTGGTAACTATGGATACAGGCGAAGAACGTATCTAACGCGTGTGACTACACCTGTGATCAGATATAATTACCGAAATTCATCGAATTCGAAAATGATCTGGTGTTTAACCAGAAATTTAGGAATTTGACAAAGTTTGCGGTAGTTCTAAGCCTTTGAAAGCTGGAATTTCGGTGGTTTTCGTTCTCAATTGTCTGTTAATTGTGCTGTCGCTTTTCATGAGTTCAGCTTCATTTACAGAGGGGTGAAAATACGCGATTGTATCCGGTATGATTGGCGTTCGTGGGCTAAGCAAGCGATCGAAGTATCCTCTATTGAATCTCTGCGACGTTGTTTCGCGCAATTGATTTTCCTTGTGCGGTTGTCGATCGTCCTTGGATGACACGGAGGGGAACAGATTATTGGGAAATTATTAATCAGCTATCACACATTATTCAATAGCCTATTGATGGTCAAGTTAGCAAAGCTTCTGCTATTATGAGCAAACTTCGTGATGATCTTGGGAGGAAACTTAGGCAAGTTTCCCGCATCCGGGTTTCTCATCTTCCAATTATTTTTCGGTCGGATATTTGAAATTTTCCGTAAAAATCTGAATGGCGAACGTGTCGCAAGTATTGACACAGGCACACTTCATCTTCTATGGGATCCCACCGTTTCCATTAACGAGCAATCTAACTGGAGCACCTCAGGCTTGCGCCTATACCTCCGTAGTCGTATGAAATCGGTAGGATCCCACAGAAGAGAATTTAAAGAGAAAACCGATTTACAGAGCTAAACGAGGGGGTCTAGGAACAAGAGAAAAAGCAAACAGGGGAACCGTTAAGCAAAGAACTTCAAAGCGCTAATTCTCCATTGCCGGTTATCGTACACGCACGCGAAACAAGAATTGATATTTCGAAACGTCACCAGTAATTCGGATAAGCTCGTGAAAAATACTAAGCGTTCTTTAAAATTTTAAATACTGATCCAGTGACTTCGGACTTCCAGGATTGCGCTATGTCAAATCTGAGAGATTCCCGCGTGTATCGTCACGAGCTGCGCGACGACTATCCCACAACTTTCCGAAGCGGAAAGTCATGGGATAGCCGCCGCTTTAGCTGGACGTTTACGAGAAGAAGCTGCGACGAAGTTTCAAGTTCTCTGTGGATAAATAGATACTGAAACGTAAACTTACTTGTTTATTGGATAATTATTGCTGAACGAAATCGTGTGGTCACCAAATACGTGAGAAAGTTAATTCAAACGTTATTGGTTTCGAATGGAGGAAAGCGTAAATGAAGTGATTAGCTTTGATCCCGAAGAAAGCCGAGAATAAGACCCCTCGCAGGGTCCCGGGTGGGACTAACCGAGAAGAGTAGCTCTCACAAACGAAACGTGAAAGGACTCTTCTATATGTTCACGAGCAAATAATAATCCGAAGGTCGTCTCTTTGATTATACGAAATACAAACTGAATAAAACGCTTAGAATACGTTACTGTATTATGTTTGGTATATATCTCTTATATGTGGGATTGTTAACGCACACCGACGGGTACACGACGTGCACTTTAGACGCTTAATGTAACTTAGTAACTCGATGTTAATTTCTGTTTGTCGATATCATGCGCACGCGCCGTGCTGGGCACGGTACTAATTGTTGTTTACAATATTCGGAGAGTTGTCGCATATATACTGGCCTACGAACAATTTAAATGACATTGATTTAGAAGATAGCAGTGTGCAGCGCGAGAATGATGTTTTTGTTCCACTATCCCCTGTTCAGGCTAATAGATTATTGTAGATCGAGTGGCTTGCGTATATTAGGTGGAGATTAATAGTTTCGCGGGAGCATAACTGCATGGAAGATACGCATACATCAATGCGGAAGCGAAGTTACGAAACGGTTTCGAATTCAACAGACGGATATATCCAGACACAACGTATACAAAAAGCAAAAAAAAAGGTAACCGAACTACATGGGAAGAAAAGCGGTGTCCTGGACCATAAACCGAACAATGAATCTGAATCGAACGAACCTAACTGAAAACTAAAACGATGTCCGCGGATAAGCGAGAAGAACTAAGGAAACTTGCCGAGGAACTGGAACATCAGAAGGCCCGAAAACCAGTTTCTGTTTTTTCCACTACTACTACTACTGCTGCTACTGCTATTTTTCGTAGTCATTTTCTCTTTAGGCTGCATCACCGAATGATTGAGGAACGTGATGTGAGGACACTGTGTTTATCTAACTGCCTCCCCCTCCGCTCTCTTTATAAATGGTTCACAGCACCGCTGTTCAAGCGTTTAAAAAACAAAAAAGTTAAAATCCTCGGAGACTAGGTCTGCCGCGGTACACCTCCGCGACGGGGGGTGAGCGCTGGTGATTTAAAGTACAAAATCAGATCTGGAAAACAACTACTTCATACAGACGTCAACTCGAGTATCGAAGAAATATATTCTGAACGAAGCGGAAAGAAGGTGATCCCCAATCGCGGCAACGTAGCACAACATAGTTTCTATCGACGAGTCACGCTTTGCACCGGAAGTACATTCCTAAAAAATCACAGTTTAACCGGCTTTTGCCTTATTCTCTTTTTTATTTCTTTTCTCGTTTCTTTTAAAAACGACTCAAAACGTCCACATCGCTTTCTTCGTCTACGCTTCAAAAGAACTTTTTTGTATCTTGTTGTATAGGTACAAACGACGACCGTGTTAACAGGTATTCAATAGCCGAAAAACGGATCGTGTCGCAAAGTGTCAGTCTTCTTTTACAGAAAGAACCGAAAATTGTGTGGATTTGATGTTCTCCGCGGCGGAGCTCCCTCCGCCCCCGGGAAACGGGGGCGCCTATTCACTCCCGGGGCTAAGCGGCACTCGAATCTTTCGGTACTCTCTTTTGTTCTCCTTCCTTTTCTCTACAATATATTAATTTCTATATAAAAATAAATGTTTCTCGAATCTTTTAACGATAAAGATCATAAAAAACAATGTAGATACGAAATTCCTATGTATAAAAATGCAGACGCGACTGGTCTATCACTCTGCGTACGCAGCAGTACTCGATTTGTATACCAAAAAATCTGTTCTCTTCGCTTGTTTGTTTGTTTGTTTGTTTGTTCTCGGATGGTCTCTGTTCGTGATACGAAAGTGAAAAGGTCCCGGACTTCACGCGTCCTTTTCTCGTTGGGAAATCAGTCACCGGGCCCTCGGGGATCACCCGAAGAACCGCGGTTCACTTTCCCTCTCGTTCGTTACCGCTCTTCCTCTAGTTTGCCGGGTGTATCTGATCAAGTGAAGCTGCTAACCACGAGACGCATAGATTCATTGTCGAAAAAGGGAACGCAACCGGCGCGAGACGAAACACAGTCTCGCTCGCGGCAAGTGTGCGCGATATACGTGGATTGGTCTGCGTGTCTGATAGTGTTCGCGTGTTTGTCTGTCTCACCTACTTGTATGTAATGCTCGCGTCTTTTCTCGGTTGCGGAAAAAAATGGGAACAACGTCACACAAGTGGGCGCGCCTAGCAGCTACATCTTTCCGGTTTTGGTTCCTTTTGCGGTCGCTACGTAGGCCGAAAGCACGTGAGATGTTACATTAACTGCGGCGAACGGGACCCAGAAATGTTTAAACAAGCTTATTCGGTCTTACATTGTTATTTAACTATCTTGTCTATCGACTCCGGGCGCATAGCGTGAGTAGAAGCAGCATGTTATTTCGTGGCATGGTATCTAGCGATTCGGATGTCTCGCACAAGTTCGAAACGGTTCTTATAACGCCAAGAGATTCTGATCTTCCGGAAGAACCTGCTGTTGAAAAACTTCTTTTTCTACCACGAACATAGCGTGTCTCACCCAGAATTGTATTTATCATTTCTATTTCTGGATTGATCATAAATTTCTTGTTCGATATTTCTCTCCGCAGGTGATACTCGACGTTCAACAGTTCTCGCCGGAAGAGATCACGGTGAAGACGGTCGGCAAAAACATAATCATAGAGGCCAAACACGAGGAAAGGCAAGACGAGCACGGCTTTGTCAGTAGACACTTCCTACGCAGATACGTCTTGCCCCCATCTCACGATGTGATCAACATTACCTCGAGCCTTTCTTCCGATGGTGTATTAACTATCACGGCACCCAAAAAGGTGAGCAACGAAGAGGAGAAGCACCGGTGACACGACGAATCCGTAGATTCGTCGCCGTCGATCAACTGATCCTCTCCTCACTTTTGTATTGGTACTGTTTTTGTTCTTTTTGAATTTTTTTTTTGTTTACTTTTGGCTTTCAACCCTTTCAATTCCAATGTTCCGGTTCTGCCGTTGTGGTAGTATTAGAGAAGATGGAGTGCTGACGATTTATCTCGATCAAACTACGAGTCTGCTCTAAACTAT
The DNA here is from genome assembly GCA_028455555.1 of Augochlorella aurata. Classification (NCBI taxonomy): domain Eukaryota; kingdom Metazoa; phylum Arthropoda; class Insecta; order Hymenoptera; family Halictidae; genus Augochlorella; species Augochlorella aurata. Next base: position 18,167,423 of record CM052164.1, read on the forward strand.
AAAAAGAACGTCTGGCTGTATTAAACATTTTCACGTCGATGAGGCACATTCATGCTGCAGTGACAGTTTTATCGACTCAAATTCTCTATTCTGACATTAATAATCATGACAGCCCATTGGAATACAAAATTTTAAAGAAATTGGTACAATTTCGCGTATTAAAGTTATTATTGTACGAAACAATGTTTCACATAATTTCAAATCTTGCTAAGGAGAACAAAAATTTAGCTTTAACACTCAAGTTTTATTCAGAATGAATAAATAGTTATATACAGAGTGGGGGAAAAAATTAACACGAATTCAAGACTGATTGGGGTCGATGAACTGCGACTGCCGAGTGTTCCTCATCATAATGTCAACGAATCGGTACTTTCAGATTCTCTCAATATCGAGCAGACATCGTGAAAATACAGGTTTGAACCTATCTTAAAGGGTGGAAAGACTAAAGAGATATCTATGTATATTTGATCTACAAAGCCAAAGTGACGCTACGTTTTCTCAATTTCATTGTCAAACTTCTTAAATTCGTATCTTATAGAGAATTAACACAATTCTATGATTAAAACTTAATATATAGACCTTGATCTTGGGTGCAAGTTCAAGTGAAATGTTAAGTAGCGACACTGCGAGCCGTGATCTTTAAACACAGGAAAGGTCACGACCTTCTCGAGCATCTTCCAAATGAAACTCGGCTTAAAACATCAAAATCGGTTGATATAATCGAACCCTAAAACATTGATTGCTAATGGTCAATTGTTGTTGCAAAAAAAGACTTTTAGATTTAACATTTTTAGATTGATTTAGAAACATTTAGGTTCAAATTCTACCACTAAAATAACTAGAGGTGTGCGAGAACCTGAAAATATCGGTTCGAGTCGTGACGAAAGTTTTTCTCAAAATCGAGACGAGTTTCCAAAGCTTTCGGGTTTCTCTCTCGGGAATCTCGAATCTTTCGGAAATCTCGAAATTTCGAAGACCCGTCTCGACCCGATCTCTTCCTGGTCCGGATTCTCGTATACCTCTATAAATAACTATAACAATGTAAATATACTTTTTCAGTGCAATTATATTAAAAAGGAGTTAAATGCTTTTTGAGTGTTTATAACGTTTAAAGCCATTTTTCGCAGAGACCAATTGCCCATTATTTAGCATTCTAGAGTTTGTTTATATTAAGCGGTCCTGGCACATTTCAAAGACGATTTCGCTCAAAAGGTAGCTATCTAAAACATCGTCATCTCCCCTTGCGCATTTTTGAACTTTCGTCCAAACTTTCTTACATAAGAACACGTAACAAGATAATTGAAATGCGTCGGTGCAATGACCGCTTACCTAATGCACGTATCTCGAAGTGCTCTTCCCAAACTGTTCGAAATGCGAGGAAATGTCAAACTCTAGTCAGACCAAATTAACGTTGCGTATGGACTGTTCAAGCACCGACCCCGTAGGGTGCACTATAAAAACACAAATATGATAAAAGTTTCGTTGCATTTTAATCCCTTACTTCTGACGTTACCATTAAATATATGTATGATTTCTATGTTCTAGGGCGAAACACCTATCGAAGGCGAACGACTCATCGAAATTGTGAAAACTGGTGAACCCGTGGGCAAACCGGTCAAAGTAGAAACTACTAAGGAATAAAGAACTGTAGTTATTAAACTTCCCCTCTCCCCCCGAAAAAACACTTTATAATTTGTTTACCATTTTGCGTTTATTTTTATATACTAATTTTTATGTGAACGTTATCATAGAACAATGTTTTAATAAATCAAACATTCATTTTATAAATTTTGTAATATCATGTACATGAAGAGAATATGTATAAAAATATTTTTAAAAACTTGATATCGTTAAAATGAGCAATTCGGATTCATCCTTTAACAATGTACAATATATTTACTGTATTCGAATATTCAAAACACATGATGCGAGATGTCACTTCTGAAGTGTAAATTCAAAACTGTAATTACTCGTGTAAATTCACTCCTAAAAATCCTTGAAATTCTATCACTGTCAAATATTTTAACAATTCAATATCTCTAAAACACTTTAAACACAGAATATCTCTAAAATATTTCAACAACTGAATATCTGTAAAGCACTTTAAAAATGGAGTATCTGTAAAATATTTCAACTGAATAACTGTAAGAAAACGCCGGGACATATCAAGAGTACATCATCTGTCATATGTCGCCGCTTAAGTAACCCATCAGAAGTGACATTCAGATAAAATACGATAGAATATGAAGGAACCAAATAAGACACAGCAAACAGAAAGATAGATAAAGAACGAAAAATGTTGAAAATAAAAAAACGTAATATTGTAAAATAATACCCACGGTAGACTGTCGCGCTCCGCACCGGAACCTCCTCGTCTACATTTTCTCGTCCTGTTGTATCAGCAGCCTCATGGACCATGTAAAAGAAGCGGAGGTATGGTTCACTGGTTGGTGGGTCTTCGGGTGTTCTTCACGTCCGAACTAAACGAAGGGAGATTTACGAATGCACCGAGCAGTCGGGACCGGCCGCCTTATATACGCTAGCGCCGACGCAGCGTGGAAGGTTCTAGAAGCTCTGCCGGCAACCGGCATCTGAACCTAAATGCGCATTACTACCGGATACATGATTTTTACGATTTTCGCGTGATTTGTTCTATCGACATCGGTCCTGTCGTATTAATCATGCCAAGAACTACCATTTGACATCTTTTCCGATCGAATTGTCAACGTTTTCGATGAAAATTTTGGAAAATACTGAGTATTGATCGGTCGAGCCCGGGACATGCATTCTGGCACGTTCTACCGTTCGGTGCCCCACCATAACCTAACCCACACGAGTGAGTGTTTTCTCTTTCTCTTTTACGAATGATAAAACGGTTGCAACGCGTCTAGGCGTGTTGATATACAAACTGAGCCGTCCGTGTGAATTTTATTTGTTTTGATCGTTATACCCGGCAGAAAGGGCCGCTCCCAGAAATTTTGGCGTAGATTCTAGAACCAAGGGCGATCGAGGTCGTCCTCGGTTATTTCTAGAACATTCTATTATATTCTAGTACATGTATTCTACGCTGCAATTCGATACTATTGTTTTCATTGTCGTGGCCTGAGGATAGCCGGAATTTTCGGCTGATGTATTGCGCGCAGTTAAATTGCAACATTTAGTTACCTACTGCGTATGTCATGGAACGTAACTTTATGTTACGGCGCCATTCAAAACTATAAAATGCAGGCTTTAGTGGATATTGTACGACTATTTTTTGTTTCCTTATATACCCGTTGGAATATTCTTGTCATACCAGACTACCTACAGTGGCACGTCATGTTTAGTCAAACTTGGTTGTGCTAACATGTTGATATATTGTATGTGTATAACGTTCTGTCTTTACGCTTTTTTTTTATAAAAATATGCATTAATCTTAAATACAGGGTCTAATAGAAGTAAGATTCTATTTAATACGCGTTCCCATAAAAGTATAAATTTATACACATATCTATAGTTTAAGTTGCTGTTAACATTGATTGCGTATGGCTGAAAATAGGATGAGACTGCACATATGTATATAGTAAATACTGGCCATTACCACTAACACGACCAGGCGATCAAAACAACAGTGTGATAATATTGCGTAACACGTCTGAATGATATTCACAGACTCTGCAACGGAATCTTTCCAGATGTCACATGTTACCGAAACTACACTGTAATTATTCAGAGTCGCTGCCCGTCCTAACCGAATTCTGACGATGCAAAGTCATAGGAAAGGACGGGCAGTGAGTTGAAGGTCATTCGGAGGCGTATCCACGATACGAACGCATGACGCAATAGCGTGGTCGTGTGTTTACAAACATAAGAGTCACGACCTGAGCGAAATGTGCTTTAACGTTCCGCAATTAATTAAATTTTCTGAATAAAAGACGTCCTTATTAAACGTACACGTGTTTTTTAACAGTGACAATTTCTCCATAACTATTAGAAGGGTCAAGGAGGCCAGTTTTAGATTTCAGATTGATTCGATAGTGCGTATTCCGCAACAAAATATTAAAATCTAAATAAATTCTACGATTTATGAACACAAGAAGCTTGACACAGTGGTATACCCATTATTGTATTTCAACACTGTCTTATCAAACGTCTTGATTATCTATTGATTTGGATCTACCACGCACTTCGAATTAATTATTTAAACCTTGTTGAGTACGATAATTGAATCTGATAACGAAAGAATAGATTTGGCATTTTATTTGATACGCATTACAATCTTCATGATAAAATAATGATCGCTTTTGCGCTTACGTGTACGTATGTATGTTTTCCTACAGAGATCTGTTGATCCATATTAATTTAATTTGACAAATCTCGTTTACGAAATCTATAGATATATGTACGTAAAGCATATTCGTTTAGTAATAATATTTAGCCTTCAAAAAATGTTTAGCATTGAGGAACGTGTTAAAAGCGTTCTCTAATTCGTTTAGTCTTCCAATTGTTTAAAATTATGACTTTGTCCCTAACTCGCCTACTTGTAACGCGCAAAAACTAGACATCTAAATATCATCGAAGCCACCACAAAATTAACCCTTTACATTTGAATAGCGATTCTGAGACGACAAAAATTGTTCTCACGTTTGGAAATCATCTTAATATTATCAAATTTGTTTATATTTAAAAAACTGTTAAAAATGTAAATGTTGCATCAGTTTCATACATGTATTAAATACACTAGGTCATATAAAATTCTGATCTATACTATAGATCAGAAAATCTATTTCGGATTTGGAGTTGAAATGGCTCCGACAGCTGAGCAAAGGGTTAAAAGTATTTTTCGATGAAAAGTATGGTTTATCGATTTCTCGACCATCGAGAGGAGGTACTGCGCTTTAGACATTCAGTCCCGTCCTTTGAGAAGGTAATACATTATTGCGCAATACGTGCAACCAGCAGCTGGAGCGTTATTGAATTTTCTTTGCGCATCTACCAGTGGATGTGCACATACGCCTGGAAGACGCGTAATTAATTCAATTTTATTCAAGGAAACCTGGGCTCCAGGGGAAAGGTGCACGGTGTCCCCTGAGAATGATGTCTTTGTGTGTCACTCGAACGCATAATGCCTCGCGCGACAAAACAGGATTTCACTTTCCTGCCGAGGGTAAGGAGCAAGGTATCGGCTGCTGGAGCCGGGATATAACAATGATGCCGTGCAGATGCTCCGATAAATTCGCCGACACAAAAGAGGAAAAACGTGGAATGGTTGTCATGTCCAGATGGAGACCGTCGGTTCACGGTCCCTGAATTCGTTTCCGCGGGTGCACGAACACGTGAAATCCCGCGAACGAGGTGTCGTTTTGGGATACACGTTCATCGAATAACGTAAATATAGAAACAGTGGTTTTGCAATCGTGAGGCCGTCGGATATATTTAGAATGTGGGATGCAGGCGTGATGAACATCTATGCGTGACCCGACCCGTCGTCGGCGTGACGTTCGCAGCGTTCATCCACCTCGCGACTCTTTAAATTGCGTTTGATCAGCTGATGTCATCCGTACCACCAATCGCTCGAGACAGGAGAATTGAAGACAGTGACAAAGCTACCTTGTGTTCTCTTCAAACTATTCCAACTTATCTGTACCTCGTTTTGTTTAGGAATGCATTGTTGCATAAGAAGAACATTTCTGGAACTTATGCATTCTATCAGAATTTTCACGTTGACAATCATCAACACACGACTTGTATCAAAGGGGATCTTGATAACCAGTGAATAAAAGAATTGCACTTGCATATTTATGCTCAATTTGAATATTTGCAAGATTTTGATAATGTTATTTAAAACTAAACACTGCTAGTTAGCGATCATGGAAATATTAATTCATGAACTCGTTGTGAATAACGTTATTAAAAAGCGACTGAAAATGTGCATTGGAAACGCTTCGGTCCGCAGAATTCCAGAATATTCCACAGATGGATGCAGCAAGTAATCAATAGTTGGAACGGACGAGTTTTATACATAAGTAGGTATATATGTATATATTCGAGTTTTCGTTACCACGAAGTGAGATTGATTCAGAGCAGAGGAATAACAACTGGATTAATAAATACAAAATATTTTTCTGTATACGCGTACTATTTTGCCGTGTTTCAGCTTCCTTTTTCTATTTTCTAAAGGTTGTTGTAAACATCGACGGTCTCGGTTCTACATGTTGTAAACAAAGATGTTAAGTCGCATATTAGACTTATAAATAACAGCTTTGTGTTTATGCGAGGCAACGTGCTCCGGATCACGTACCCTCGAATCGCTTGCACTAAACGCGAAAGTCCTTAACACGCGATCGTTCCTGACCTAGGTTCACTAAGAATCTTGTGAAATGTCAAAGTTATATTAAGCTCGATTAAATCTAAGAGCAATTATGTGTTTTCATGCTGCACCCAGCGAAAAATGATCGACCCTTTTCTAAAAACTGATAATGGTAAGCTTATATTAATTGTTTATAACGCAGTAGGTTAAACAACACTATTATTTTCCTCTGGAAGTATTTTCAGTATTTACCTGTAATCAAATTAGTCTTTTAATCTAAATAATTCGACTTTTCTGAAAAGCCTGGCAACGAAGCACTGTAATCGATAGATTATGAAATTTTATGTAAGCAAAATGTTACTAATTTCGTTCTTTTCATTGTTACGAAAAAATTTGAATGTAGAAATAATATACTGCATGCAAGCATATACGGCTGGTATAATTACGGTACTTCACACCTTTAGTATTAAAAGAAACTTTGGAAAATAAAGAAAAAAAGCGTAAGAAAACATTATGGAAACGACGAACGCATTTGCTTTTTCCTACTCGTGTCTCTATTATTTTAAATTGCTGCTAACAGGCGTAACACTTAATAGCAGAGATTGGCCAGACGACGCAATTATGTGCGCGAATGAAATTTGAGCGCTTCACTCTACTTATTTTGCGGCACAGTGTAGTAGTATTATCTTATCCTGCAATTACCGTCTCTATCTCTATATGTTCGGTGAACAAAAATGTACTTATGATTCATTTTTTTCTAAATGCTAATGATCCTGGATACCTCTACGATAAGAATGATTGTGTTGAATTAAGTGTAAAGGAGAGCACATAATGAAAATGTATAGTATGCATGTAATGAAAATATATTTATGACTTGTTTTTTTTTTCTAATTACTAACGATTTTACTCTTCTTTATGTCAATGATAAGAGTAACTGATGTAAGTTCAATGAGGATAAGTAATGATCTATAATAGATTGTTATTTACATGTTGCATGTAATAAATTTTCCTGTTACAAAATATTGTGTTAAAAGCAAACGCGGAAATGTGGTTGCAGCTTTACATTCTAGATGCATCCATGGACCGCCTTCGTATCGATTCTGTCCCTGACCAAGCTATACCTGCGATATCATCTGCGCAGTTTCCCTAGAACTAAAATAATTGCTAGACTTTACAGATATCTTCTTCATTAATGATGACGGTATTAATTAAATTTGAAAGTGATGTACTAAGGCTATAAAAAAACGAAGCAGGAGATCATACATAGGGTGTCATTTAAATAGAAGCTCAGTAAGGGATACAAAGGATCTAAATTAGAACGGCCTCCAGGGGATGTTGCTTTAAATGCGATACATTAACACGAAGTTGGTCCACGTTACCACGAAACTTAAGCCTTTCAATATGCAATCCGTAAATACATGGTGAGGGAAAGATCCACATTGTTTAATTTGTGGTATTTATAAAACTTGTATCCTGATTTTTATTTAACGTAAGTAGAAGTGATATAATTTGAACAACATTCATATATATAATACGAATACAACAGGAAAAAATAATAAAAAATGTAGATATTTCTTCTATCATACTTTTTCATTTTACCCAACGCTGAGAAGGTTAATATTTTGTCCGATATTTCCAATAGCTTTGTTGTATCTTCAAGTATCGTCCAGTTATTTTCATTCATACATTCAATCAATAAATCATGAATTTTATGAATGAAGCGTTTTTATGAATAAAAATCGTTGGGATTTCATCCATTTTAACTTGCGAAGTTTTCGAGATAAGGAATTATTGTTTTGCGCTCCCTAAGTAAAATTTTGTAAAAAGATTCACAGCCTACATTCCAAGTATTGAATAGATAGGAAGATAGATTATAAACGAGATTATTTTATTTATCGAACAGTATGATGGTATAATTAAATAATTATTCTAAAAGTTCGTGTTTCTCAACATAAATAGTGCCATAGGCAGTGAAAACGTAACTCGATCGGCTCTCGAAATTCGAAATTACGCATGAATTTATGATATAACTACAATGGAGGAAATAGGAAGTGCGCGCCATGTTGTGGAGAACAGTGACATCTCTGGCAGTTCTACGAACCTCTTGATGCATCACGCTGCACCGTTACCAGCGGACAATAAGTGATTAAAAATCTTTCGTACCTTACGATAGGTTACGAAACTGGTTTATAAAGTATTTGCAATCTTCGATTTTGCGCTCCGTTCTCGGGGTGATCAGTTCCTTCGTGCTCCAATGCGACTGGCTCCAAAACATTTATCGACTTCATCTCGAGGAAACTCGGTTTTTCGTTACAATTGGTTGCTACCTCTGTATAGACCTCTTCCTTCTTGACCGCGAATAGAAGCTGATAGGTGTAGGTTCCAAGTAAAGCTCCAAAGGTTGGTCCAATCCAGTAAATCTGTAGAAAAATTTTCAGATAAATTGATTATCCATGTTCTGAATGTAATCTAATCTGTGCAATTTCAAGAAATTGTTTGCACAAGAACAATCATCTCTGTACAAGACTGTGAAGAAAGAGCACCGTGCCGATAACGTTACTTTAAGCTTAGAACAGCTTCAGCTTGTGTGCCTTATCGCGAATATCGAAGATTAGATCATAAAGTAATCAGATTGTGTAATGCATAACGCAACACCCAACTATAAATCATTCAATGATCCAATAAATTGATTTGTTCAAATGATTTATTGACTTACCCACTGATTCTTCCAGTAGCCGTGAAAGAGGGCTGGCGCAAAAGTACGGGCGGGATTCATACTGCAGCCAGTGTAAGGACTCTGTAGATATATTAGGATTTGAAATGCTAATTAGCGATGATACATGAGAGATCTGAACATTAGAAATTGTATTAAATCAATTTTATAATCATGTTAATAATAATTGGTACTTCCGCGCCAAAAAGCTAAATCGGGAATGAGTAATTGATCTATCTTTAATGTCAAAAATGCCAAAAATATTTGCGACACCCTGGAGTACTTGAAATTGCAGAACAATTCAAGAAATTACGGTTGAAAAACACTTGGAATCAAAGTACGGTATATCACTGTACGTCCACGACTTGAACGTACACAACAAATGTCAACAGTCTTCAGCGTTTTACAGTAGCGATCTTCAAGGATGTTTCTAGTGTTTCAACTTGTTTGCGATGGCTTATCTTTGTTCAAGTGTAGAACACTTTTTATAAATTCATGCTGCATTTCATAAGTAAATTTATTGAAATGTATCGAATATCTTGCGTTATCCGAATGTTCGAAACAGCTAGACAAAAGAACTAAAGACAAATCCAAACATGTCACGTAATGTGACTTTCAAGGTCAGGCAAGGTCACGTATGAAAGAAAGGAATTTATTTCTTAAGAATGATTTTGACGGGGAATATAATATCGCCCAAACTTGACAATCGACTTTAATGAATCTTACTTAGCGAGGCTCGAAATTTTACGATTTCATTGATTATATTTATATTTAGAAATTATAGAATTCTATTTTTTGAAGGGAACATATTATAAGCAAATATTTACCGCTGCGAGTGAGATGCCAACAACGGAGAAACCAAATCTGATCGCAGTGGAATCTGTGGTATGGGCTGTTCTAGGGTCCCAAGTCGCGCAGGCCGCGCAAAGAATGAAAGACGTACACAAGATTTCGATTAGAATCGCTTGAGCGGTCCCAACGCCTTCATGGACGACCGTGACACAGAGGCCTATCGTCGAGTTCGCGTTTCCATCATGGAATAGCTCGGGTGGAGTTATCATCTGCTCTGATAGAATCACGCATAAGTCGGCGCGTTTAATTAGGTTTGAAGTTATTGAAATCGTACCATCAACATGCCATATCCGAGAGTTGCACCGAGAAACTGGCCTATAACGTACATAATGCCAGTTGGGATGGTTTTAAGTCCTACAATTACTGCCCCAATCGTCACTGCTGGATTCAGGTGGGCACCACTTACGTGACCTAACATCTATAACAAAAATAGGCTCATTACAATCATTAGTACTATGGATCTCTGTTTATGGTAAGGGGAAGTTACCAATATTGTACTAGTTTCCTAAATTGTACTGCATTTAAAATTCGCTAAAAATTTAATTGTGACGGCAATTAGCGACACCTCTTAAAAGCTCAGCCAATCAGTTCTTAGCATTTTGACTAATGTAAAATTTTAGCGATGTTGACTTCGCATTATCTATTTTAGTAATAGTATTAATTTATTTAATAAGCAAATATATGAATTAAATTTAATCATTCTATAAATGACTATATGAAACTTTTCACCTTCATCAGTACACTTTCTAAACCGTGTAATTAGGCATTATAAAAGTTATAACAGAGGTACGATTTAGGATACAGGTTGCCAAAATCGTACTTTTTCAACCTTTTTGAAAATTGAAATTCAAATCAATAATAAGCCTTTTTGCTCATGTGTAAAGATTAAAAATGTTTAAGTAACATGTCATCATATCACTCTAAACAATTACTTTTATAAATAAGAATACGAGTTTTACATGTTTTTTAAATTTACTTAAGTGGTACGATTGTAGCGACTCTCCCCTGTAATATTACGTTGTTCAAAAAGTGATTTCGTTTTGAAGGGAAAAGGAAAGACAACTTTCTCATATTTTGAGTTAATTTTATTCGGATATGATCACTTTGTTCTACTCCCTCTGGAAAAAAGTATACGAACACTTTTTAAAACGCAGTAACTTTTTTAAAACTGGATTAAATGATTTAAATTTTAACTTTTTTTTTCGCTAACTTAAATCCATACTGAAAATTTCATCGAATTTAATTGACGTTGTTGTGAATTACAAACAATTAAAAATAGCGCACGTCGCAGTTTTTTTCGAATTTCAACCCAAAAACAAGTAATGTTTACGCTTTCAGTGGCGACAACTTGACTATACGTCGATGCCACTTTTCATGACAACATACGTCAAGTTACTTTGATTTTCCTTATCATATTCTGTATTAATATTATGCATTCTAAGCTTTCTTTAAGACTAGAACAATCGTACAGTAATGACCACTTTGCA
>CM052164.1:18178863-18200522 GCA_028455555.1 Augochlorella aurata
TGTAAAGAAATTTTAGAGTAATAGCAGAAAATGAAAAGATGAGAAAAATTTGGCGAAATCAACAATCAATTGCACTATTTGTTCGTCTTTATTATATTTTTTGAATTATATGTTCGACTTAACAAAATCAATAAAAATACCTAAAGTAATATGAATTGAATTATAGATTTGCAGAACTGATAGAGTCAAATTTAAACACAGTGTTTCTTACGGAAATGGTCGGCTGTACACTTATCATATGTTTCCTCGAATATGGAGTTATTATGGTATTATAAAAAAAGTTTAAATGAGAAAAAAACAAAGAATGGGTATTGAAGGTATAAACTTACAATAATATTTTCAGGAATGGGAAGATAAGAATATGCTGAGTATGGTGATATATTTCCTTCTGATGACGTGGATGTTCTTAAATGTTTATATATTATCGTATATCGGCGACTGTCTCAAACAGGAGGTATCTCTTTCACATTATTTTTATCCTTTATAATTACGTCCTGTTGTGCCAATTAATTCTTGCGATTAACCCCAGAGTACCTAAAACGTGTTTGATGGACCGGTATGTGAAAAGATTATGAACAAATGCTATATTAATTGGTGCAGAAATTCTCCGTATATTTGAAATATACGAAGAATATTGAATAACTTTAATAGAAAGAAAATTACTTTGATCTACAGATTATATATGAAAGATATTTTGAACTTACCATGTTGTACAATTTGTGCAATGTTATCGTAGTTATGTTAAAGCCAATGTTTGTGCAGAGAATTGTCAGTCAATGAGGCAATCTGAAAATTGCATTCACTATTCTTTATAATTGCGTTAGGCGAGCGAAATGCTGTGATTATAAGAGGAGGAGATATTGTACATATTCGCCTAAACGGTTACGTATTTCAATAGCAACATTTCTTTTCATTGAGAGCGTGAAAGTGAAACTAATGGCGTACTACATGCCATGGTACGACTATTCCGAAGAAGTAAAGAAGAATTTGAGAATGATCATGCATCGTCCCACTCGTCCGACGTGCTTCACCGCTGCGAAGTTTTTCGACCTTTCTCTTCAGGGATTCTGTGACGTGAGTATAATAAGTTAGGGCAGTGGAGTTGGTTACTGCGATGGTGACCAATTAATCTGCCTTTGATTTGTTTTCGAGTATGAGGAACTTCATACTTATCACATAAGACATATTAAATTTTCTCATTAAAAATAAACAAATTAAAAGAATAAGATAAACAAGATAAAAGAATAAAAATATTTAGTATGTTCCGTTCGATAAATATAAGATTAATTATGCCCGAAAACAAAACGAACCTGTTAATATTAAGCCGCGAAACTCGACAAATATAAACGAAAATGTCGTAGGTTGTCAAAACCTCCGCGGCATATCTGAACTTCCTACGAACCATGACAGGATGAAGAGAATCCATAAAACGAAGGTGTGATCGGGAGAAAGTTAATTTGTACATGTGAGTTTATTGTTCATATAAATGCAAATGGAAATCTTCTGGTTAAATTTTTACTCGCGAATACTACTGACAGCTGATCCGAAACACTTTACCTTTTTGTAATGTCCTTTTTATTTGTCCTGCGGCATCATCGATACTGTCGCGTCGTGGGTTATAGCTGGCCGTGATTATGCTCGCAGTCTGGTCACGATTTGTTTTTGTTCAGCCCGAAACTTGTTCCGCCGCTTCGCCAACTGTAATTCATCGCGGCTATAGGTAACTTAACATCGTCGACGCAACTTGTTCTCAACCCGTGCAAACTTTTCAGACACAGAAAAACGTCCCGACTAAAGTTTACAACAGTGTTTATACTTCGAACGCAAACTTTTCTGAAGGGTAAATTTAGTACTCTTGCTTTAAACGTTGAAATTTAATTTTCTGTCAAAAGTGTTATGCGCATGATATTGCGATTTGTTTCTTAATATCTCGTAACGTAGGCGTGGAAGTGTATTTGTCATTTGTTGCGATAATGATACAGCATAACCGTTTTTTAGTCCTTAATGCGTAGAAAACGGTTCTTCGAAACTCAATATGTCGAGTAATAATATTGACAGTTTTATCGTAATTCAATAGGTTATTTAAACTTTCTAATATAATGTTCTCACAAAACTGGCATTATTTCAAATGTTCGAACGTATTTTTCAAGAAACTATGATCTTTTGGTTATGCAGAATACAAATGTTATACCTCGATTTCAACTACTAAGACTTGAAAATTAAATTGCTGCCTTAATAATTTTAACGAGTTAAAAATCTTTTGATTTTACTCGTTCCTGTCTGAAATGCACAAAATCCGCAATCTACTAATTAGTATCTATTCCTGGATACACATAACTAACGCGAGTAACGTGTACCTCAAGATATTAAACTATTAACATTGGCAAAGACGCGGAACTTTAGATTCGAATTATGGTTGCAAATTGTGTATGCCCAACTGCAATTCATGGCACTATGGTCTCCGAGGTATGACGCAACGAAACGCAGTCGCATGCGCTGTACATTCAACATTGAGAGAATAAATTCAACGGTGGTACTCTACGGAGAAACGTCGAACCCTACCTTACTCTTTTATCTGTACCCTAACATCGCAGAATCGCGAAGATCTTGCAACCGTTACCGATACCAACCAAGCTTTCCAATTTCGACAATGAAGACAGAGCACAGTAAGAACATGAACCTGAGTATCGGTTGGAATCGTCGTATTCTCAAACCGTTTGGTATCTGGCCACTGACATACTCGAACTCGGGAGTACGGAAATACGTTCGCTGGCTGAGGCACTTAGTTTCATACTTTCTGATAACCTGCATTTTCTTACCTATTTGCCTTTACGGCTTACTAGAAGTGAAAAGCGTCTACAACAAAATGAAGCTCTTCGGGCCAATGAGTTTCTTCGTGATGGCGTACATGAAGTACTTTTCTTTAATGAACAACGTCAACCGTTTCCGCCAGTGTATAGAGCAGATAGAGTTGGACTGGAAGAACATGAGTTATTCGAAGGACCGGGACATCATGGTGGAGAATGCAATTTTTGGGAGACGATTGGTCAAAATTTGTTGTTTTTTCTCGTACAGTGGTTTCACGTTCTATTATGTCGCCATACCTATCACCACTGGGAAAGTTACGGACGAAATACATAATCTGAGTTACGTTCCAACGCCGCTCCCAGTTTCGATGGTCATAGCCGACACTCGTTACAGTCCGGTCAACGAGATCTTTGTATTGGTCCAATTCTGCGGAGGCTTAGTGCTGCATGGGATCGCAGTGGGTGCTTGCACTTATGCAGCTGCGTTTGCGATGCATGCTTGCGGACAGCTGAAGATCCTGACCTCTTGGATGGAACATTTGACAGGTGGTCGAACGGACATGAGCGAGTCCGTCGATGACAGAATCGCGAACATCGTGAGCCAGCATGTTCGAATACTGAAGTGTGTAAGATGCATCTCTAACCTGGTAAAGTAATTTAAATAATTTAGGGACCCTTTAATGCGTTTACTAGGGAACACAAAGTTTGTTAGGGGACTAGAAAAATGATGAAGATTCTGTTTGAGAACAGAAATGATTAATTGAAAACTTTCTTCAAATATTTGAAGACACACTTGTTTTTCACATCCAGCTTTTTTAATCTTTGGTATCTATTAATATCATATAGAGTATTGCATAGTGTTTGTTTCATATGGAGATTTATCGAATATGAATTTTTATTAAAAGCACTTATTAAGATTTATGGATAGTAGTCTGTTAAAAAATTTACCTCTGATTAATCGAAGGCATGAAGGAGAACAATATTGAATTCTCGGATTTTAACATTTCGAAATTGCAGGTTCGTGTCCGTCACAGATGAAGCGTTGCAGCATATATCATTCGTAGAATTCTTAGGAAGCACCTTGAATTTGTGTCTTCTAGGATATTACATTGTGATGGTACGCATGTACGATGCAAGGTGAATGAAATACCTTAAACGAAATTTTTATGATCAAATGTAAACGTGCTGTTATTATTTTAGGAGTGGCATACTCACGACGTTATGCTTCTAGTAACTTATGTTATAATACTCTTCTCATTTGGATTCAACATTTTTATATTTTGTTACATAGGAGAATTGGTTACCGAGCAGGTACAATTTTTTCTACTCGCGTAGTTTATATCACACGTGTACTAAAAATAATAATGTTAGCGTATTTATATAAGAACATCAAAAACTAGATAAATACTTCCATCTATTCTACTTTTGATCACCGAATGATCTTAAACAGTGTAACAGGGTCGGTGAAGTTGCGTACGCGATTGATTGGTATCGACTGCAGGGAAAGAGACAGCAGTGTATAATTTTGATAATGGCGATGTCGAACTCGTCATCGAAACTTACAGCAGGAAACATGGTTGAATTGTGCCTGAGTACATTCGGTGACGTATGTATCCAATGAATCATCTCGTCTTGTATATACAGGGTGTTTGGAAAATCGTTTGGCAAGAGAATGATTCCTTAAATAAAATGTGTTCATAGAGGATTTCATTTTCGAGAAAATTGAATTTGAAAATTCATTAGATATACGTGTACTTATTGGACACTGCTTGGTTCGTTTATCCGATCTGTCAAACTCCATTGTTTTTAAGTGCACGCATACCTAACGAATTTTCAAACTCGATTTTTTCGTAAATGAAGGACTGTATGAACGATTCTATTGTATAGTTTCAGATCAGTTTTATGTGACCGATCACTTACTTGCCGGTTATGCTACGATTTCCGAACACTCTGTATACTATATACAATATCCTACAATGCAAACGCTATATAAATATTGTTTAATTGTATAGGTCGTTAAGACGGCGATAGGGTACATGAACATGCTGCTGGCGTTAATGTGAACGTCCATACATTATTTATTGTAATATTCATTCGACGGTACACAGAATCATACGATTATTATATCGTCTGTGGCTATCACAGTAGATGTTTCGAAGTTGGAATAAGAGTAACGTTCCAAGTAAACGAAGATTACTTCTTTTACCTGTTCTAAATCTAATTTGTTCTCAGATTAATTTTAATAAGAACTGTTATATATTCTACATAATTTATAAGAATTATTTAACACATTGTATCGTTTGATCGTGATAATGATCCAATGAATTATAAAGGGACAAATAACCTCACAAAGAAACAAGTTTTGTTACAATCTCCATATCCATCAACTTAAGTTAATAGACACGATTTAGGTATTTAATTGAGAAATAACATGTTTCGATCTCCAACTTAAACATTAATTTTCACTTTGAAACAATTTTCACTCTATAACGGCACCTATAGTATTCGGTATTCACATCAACGAGACTAAACTGCCGAGTATATGATCACTCGGTTGTTAAACAATGACAATCGCTTTTCCTCGAGAAACATGAATGATTGGGCTTCTAAAAAGTTACAATTATTGCAAATGACTCGATGGGATCAACAAATTAACCGAACATGTCTCCTATTCCATTTACCTCTGAGATTATAGATTGTCAAACGTTATAACCTTGAATCAGAAAAATGTGCTTACGTGTTCACCGATGATACCCTGTTCCTTTCATCGCGCCGCCCAGTATTGGTAATCAATCAATCGATGCGCACCAATCACCATCTTCTTGTCGTCGCTTATAATGCATAAAGCAATAAAGCGACCGAGTAGAGCCGAGGGGGTAAACTGTTCTGCAGAAAAAGATAGTTCTGCTACGGTGTTGCGTATGCAACCCCTTCTATCAGGGATAAGAAAACGAGCGCAGCCGCGGCATTGGAACACGAAGGGGAATGATTGCTTCGGAGATTTCAGTATAATCCGAGCTTTGGACCCAAAACGATGTCGAAACTGAAAACCATTTCCTCGACCTCGCTGACAAAAGAGAATGAGCATACTGGGGACGTGAATTTAAGCATTCAATGGAACCGCTGGATTCTGAGCGCGATGGGGGTCTGGCCGAGTTCGCGCGAGGTTTCACGATTCGGGAAGTGCTCAAACCGGCTGATCAACGTCGTTTGCTACTCCCTGATAAGCTTCCTGTTTCTACCCTGCTGGCTTTTTATGATGCTCGAGGTGGATGATCTTTATAACAAGCTGAAGCTGTTCGGCCCGTTGAGCTTTTGCGTGATGGCGTACATGAAGTACTATTCGCTGATGGTTCATGCGAATGACATCCGCAACTGCATCGAACGTATCGAATGGGACTGGAAGACGATGCAATACTTTAAAGACAGAGAGGTCATGGTGGCAAACGCGAAGTTCGGTCGGCGATTAGTGAAGATCTGTATCTTTTTTATGTATAGTGGCTTCGTGTTTTACTATATCGCCTTGCCGATCAGCATCGGCAAAGTCACGGTGGAGGGCCAGAATTTGACTTTCATCCCCATGGTATTCCCCATGACCAAGCTAATGCCCGATACTCAGCACAGTCCTGTCAACGAGATCTTCTTCTCCATCCAGTTTCTGGGAGGCATCGTGATTCATGGAGTTTCAGCAGCTACCTGTAGTTTGGTGGCTGCCCTCGCGATTCACGCTTGCGGACAGGTGAAGATCCTCGTCGGCTGGCTGGAACATTTGATAGAGGGTCGGTCGGATATGAGCAAATCGGTGGACAAAAGGATCGCGAGGCTCGTGAATCAACACGTTCGAATATTGAAGTATGTAAGATACGTTTCCTTACTGGTCAATCTCTGAACTAGTTTGACTATGAATAATAACTATCAAAATATAATAATAACTAGAGAACTAATAAGAAGTAATTTCAATGTTGTTTTGACCATGAATATGCCTATCAGAATGCTAAGAATATTTCGCTCATGTTATTCGTAAACGTCAGAAAATTATGAAGCGTCATTAGTAGGTGACTGGAACTTATTATAGTAAACTTCTCGTACTTTCTTTTGTTTATTATGAGGAAACAAACACTGGCTTATCCTTATATAATTTTTTTATGTTCATGTACAAGGAGTCATGTAACAGGCGGTTCAACCAAATAGACGCTAAGTCTGCGTCAAATAATAAAACGAAAACATAGAATAAATTTTGTTTAATCAAGGCTTCGTTTTCGAGAAAAAGTAGGTTCAAAAAATTATACTATTGAATACGAATCAAGTAATGTTATATACATACATACCGATCCTATTTTTTATGTGTTTTACCGATTCAAACCTTGCGCATCTCCTAACTCAGCTTTTTCGAAAACGAAACCTTAAATGAAGAAGTATTATTGTTTTTCTTCGACATATTTTTTCAAGTATAATCAATGCCTATCCAAATGCACTACCAGTCAAGTGACAGCCTGTGTACAAAAAAGAATTTTTATAAAATAGAAGAGTATGCGTTTGTGAAGTAAATATGTGAAGTATGGATGCGCATGTCTCGCAATCTACTATTCTGCAATTTCAGATTCTTGTCCATCACAGAGATAGCGATGCGGCAAATATCTTTCGTAGAATTTATAGGGTGTACCTTGAATTTATGTCTCCTGGGATATTACGTGATAATGGTACGATATAAATTTAAGCGTATATGATAAACGAAATTTTGATGCTGAAGTATGAACAGACGCTATTGCTCCTCTAGGAATGGGATCCTGAAGATGTTACTGCTTCTGTGACCTACATAACGATACTTGTATCTCTCGGCTTCAACATCTTCATTTTTTGTTATATCGGAGATCTTGTCGCTGAACATGTAAGCGTTTAATCGGCATAAATCACTTCTTTAGCAAAGTGCGGATAGAATTCATGGACGTGTTACGCTCATGCAAAATCATCAGATCTCATTGAAGTTTAAGTACACGTTCAGAAAATCTTCCGTCAATATCTGTAATCTGTTTTCTAAGCATACGTGACCTTGAATTACGTTGAACAGAGAAGTTTCCCGTTCCAGAGTAGCAAAGTTGGCGAAGTAGCGTACATGATTGATTGGTACCAGCTATGGGGGAACAGAAAACGTTGTTTGGTTCTCATAATCGCAATGTCCAATTCATCGACAAAACTTACAGCGGGAAAAATGGTCGAACTGTCGCTCAGCACATTCGGTGACGTACGTGCGCAATAATCCTTTCCTGATTTCGTGTACTAGAACAGAAAAATTGAATCGCATCTTTCAATTAAATAGGTTGTTAAAACGGCGGTTGGATTCTTAAACATGCTGTTAGCGTTGACGAAATAGTTCTCCGAAGAGTTCGTTGGTAAGGCTACTGTGACCTACAATCCTTACAGAGATGTCTTGCATTGTTATATAACTGACTGTGTATATTCAATAAGAATTCCCTTAAATATAAAAAGATTATTTCCTTATTCTACACCGAATAACCGAAGATTTAAACTGTGAACCGAATGGTTACATTTGACAACGAATATTTACAGTAACAATAACAAAGAACAACTAATAATTGCAAGCGCATTCATTAAAGTTTTGTATACGCTTGTTCTATGTGCAACAAATTACATCAACTTTTACAATGTTGATTCCAAAAGGTAACGATTAATGCAAAACGTCAATCACACTTACAGTACTTACAATCATCATGACCGACGTATTGACCACGAAGCGCTCGAGTTGATATAATGCGCAAGAATTTGCGAACATTAGCTATTGTTGAAGTTCGGAATTGCTGGCGAAGGTAAGTCACGAATGCAAATGTGCGTGTATCGCATGCCAATTCCCGGTAGGTACCTCCTGTCTTTTGGTATTGATAATCAATTTATCGATACGCACCAGTGTTCATCCTCCTGTCCCTAGTCATAATTCACGAGGAAACTCGTAATAGGGCAAAACGCAGAAACAGAGAAACAACCCCTTCTGCAGGTAAACATGTATTTGTTGTCACGAAGTTTGCGTGATCCCTTCCAGTATGAATCATGGGCGCAAGCGCAACATTATGTTCGAAAGTATTGCTAGGACCTCCCACTAGCATCTAGTATGGAGTGAGCTTTCGAGGTAAAACAATGTCAAAGCAGGAAACGGTCTCCTTGAACACTCTGCCAAGAGAGAACGACTATGAGAAGTACGTGAACTTGAGCATCGAGTGGAACCGTTGGATCTTGAAACCAATGGGTGTTTGGCCGCGCTCGCGGCATGCCTCGAAGACTGAAGTGTGTTTCAGCTGGCTGATGCACGTCATTTGTTATTCCCTGATAAGCTTCCTGTTCGTACCTTGCTACCTCTACGTGTCGTTCGAAGTGGATGAAGTGTATGACAAGTTGAAGCAATACGGCCCGCTGATATTCTGTATGATGGCGTTTGTGAAGTACTCCTCGTTAATAGTTCATGCGAACGACATTCGTGAATGCATCAAATGCATCGCTTGGGACTGGAGAAACGTGAACCACGCAGAGGACACGGGGATCATGATAGCGAACGCAAACTTTGGCCGGCGATTAGTTAAAGTTTGCACCTTCTTCATGTTCAGTGGTTTCGTGTTCTATTACATTGCGGTGCCCATCAGTATTGGGAAAATTCCGGTCCAAGGAAAAAATCATAGCTTCATTCCTTTAGTCTTCCCAGTTACTACGTTGATAGTCGACACGCATCAGAATCCCACCAACGAGATCTTCTTCTCGATCCAATTCTTTGGAGGGATGTTAATCCATGCTATTGCGGCAGGTGCGTGCAGTTTGGCAGCTGCTTTTGCGGTACATGCTTGTGGTCAAATGCAAGTTCTTATGTGCTGGATGGGATATTTGGTGGATGGCCGTATTGATATGAGCAGCAACACGAATGCGAGGATTGCGAGGATCGTGACTCAACATGTTCGAATAAACAAGTATGTATATGAATTTTATGCAGCGGTTTACTTTGCCGTGGTAGAAACTTTCATTCTGGTATGAGAAATAAGACGTAATACTATAGGTATATAAAATAAATGATAACTGTGGT
This sequence comes from Augochlorella aurata, assembly GCA_028455555.1. Taxonomy (NCBI): domain Eukaryota; kingdom Metazoa; phylum Arthropoda; class Insecta; order Hymenoptera; family Halictidae; genus Augochlorella; species Augochlorella aurata. Next base: position 18,188,752 of record CM052164.1, read on the forward strand.
GTCATATTGTGTAAATAATACAAAGAGTAGTGAGAACCACTATAGCATGTACCAACAATTAGGATTATTACGCATTGTCGATCAATCGTTGAAAGAAACAACTAGGAAGTTATCAGTGACGCCGAATTGAATGCATGTTTAAGAATTTGTTGTAATTATGAACTTTCCTTGAAAAGAGATAAGGGAAGAAAATAGTTTGTATATTTCTTATAGTATGCTTCAACGAAATTGTTCGGCGCTTGCCTGTCGTTTGTGATTTCATCCACACAGTAACCAAGTGCATACGAAATCGTTTACGTATTTTTTGCGGGGTAGTGGTTACAAACAACCTGGTTGCTGCCTGCTCAACAATGCAGAACAACCCCAAATCCATCTGCAATTCAAGCATGACGATTTGAAATTGTTACGATTACATTTAACAGTATCATTCGTTTGGTTGGAATTATAAAATCCCAAATATTTTATTTTTATTATTATTTCAACAGTTCAAGTTCGAAATTGACTTAAAATAATTACAAATACCTCACGCAATTATTATAAAATATTATTTAAAAAATGGAATATGAGTTGTAATGTTCTGAAAATGCACTATGCAACTTTAATTTTTGTGTTCTCTATTTCAGATTTTTAGTTGTGATGGAAAAATCACTGACGCAGATATCCCTCGTGGAATTTTTCGGATGTACCGTGGCTATGTGTCTTCTCGGATATTATATTATAGTGGTATGAGTACAATATTTCAACATAAAAAATTTGAAATGCGGAGAATTGAAGGTTTCCATATCATTTTATCGCAAAGTGTAAATATATAATCACTGTTAATGTTACAGGAAGCAAGGGCGAAAGATACGACCGCTGTTGTAACATACGTAATAATACTAACATCTCTCATGTTCAACATCTTCATATTTTGTTACATAGGCGAGCTGGTCGCCGAAGAAGTAAGGTTTAACACATAATCACTTCAGAGTCTCACCTTTCTCCATTCAAAGTAGGTACTGTCCCTTGCTCAGAAGAGGTCCGTTGAGAAAAGTGTAGGACCGATTCCCACCAACCCACCCATATTAATGCCCCAAAGAAAAGGGTGAACGCGTTGCTCTTATTGGCAGAAACGATCCCTTCCCATTATACCCAATTTTCACTAAACAAGGGACTCGAGTCCGGCCGATTATGAACAAACAACGCCTTCTGACCCTCTTTACCGTCTCGCTCCCTCGTGGTCGCAATTTGGAGAAATCGGTCGCTCGCTCCACCTAGCCTGTTTCACTTTGTTTTGGTTCCAGAATTTTATTATTATTGATTAAGTTACGCGCTGAACAAGAGACGTCATTAGGTGGAACGGGCAACCGATTCCCCTTGCTCTTCGCGTCGATTAGTTTATTGGTCTTCTCATTTATCAATAGAAAAGGGTTTTAAAATAGGGACTACGGGCATGCAGGTCAGACGTAGCGAGCGTGGCACCCCCCTTGTCCCTCGATCGAAACGAGCAAGGGATAGTAATTTAACTCAGTTCAATGGCGTATTTGTAGAAATAATTAAATAAATTATGTAGAATAATATGATCCAAAAAGACAATTAAAAGCAGTGAATACGTTATACTAGTGCAGAAAAGTTGGCCAAATGTCTCAAATGATTGATTGGTATCGATTACCAGAAAACACGAAGCTCAGTTTGGTGCTAATAATGGCGATCTCCAACACGCCCATGAAACTAACTGCAGGAAGCCTAATTGCATTGTCACTGCGCAGCTTTAGTGACGTAAGTATACTAGTGACTTTCCGCTACGTCAGAGCTGTTCAACAGGTCTCGCGGCGGGCAAGGGCCACGTGCTAAGGGCAAAACTACGAGGAAGCGTCTTAGCGGAGTGGGGGCGTGGGAAAAGAAAGAGCGTAGTGTTTACATTTTCATGCTATCCTTCCTCTCTCACTGGCACACATTGTTGTTATATGACACGATGCTCGTTCTATTTCACTCAATCTTAACGTAATCTACAGTCGATTTTTATCACCGTCTTCAGCCAAGGGACACCGTTGTTCTCGGGAGAGGGGCATAGAATCTGCGGATCGGTATTTGCCCTGGGCTGAAAATCGCTGCCCGCACGGGCAAGCTGTAGAACAGCTCTGCTCTATGTTATTGTAGAAACTCATGATAACTCGTTGGATCGACAGATAATTAAAACATCCGTAGCCTTCTTAAATATGTTGCGAACGTTGACTGACACGAAAGAATAACTCAGCAGAGCATCTGTTGCGCCATATTGGTCTATGAAACTATTTTGGGTACAGTACACTGCTGCTCTTGTGCTTGACAATTGCAGGAGAACGATATTTTGAATACTGTCAGATTGCTCGTTACGTTATTAGTACTTAAGCGTCTCAGTGAGTAAACAATGATGTATTTTTTGACATTTTCGAAATGTGCGTCACTATCATAGCTATTTTCCGAACTAATGATGTTGAAAACCATTATTTTATGGTAACAGTATTTGTAATAATATTTTCACAATAAGATTTAAATGTTAATACATGTAGAATACATTATTTTTCTGAATCATTTGGAGAACATTTTCATTCAACGTTTTATCCTATTTTAAAAATTTATTTGTTACCCTGAACTATTTTCATATTCCGCGGTTGTCAATTAAATCCGCGAAATAGATGGATTAAGTCATGCCACTTCAGTGACTCGAAGAATATAAAAATGTATACTGACTTTATCTGTTATTGTACACATCACATAAAAATATACAGAGTAAACACATCCACAACAACTTCAAATTACTGTAACATTCAAAGTATTTATTATTTTGGGTTCCAATAACTATTGAATATTCTTTAGACAATACGAAAGAAGGGCGAACACCGCTTTCCTTAAAACTACAACTAATATTTAGTAAAAAAATACAGAAAGGTGGTCCAAAAAATGACATGTTTTGCAACAAAAGGTTGGAGTGTCGTAAACTCTAAGTGTACAATACAGGTTAATTTGGTTCTCCTAAAGCGCAAAAATTTGTCGTTCAACACACAATAAGTTTCTCTGACAGGGTAACAAATTATAGTCAGTATTTAAAAACTACACAATGTGGTATCGCGTAACAAACACGAACAGTAACCACTAATGCAAAGCTTTAATTGTAATTTAAAAAATTTCTGTTACCTGCATTATAACATGTAGACTATGATGTAGTGAAAGATTTTATACGTAAACATTTGCTAGCATTAATTCCTGCTAAAGTAAGAGATTACTAGAGCGCTACATCATAGAAGATGATAAGTACACGTTGTGTGCAAGCCACCTGTACTTTCAATGATCACCCTCTTGCTTTCAGTCATATTTTATAAGGAAAACTCCTTTTGTCTTCACATTGTGATAAGGAGACTTAGAAAGAGGGACAAGTCTCAGTGGTCGCGACATCGCGTGACTCCTTCCAGCCAGGGTCATGGGCGCAGACGCAACGTTATTTTCCGAGCACCTTGCTACCTCTACGTGACATTCGAAGTAGAGGAAGTCTACAAAAAGTTGAAGCTCATTGATGTTCTGCATTTTGGCGTATATAAAGTACTCTCCGTTAGCCTCTTAGGTACGATGCGTTACTATAGTGGCTCTCGCGGATGTCATTTTTTTAATGACGCGCCACTGTAGTGGCTTTCGCGAATGTCATCTTATTATCAATTAGGAAATTAAATTATTAAAGCTGAAGTATATGTATCATATCTTTAAGAAAAATTATAATTTAATCATCAAACTGCTCGTGTAGAGAATAGCATTGACTCTGCCGTACAGAGAAACAGCCCCACGAAATTCAAATGCATCGAATAGGACTGGAGAAATGTGAACCACGCGGAGAACAGGGAGATCATGATGGCGAACGCAAACTACGACCGGTGATTAATAAAAATCTGCACTTTCTTCATGATAAGCGACTTAGTGTTTTCCTTCGTCGCAGAGCCTATCGACATCGGGAAAATCCCGAACGACGACGAAAACCAAAGCTTTATTCCTTCAGTGTTCACAGTTTCTAAGCTAATAGTCGACACACACCAGAATCTTACTAACGAAATCGTCGTCTTGATCCAGTTAATTGCAGGGAAGCTAATCATGCTATTGCGGTAGGGACATGCAAATTGGCAGCCCCCTTTGCACTGCATGTTCGTGGTCAAATGCAAGTTCTTATATGCTGGATGGGACATTTGGTAGATGGTCGATTACATTATAGTGGTACGAATATGATATTCAAACATAACAAATGTAAAACGCGAGTAATCTAAGAGTACCACATTATTTTTATGTTGCAGGAAAACAGACCGAAGGGCATGATGTCTTTCACAATATATGTTATACTACTTATATTTTTGGTCTTCAACATCTTCATATTTTGTTACATAGACGAGCTGATCGCAGAAGAAGTAAGATTTAACACATATCTTTCACTTTACTTTTCACTGTTCTCCATAAAAAGGATTATTTCTTCCATTGATCGTATAAAGAAAGTAATTTTCATCTACTTCTATGTTGCATTATGTAAAATAATACAAGGTGTCCCAAAAATGTCTAAAAATCCGGAAATGGAGGGTTCCTGAGATAATTTGAAGCAACTTTTTCCTTTACAAAAATTTTCTCCGGGGCATTGTTAACGAGTTATTAACAAAAACCAGAGACCAATGAGCGGCGGGTTCGGCTGGCGCGAGGCGGCCGAGCCAATAAGCGGAACTGGGCTTCATCAGCTCGTTGGCTCGGCCGCTTAACGCCAAAAGAACTCGCCTCTCATTATTCACTGTTTTTCGTTAATAACTCGTAAACAAAGCCGCGAATTGGATTTTCGCTAAGCAAAAAGTTGCTTCAAATGACCTCAGGAACCTGTCATTTCCAGATTGCGTGTGACTTTTGGCATCGTAGCCTGTATAATACGAAACGATCAATTAAAAACGGTGAACACGTTATTTTTCATTGCAGGAAAATTGGACAGATGTCTCAAATAATTGATTGGTATCAGTTATCACAGAACATGAAGCTCAGTTTCGTCCTGATAATGGTGATGCCCAACTCACTCATGAAACTTACTGTCGCATACTTGGTTATGTTATCACTGCGCAGCTTCAGTGACGTGAGAATACCAACGACTTTTCTTCACGTGAATGTAGAAGCTCGTGATAACTTCTTGGATCAACAGGTAATTAATACATCCGTAGCCTTCTTAAATATGTTGCGAACGTTGACTGACACGTGGGCAAAACTCAGCAGAGCACCTGTTGCGTCATATTGGTGCAAGACACCATTTTTGTAACGATATGCTGCCACTTTTCTGCTGATATAGGACGAGATCAATGTTTCGAATGCAGTTACAAATGTCTTGTTATCCCATAATGTCTAAGCGTCTCAGTGAGTAGAAAATAACGCATGTGTTAACATTGTTAATGTAAAGACTTGTATCGGGTAAAAGTTCATGGTAGGATTATATGTTTTGGGTCTGTAGTGTGCTGCTTGAATGGTTACGGCTTGTTGGCTCTCACCATCATTCAGAAAACGGTATTTTCCATTCGTCCCAAAACACGTGGTCACTACTCGTCGCACTTCCATGCACTGCCATACCATAAAACGCCCAGCTTTTTAGTTTCAAGGTGTTTGGGCTCGACTAAGTCGAGTCTGCGTACCCTTGGCGCGGTATCGTTGCTAGATGCTGGAAATGTCTCAGAGTCGTTCGAAGCATTCTGGATACCTTAGCAATAACGCGACACTCCTCCGTAGGCAGCGAACATCGTTGATTTTCGATAACCTTGGCAATGCCAGAGCGTTCTCGGTTCCGTTATATTCTCATTGCCGCCTACCCTCAATTAGAAAATATCGGGAGGCCCAAGGTGACTCGTGGTCGTTCCTCTATGACTCACTCACCTCAGTCTAGATCCATTTTGTCAACCGCGACACTTCTGTTTGTATCATGAGCATAAAAGGTTCAAATGTTCGACGCCATCGTAGCCGTTTTACAAACTCATGATATGAATAAAAATTATTTGTTGATAACATTATATTGATGATAATAGTTTTGTAATAAACTACAAATGTTAATACATTATTTTTCTGAATTGGATGAAGAAAATTCTCATTCGCTGTTTTGTCCAATTTTGAAAATGTTTTTCATGCTAAAGAGAACATATTTTTAATTTTACACATCGTGTTCAAATAATTTCCATTTAATAAATCAAATCGTGATTTTCATCCCATCGTGTCTGGATTTACGCCACGAGTTAAAAATCTAAACCATTTATCAAGTTGTGTCCGAAAAATTATTGAATATTCCTTAGACATTCCAAAATAACAGTCAATAGCGTTTTTTTAACAATTACAATTTGTACATACTAAAAAGGCACAGGCAGCGAACGCGAAAAGTGATTTGTTTTAGAATAACAGATAATTAGAAAAAAACGCACCTCCATTCTATTTTATTTGTGAAAGCTTCGAGTGAACATTTATCCTTTAACATACAATAAACTTTTCACGTGCAACAGATTACACCCAGCTTGTGAAAATTAGATAACGTGTATCAAAAACAAGGACTATAATAGCAATATTTAATGCAGTATATTTAAGGCACTTACAAGCTTTCGATTTAAATCATCATGAGCAACACATTGATCATGATGTAATGAACGATTTTATATATAAACATTTGCAAACGGTAATCACTACTAAGAGATTACTAGTATGTAGGGAACCGAATCACAGAAAACAATGTGCACTTATCGTGTGCCAACTCTCTGTATCTTGACTCTCTCTTTCCTGGCATACGTAATTATTTTACCGATGTACACCAGTCATCACCCTTTTGCTTTCAGTCATATTTTATAAGGAAACTTCTGTTTGTCCTCGAATCATAATAGGGGACTTCGAAGGAAAGGGTCGACGGTTTCTCCATGCAGGGGACGCGTCTCCGCGGTCGCGATATTGCGTGACCCTTTCCAGCAGGAATAATGAACGCAGGCGCAATATAATGTTCCCAAGAACTGCCGGGATCCCTCGCAACTTTCTAGTATGAAGTGAGCATTCAAACATAAACAATGTCGAAGCGGGGGCTAATCCCTTCGAACTCTCTAACAGATGGAAACGACTACGAAGACTACGTGAACTTGAGCATCGAATTGAACCGCTGGCTTCTGAAGCCGATAGGTGTTTGGCCACATTCGAGCAATGTCTCAAAGCCCGAAATGTGTCTCGACTGGTTGATAAACTTCGTTTGCTACTTCCTCATAAGCTTCCTGTTCGCACCTTGCTCCCTCTACGTGTGGCTTGAGGGAGAGGTGCTCTACGATAAATTGAAGCACTACGGCCCGTTAATATTCTGCGTAATGGCGTGTTTGAAGTACTACTCGCTGATGGTCCACGCTGGTGATATTCGCGAATGCATCAAATGTATCGAATGGGACTGGAGAAATGTGCAACACTCGGAAGACAGAGGGATCATGAGAGCAAACGCATACCTTGGCCGACGATTAGTGAAGATCTCTTCGTTCTTCATGTTCAGCGGTTTTGCTTTCTATAACGTCGCAGTGCCCATCAAAATTGGGAAAATCTCGATGGAGGGTGGAAACGGAAGCTTCCTCCCTCTAGGCTTCCCAGTTTCCAAACTGATAATCGACGCACGACATAGCCCTGTCAACGAGATCTTCTTCACGCTTCAATGGTTTGGAGCACTGTTGATCCATGCCGTTGGAGCGGCGGCGTGCAGCCTAGCGGCTGCTTTCGCGGTGCATGCATGTGGTCAAATGCAAGTCCTTATGTGCTGGATGGGGTATTTGGTAGATGGTCGGTTTGATATGAGCAAGACCACGAATGGAAGGCTCGCGATGATCGTCAGCCAACATATCCGAATACAGACGTATGTGAATATTTGCGATTTCGAAGTATAACGAAGGGTAGTTATAATCAGTGATTATTGTGTTGTTCATTATACATTGTGGATGAAAGTGCTGAAAGTCAAAAGATGAACTACCGAAGTTGGTGACCAGAAAGATTTCCATAATATCGTGACAGCCACTATAATGACCACTTTATTACAGAAATAATTATTTCAAATACATTTAACACTATGATTGAACATAATTTGTTCGCGTATCATTCATGTTTGCATGGTCATCCTGATCATGTCTGTGCGAACTTATGCCAATGCATAACAGCCTGGAATCTTTCTGCAATTCTACTATAACGATTTCGAATCTTGAATACGAACAAAGTGGGATTTCGCGGTTCTTTTGAAAAGCATGATCCATCTAATAATCCCAATTTTGAATAGTCAAATATCTAACATGCAAATGATTGTGGACTCTTTTTTAATATTTTGGATTTTACTTTCGACGGCCACGTATTGAGTGCCTTTTTTCTTATAGCTTTCGTAACCACTGTTACAGATTCTTAACCTTGATGGAAAAAGCACTAACTCAGATCTCGCTTGTAGAATGTTTTGGGTGTACAGTGGATATATGTCTCTGTGGGTATTACATTATCGTGGTATGAAAAATCTCTTACAGCTTTTGATTTTCAAATGGAATTAATTTGTTTATTCAAGCTTTCTCTGGTTTTCAATATTATCATTTTGTCGTAGACTATACATTTAATGAATATGTTACAGGCAAGCAGAACGAAAGATATGACCGCTGTCGTAACATACGCTGTGATACTGATGTCTTTCGTTTTCAATATTTTCATATTTTGTTACATAGGCGAGTTGGTCGCTGAAGAAGTAAGATTTTACACGTTTCTTTGAATTTACGATATTTGTTTCACTATTAGTCCGTTAAAACGTAATCTAGGAAATTATACTGAAAGTGGGTTACATCGCCGATTTCTAAACCATATGTGGCTGATTAAAACAGTCGATATGACCAAGTGGTGGTAACACGTATAGTTGATTAAAATTACGACCTTGACAATGTGTTTCAAGGACATTAAAATCGTTGCGGTGTACCCTTTTTTGCATAATTAATGTAGACGACACCTACATCGACGTTACATTATATAAAACAATATGATACAAAACGACGAACAATGAACATGTTACAACAGTGCAGAAAAGTTGGCGAGACGTCTTACATGATCGATTGGTATCGATTACCGGAGAAGTCGCGACTCAGCGTGGTCTTGATAATGTTGATGTCCAACTCGTCCATGAAGCTTACCGCAGGAAGTATCATTAAATTGACGCTGTCCAGCTTCGCTACGGTGAGTATACCAAATTTTCGTTACATGATTGATGGAACTAACACGAACTTGTTTGATCAACAGGTTATTAAAACATCGGTAGCCTTTTTGAATATGTTGCGAACGTTAACTGAATAAGTGAGTTGACAGACGCCGAGCACATTTGGCTTCATAGTGGTCTAAATAACCCGTACTGCAATAGTATAACAATACTATTCTGTTGACAATTGTATTAGAATGATATTTTGAATATTTACAGAGGTTATTGAGCGAGTAAAAAGGGTAGTATTTTTTAACATTTCCAAAATTTTCAACACTATGTTAGCTGTTTTCCAGGAAGATAATGACGGAGAAAATTATTTTCTGATAACATTAATGGTAATATTAATTTCATAGCCTTCTTTACTTTATTTTGACACAGTATTCTTTAATAGTTTCGTTTGATCATTGAAAGCGAGAGTAAGGCTGTGTTGAGGAGATTTATGGCGGAGGCTACATGATTTAAGTCTTGAGTAGCTCGTCCATTCTAAAACACACGGCCGACACTCGTCGCACGTCCGTCGTCTGCTAGAAGAAGGCACAGCGCATTTACATCCCCAGTTCTGTTGCAGTCCACTGTCCCTCCTGTGATCACAGGCAATGATCGCTTATTGGCCAAAGACGGTGACGAAAATCAATCCTACGATCTGCCGTTGATATTCGTTATCCTCTTCGCCCAATAGCCGGTTACTACCTGTGATCAGAGGGACTGCGGACTGTAGCAGAAGTGGGAATATAAACACACTGTACCTTCTTCTGGCGGACGCATGGTGGTTGCATTGCTCTGCTATAAACGCCTAGCCTTTGCTTTCACGGTATGGCGCGGTTAAAAGTACGCAGGGTCAACCGCCTTGCGCCAGCTGAGCTCGTCTCCCACTGATTATTGTTTTTCGTTAATAACTCGTAAACAAAGCCGTGGATTGCACTTGCGCTAAGATTTATTCAAATGACCTCCGGATTGCTGGATTCTCGATTGCAAGTGACTTTTGGGACACCCTGTATATTAGTAACTTTCTTTACCAGCAGTGGAATTCATTACGGAGAATGCTGTTCCCATCACTATTAATGTTATACAGGTGTTACGTTGTGTTATGTATGTTACGTACATTCGGTAAGAAGAATGTTAAATATAAAAAGTCTATTTCCTTATTATACAGCGAACAAACTTAGGAAAACATTTAGTTAAAATTTTGAAAGAGAATTAGGTACAGTTGCTTTAGCCTTTACTAGCCAAATCACATAAAAATTCTATAGAGAACATAAGGGATGAGTTACACCCAAACAACTTCAAACGGCTATCACGTCTAAACCATTCATTATGTTGATTCTGAAAAATAATTAAGTAGTCTTTTTAGGTTCTAAACTAAGGGTCAACAGCGTTTTTCATAAAATCACAACTTGCACGCAGTGAACAAATGCGTGGGAAGAGATCACGAAAAGTGATTTGCTTTCCAGTGTCTAAACTAGTGTTTCCGGGGTTATGTTGGCCGATTGTAGCAGTCTCGTAGTGCTTTGGATAACAAGAGGTGAACACTAAGACAGTAAGCAATCAGATTGTAAACAGCCTTTATCATCATCGAAAGAAAAATAATTAAAATTCACTTGCGCACCTCAACGATTGATGCAAAGCGTTAATTATACTTGTGAAACCTACAAAATATCGATATGAATGGTTCGAACCCGACATGTTGACCATGACGTAGTGAGCAGTTCTATACGTCAATATTTGCCAGCAGTAATGGCTCTCAAAGTTAGAGGTTACTACGAGTAGGGGATTGAATCACAGAAATAAGTGTGCACGTATCGCGTGCCAATTCTCTGCACATTCTGTCTTCTGTAATACCTAATTAATTTACCGATGCGCACTACTCGTCACCCTCCTGCTTTCAGTAATATTTCATAAGGAAACTTCGGTTTCTGCATGCTGGGGTGGCAATATCCGCTGTCGCGATATTGCGTGACCCTTTCCAGCAGGAGTCATCAGCGCAGGCGCAACATCATGTTCCCAAGAATTGCCGCGACGTCTCGCAACTTTTTAGTATGGAGTGAGCTCTCAAACATAAAACAATGTCGCCGCGCGTGCTGATTTCCTCGAACTCTCTAACAAAAGAGAACGACTACGAAGACTACGTGAACTTGAGCATCGAGTTGAACCGCTGGCTTCTGAAGCCGATAGGTGTCTGGCCACATTCGGGCAATGTCTCGAAGCACGTGGTGTATTTGGACTGGTTGATTAACTTCGCCTGCTACTTTCTGTTAACCTTCTTTTTTACACCTTGCACTCTCTACGTGTGGTTCGAGGTGGATATATTCTATGAAAAATTGAAGATCTACGGCCCGTTGATATTCTGTATAATGACGTATTTGAAATACTATTCGCTGATGGTCCACGCAAACGATATCCGCAAGTGCGTCAATCGCATTGAATGGGATTGGAGGAATGTGCAACATTCGGAAGACAGGAGGATCATGATAGCAAACGCATACTTTGGACGACGATTAGTGAAAATTTGCTCATTCTTTATGTTCGGCGGCTATATTTT
>CM052164.1:18223944-18388238 GCA_028455555.1 Augochlorella aurata
CTTCAAGCATCAAAAATCATTCTTCAAGCTTCAAGTTTCAAGCTTCAATCTTCAAGCTTCATGATTCAAGATTCAAGCCTCAGGGTTCAAGTTCAAGCTCCAAGTTTCAAGCTTCAAGCTTCAAGCTTTAATCTTCAAGCATCACACTTCAAGATTCAAGCTTCAAGCATCAAGAATCATTCTTCAAGCTTCAAGTTTCAAGCTTCAAGCTTCAAGAATCATTATTCGATCTTTAAGGTTCAATCTTAAGAATCATTCTTCAATCTTCAAGATTCAAGCATCAAGTTTCAAGCTTCAATGTTCAATCATCAAACTTCAAGCTTCAAGCTTCGAGAATCATTCTTCAAGCTTCAAGAATCAAGCTTCAATCCTCAAGCCTCAAAATTCAAGAATCGCTCTTCAAGCTTTAAGATTCAAGCTTCATGATTCAGGCATCAAGAATCTAGCACCAATCTTCAAGCTTCAAGCTTCAAGAATCATTATTAAACGTTCAAGGTTCAAGCTTAAAAATCATTCTTCAAGCTTCAAGATCGAGGCTTCAAAAATCATTCTTCAAGCTTCATGTTTCAAGCTTCAATCTTCAAGCTTCATGATTCAAGATTCAAGCCTCAGGGTTCAAGTTCAATCTACAAGTTTCAAGCTTCATTCTTCAAGTTTCAAGCTTCAATCTTCAAGCTTTCTGATTCAAGATTCAAGCCTCAAAGTTCCAGACTCAAGCTTCAAGCTCTAAGCTTCATTCTTAATGCTTCAATAATCAATCATTAATCTTCATTCATCATGCTTCAAGAATCAATCTTTAATCTTCATTCTTCATGCTTCATGCTTCATGAATCAATCTTTAATCTTCATTCTTCATGCTTCATGAATCAATCTTCAATCTTCAAGCTTCAAGCTTCAAGCTTCAAGCTTTGAGCTTCATGCTTCAAGATTCATCTTCAAGCTTCAAGAATCAAGCTTCAATCTTCAAGTTTCAAAATCCAAGAATCGCTCTTCAAGCTTTAAGATTCAAGCTTCATGGTTCAAGCATGAAGAATCTAGCTCCAATCTTCAAGCTTCATGATTCAAGATTCAAGCCTCAGGATTCGAGCTTCAAGCTTCAAGCTTGAAGCTCCATTCTTCAAGTATCAAGAATCAAGCTTCAATCGTCAAGCTTCAAGCTTCAAGCTTCAAGAATCATTATTCAAGCTTCAAGGTTCAAGCTTAAGTATCATTCTTCAAGCTTCAAGTTTCAAGCTTCAAGAATAATTCTTCAAGCTTCAAAATTCAAGCTTGAATCTTCAAGATTCAAGCTTCGAGCTTCAAGCTTCAAGAATCATCTGCAAGCTTCAAGCATCAAGCTTCAATCTTCAAGCTTCAAAATTCAAGAATCGCTCTTCAAGCTTCAAGATTCATTATTCAAGTTTCAAGATTCCAGTTTCAAGCATCAAATTCAAGCTGTAAGCTTCAAGATTCTAGCTTCAAGATTTAAGCTTCAAGCTTCAAGCTACAAGCTTCAAACTTCAAGCATCAAGGTTAAAGCTTGGAGCATCAAGATTCAAGCTTCAAGCTTCAATATTCAAGCTTCAAGATTCAAGCTTCAACATTCCAGTTTCAATCATCAAGATTCAAGCTTCAATCTTCAAGCTTCCAGCTGCAAGCTTCAAGCTTCAAGCTTCAAACATCATGCTTCTATATTGGGCAACTGGAATTTTGAAAATCAAACTATTGTCAGGCGATTAAATCGTCGCAACGCTATTTCTACGAACAGAGATCCAAATACTAGTGAAGTTTACAAAACTCCAAAATTTTCCAAATCAAAACTTGATGGTATTTATTCGCAACGCTATCTTTAAAGCTACTTCGCATGTCAATCGTAATGAAATCACGATTATTTTATTCGCAAATACTACTACTACAACTACTAATTACATAATAACATACATGGTAATACAAACTATAATTTCTGACTCAGATGCGTGGTATTAACTTGAGAAGAAAAGATCTTAAAATTGTAGCTAAAAATACTTAGTAGTTTCATATTAATTAATTAATTGCTATGCCTAAAATGTAAATGCATGTTGAAATTGAAGATAAAATTTTGTTAAATAAGGAGAAAGTAATATAAAAGATTCACATTCAGAAGAAAATTAAAATCTGGTCTTAGGTGAAAGTAGAGTTACATTAAAATTGAAAAGAAAAGGAAATTCGTTTAAATTGGGAGAAGGTAAATAGCGAAAATAAAAAAAATTTTTGGATAATAACAGAACATATATTTGGAAAAATGATCAGAAGTGACCGTTAGGATGACCAGAAGCGACCACTCGAATGGTCATTCCAGACCATTCCGGACCACTATGATGACTACTACTGACCATTGGAGTGGATCAAAGATCAGTAGTGGTCTATGACGGTCCACCCTGAGTTAGGGCACTTCTAGAAGGAGACCTCTTGGAACCTGACTACTTCTACCGGCGAGCACACAACAACTGACTGAACAATGACGCTCCGCTGAAGAGGTAACCAAAAATCCCCCACACACACCACTGATTTCGAACAACGTTGATCACCGTGATCGGTGACGTTGGTTATTAAATCGAATTTCTTTCATGAATTATTATTTCTGGTTTCCTACTATTGATAACAATTTCGTTTGTTAGAAATATAGCCAAACACTCCCTTGGCTATTTTGTCATTTAATTTGTTAGTGAAAATAACTGATAGAATCAGAAATTTGGAGTAATATTTCCAGCACAAATGTTTCGTTAATAAACTGATTATTTTGTTTAATGTTTATAATAATTCTTTTTGCCAATTATATTATTAAACACTTCCGTGGCTATTTTGTCGTATCATTTCGAGACGGAAATAATTAATAATGTCAAACATACACAGTGATTTTAGAACTATGAATATGTCGATATTGTTACATCGAAAATATTCTATTGCAAAATTTATTGTTTCTGGTCGTTTAGTTATTATAAGAATTTCTTTTCGTAATGAAACTTTCTAGTCCTCTCTTTTCTGTTTTACGATCTAATGTTTAAACAAAATTAACTAACACAGTTCGAGATAAAGGAAAACTTTCAAAGCACAAAAATTATGTAATACATCTTCGTGTGAACGTTAGTGATACATCAAGGGCGTAAAAACGTCTGCAAAAATCGTGTTTTTTCATACTTATTAAAATTTTGCCAATTAAATCAAAAACTGTTTTCAAGATTTATTTTCCGTATTTATCGTCGATCCGAAATTAGCGCGCTATATAGTGCAATAGATCTATAGTAGTTACCACTGATAGGTAACGCTGTAAATTGGCCACTTCTGATACACATTTTTCTGTGTTGCAGCAGACGTAATTATTAGCTGACCGTTCCATTTGGGCAGAGTTTGCTATCGTACCTCAGCGTTTTCTACAGAGTCGATAATTCAAACTCTACAACAACAAAAAAAGTATTAAATGCAATGTCTGTACGGATCCTAAGTCTGTGCGAATTCGGACTTGCTAGTCTCAATCGAGTATTATGTATGCTATATTTTAATTGTAGGTTAAAATAAAAGCACGGACGAGGCATATCTTGTCTACTTCTATACCTCATTTGTGCTAATATCTACTCCTTTAGGTCGTTTATGATTGTACAGTTTTCGCGACAGATGGAACTTGTTATACCACAGACAAAGTATTAGAGTAGACCGGACACCGCATAGGGTTTTATGTCAAATGCTCTGAAATACCGACATCGCTAAAAATCAAAGGTTTTCTCGTGCTCTCTGCTAAAAGGCAACAGTCAGCTGATGAACAACATAAGACTGCAGTAGAGAAATTTCGTTTCTATTTCACGCTGTGTCGGCTCTAAAAATGCAACGTGAGCTTGAGACTTTTTAATTCATCGAATCACCGCGGCAAAATTTGTAGCTGAAAATTCATAAGCGATTACACAATATATATTCTATATATAATTATCTGTAACAAAATATTTTTTTATAAATATCGAAACTTCATTTGCAAAGTACAATATTACATCTTTATTTGCATTTAAATCGTTTTCTAATACCATCAGCTTACACCCCTTTTAGATCTTCTTTAGACCTTTAGATATTCCTAATACTTTACAGAATTCTATTTTGTTCTATTATTCCGGATAATATAATTTAAGTTTTTGAGGTAATCAAACATATTCAAATGCAGAAATGAAGAGAATAAAGAAAAAACGAAGACATAATAGTTTGAAATTAACTTAACCAATACTGAACCTACCTATTGCAGAAGTATAAGATACACAATTAAATTGCGATAAATTAGATTCAACGAACCAAGGATAATAACATACTTAATGAGTAGAAAAGAGTAAGACAAAAGTTTGTTACAGATTTATACTCTACTTTACAACATCGAAAAGAATTCATATTTAGCAGCTATTAACTCGGTATCATCCTCGACTCAAAATACATTACAACACGTAATATTTTCTGACTGGAATGAAAGGATGGCATGCTTGAAGTAAGTAATTCATATTAATTCATATTATCCATCGATGGATGAGATTTCTTCATTCGATGCTAATGACGATTAAGTAATACATTTATATCCAGATAAAAATTAATTTACCTCAACCTACAATTTTATATTTGCAACAAAGCGTTAGACACCTTATGTACACTGTAACGGGCTTACACGAAAGGGGGACACTTTGTGTATTGATTATCTTTTAAAAGTCGAAATTCGATAAATGAAAATTCACTAATACATTTTTCCAAACCGATAGTAATCTCATCCATAATTCACTGTTTTCACAGTAAAGTCATCCAGTAATTTACATATAGCAGTAATATACATATGGTCATAGCAATTATATATAGCAATCATAAATGAATATTCTCTAAACCACCGAAACGTAACGGGCGTTAAACAATAGAGCATATTTTCTAAATTTATTAACAACTATATGAATGATTAAAGAAACTTGTAGAAAAGATCCTCGTAATTATTATAATCCTTCAACTCCGTTCAACATAATGTTCTGAATGATACGTCGCGATTCCTTCCTTGGATATTTGAAGATTATCCTAAAACTCCTAGGATTCGCTGACTACCGCTTACTCTAATGACAAGACTTGTAATCACACATTATAATTTTTAATTTATCAAATGATCCAAAGTATCCCCTCGGAACTGGTACCGTTTCCAAGTCAACGTCCTTTGTAATTTCAAGAATTTTCAACTTCTCTCAGAAATATTTATTTCCCTCGGCAATTGATTACCACGAAGGGTATACAGCACGAATGTGCAATTTCAAGAATAAAGTACTCAATTTGTAAGAAGGAACGTGCTACATGGTTCATTTATAATTTGAGGAATGTTATCTGTTTGCTGGCACCAAGAAAGATTTTATATGACTTCGGAGAAATAATTTTGAAAATAGTAAAAACTGTTGAACAAACTGCTGCGATGGTTACCACTAGCTGCTAACATGAGATAAAAGGACATTAATACAATCTCTTTGATTCAATGAACCACCGAGATGGTGTGAACGAAAAAACGAACGGTGAAGTACCGACTTCCGTGGAGATTTTGCGCGGGTGTCGTGGAATCGTGACGGGAATGTGGCGCACACTTGTTTTATCGTTGGTAAAGCTGCGAAGGGCGGTTATTATTAATTGCTTCTAGAGGGTTTTACAACCGCACCAGTTAAAGCCTCCAGTCTTTTTACGAGCGCTGAACGGACCAGGTTCGCTTCCTACCTCGTCCTGCTCCCGTAGTTCTTGTTTCTCTTTCGTTCTATTGCGCTGACCGGACACTCGACCGGAAACTTCATTTACATCGGCAACATCTATAAAATGGATTAATTGCCGCCCACCGTGCAACAACCGCTGGCATGTACACCAGACGGAACAACGACAGATGGAATTTAACCGCGATGCGACTCGGCAACGTTCGCTTCTTCACCGATCACGCGTTGCGGTTTTACGAGTGACCGCTTGTTTCTATACACCTGATTGCCCACCCACCTATTAGAGTCGCTAATACAATTGCTAACGAATTGATAACGATCACATGGTTGGATAGAGACGAGATGAAACAGTTTAACGTCTCGTGTAGAGGAGAAGGTGTGAATTTGATGCATCTATGTTATTATTTTATGTGGATAGTCTCAAAACAGTTGCAGATAGGAAAATCGAGTGAAATTCCAAAACCAAGTTGAAATGCCGGTGGTAATATGACAAGGTATTATTTTTGAGGGAAATAAAGCTATAAAACTGAGTTAGAACTTCAATGTACAGGCATTGAGTTATTAATCACAATTAGATCTCAAATTGTATGGAATTGTAAGTAGAGTATTATGTCAAAAGTTTTCCTGTCTTCTTCGATGAACTGGAACACGACAACGAACAGATGCAAAAAAATTAATTACTGTATTCTCTCGTTTTCATGTTTTCTCATGACTGCAAAAATTGTTTTCAATCTATGTACAGTGGATGGAAAAAGTTGATTGGCATAGCCAGTTTTTTCCAATCAGTTTTTGGAAGCAAGACCAACAAGAAACAGTAGTAATTTGAAAAACTAGTTGTGAATTGAGTCTCATGTGTAAATCATTTTTATTACAAGATTTTAGACTTTTGTACAGCATCTTTTAAAAATAAATTATTAACATCGTTAAATCATAGCCTAATACTTCCGCGTATAACAAAGTACTAAAAAATTGAATTATATTAATATTTTAAAGTAAAGGACTGTGGCAATCCTTTTCTGTCCATTGCAGCACGGTAAGATATTATTATTAAACATCCTCATAAATCAGTTCCTCAAATTCTCACGCGCACCACGCGCTCATTCGAACGAGAGACAAATACACATCCCGAAGATTGAAAGAGACGAAAAGAACACGTTCGAACTAAATGCAGCCATTTTATTGATTCCGTCGACGCGACGGGGGTCCACTGCCAAGATATCTGCGGAAAGTTTTTGAAACGGGTTCCCCCGTGATCGACTCAAAGTCGTTTTATGAAAACTGTCGGGCTACGGGGAAGCATGACCGAAGAAACTTTCCCGTTGACGATTCTCCTGGACTGTTGCACGGGAAAATTGCGCGCGAACGATAAAGCGTCGTCGTACACGGATTTCGCGATGAACAAGATCGAGTCGACCGGACTGGATCCGACTGGATTTTGGATCTCGCCTGCACGAATCATAACGTCGTCGTTAAACGCTGTGGAAAGGTCTTTCCGATGGCTCGAACGGCTCTTCCATCGCGATCCTAGGACTCTGCGTGCTACTCTAGGTGATGGATGAGTGGACGCAGACCTTGCCGACAGCGCAATACCAGCCCGTCGACGGAAGAGCCGGATGCAACACGTGCAATTCGAAACGCACGCGTCTCGCGATATTACTGGAAACAAGCAGACAGTCCGGAAGACTAAGTTCGTCGTTTAGAGATCTTTCACGGGAGTTTGTTATTACCATTAATTGGCACACAGCGGAACGTCACAATTCACGAAATAGGACATAGGGGAATTCGCCTAGTGCCGAACACTGATGGTTCTCCTGGGATCAATATAGATGATAAGGTTTAATAAATACAGAGTCTTATAAATAATGTGTAATGTAATATGATGCGTAAAAATATAGACGGGAAATCGATAACAGAACGGACGTATTTACATCAAGAGGTATGAATCGTAATTGAATAAAACATTTCATTGTACATTCACACATACATACACGTTATGTCGATTGTTTTCCATCAATAGAAGATACCATTTTGTTTTGCTCTGCATTAATTGCAAGTTAGAAACAAAAGAAATCGATGTGGAGGAACGAAATCACCAATGTTATCGTAATGCTCAAATTAAATTAACATTGAAGTATGTGATATTCATTGAATTTTGTTACGTAGATTTCATATCAAACTATCTTGGATGCATAAATTTCTCTTTTTAATATCTATCCCTTTGTTTAAGTATACTTTTAACGATTGTAAGCAAATTGGACGCCTCTGAAACATTCCTCCATGCTGACGATTACACCGAAAATGCCCTGCGCCGCAGTCACGTAATCGTTGAGCCCCTAAGCCCTCATAGGATACGGGGTAGGGTCCAATTTATGGTTTCCGAGTGTTTGCACTCTTTTCCTGTAGCCCAGCGTGACACAAGTCTGACAATCGATTCTAAGGCTCGGATCTTCGAACTTCCTCTAAACGTTCCGCATTTGAATAGTAATCAAAGTAAACTGACTGGTATAGCAACAGCAATTTTCATATTAATAATTTAAATTAGATATAAATAAATATATAAGATAATATAAATAATGCAAGATTAAAACAAAATATTGTAAAATATAACAATTTTTCTACTATTTCCAATCGAAATGAGTTTGGCTGGTCCTTTTCTCGCAACAGCAAATAGCTCGTAATATCGAACATGGTCTTCTGAGTATTAAACATGATGTGTGCTAATTGTTTGAGAGCCGGTTATATATAGGAGTATATATACATTAACAATTTTCGTGTATTTATAATAGGATAAAATTTCAATGTTTGCGTCTTTAAATGCGTTTTGTTTGTTTGTGATTTCCCCGAACGAGAACATGACATTATTTTATTCTTACGTTATACAATCCGATTAATTTCCTCGCATATTTCGTATGGGTCTCATCAGTTGAAAATCTTAACAGTTTAAATATGTATTTCCTCGTCATAAGCATTTTCCCCAGCCTCGTTGCCGAGCAAGAGCAGCTCACTTGATGAAACGATACGCAACAGATTTATCTACAAGCTTTTAAGTATCAAGTATTAAACTTCCACAATACAGTAATACTTTCGTCTTACTTGGAAGCAGCCGTTATATATTTGATCCAGCAGGTACTTTGAGAAATTCTAGATAGTTTGAAGATATAGAACGTCTAGCTATTAAAGGAGATCTTCGAGCTGTTTCGTCATCCAAGAACGTCTAGAGTATCTGTCTAAAACTCTGTTGCCAATAGCCTCATCTGAAGCTATTGTAAATCTTCAGGAATATTCTCAATCCACGTAAACGCTTTGTGGAAACGTATACACATACTGTGTAGAAATTTACAGCATTATCATAACTAAAATGACAATTCTGTGGTGGTCATTTGTTTAGAAACCATTGGTGTTATGCACTTTTACGTACACTTCGAACAGGAATCCACCACGATCAAAAAGTTATATTTCTTCAACTACAATCATTTCCGGAGGTGATTGCACAATCAACGCGACATCCTACGCGATAAAGGCGTAAATGGTGTATAAAAAAGCAAGGTTGCAAAAAGACCAAGGTGTTGTCAACTATCGGAAAAATGCTTTTTCACGGTAACCGGTTAGCGTAATACAACCGATTAAGTCGAGTATTTGCGCAATTATACATCGCATGGATTCCAAGGTATTCATTGGCGGATTCTTTCGCGATTCCTCGCCCGTTACGAAATATTTTCCCATCCTCGTCTGCAACGCTTGTTTACTCTCAATTTACCACGCCGAGGTGGAAACGGTGGCACGAGTTTACCGTGCAATTTTCTATTCCACCTTTTTTCTCCGTTCGCTGGCCCGTACCACTTCGCAGATCCACCGCTAGGCATCCGTTCGTCACATTCCATTATTCACTACTTCGAAACGTCGGAGCCGCTCTTTCCCGTTCTAACGTGCCCAAAAAATTTCGTCAGTCCTCGGTAACCCAAACTCTTTGTCTGTTGTCAGCGTTCAACGAATCCATTCTTCCTTTCTCTCGTTCGTCTCTTACGCAAGTTCATGAAACGGGGCTATTGATTGGTAACATTGGTACTCCTCATTACCTAGTCCTGTGTTTTAACAAATTCCATCGCTATATTTCCGTTCAATTCTTCAGATTTATTAAATCTTATCTACAAGGCACTTCGTTTTATTAACACTTTCTGTGCATACATGCCCCACGCTGAACTTTCCGTTCAAGCTAGTGGGTATTATTATAGTAAAATGGAGAATTTAAAAAAAAATGTATTATGCAGTCAATTATACGCATCTTAATACTATTGCTGCCACTTTTATTTGATCGTGAGGCGTATAGTCTCACGCGGCGTGGTAGTCATATTTTTCACTGTAATTTATTTTTACTGCACGCATCATGTATACGCCCCACGCGGTTTGAACAAAAGGTCCTCAAAAAACGGTCTGGCACGGAACGTGTTAAATATTAAGAAGTAATTACATATTACACGATAATCATTGTATTCAATATTTGTGCTACTTTTCACTGTTCCGAAAGTCTTGATAAATAAATACACAAATAGTAGAAATGGGTAATTTGGATTTCATAAAAAGTTTCGAGATTCTTTAATATATTGTGCAAGAAAATTTCATTCCACACTGTGAACTTACATTTTTCTACCAGATCAGATCGTAAAATAAGAAATAATAGAATATTAAGTAAAAACAGAGAGAATAAAAAGTAAGTTCTGCAGGAGAACGCGTAAAACATTACAGTGTCAAGGACGAGTCGGCCATAACCACCGTACTCCAGTAGCAATCATCATTTTCTAAGAGCCTCTTCAGAGGAAAACTGCTTTTACATTCATGTATTAAAAACGTTAATAAAACGAATTTTTCTTATGAATGTCCTATAAAAAGAAGCGTAGGGGAATGAGAATGCTCAATAACCTCTGGAAGAGGGTGAAGATACGATCCCCCGTGTCAAGTTCGCTTTCTTGCGTCACGGCGGATGTTCCAGACGAGTGTCTGAGCGAGAAGTGGGGGTGGTATTGTCGCGGCGTCGGCTCGCATGTCGAACTTACGAAAATTAATAAGAAAAATTGCCCATAAATTCGGGTTTCTCGTTCGCGGAACCGTCCCGCAAAAGCGGCATCTTCTCTCGGTAATAAAATTAGAATTATGGCATCTCCCGGTTGCCCCTTGTTCGGCGGTTCGATGAAGCGAGACAGGGTCTTGGCAGCGTTTGTTAGCTACGCTGGAATGTGTCGTCCAGATCCTAACGTATGAGTTACCCCGCCAAGATTACATCCATGTCTTAGGCGGAGCCACCCCGCGTCAGAACCTATGGTTATTAAATTCTGCGCTTCTGTGCCACTCTGCGCTACCTACCCAGCCGATCTCCTCTCCATTCTCCCCGCGATCCGCCATCCCTTGAAGCCTGCTCGATTTTCTTCAGAGAGTTGACTTATCGCCACGATAGCACAGAGACAAGTCGCGACAGAATGATGGCGGTTTTGCTTATGGAAGGACCGAACCATTCTATGTCGCCATTTTCATGAATCTTTTAGAGGCACGGAGTATTGCTCTTAAAGTGGACTCTTCAGACGATCGTAATAATAAAATTGCGTTTACGGGAAGGACGACTCGTTAAGCGATAGTCGAGAAAAAGGGCGATCACGTTTACGGCGGTGGAATTCGTCGCAGAGGAAACGAACCTGGTCAATTGGTGTCGGCAGGCTTTTAAGTATTGCGCGTGTAATCAGGTAGGAACGCTGTAGACTGTGTACAATGATTGTCGTGAAGATTGTCTCATTTTAGAAGCATATCTGGAGTAGTCCTTAACTTTTTCAGTTTGTTTGGCCTACGTGCGAACTGTGCAATTTTATTGCTTTATTTTTACAAAAATTGATTTTCTAATAATATAAAAATAGGTATTAAAAAGAAATAAAGATAGACTGCTTATATCACTGACTAACATAGGAATGATTTTATGGTTTATTTATACAGCAAGTAATAAGTAATATCCTAGTAAGACGATGAGTTGTTTTCGCGCTACTTGTCGGACCTCTACAAGTTTCATTCTACCCATCCAACTTAGTTAGAACGATTTCGAACCTATTTTGTCTGATTATCCCATAGATAATACCGAACTTTTATTATATGGAAGGAAATTCACATTATTTATGAGGTGATTTAATTCCAATCCCGTCAGAAAATATGGGGTCAAAATCGTAGATATTCTTGCGAATTTCATTAACTCAACGCGTCACGTGTCGCGATATTGTATTTACAATATTACAATATTATAGCAATTAAACGTCCATATGCCGATTGCTCGATAGTCCGATCTCGACTCCCGACTGTCTATTTTTAGGGGTTGTCCACTACAAGGCGGTATTACATTACAGCGACTTGACTTGGACAAGTCGCCGTAACAATATAATTGTTCCAAGAACTATTTCAGTGTTAATTAACATTAAATAATAGAGTATCAATATTTATAAAGAATATTAATAAAGTGATATTTTAATTGTAGATAATTGACACCTTCCGTATTAATCGCAGTTTTCTACCTTAAAAACATACATAAACATTTTTACATTATAATAGTAGGCGGTCAGTAGTTTGATCGAATACAATTTGCCAGGATTATGGTTCTGCCACTAGTGTCATTAGTTCCATTTATTTCGTTAATGTCGATTCTATTTCCATTTATTCGACTACGAGCAAGATAAATTAAAATTGCTCTATCAGGAATAATTCCTTCTCTACTAGCTCTATATCGTTTTGTAGATGTCTGATCAAAAACGGAATTATTCTACTAGTCCGATTAAGTACTAGCCCGCGTTTTGTATTTCTGCAGCGGCCGGCCAAGCTGTGATGGATGCCGTACAGTATTTGAATCGAGGCACGAAGCTCTCTTGATGTCCTGATCCATTCTGCCGATATAGAGATTACTATAAGCCCGTCTGAACTAGACTTCGAATTCGATTTCTCTGCCGGGACGGAAGAAAGATCAAAATTGCTGTAAAATCCCTTCTACAATTTCGATTCGGTTAGGACATCGTTTGTGTCGATTCTGTTTCACCTGCTGCGGGTTTCGGGATACCGAGTGGCGTTCTCGCGACCCCCGTCACTGTTCCCCTTTGGCCTCCCCCCAATTCTCGTTCCCAACCCCGTCGACCGAAACGTCATTCCGAATGGAGGATCATGGGCAACGGCGGTTCCGATGACAAAAATACGTACGTTGGCCCATGCGGTCTTGTGTCGCGTATCACCTGACCACAGACATCCTGCCGGAACGCGTACATATAATGATAACAGTGGTCGGATCTGCTCGAGCATCGAATCGTTGACGGGCTGCCAATCGTGAAACGGCAATTTAGCCGTGAAACGTGGCGAGACGCGACCGCGGTTGTACACGGCCGCAGATCCCTACCGAAATTCTCTTCGTCCACTTAACCCCTGCGGGCTTGGTCGGACAGTGGGTTCGGATGGGAGAGAAGAGCGGCCAGTGAAAGCACAGTATCTGTGTCAACGTTTGTGCCGATCGCAGCCAAAGGACTTTTATATTTGACGTTTCAATCGCGTTTCACTGATCGACCGAACACGTTTCGGCCGTTCGTTCTTTCTGTCGTCGTGTCGGTACGCATCGAAAATCATCGTTCGAAGTTTCGAAAGTACGTATCTTCCTGTGGACATTTAAACAAAAAAGGAATAAATTGGACAGCCTTTGTCAAAGAGAACGACCAGAATTCAACGACTCTCGAGAATTAATATTATTTAATGTCCGACCACTCGTTTCGTACGTTTGTGAAACGAAAAATAATCACCTTGACAATCGCCCAATTTATTTCGAGGGTATATATTTTGACTTTGTTCTTGTCTGAACTGTAGTTAAAACAATACTCAAACGCTTCGATTTTTAAGAATCGAAGATCCTATTTTATTGTGCAAAGAGATATTTATTTGGTCTTTCTCTCTGTGCTGCTCCGATTAAGTCTTCATAACTCCAGATGAAATCAGTACTTTTTAGAGCTAATAGGTTGTGACGTTCTCATAAGTTTTAAAATTGATACATTCATTTAACACCGGTCGGAAGTTCCAAAAATCCCATTATTATGCAACCATCAGAATAATTCTTTAAATAATTTCAAATTGTCTTTGACTGATTTAATACCGTTATACCAGCCTCCAATTCACGAGTCATTATTAAAAGTTTCTATAGATAATGTATATTTACTAACACGAAAGCTGAATGTCACGTTATTGCTCTTTTTATCAATAAAAAGAATGTTTGGATTCCATAATTAGTAGTAGTTGAGAAACTACATTCCAGAATGGTTCATGGAATCTAATAATTACACATAATCTAAAATTATAAACTACGTACATATATGAAATAATCAAATAACTAGCAAATCTACCGACGCTATAAATTCCGTTAAATAACTACAATATTGTGTTTTACTATTCCATTATCTGCGACGTCCGCTCTTCGAGCTTAAACTGTAATTGTGTATAGAGATCGGTGAAAATTCTCATCTAACACCCTTTGATTATCCATCGTGCAAGCCACTATTACTCTTCAACAGCATCGTTAAAAATTCATGGACCAGGATAATCCGGATACAGGAAATGACCAACTACTCGGAACGTGCCAGCAAGATCATTTCCCTCGGAATTGGCAGCAGCATAGTCTGAGCTCGGTTGATTACTAATACATGAGAAAAGAAAACGAACCGTTTCGTTCCCCAGAAACGTTTCGCTCTTCGTTTCCGAAGCGTCGACATTGTCATCAGTGTAAGCTCCTTAAGGTCTCCTCTCTTATCCCTGATCGTTCTCTAGTAAAATGGTTGCCTCCTTTTCGTCCCTTTTTCTTTGGCCTGGTAACATTCTAATCCGCCTACATCCTTCCTCATAGAAATCTCCTCCGCGCACGATGAAGATCAGGGATACTTTATCGGACGAGACTTTTCAATAACATCTCCCGTACGCTTCATGATCCTTGGACACTCTTTTTTCGTTGTCTCAGATGCAGTGTTCCACCGACCTGCTTCCATTATAAATGCATAGAGATCCGCGGTGTAGCAATTAACGTTTAGTTAAAATGGCTGCATAAAATACTTAGCGGAGATAATATACATAGAGAGTGTCAACAAAACCATTCATATGAAAGGAGGGAATTTGTACGGAAAAATCGGTCGAAAAATATACAATAGAATGTTGCATTAACTTTGTTTTGCGTTGGAAGTAATCGAGTTTCCTCGAAACATCACCCTAACTAAAAGATTCGAAAAGTTTCAGTGATTCTCGAAAAATAGCGTTTAAAATTTCATTCTCAGTAACTGTAGAAATCCTGTCCCACTATTAAAGAGAGTGGATACATCACAATTAAATGCTATATTTAATGGAACTAATATCTAAATGACTTTAAATAAGTTCTTATGAAAATGCGTTTCGCATTTCCGAAAGTTTAAAATCTATTTAGAGGGAAAATTGACACGACAGACATATTTAGTGATGAAAATCATTTTGTACAGCGTTAAAAATCTAAAACGAATTTTAAGGCAGACGAGACGCAACAAACAAATATTTGCAGAAACTGAAACATTTCACATTCCATCCAAATGCAAAATCTGCTTTTAAAGAATAATCTTACTATAACAAGTACAAAAGCAGTTTATTTCCAGAAACATTGACACTGTCCTCCTTAAGACATGCAAGCATCGTCGATAGTCAGTGCATCGTTGACAACTAAAGCTTGTTATCATTGATGGAGCAATAAAGTAATTTGCGCGAGTAATATTCACGTGGGAGCGTATCCATTAGTGACCGAACGGTTTTTTCGCCTTCGTTCCCGCGTGTAAATGGTCTGGGTGTAAGTTTGCCTAATAAAAAGGCGATGGGAACGGTCACAGACGGAAGAGGTAGGAGCGGAGGAGCAAACAGAAACTCAGAAAAAAGAATTTGTTTGTTCATGGTCGCTTAGGCGAGTATGCGCCGGCACACCTATAAGGGTGAGGTAGTCATCTTTGTCGACGTATCACGTTTCCAACATCCGGTGAAAGCAAGCAGCTGCATTCATCTTCAAGCAAACTTTTCTTTGACCCGAGTGTGGTAATGATTTTTAATAAATTTCTTGAAATGAAGATGTATTGACACGGCTATCTTAAATATTATATATGTATGTAGGCATGACTTTAATTAGATTGTTTAATTAGATTTTTTAATTCGAAGAGATAAGCAGACGAATTATTACTGTCCCAAGTGACGTAAATTCTTTAAATATTGTTGGCTAGTTTTATTTCAGCACGTTTTCAGATTCACTACTCATGGAATGTTTAAATTAATTATTAATAATTAATATATAGAGATCATGTTCATCAGTTCATCAGAATTTTGACAGCGTATTAATTCATCTGGAGACTATGTAGTACTACGTACTTAAACATGGATAACTGGTACTACTTGTCTAGTTAGCAACAATTGCATACTGTTTGTTTGATCATTGACTCTCTCATGATACTTGACCGTCTAACGATGTGTACATACTACTTGTCTGAGCAGTGACAATCATCTGTTACTAGTCTGACCGGTGACTATACAATACTACTGACACGAGCACGTACATAGATCATTCCATGCTATGCCAAGTGATCAGGCTTATACCGGACACTGTGATTAGAAGATAATTTTCATTCTATTATATTGTTTAAACTATATATGATATTGTTTAAACTTCGACGTTTTTCTTGCGAACTGTACTATTAAATTTAGAAAAAGGGTCCTCCAGGATAATACATTCGTCATGTAAAATCAATTAAATTAATATGTAAAAATCGAGACAGGTTTCTGATGAACCTAACTTACAAGACAATGCAATCTATACAAATTTCTACTATAGACGACTGAAGTGGTATTGATTCATTGCTAATCTACGTGCAAACGCTTTCATCCTATAAAAAGGTTCAGTCTTTACGTACCAATTTTCAATATCAAATGAATTCATTGGGAATTAATTCAATAAACGGTTATTTCGTTGACCATCTTTCGGGTGAAACCTTCTTCACAGATTCACTCTGTATTCAGTGGATCCTATCTTCCAGTAACTGTAGAAAGGTGAGGGCTGCGAACCCTACGGGTCTGGTAACGGACTCGTTTGCGAGGTACGACCGCGCATATAATGATTATTCAAATTGTCGTCAGGGGATGTCAGGATTCTCGGTATTGAAGGATCGGAGACAGAGACGTGAGAGGGGTGAAGAAGATCTGGGCTGACGCGGGGAGAGAAGATCCATCGGAAGGAAGCCCGGAGGAAGAGAGATGGGAGACCCGAGGCTAGGAACCCAGTGATCTGTGGTGTGTGATCCAGGCCATTAGGCAAAGCTTCCACCATCTTGATCTTTCCATTGTCGCTCATCCCACGGTCTCTTCGTCTCTCTGCCGACGCGTCCCCTTCGGAGCACCTCATCGCTGCGCTAACTGAAAAGGCCGAAGCACGTGTTACCGCTACGCTTTTTGCGCCGGGAACTCTCCCACAAGCTCCCGTGGATCTGCTAAGTCTGTTCGCGCAATCCACGGCACGTGCGTTGCGAAAACTCATCCCCCTGTCTTTGGGAATACCGACTCCGCTACTTTAATGGCAGTCGCTGCTGCACGGAGATTATTCCTTCTGTGCGTAATCGAATTCGTTCGAATTTTCTTTCAATCCGTTCTACTTTCTGCCGATTAATTCCGGCTCGATCTGCCCAATCTAGGCATTCCAAATTTCGAAAAAAACTCCTGGGACTGTTTTTTCATTTATTATCTTACCAAGATTTTTGAAACCTTATAAAATGCTTACTAAAAATGAAGGAATTTCTGATTTTCATTAGTGAATTTAGCTTTTGAAAGCTTTGAAATATTTGAAATGTAGCGACCATCTCTGGTCGCAAATACCAGGTAAATTCTAAGTCCGTTACATTCTGTATTCCGCATTTGCAACAATGTAAATGTCTGACATTTCCAATCCTACTATTGATACTTTGTATGTGTCCGTTATTCCAGCTAAGGCGGCCCATCTGCTATATATCTTGCGCGCTAGGTCTTCCGCGCTTTGGGCAGTCGTCAGTCAGTCGTCAGTCAGTCGTCAGACAGTCGTCAGACAGTCGTCAGAGAATCGTCAGAGAATCGTCAGTGAGAAGCTCTAGCGTACGCTTGCTCAGTCTCTAGCCCTACGAACAATAAACTCCGTGTCCGCAAACGAGTGTGGTAGTAGTGTGCCCTTCTTATACCCTCTACCTCCTTAAAAATATTCGAAAAATGGTGCATTATTTTTAGTGCATTTATTACATAGAATTTCTAGTAATTCCCAATTGTGAAAATTAACAATTTGAAACAGCCAGATAAGCTCTTAATTGAATGCCGTTCCGCGTGGCTGATGCATAGGTAATCCAGGATAGAATCGGGTAGGATAGTCTGCCTTTTTGTTATTCATGAACATTTTCGGTGTGCTCGGTCGCTATCTATAACAATTCTTTTGATTGACTGTCCGGAATATTCTGCTCGTTTGATAAAAATCGCAGATAAAAATTGCATTATTAATCCGGTCAACTACATTTCTCATTCAGTTACTAAAGCAGAACTGGTGACATACTACTTGCCCAACGAGAGGTTGCCTAATTTTATGTGCTATGTTAACCTATCAACGAGGATGACAAGTTAACACGATAATTCGTGTTTAGTACTTAGTGACTTTTGTTTTTTTTTCATGCAATTAATAATTCATTCGTTATATTTTATCTATTATGTAATCGCGTTAACCCTAATGGAGTTCGTATTGCGTCAATTGAATTAGTCTACTTACAATTACTTACAAGTACTTACAATTAATAAATCACTCGCTTAGCAGATTACGCAGCATGTTATTCTACTTGTCGGACCAATGCTAAATTTATTCTACTTGTATGACTATCATATAATGAGACTGTTTAGAAGTTTCTGTACGCAAAGACGTCTCATGTCACGAATTCAAAATTTGACTTCATGTATTAATTAAATTGTATAAATTATATTTACAAAAATTTCGTTGGAAGGAAAAGAAAAGGAAGGAAATCAAAGACATGAATGAAAAATAAAAAGAAGAAAGAGAAATAACCATTTCTCCCCTTTTCTTATAAAATCTCGAATCTCTTGATTTCCTTCACCGTCGCTATCTTCTTAATTTTTTACCGAGACATCCTTCGAGACTGCTTTTCCTCTTCAAACACTTTGAAAGAAAAGCTCCTTGCCTTTTAAATACAACAACGATTTAACAGCGATTTAGTGAAACAAAATAACGCAATTTCAATGAAGGAGACATAAATTTATATAAGAAGAGCAAGAAAACCTAGCCAATAAAAGGAATTAGCGTGAAGAACTCTGAACGATAATATTTCGAAAGTGGAAGCATATGACACACGGCGTTTTTCTTTACAACCACAGATATATCGACTTTGTCCTCATTCGGAATTGTCGATAGCCAGTGGCATATGGTGAAAATCGAGGGTTCGACCAACCGGCTAGGCTCTTAATTGAATGTCGTTCCGAGTGGCCGATGCATAGGTAATTCAGGTTCGAACCGGCTAGTATAGTCTGCTTTTTTGTTATTCATGGGGACATTTTCGGGAGATGCGCCCTGTCCCGACCTAATCCCGTTCAAATTTCCGGCCCCGTGGCGCCTAAAGGAATTAGCATTCGATCTCGTCGCGCACGGCCAAGGGTCTCCAGGGAGATCGCCGGAAAATTCTCGTCGCTTCACTTTCATTCGGCGCGCGTCGATTTGGCGTGTCTTCCCCTTTCCCGCGCCTCATGCTACCATTCAGATTGGTAAATAGCCGGAAACGTCATATTCCCGACTTTTCGATGATAAGTATCACAAATGCTCATGGCTTTAGTTTAAACACTCTGAATTGAATTTATAGAATTAATTGAACTAATAGAATTTTAGTTATAGCTTTCAAAATCCCAAAGCTCAAGATTTAGATATTTTGAATACGCTTGTTAAAACTAATTCGTACAGTAAATTCTGCCGAACAATTTACGCTCTGAAAAATGAAAAATTTTTGTTTCACAAAATCGGTATCAATACAATCTTATAACAAATTCGATGTGAATAGTATAAATATTTCCAACAGCATATCATTTTATACTTTATTTGAAGTGTTGAGAAATTTCTCCAAGTTCAAAATATTAATAAACTCAATAATACCAAAAAATCAAAGGATTTCAAACAATAGAATTATTTAATAAATTGGATGCTGAGGATTAAGTACCACGTTAATGTTTGCCGATGAAATAATATCAATGACTGTTGCACGAAATAAAGTAGTTCATTCGTACTGAACGTGATTTACTGGAAATGGAATGTCGTATGTTACTTTTTATATTAAGGAGGAAGAGTTGGCGGAGGATGAACAATTAAAAGGAAATTAAGCGAACAATAATAACCTCATTAATAAAAAATATGCCGTTATTACACATAATCTAAATTGATCCGGTATTTATCAGGCAGACAAATACTTGATTGGTGGAACACAGAGAGGACATTTTGACTGACTTTTCCAATAAATCATTACATTGCTGAAAATCGAGAATATTCATGAGCTTCAATTCGTTAAAATTGTCTGCCGCTGCATTTGTCAACCGAGTGAGGTACCTACTCGATCGAGTGAAGCATTTTATTTATCAACGTCGTACATATTGGGTGGGATTATTTTCGGATTATTGACTTTTGTCACGTAAAACATTATATAATACCTACTGTTGCAGTAGTATGACAAAGCTTTTAATTTGTAAGCTAGATGTTACATCCATTTCCACCTCGCATAGAAATTGATTTGATGCGAATTAGATTTTCTTAATTAAACAATATATTTCTATTTTTGTCTACGTATTTTGTCGATACTGTGAAACTTGCGAAATATCTCATCAGAATTAGTTAAACTCTGTTTGGTCAACAGTGGTTCCGTTCTACTAACTAGTTCTGTTATATGTACTTCTAATTCTTTTATCCGAATAACACATCCGAACACATCTCCAAACATTTATCCCAAAGTTCTTGTAACGTAGATTGTACTAATTAAATCTATTACATATGGAACACAATTAATAATGCAAGAAAATGCAATATTTGATATTCGTGACATGCGAATTCATACTTCAGATTAACAATTCACATTAAAAGAGAATGTAATTGTATGATGGATATGTAATATTTTCTTTGATCGTTCACGCATGAAATTTCTTCAATAACACGCGCTAATATGAAGCATGCAAAGTGATTAACATCAATTATTTCCTTTTAGCCATTCGCTTGCATAATACATTTTCGCGTGCAATGAAATTGTACAAATAAATTACTAACAAATATGAAAGCAAGTCTAATTGAAGGGATATAGGACGAGATGAAAATCAACCAACAATGAGTATGGGTTGCATGCTGATGACAAAAGTTGATGTCAACGAGGAACATGTATAACTTTAATAGTCGAAGTTTAGTGAAAAAGAATTCACTATTATTATACCTAGCCCGTAGGTGTAAGTGGACTTGTCCATCGTGTGTTCGATCACGGTATTAAATAACACCCATATTAATCGCTTCACGGCGAAGTATCGTGACTTTCGACTTTCTCCCGCAGCTCCATTCCCATTTATTCCGTTTTTCGAATCGCCGCGGCTCAGTAATTATGCCTGGGGGCAACAATAATTTTGCTTGGCGGTTCTCTTTCTTCAGGCCGCCCACTTCCTTCCCGTCATTCATCCAGCCGGCGGTAAGTTTAATTTCGTCGATTAGTCCAAGTCTCGCGGCCGACAGCCTGGCGTTGGCGTGATTCAACGGCATAATCCGCGAATCGAAAGAAAAGACGAGGCAGCGGCGGCGGCGGCGGCACAGCGAGCTGCTTCGGTGTGCGTAATGACGCCGCGCCGCCGAGCCGAGATAATGACACGGTTCGAAGGACTGCGGTTACGTAATAATGTTGCTCTATCAACCATCGATTGAAGAGTTCCTCGGATTAAGGCCGTTTCTCGAAGTATTTCCTATTTCCGATTATCGCGATTCCATCATCTGCGAACCTTACTATATACGCCTTGAAATTTGCTAATCTTCCACTTCATTCGCTTATAAATAGATACAAAAAAGTTGAACGGAAGAAAGGCATCTCTCAAGAAACATTCTTTTTCGACTTAAGGGGTCATCCGCAGTTAGGAGTTAAAGAGAATTTTTTTCTCAAAGCTTTTAAAACCTGTTCCCTTTATTTGAAAGATCCGGCTTTTTATTACTAATTGTATTGTTTTTTATTTAGAAATATGCAGAAATGTGTAAGTTACGGCAGTTCTACTGAGGGCTTTCCAAGAAGACATACTTTGCGGTGGTCAGTTTCACCCGGTCCAATTGATAGTCCACATTTGTCCTTGAATGAAGGCCTTTGCGAAATATTGATTTTTGACGAGATGACAGGCGTTCAAAATGAAAGTTTTGATTTTTAATGGAAAATATCTAGCTTTTGGGGTATAAAAATCAAAATGCTTGATAGAAAAAAGATCCTTCGTTCAAAGACAAGTTTTTTGAATGCAGGAAACGTTGCAAAAATTTCGTCCAAATCGAGACAGTACTTTTCGAGATATTCTAACCACCGATATTCAAAATGCAGTTTCGAGAAAAACGTATTTAAAATTTCAACTTATGTTTACTCTTAAATGTTTATTTTTTATTCATATTGTATTATTAATTTGAGGCCCATATTGGTCATCTTCTGCTAACGTCGAATATATTATTGTATTCGCCTGTAGTGTAAACTTTAAGAGTTCTCAAAGTCCTAGCTCTTAAATAATTAAACGACTATACTTCCGCCAAGTTTCATCCGATTACAATAAAACTTTCAAAGTATATTCTCGAAATGTGATACTTTCACAAGCAATTGAACCTAAAAATTGAATTTTTAAGGATTTCTGACTGTGCATGACCCCTTAATCCTAGAAAGACCAATTGGGGTTGTCGGCCTCCCAAACAAGTTTTGATTTGTCTGCGAACGTGTTTAATAAATACTGAAACATTGAGGTTATACATTATATAACCTAAAATAGATAATATATAAAAATAATAATATTTTAATTATGAAGACTATATATTGATACTTTCACGGTTTTTCATTTCACGGAGCGACTCTTGTTTCGAATGATAAAGTCCACAGTAATATTTTTGAAAGTTCGATCAAGTTTTAGTAGAATTAAAATAATTGCATCTTAAGTCTGTGTACTTCCGATTTTACAAGCTTTCGAAGAATTAGAATGTGTGAAAGCAGGGTTCAACTTGGAATAGTTCGGAATACGATTTTGCATATAAGGCCTCAATTAGCAGCTTCAAAGTGCTGACATTGGTACATCATTGACTTTGCTGGAGTTATCTCTCATTAGAGGGGTTATTTGACTCTATCAATCACCATAGATTCATGTATAGATGGCTCCGACAAAAGGAAAAGCTAATCATAATCTGCTTTGCGTTATAGTAATAATTTCTATTATCAGTGGTAGGTTCCAATATTCATACATACGTTGGAGTTTGGTTTGAAAGATTATGACATATAATTGTACATATTCAACTATTCTAGCATCGTAATGTGAAGATTTTAAAAATACAAGGCGACGTATAAATTAACATAGTCTAACAGCATTTTTATTTTTTTTATCATGAGTAAACTCTTACTTGACGAAGGAAATTTTTCTTCGATTCCAACTTCTTTTTATAAAAGTACATGCAAATAGGAATTTGCATAAAGATCCACAGTCTAGTAATGAAGGAACTCCATATTCCGAAAAAGCACGGCCAAAGTCACACTTTCCCAGGATGAATTTTTCCCAGTGTGTATTTTCCCAATTTATTAACGAGGTTTACAGGCTTTTCATAAGTTCCACGGTTTTGCAAATGAAAGATAGATTCATCCTACATTACCGTGGAACACGATTTTAACAAATCGATTTTCATTCCAAATATTACTTCAATCAGTATTTTTAAATCTTATTAGAATTGAAATCGTTATCTTCGCTGCAGCAAGACCTCATTAGAGGGATCGCTTGAATTGGTAGATCATTACTGATATATGAATGGCTCTGTCAATAGAAGATGCTAATCTTGCTCTTTGGTAATAATTTGATTTATGGTAATGTGAAAGTGAATTTCAGCTTCAGGGAAATCATGAATGTGGTAGAAATGTTGATTAAAGTGACTGGAAAGTGGTTTCTCGTTATGGTGTCTTGCCAGTTGCAAACGATCGATTTCTACAACTTGTATAATTCACAAGGTAACTAATACAAGTTTCAAAACTTTATATAAAAGCTTATCGTAGATTTTCAAAACAAATAGTTCGCTTCCGCTTAAAATCCAGTTTTTAAATTAGTCTCTAAAAAAGTATGTTTGCATAATTTTATAGTACACTGTTAGTACACAAAGGTCAATATGCTTAACAATATACTTGTATTTTACAAGCAGTTTATTAACGTAAGGGGGCCACTCGCTTTCTTGTTACGCATGAAAGAAGAAGATTATCTTGGAACATCCTTAGCTTAATGCTTAACAAGGTGTCTCTCCTGTTCTTTTTCTCGTTTCCATTCATGGCTCCTAACGAAGTATTACCTCGTCAGCCGTATAGAATTCATTTTGTCGTCGTTCCTGTTAACGTGCTTTTAAATAATCATTTCCATCAGAACATCATAAATCAAAGTTTATATTTTTAACAACGTTACCATTGGGCTTGCTGCTTGTCACGGTTGCCATAACTGTAATGTTTTATGGAATTCACTCACTTTATGAAATATTTGAAATATGCAACAAAGAATTTTTATTAAGTTTTTGAATATTCCTATACGCGGCTTTAAGTAAGAACGCATGCGGAACTAATTTGATTCTCCTCACACAAAGTGTAAAGCAATGGTCGTCACAAATACGCGATTCTGACAACGAGCAGTTTAATTTAAACTTTGTGCGACTAACTAGATATCTACACCTGCATTTTTATTAACAATTTTATATGCTTTGAAAACTGCTTCAAAGTTGCTTCGAATCCCCATTTTTCCGGACATATTTTACGAGAAAGAAAGAAATTCGATTTTATTTTGATGTAAATGAAATTAATCCAATGTTCATTTAAATTAAATTAATCTAAATTTTAAGCTAAATGAAATTAATCTAAATATTAATATAAATCGAATTAATGTAAATTTCAATCTAAATAAAATTAAAATAGTTATAAAGAGTGAGAACGATGCAGTTCGGGATAATAGGCCAAGGATCAGTATGCTAACGATGGTAACTGGAAAGTCTACAGTGCAAGAAGAAATATATGTAAGTATGGTGGCAGGAGTCCAAGAAACGATATTCTTGGGTCATTGGAAGTTCCGTAGTCGAGTCGTTCAATCGTAAGCGATTACGTACGGTCGGCATGTCCAGAAGTACTGGTTTCGTATCGATTTCCATCATCTGGCATGAATTAGGTGGCAACACGGTTGTTCACTATTCGTGGTCCTGGTGAGTGGCTGTTAAATATTTCAACGGTGTGCGCTAGCTCTGACTACTTACCGGTCCATGGATTAGGCAAACTTCCGTTTCGGGAGAACGCGTCGTTAGATGGAAATTCTGAAATGATGTGGATGGAGCTAGTTACTTGACGTCTCAATGAAAACCCATCCCTGTAACGCTATAGTCAACGAAACCGGCAATGACTTATACATGTAAGTCAAGTTCATTTCTGGCTTCACTGAAAAATCTCCACGGAACAAAGAATCCAGAAACTACATTTCACTTTTTTTCTTTGTTAAAAAGAAAGCTTTTGCAAGCTATTGTTATCTCTTCCACTGATCCAGCAAATCGTAAAAGATAAGTTAAAATTCTGTTGCCTTGGGATACATGAAATGTGTTGTGCTTACAATTTTTCGTAAGAAGCTTCTGTTCAGAAGAAGTCCGCTGTTTCGGCCAAAGGAATAAGAAGGGTATCCGCTCGCTTCGCCTGATCTGCACGCCGTTAGTCTTTACTTTTTTATGCCGTCTCGAAATTCACTTGTATTGGTAAAAGAGAATACCAATAAACTAACTGACGCGAGGAGCAAGGGCGATCGGTTACTCGCTCCACCTAATCACATCTGCTGTTCAGCGCGTAACTTAGCCAATAATAACCAAAAGTCTGGAAGCAAAACAAATTGGAAGAGGCTAGGTGGTTCATCAGGCGACCGATCCCACTTGCCCCTGCGTCATTTGGTTTATGCGCAGCGTTTCATTTTCTCGTTTTCCGATATTACCTTCAGGTTCTTAACGTGAACGATTATTTTCACTTATACTTCATAAATATTGACCACATAATTAAGACATGTATGATAACCGTTTTAAAAATCGTATGATACAACATACATATAAAATATATGTTTATGGTACAGTACGTTTGCTGTATAATCCAATGAAAAGTTAATCAGAATGCTAATTAGTAATTAGTAATTACAAATAATCATGTGTTCATCAAAAGAATCTGTATATTAATATTTTAGGGATAAGTCAACACTCTTGTATGTTGTAATTGTTGTAATTGGCAACCACGAGGAAGCGAATCGTTGACGGGAGTCAGGAGGCGTTGTTTCTTTATAATCGGCAGGACCCTTACACTTTTCTATACGGATTTCTTCTTAGCAACGAACAGTAAGCTTAACTACCATGTTCTCGCATATTTTTCGCAGAACTTATTTTCGAAGTAATAAAAATAGACATTGTATTGGCGATCTCTGATGAATTTTAATTAATTCTCGTGAAATGCTTTAAACTTTTATTATATGAAAACGTCATTTATAAAAAGTTTGCCACCCGTAATTGGCGCGCTTCTGTAATGTTTCAGCTCGGACGAAGATTAAACGTTCTAGAAACATGCAGTCTTTCACTAACAAAACTCATTTATCGTGAAGTTAAGAACCGGTTATATGACACTATTTTCATCGGTATCCAAAACCGATAATGATCTCTCTTCAAAGAAATGCTTGAAGGATTGCAAATGGACTTAACGGAAAAAGTCTAAAAGCCGTTCAGATATTTATAAATTACAAAATGCATCCTCTCTCCTTCTGATATTGAAAGATACACGTCCTTTTTGAGGGAAAGACCTTTGGTCACGATACTAAAAAATTTATCGATCCTAAACTTCAACTATATTTTGTGACGAAATCAATCAACATAATAGACAAAACTTATAAATTGTAATGGATGTTACATAGGCCGAATTTAATTATATCCGGATGTACGTAACTCAAATATATCTTACATTGATTCTATTCAATTATAGGTGCGCTATAACATGTTAAACACGAAAAACGTTAATTGTTTATTCCCCACTATCCTAATGACAGGCCCCTCTTCCCCCTCCTCAACAAATTACTAACGCGGGTCGCCATCGGAAACGAGATGGACCGCATGAAATTGTGATTTCACGATGTAATAAAGTTGAATTCCAACACGAGCGCATGTATAGGCCAGTAGCGGCGTGATGTATGCGCGTCGTACCGTCGGTTGGTATATTTCATTTTCATCGGATTTTATCGCGGACGATGATATCCGAAGATAGACATTCGTGTTCGCCCCGTATTAATGTAAATGAGTTACAAACGCCCATTCGCTGCACGTACACCGCACGAAACTCTCGGCGGTCGAGCAGATCGACAGAAAGATACAGGTGAACGAGCTTCAGTAATTCCCTTTCGTCGAGCTGCCGCTTTGACTCCGCGATCACTCGACGGCCATTATGTCTTCTGCATCTTTAGTGCGCCGGTATATTTGTTGGCGTCACTTATGTTCGTATAACGGTCAAAATTACCGAAAATTCCACGACATCTGACAGTCGCAAGACGAGTAATCTTCCCATTTTTTGAATCGGGGTAAGCTAAATGTAGTCTCGCGGACCGTTCTCACGACTGTAACATCTGGATTAACCATGTTGAGGATAATAAATAAGCTTCCCATGCAGATCTTTGACACCTTTTCGAAGTAGTATTTTTACTGGCAGAGACGGCTTTTATTATTCACACTGGATAATACGTACCTAAAGACATCATTAGGATAAACTGAAATTTTTATTTTTACGGTAGAAGAAATGCTTTTACAAGCATCGAAATGGTAGTGTCACGTATCATTGATAGAATTTATTTTAGTAACAAAAGCTGGCCAAAAGTAGTTTATTTTATAATTATGTTTTAATGAAAATTTAGGTACGAAATAATGCGAGTATTTACTATAATTTTACAGAATGGTGTACAGGATTGTTTATACTATTGTATTTTACCTTAGTGCAAATATCCTTTTGCAGATATGGATTTAATCTCAAAAATACAGGTCAGTTAGAACAATATTTAGCGGAAAATAAAGTATTTGCCTAAAAGTTTTGTGCAAAAGAAAGAAATCGGCATGATCTCTTTGTGACATGTAAAAGTCGATCAAGGAATTCTAACCAAATCTAGTTTTATTCTAATTTTATTAATCTCTATTAATCTGACCAACACTCATTGTATTTCATTGGTCGTAAGCAGCTTTAGCCTACTTGGCTAGCCATGAGAGAAGCTTATACCACTTCAATACAGGAGGATAGTTTCCGACTGCCATGTCTGACAAGAAACTATCCTTACTCTACTCGTTCGTATATTATGGTATCGATTCTACTTGAGACGACACAGCCATGCTTAATTCTGGAATTCCGTTAACTAGAGACCGTGTGCAGTTTACTCCGAACAAGCGTTGCCCTCCTACCACCGATGTGATAGGAGCTACCCTCTTTCGTCTAACCGTAAGGCCCTCTAATCTACTTATCCAACCACGGAAGGCCCTTACACCTCTTCAATATCCTTGGATAGAGCCCCTTGTTTTCGAGTATGGCCAGGATTTACTCTAATTCTACTTCCCCAACGAGGAATCGTCCTCAGTCCACTTGTTTAACTAAAGTTCTAATTATTATTATTCTAACTATTTCTCGTCGCACCTTTCTGATCAACGTCTGCCCTTTGGTCCATCCCGGTAGAAAGCGTTTGATCAAAGTCGTGGACGTATTTGCTGCAGCAATTATCTGTTTACGCACGTAAACGAAAGTTTATATTTCTTAATAAAGACTAAAAAGAGAAAGTACTAATAATAAATTATGATTAAGTTGACAAAGTATTGAAACAATATTCATCGACGACGATATCAGAGAATTTTTACATGGCCTAAATCTGATTGAACGCTTTCATCAATCTATGAATTATTTGTACATTCCAAAGGAACAAACGTAATCGTTTTTGTGATTATATTTTATTATCTATGTACCTTTTTCTCTACTATTCGTGAAAACATTTTTTTATGTGTGTAAATAGTACATTTCATACTTTTCACTGCTTATCACGAAAACTTCTGAACAAGTTCCAAGTGAATACCAGATGTGGGCAAATTTTTGTTTAAAAATTGAGAAGTTCCATTTGAAATAGTAGCAATTTCAAATAATGGATTAATTGGTTACTTCAATATGCTAGTTAGTTATTTTATAATATACAACATAAAGATCTTATTTCAAGAAATTTTTAGAACGATATGCATTTAGTAAAACACTTCCATTAAAAAGTTCATCCTCGTTCATGAAATGAAATAACATTTCAAATAATATCATTTCAAATGTATCCAGGTCTGATAAGTGCTAATTAAGTCCTATCCTTCCGGAAACGGAAACGCCGCAAGACTGTATTTATTATAATATTTGTGCCCGATGAAACGGCGGCGGTGACATAAAAGCCTGACAACAAAACAAGGGGGGGAACAACGAGCCGGATGTACAGCGAGAGGAAAGACAGGGACGAACAAAAGTGCAACAATG
Organism: Augochlorella aurata; assembly: GCA_028455555.1. Lineage (NCBI taxonomy): Eukaryota > Metazoa > Arthropoda > Insecta > Hymenoptera > Halictidae > Augochlorella > Augochlorella aurata. The sequence goes on from CM052164.1 coordinate 18,253,505, forward strand.
CGCCGTTTTGGCGTGCATCAATGCGAAAAGGGTGTTCGCCGGTGTGCATACGTTGCACGCAACCTGCAGAGGGCGTGCAGATTGAAAAGGGGTTGGGAGAGGGGACGGAAGGTTGCGGGGGACTTCGAAAGAGCTACGGGGTAGCGAGTTATGAATTAACTGTCACCGCTTCTTTGATTTGTGATGCCTCTCCGTCTCCTCATCTTGTCTCTTTCTCTGCCGCTCGCTCCATTCCCCACCCGTCCTTCTCTTCGGCCTCTTTTTATCCTCCTCTCCGCCTACACCCTTTTCTTTCCCTCGACTCGATTTGCCTCCGTTTGATTGATTGAGTACGATCGAGATCGATTTCAGCGTGCACCTGCCCCTGCCTCCAACCCTTCCGTGCGCGCTCCTCATTCTTGCTCGAGCAATGGTACTAATAACGCCGTTAACGTCCTCATAGCCTCGGGTTTCGCGCCAGTCACCCTTTCCGCGCTGACATTGCGAACGCTCGCCCCTTCCTCCTGGCTCGCGATGATCCCAGGAGGCTTCTGCCGGTGTGTAAACGTGTGCGACGAACGGTACACGAAAGGGCGCTAAATTCATAATTGCCAGGACATCTGTGAACCAATGGAGCGACAAATTGGGTGAATTTTCTGAGGAAGCAAATTTTGCTGTTTTGCACCATCTAGAAACACTTGCTAAACCAATATCGAGAGCGTTTTTTTTACATAGTGCACGAACGATAATGAAGATGACTTATTTCATGAGAGTTATTATGTGTCTTAACAAGACATGGCAATGACAACGAGGCATAACAATAGCAGTGAGCTCACGTCTCACATGTTGTCTGAGGAAGAGATAAACTAAAATGACAATAGTCAAACAATTGGTAATAATATTTAATAGCAACTTGAATATAGAATAATTTCACTGCATATGTATATTAAAATAATTGTCTGCTAGTCCGTCATTTATCGTTCCAATCGAAAGTTTATATTATTCTGTATAAGAAACATTTATCACACAGCCTATTCCTGAGGATGCAGCTAACTAAAACTGGATGCGCTGAAATCTCTAACAAACTAATGAATGAATTTGAAGTGCGTAGTGAAAAATACGTATTTGAAATGATGATTAGCGACAGAAGACTTCGTCATTGTTCGTGCACACTTTATGTCAGCGATGACAGCCGTGTTGAATTCAGCGTCTATACATACGAGGTGTGGCTATTAAATAACGAGACTGACGCTGCTACAGAAGAAGTACGCATACGCCAAACGCTAGCGACCGACAGTTGTTTAGCGTGAAGTCTTCTCTTTCGATTGTAGTGCGTCTCGCTTCTGTAAACAAATCCGTATATCCGTAGCCTTCGTTCGCATTAGAGTTGCTTTTTTGTTGCGCCGGAAAAATGTTAAGTGTAATAATAGAGCAATGAATTGTTGTGAAATTTCACATGAAACTTGGAAAAACCGCTACTGAAACTTATAATTTATTGAAAGAAGTGTATAGCAATGAATGTTTATCGCGTACACGTGTTTTTGGGTGGTTTAAGCGTTTTCAAGATGACCGAGAGGACGTTGAAGATGATTCACGCCCGGGTCGCCCTTCCACGTTAAAAACGGATGACAATATCGAAAAGATCGGTAATCTGGTTCGATCTGACCGTCGATTAAGTATTCGTGCGATTGCTGAAACTGTAGGAAAAAACGACCCGAATTGTGGAAGGACGGACAAGTCATGGGTTCTCCACCAAGACAATGCGCCGGCTCATTCCGCATTGTCTGTCAAGAGATTTCTAGCCAAGTACAGCATCCCAGTATTAGACCATCCGCCTTATTCGCCGGATCTTGCGCCGTGCGACTTCTATCTGTTTCCTAAGATGAAATCTGCATTAAAAGGAACAAGATTTGAGTCCGTTGAAGCTGTGAAAGAGAAAGCGGCACGTGTCCTGAAGGAGCTGACAGAAGAAGACTTCCAGCACTGTTTCGAACAATGGAAAATTCGCATGGAGCGTTGTAGGGATAGAGGAGGGGTGTATATTGAAGGTGATAATAAGTAAATATGTATGAAATCAAAATAAAATGTTTTACAGCGTCAGTCTCGTTATTTAATAGCCACACCTCGTAGTATCGCTTTCAGGGTACCGTTGTATCAGTTGTTGCTAGTAATTAGTTTACTTAATTATCCTGGAAGTTTTAAAACGTTCGCATAGCGCTATCCACGCTCGACGATAAAGCCCGTACAGAATCGGAAGTAGACTATCGATACCGAGGTCGTCGTAAAATCCGTCAGCCATTGAATCCTCGTCGTTCGAAGTTCGGAAAACGATACGGCCGTGTCGTTCGCGCGAGTTTCTATTGGACTACAGCGCTGTAATGGACGCGAACGGCTGGTATACTGTCCAACCAAAAGAAAAAAGTACTCGTTAATTGTTTTTATATTTGGATTAAACAATCTCTAGACGGACTAAAATGTTCTTCTATTGAAAATGTTCCCCTAGTTGAGTGCACCAATATAGGAGACACCGTGGTTAGTTGGCTCATGAGGTTAGTTGACTAATTCTCTGAAACTACTGTATTATAAAATAGATGGTGGTTTTATTTGCGATATTGAAACATAAATAACTAAGTTGATATATAATGTATCGTCGTGGAGGAAATTATATTATATTATTATATTATAAATTTAATTATATTATAGTGGTGCGTAACAATATTACAAGTTTTGAATAATAAATTCATTATACTCATTCAATTTATTGCACCATAGAAGAGCTTATTAAGTAACCAAATTTAAAATCACAATTAAATATTAATTACATTTTTAGTAACTTAGGCAACTTTAGCACCTCAATATTTTAAATTATGTATACGTTAAACCATTTAGACCTGAAATAACGTAACAACACGAATGAATAATCACAAGGTCCATTTATTTTCGTAATTTTTCATCCATTGTTCTTTTTTACGACTCTGTTGCTGCGTAAGCGTTTCTTGTCTATGTATGAAAAGAGAAAACACCATAGATGGCAATCCTCCAGAAGTTTCGGGAACCATGATTTATCGCGTTTAATTTGTTCCTATCCGTCCGGAACGCTTCTGTCTCTCGGAGTGAAGTAGAAAAAGTATCTTGACATGCTATTGACTTCATTTCCAATTACATTTTTTAATTTTTCTCGGTATCCTTTTATCCCATTAATCTCATTTCATCAATACTACTTGTTTTATACTTAATCGCGTAGTTTCGTATTCTGTACCTGCATGTTAAGACGTCGTTTAATTGTCAAAATTTCGTGAATATAGTAATTGGTACAATGGAAATCGATACAATGCAAAACTTGATTAATTATCGCAAAAATGAAATAATAATTTAGCACTTAAGCGCTATTAAATGTATTTAATTCCAAACGACATACCATCAATCAAATTTTCCGAAATATGTTTTCGCAAAGTGGATCAGACGGTGTTAAAAGACGCTTGAATGCATACACGTTTGCATGACTCATGCGCCGCTGGATTGCGCCATCAATAGTGAATCAGCTTGCAAAGTGATTGAAATAGAAGCGAGTGCCGAAAAGTCTGTGGCCTGCCGCTAATTCTGCGGGCAGAGTGGTTGCGGCAAAGACCAGGCAGGAGATACCACGAAGGTAATCCAATACAATTTTTCCCGTTACCTCGAAAAGAGGTAAAGGCTACTCTATGCTCGGCGACGATTATCGGGTGAGCTTTAATAATTAATTTTCTAACGACCTCGTTGAGGTCCCCCGTTTGCCGGCAAACCTTAAAGATCAGTTTAATCTCGCGACTCTTCTAAAGTTCGCCACGAGGCGCGCGTGTTCGCCGCTTTTCTTTCGACTTTCCGCAACGGGAAACTTTCACCGTTCCGCGGGGGGTGGATGGGCGAGTTAGGTCACTTGACGTTTTAATCGCGTTTTCCGGAAAAAATTAGCCGCCACGACGTTTCGCCGACTACTTAACGTCCGTTTCGTTTGTCGGTGCACGGATTATAAGAATTTTCTTGCTGCTGTTCCTGCGAACGTTTTGAAAGATTGCTTCCTTTACAACGCGGAAATAATTGCCACAAGAAATCATTCCTGGAACGAGGTGAATTAAGCGAATTCGAAAACGCGCGGTGAGAATGCGGAATAAAAATTTGTAACTCTAGTATCCCGAACCATTTGAAAGCAACTTGACACTTACATATTTGAAGATACTGCTGAAATATCGTTTCTCGAATTTATTTGTGTCTGTTGTGTTCGAGTTTATTTCGAGTTGGTACTTATTTGCATCTAGATTATTTGCACATTCTGACAGTGAGTAAGATCTGAAATCGTAGACTTTGTTTGAAAAGCTAAAACCACGTGTCACAAGGCCGAAAACTAGCTTTAGCTCGATTAAAAAGCATTTATATTTTTAACGTATTACGCAACTGACTCCGATAAGTGTTCGGATACTTATGAACACATACAGCAATAATACGGTGTATTTGTGCTTTTATAATAAAAAATGAAACCAATTATTGACGATTTAAGCGCAGCAAAAATAATCGATGATACAGATGTATCAGTATACTCCAAAAAAGTAAGGCAAATGACAGTCAAGCCCACGCGCGACAGATAAAGTTTCAAATTTGATTCTCCCGGATACGAAGACGTAAAAACTTTATACCACTCTAGCTGCGTCAGCCGGTTTCGACCGTGTAGATACCTCGGTTTTGTCTGCACAATTTTTCGAGTTTCCCTTGGGAACATGGTTGAAATTCGGGGTGTCGTATGTTAGTAGCACACACTGCGTACCTACACGCGAAATTCCTAGTCGCTCTGGCAACTGATGCCTGCATGATTAAATAATAAGCGAATAAACAAAGGAAACACCGCTTCGCGTTTCAGCTAGGCATTTACTCTTACAGTCTACACTTTCGGAAATTTGAGCATGGTACATATTCTTTTAATACAGCAATTTTTTTAACGTGGCAGTGATAAGGCATCAATTATAGAAATATTCTTCAGAATATTTTGCTTCTGTTAACATCATCAACATTATTCGAAAATTCTTCTGTCATTAATTTTGAATTTGCAGCATTCTTCGCAATAAACATTGTTATTATTACATTTACATATTATTAATAATTTACATTATTACATATTACATTACTGTGGTTAAGATGGTGCGTTGAATGAAAAAACTTTATTGCACATTTTATATTTTTTTCACGTGAAATCACTGCTCCCGGTGATATCACCCGTCACCTGTATTACAGTGGCTACATTTCTTGACATAAACGTTAAAGAAGCTTTGCTTCGACATTGTAAACTGTTCAAAAATTTTGTTGTCTGACAAATTGTGAACAAAAACTATTTCTTATAAACGTGAAGAAATCTCGTTAAAAGCACTAAAGGTCTTGAGATCGAGAGGAGAGAATGCCGAAAGTAGCAAACGGTAATATATACGAAACAAAAATTGGTCTAGCTGGTAGACAGCTATCCTTCACACGTGCACATATATCCCCCGTGGTTCTCTCCTCGACGGTATTTACTCGACCGAGCGCTCTTCTCCACGTCCTGTTCGTCTCCACTCGACTCGGTCTACTTCTGAACCTGCAATCGCCACTCCCACGCGAATCGGTCTCAACGACTAATTCCCTTTTTCGCGATACGCCGCCGATGTGCCAGGGGAACCGTCCTGTCGACGACCGGAAATCGATGCTCATTCCGTGCCACGTGTCACGCGAAGGGAACGATGTCGTTGAGCGTAGAGAGAACTCGTCTCCTCATGCGCCCATCGTCATCGCGTCGCCCTTGCCGCATGGCAAACGGGTTATCGGGAAGAGTTGCTCTCCGAGTAACGAGCTTGTTGCACAAGAGAAAGGCAGAGAGAGAGAGAGAGAGAGAGAGAGAGAGAGAGAGAGAGAAAGACAGAAAGACAGAGAGAGAGAGAGAGAAAGAGAGAGAGAAAATGGCAGCAGGGGGCAGTGTATGTAGGTAAATGGAGAGAGTGAGCGGGTGGCAGACGGCATGGGAAAAGGGCGGGGGAAATAATGTGGGTGTTGCCGGAGAGTGGTGCCCGACAAAATTACAATTTGGGGGATGTAATTCCGCCCTGGAGAAATGGTCTGCACATACCGAGGCAGCAGGGGGTTGCCTGGGGATAGGCGTAGGGGAGCGAGCAGGGAGAAGAAGGAGCCGGTACGAAGCCATAGGTGAGCGACGCAGAGGGCCACGAGCGCTCAGGAGGACGTAGGTGGGAGAGATTTATCAACAGCTCGTTCCGCACTAACTAGACGCCGGAAACTCGAAAGGTATTGCATCAGCGGGGCGATGATAGCGTCGCGACGACTGGCATTAAATTGCATCCGGTCGTTGCAGGAATTTAGCCGCCATTACTGCCTCTATTGCTTGTCCGACCTCTCGAGCATACTTAGCAGTTCTACGGCATCCTTCGTGCGTGTTTGTTCATCTCCTTCGCTGGATGTCACCATTGAGGAATAGAGTCTCACGCCTACACCAAGCTGAAGTTCGGTCAATCGAGTTCCGACTTCCGGAGAGCACATCTCCGGATTCAAGTGCACGGCGTTCCCCCGTTTTTTAAAGGTTCTGCTCAGGTTTCGTTTTCGGGGATGCTGGAAAAATCGCATTGTTTTTCCGGTGCGGGTCCTTGAATCTTTGAAAGAAGAGCGATGCTTCGACACCGTGGCCGGGCCGCTTCCTCAGGCTGCTGAAAGTTTCATGGAGAGCTCGACGCTCGCGGTACGGTCCTTGCCGACTTTGGGTATCGCAGAAGTTAGCTACTCGGCGACGGCGAATTCATCCCTACACGTCTATACGTGATTAAAACCGTCCATGGAAGCTCATAAAATTTCCATTGGCTCCGCGAACCGTTATTCCTCTTCCGGAGAGCCCCGAGGAAGTGGCACCTGATACAACGCGGAGAAGAGCGCGCGGTTCCCGTGAATCTTTGATCGTGTCCCATTTCCGTTGGAAAATACAGGAGCGACTGGAGGAAACGACTGGCAGTGTCTCCGAGTTTCATGTGACACACGTGAGCCGCGCACTCAACAAGTTCGTCGTCTGACCTCCGAGACGAATCGTTTTTGGCTACTCTTCTTCTCCTCGCCGAGGACGCGCCAGATAATGTTATTTTTGTCCAGGTGCACGTGCCCCAAATCGAATTCGAAGGATTTGTGGCACCAGTTCACTCGGTCGCCACTGACAGCGTCACCCGAGGAAGCGAGAGTAATTTATCCATTTGCTTGGGCTTTGATCGGGCCAAGAGAGCCCAGTTGTTACCCGGAAGTTGCTACCCTCGTACCCAGACAATTCCACCTCTTGTGACAGCAAGAGCTACTCGCGCTCCTCTCGCTGCACCCTGCCATCCGCGGCACAATCTCCTTAGCTAGCAAACGTTTGCCCGATCCACCCTTCCATCGTTCGTCGCTCTTGCCCGCGAAGCAACAGCCTGTTATAGCAGCATCGTAATTTACATTTACGCTTTGACAAACATACCAGTCAATGACGACATTACTGCGGTCTGTGGGATTCTCTGGATTTTCGAGGGTTTCGTCCTTTGTCTTGAATTCTTGCTTGTGCCCCGTAACAGCGACGGGTCAACCGCGCGTGTTTTCATCGCGTTAACTGTTCCACGGTCTTCCCCTGAATTTAGTAATTTTGAATTTCGGGAGCGCAGTCACGGTTTATTATCGCGGTTAGAATTCTTTTTATTATAGTGGTTTACGGTTCGAAGAGTTCAGTTTAGTGGAAACAGACGCTTTTCCACGAGAGTGCTTGCTTTGGCGTGGACGAGTTTTAGCGATCTTCGCCTGGGTTATTGTTAGGTTACCTTCCATGCTATCCGCAATGCGTCTAATAAAATAGTACGTGATACGTCATCGGTTCTTGTAGACAGGATGTGTAACCTAACTCATTCAACGACATTGACCAAAAACATTCTTCATTGTGCACTGTACCAAATTACAAGTTTGAAGAGAATAAAAGAATATTTTGTCGAATAAGGAATAATTGGAAAAATAATTAAACACACTTTATTGAATGTTCTGCTGATAGAGTGTAGTCTCAGAGTCGTGAAAAACGTATCTTCCTAAACAATATAATCGAATAAACTACCAAAGAGTTTCGAACACTTACAAGTCTTCTTAAATTAGATTTGCCACGGTGTATCACGAAGACGATTAAAATTATCCTCGACTGTAAGCTGTCCCCTAAATCATTCTGGACGAACTTCTCCCGCTACAGGTAAAAAAAAGAAATGGTAATTAAACAGAAGTTACCCGATAGGGCGACGGGCGAGCAGCCTTCGCGTAATAGAGGATAATTAATCTGGAATCTATTCGGGGATGGTGGCTCCGTTTGAAACCGGCAACTGATTAATTAACCGGCGCTTTGTTTACGTAGAGCCAGGACTATTACCGAGTACTTTGCCAGTTAGATTACTTGCGGGATGCTCGGGTGACGCGACATGGTTGTAGTTTTCTGTCCGCCCGAGCTAAGGCTCTTTCCGGAGACCCTCTCGCCCTCTTCACTCCCCTCTACCCCATATATACCCCCTTTGTCGCCTGCTGTCACTGCACAGTGGCGGTAACGTCTGTCAGATGGATTCTGTGAACCGTGAAATTGTTGCGCGGTGTACTGGCGCAGCCGATAAAGCTTTAAATACGAATTAGTGGCACTCCTGCCACGCGAAACTGCCGCCCCAGCTACGTCATTCCAGACGTTTTCACGCAGGCAGCATCCAACCCGCGCGCTGTCTGTCCGGTATAATTAGTACTCGGTTACCGGGGATATTCAAGAGGGACAATAGATCGGTTACCGCCGATACCGTAATTAGTTTTACCCTGAACAGGCGTAACTAGAATTTTTTAGAATTAGAAATAAAATTTTTTGTTACAAACGGCCGTTGGCCCGTTGCCCGCCCACGATATTTGTCGGCCACGCGGATTGCCCGAAAGAAATTACAGACAGCCAGTCTCGATAATGTACCGCTCGCTTCTAATTACCTATTTGTTCCCTTTTTATACGCTGCCGAGTAAATTACGATTGCGGCTGCCAGGTTTCAAGTTGCTGGCGTACCTAATCAGACGCGAACGAGAAGAGAGTTGTCGAATACATTAAAAATTTCTTTAAGAACAGTTTACCGAGCCCCTGTTGCGTTTCCTCTAGAGAGCAGTTGAATTTATACATTGTAAGAATATACAGAGACTCAAATACGAACCATTTAGTGCTAAACTGTGTGAGAATAAGAGGATTTACTTTTTGGCCTCAAAATTAAGTCGTCAATTAGGTTACCTGCCATACTATGCTTCAGAAACGAAGATATTTGATGAATGATTGATGATACTGTAAGGTTATATTTAGCAGATGAAGGTTCCTATTCATTGTATCTACTTGATTATTGTTTCTCCAAATGTGTCGTCTATTCTAAAATACTAACCAATCAGTTCGGCTGAATGTTTCAAAGCGTTGCTGAACGTTGCTTCTTTAAAACATTGAATGCCGCGTCTGTTACCTGAATTTTTCGACTACAAAAGAGTTTAACTAATATTTTCTATAGTGACTTTTAACCCTTCGCATTCGAAACTACATATTTATCCTCCGTGATGCAAACGATTGTTCTGACCCAATATTTTTATTCTATATCATTATATTCATTTCGTTTATATGAATTCAATTTTGAGTAATTTATTCAGTAGAAACAGGTTTAGGAATGTAAACATTTTTGTGAATTATGGTATGGCAATAAATTTGGAAAGCTCGTGTGCACAGGGTTAACTGCGTAATTTCAGTTTCATTATTTAATAGATTTTGATATTGCGATTTTTGGAGTTGATATTCGGCACTTAACGTATTTCCAGCTCTCTGTAAGAGTTTTCAGTTCCTTTTCATGGTATATCCCGATTCCCCGTATTTTAGGGTAATACTGTAGGATCTCGGAAGCATTTTTCATCGAGGTAGCGTTGTTTTTTCCTTGGCCGCTGCTAATTCACACCACCCACATTCCCTCCGGCCCGCTTGTTAGATTGCTCCACTCCCCCGCCACCTTAATCCCCCAACCCTCGGTCGGTATGGCTGAGGCCGCACTTTGTTCCCTTCCAAGCTGGATGCAATTTTAATCTCGAATTCCGAGAAAATTACCTTGCCGTCAGAGCCGTTTAAGAGGCTACTAGGTGAGATTGCCCCTGCTACCTGTCAGCTGGCTTGACATATACTATATTATGCAGCGAGATCGGCTTCTCCCGTAACTATTTTCGTTTCGCCTAATTTCGTGTCCATTATCATTTATCGCACAGGCGAGTGCGCCGGCGTTTTTTCCAAGGCACGAATATTCCTAGCGCCGAGGGCTCTTTGTCGATATTAAGAGCATGAGCGGAGGAGCTGGTTCTTTCACCCTTTACGAAAAATCTTTCGGTACCGGTTAATGGAACGTCTTAGCTTGCATTAAATGATTAGCGGTTGAATAGAGATTCCATGATACGTACCCGCGAGATCCATACCGGTGGAAATCTGCCGGAGACACGAAACGGACTGAACACTGCTGAGGTTATTAATAATAGTAACAATAACGACTTTATTGCCACATACATAAATAGATGGACATGGCCGATGTACAGCGTACAAGCTGGATCACAACCTGATCCTTTACAATAACTACACACGCTTCTTCCATTATCGTAACACACGCACCAAAATAAACCTTTCCTAACCATGGCGCAATTCTAATTGGCGCTCTGGAATCGGGTGAACAGGCATCGTTGCTGGGATTTGCACTAGAGGAGGGATGAGCTCAACGTCACTACGTGTATCACCTTTTATTATCTCATGTCTCTTTTATATTCATTTAAATTGTTCAGCCGTGGATTATATTACCGCAAAAGTAAGAAACAGTATGTAACTGGTTTCTTACTAATTCAGATGTATTAATTTGAAAATGCTTTTCACATGATCCTCTAGATACGTATATAATTATGGCTGTCGTATGTTTTGCCAACAAATAAATCACTTAACATCTATTACGATTAACATTATACCAAAGTCAAAGAAACGGGATGCAACTGTTGCTATACATACCAATCTCGCGTACATGACATTCATCTGGCTAAAGAATACAAATTAATACATTTAATGGAAGAAAAACGATGATCGAAGAAACCTTGACGAGCCATCAATTTCTCCTCGAAGTGTTCTCAGCCCAGCAAGAAGTTACATGGACGCGTGCACTCTTTCATTTTTGTTCTCCTCTCGAATTTCATTCGATAGCGCGCTTCTGCTCTCGCTCTTTGGACTCAAAGGAACTGCATATCATTGCCTATTGACTGGCCACGCGAACAATTGCGCAAACAAACCAGGAGGCGAGGAGCAAGGGGCATGGATTAAGAGTGGATCACTATACCTACTGGACAGGGACAGACAGGAACGAGATGACAATTCAATGTTGCCTACCGGTGATCGGAGAGTTTTATTGATATACAAGATATACATCACGGAGTAGCGCTGCGTTGACAATGCTACGTACACACATGGTTGGCAGCTCGGGAGCTGACGCTTGAGATGATGCCGCTAAAGCTTCATAATCTTTCGAACGAAAAAAGGAAGATAGCGAACTATTACGTTGAGTACGGAATTCGTGGAGCATTTCAAAGAATATCAAGTCGATATTTTTCCTCAAAAAATCAAAACTGAATTAATTTCTCGTCGCCACTATGTTTATTCAAACGGCAACTCGCGAGCTTCCGAGAGTACATGGGACTCGTGGAGGGAATCTATTTCCCATTTAGAGTCTCGAGTGTCCTCCGACGAGACAGCCACCGTCGAGGACGCTTAGTTACTCAACAGCGTCCAGATCCAGCGTTCCGAAAGAGCACAAAAGGGACAGCACTGCGCCGCTCTAGAATGGAAACACCAGCGAAAAGCGAAAGGCCTCGGGCGATCTCGGGGCTTCGACTACTGTACACCTTGTCACCTGCTCGGATTTCTACGACTTCCCGCAACAGTTTCGTTTTCTAAGCTCATCGAACGCGTTCTGAGCCTCGCGCCACGAGGAGGGGACTTTGATCGCGCTCTCAGACCATGAGGACCGCATGAAACCACGGGAACCATTCAGTTCTCGATTAATTCACGTCTAAACCGTGTCACGGCGTATTAGCAAATCGATTTGTCCGCCTGACAGCTACCTTCGGACCTAGCGAGAAACAGTTTGCCGTTAGCACAGGCACACAACTGATAGATCGTCGTTTCCCTCTGACTCTGGTGGGAAGACGTCCTGGATGAGTGCTGTTGCTGCTGCTGCTGTTGCACTCTTGACGGGTGTTCTTGGCTGGGGTTGGCCGTCTTCAGTCCCTCCATGAACACCGTCTTCGCGTCCAACTTGATGCCTCCGTGGACGCTCTGAAGCTTTAGGTCGGTCAAACACGAGGCCGAGATCTCGTTCGCCCAAGACTCGATCACCACTCGTTCTGGAGCACCGATCTTCAGGGACCTGGTCGCTGACTCGAGTCTGTTAACAGAGAACGGAAGTCGGCTAGTCAGATGTTGCTCAATGTTGAAGAAAATGATTTTTCAATTGGATGCGACATCTAGGATTTAGTTTGAGATCTTATGAATTTATACGCTAAATGTTTTTCAATTTTTACATTTTATAAGGTGTATTTTTTACATGCAAATTTACTGTTAGGAAAATGTGAGCAGTTGTGTCGTAATATTTCGGACAGAATTAACTAAAATTGCGACAGTTGCTTGTGCGGCAACTTCCCTCCAGATGGTTGCGATTCTATTAAATTTTTCAGAAGAAGAGATTTCAGAATTTATAAGAAAAATAACATGGTTGTGTAAAAAAATGTTTCTGCTATTTGATGATGATGATAGGGCAAAGTGATTGTACAAGGAGCTTGTGATAAGAGGAGAATTTGACGAATTGCACTAAATCTAGAATTGAGCATCATGTATCAATTATTTGCATCATTGGTCTTATAGACAGTGTAACGGGTGAATATAAGATATTTCTTCATATACGATAGAATTCTTCATTGCTTCAGTGCCTACGATTCAATTCAGAAATGTTGTTTTCATGGACAACTATAAAGGCTCGTAATGACAAGTATATTAGAGTATCGCTTCGCGTTCATCTTTGCGCTCAGAATTATACCGAGAAGTATAGAGAAAAGGAGGGTTCCATTCGTGACTGCTCCTGAAGAGGTATGCATAGCAGTATAAGAAGCAGCGTGCAATATCGCACGACAAAATAATGCATCCACTCGTTGCTGCCGAGTGACTCGCAATAATCGATCCTCCTTTCTAAGAAGTGGTGAAACGGCGTCTTCGACCATGCTTCTTTTCCAATACCTCCTCCCCCTCTCCTTCCCGCACCAGCAATCTATTGCATCGAACCTCATCGTCGTGCTCGGGAATCCTCGGTATTTCATATCTGGCATAAATCCAATCCTATGAATATAATTTTCCGCCCGAGCTAAGTTTTATTGTAATCATAAATCCGTCTGTAAATTGCCCGACACTATCAATAACCGCGAAAGCAGCACGACGTCCCTGTCGAACCACCTCATTCTTCGGACCATTCGATTCCTGTCGTTCTGATTTCTGATACAGCAATTCGCCATTTCGGATTCCACAGCGATTACTACTTCCGTTTGCATACCGTGGTGATGTTGACATTTTCACGGTAACGCCGATCGACGAATGAAAAAGAAATTGGTTCTCGATAAACGAGCAATATTCCCAGCTAAAAAGAAAGATTAATAAAGCGCTCCGGGCTTGAGATTTTCTCGTTGCGTGTTTCGCATCGACTGCTGTAAATCGTTTGTTTAGTTGCGAATAATCTTTCAAGTAATTAAAATCTTGTGCTAGATTACTCTTTTATTTCTTATCTGTCGTTATTTTTTATCTGCGTCAGACTGTTCGATGGTATGCACATTCATAAATGCAAAAAGGCTTTTAATAATCGTAGCGAAAAAGATAGCAGAATTGATGAAAGGATGAGTACTGCACATTAATTGTGCAGATATTGAAGGTAGGCTTTGATATTTACAAAAGATTTGCTTCTATTGAAATACTTCTACAAAGAATATTTTAAAAAATCTAAAGATATAATTAATTTTATTGGACTCTGTGGTTGACTGGAATGTAATGTCATGTCAATGTAATGTCACTTTAAGTCCAAGTAGCTTAATGTTCAATATGGCCTAGCTAACAGATCGGAAGGTAGTTAAATTCTGGGTTATCCGTGTTTTACACTTATTTCTTACGCTGCCTAGTATCGCGGCAGCATAGAACCGAAAGGAGTACAGGTCACTTCCTTTAAATATCCTTGCCTGGTTTATTCAGGGAAAATCGATATCAGAAGAAAGTTTCCGATCTTCGAAAATGGGCCGGTGAATCGAGGCATCATCGACGCGAAACTCCGGTCCGATTATTTATAGCGGTGGATGCGCAGGGAGGCCGACGAACGAGTGGAAACATGCTTTTGGATCGCCCGGTTATTTGTGAACGCTCGTATCTGTGTCTCCATCAGGAGTGATTACCGAACAGATAGAGAAAGCGACCGAAAATGCACCACAGATTTGTTGAACTAGGTCGGTCCTACTGTTAGACGTTCCGGAAATAAACGCGAGACAAAGACATCGGACTTTTCACTAGGGACTGCACCACCGGCCCGGTTATGTATAAGTTCGCTTCGATATTCATGCACAGTGAAATATTCAGTGAATCATTTCAGTTAGACTGCGAAGGGGGTGGGGGACAGGAATGGGAGAAATTGTTCTTCCTTTTTTTTTGTTCCGCGATTACCTGAGACCACGTCCCGATTCCCCTCTGACCAGAGGCGTTTGAACGCTGCCTTGGAAAACGGCACCCCCGTCGCCAGTTACCCTCAGCATATCCGCTCCCACCACCACTCGCTCCTTGTCCGCCGAGAAGAGAATTCCTCCTCGAGGGTCAGTTATTCGGAAGCCTTTCGACACGCAGTCCACGCGATCTTCGCCTGTCAACCGACAAAAGGTAATTTTCCTCTATTTGTTTGACAAGAAAGATAAAATCCTTCGATAAAACCAGGAATGCCTGTTAGGGAATCTTTCAGAAAATCTCGCTAACCACATTCTTGCCTGGTATTACTGAAGTGCTTTATGTTGCTCCAATAATATTATTCAGACATAAATAATTTGTTTACAGGTTCATACAGTTAGTTGTAGTTACCTAACAATTAGTATGATGACTTACCAAACGTAGTTTGGTAAATTGTTTATCTATCGTTCAATATATTTATTTATTTGCTAGATATGAAGAAGGAAAGAAATATAAACTATTCTTTGAAATAGCATATTTCTGGGATCTGAAATTACTTGACAAGGAATATGATTGTAATCTAATTATAGCAAAACTGATGCTTAACAAACAATTCCTCATGAGTAGACTATGGATATGTGTGAAAAATAAAATTTACTTTCATTAAGTGGAAGCAAAAAAAGACAAATAAAAATTTTATCCTTTTCGTAGTAACTGATACATTAATACTCTTGATTCTTTTTAATTTCGTCACTGTTTTTAAATATCACCTACTTATAAAAATGAGTAGGTCAGCAATGCATAAAATTCTCAGTTTACTTATGAGCAACATGATTGCATAAAAAACTGATCTTGATTACATTGAAGCTTTTTAAGATTATAGGGTGTATTTAAATAAGTAGGAAATCATTTCGTATTATCTGTAGAATGCTCGTGCTTTTGAACAGCCGAAAAAACCGTATTCAAACATATCTTTAAGTACGTCGTAGACGCAATAAATGCAGACATGCAACATATATTAATTACACTCACGCAGTGAATCTGAAATCAGCGGTTTGTTTCGTAAACATAATTAGAAGTTAAATAAGCGTTGTTTGTTCAACTTCTGATACTGGGTTAAATATATTTATTCTTCATTACTGGTCGTCATGGAAGGAATGAAGTTCCGGTAATTTTGTGCAACCAGCGGTTCCTCTAAAAATTGATTCATCTTCGTCCTGATTATCATCTTCTTTTTGTTGGCAATAAAACATCTTACAATTTATTACATACTATAGTTAGCATTAATTCGTGGTCTGATTTCAAATAGTTGTTCGAAAGACGCGGTATACAGTTGCCATTGAATGTTTCTATATTTATAGCTGCGTCTCTTTTTATCTTGCTACTTATCTTTTTATTATTTATATGTAATTGACCCTTGTTTTGTATGTGTACCATTTTGTAATTTTATGTCAATTTGTAATATGTATTGTATTAATAAATCTCATATGAGATTCCGATATTAACAAAAAAGGATACGGTATTGTAACGAACCGTTTGAAGTCAATGAATCGCTAAATATTTCAGCAAAAGTTAAAGCGTTCGTTCGAAAGGGAATGTTTAAACGTCTCTGAGATTCTCTCGGGGCGGTGGGATTTTAGTTAGGACGAGGCCGAATAGCTCTGCGACGTGGCTTTCTTTTGTTTCTGCTTTTTTCTGCCGTATAAAAGGACGAATTGAACGATACCCATTGTTTCGGCGGTTCTATCTCGACGAACGGTTTAAAATACCGATTCCCCGTCGACATTAATACATCGCAACTGAAGTCTTTAACTTGGAGATTGTTACGCGATTTGATTTATAATTACTGCATGTAACAGCGTAGTGTTGCGTGTTCTCGATATACGAATTCCTCCTTTTGTTTTATCTAGCACAAGGACACAGAGAAACAAAGCGTATCGTTTTAGGAAAAAAAGACACTCGTTTAGTATGAGTGCTCTGTAATCGACGCAGCCTTGACGACAGTATTTTTGCTGAAAAAAGGTACCCTCTCGTTAACATCGCAGAATGTAATTTGCGATTGCCACTCTGTGATGAACGAGAGTTGTACATTTTTACTGCCTACTGTCCACTTTCTGGGACGTGAATCCAGTGTCTAATTTTGTATATTTACATCAATTTATTATTTCCTCGTTTCAGATTTTGATCTTGTAACATTGAAAAATGTATGCTGTTTCAATAATATTGCCGTTTGCTTTCTAAAACCTTTCTACGATTTCGAAACAAGAAATAGTGAAAAAATATTTGGCATTCAGACTATTCCATCGGCTTACTCAGTATTCGGAATCACTCGTGAAAACAGAGGTGTGCTTGACAAGTGTATAAATTCGAGTAAATACAAATAGTAGATCCCATATAGGAAAATATGTTTCTATTATGACCTAATTACAAAAAATACTTGTGCAATGTTAATACTATGACCTATATTCTTCCTAAATTTTCTATTCAACGCGATAATCATATATCCTCTTATACCCAATTCATTTTTAACGCAGCATGTCCCAGCTAATGGTTTCTAAGTTGGTTTATCCGAAATCACTGGAGAAATAGATTCGAAGTAAATACTCTCTTAAATGTAATAAAATTATCATGGATTCGAGTCATGACGAACAGTCTATTTAAGATCGTATTGAGATATGTATTCCACGATAGGTTCAATAACGAAATTATCATCCCATGTAAAACGATCGAGAGTTTTGTTATTTGCACCTACATGAAACCCACTTCTCATAACTTCTAAAATATAAAGTGGCACCAAAATATAATTTCTAAGAAATAATCCTGGCATTTTACGTATGAAAATAAAACGATGTAAGTATCGTAGTGCTCACCAACTGTCAATCGCGCGAGCAATCTGCCATCGTGAGACCTGGCCGAGGCTGTAAAGTTGCTCCAGGACTCTAAGATCAGATTCTTCCCACGCCTAGATCGCAGGCTGGAGGCCACGAGGGCGTCAAGAATAGCAGCCTGACCTCTGAGCTCGATCCCTCCGGGCACCACCTTCAGGGAGCCGATTCCCTCCTGAAAGAAGAGGAAATGACTGACAGGAAATAAACGGGAGCATTCTGTCGGTGCTTTCTGGGTCGACGGGTAGCTCCGTCGATCGTCTATGAAAAATAGAGCCCATAGGCCTCGGTATTAAAATTCGGTCGCCGAGTTGCCTCGCTCCCGCTTCCGTTTCCTTTCTCGGTCTCATTCTTCCACTTTAACCACCAGCGACCCCCTAACCACCCCCTTCCTCCTCGTCATCCCTTCCGACGTCTAGCTCATTCATTTCCCGCATTTTTATGGGTTCTACCGCGATGAGATACATTTTGATGTAGTTCCCGAGCCATGATTCAACAGGACAAAATTAAATACCAACGGCGGACATTATTGCTGTTTCAGACGGTTGAATAATAAATGCGACGATGAGGTGAACGCAGTCCTGTACCGTGCTGTGCTGGGTTCCGTTCTGCCGAACTATTGCGAAACCACCGCGACACGTTGAAATATTTCTCGCATAATATTGGAACAGTGGCGCAGGCAGCAATTTTATTTCCGAACCTGGTTCCCCTAGCTAGCCAACGATGTCGGCAGGGTAATGGTTGAATGTTTTTCGAGTGAATTGAGCGGAACGAGAGAGAACATCGTACTGAGACGAACACAGAAATAGTTGAAGTATGCCTATCTCTATGAACAAATATGTCTATAAAACTTTTTCTTACAAGGAAAACAGCATCATATTGTGCAAATTATCTAGACAAATGAAGCACCTTGTATATAATTCTATTTAAAAAAAAGTATTCGCTAAAGGTGATGTAAAATGAAAAATAATTGGCAGTGTATGATGTCAGAAGATGATTTCGAGCACCACCCAGAATCAAGTGTATACTGTTAAATCTGTCTCTAAACGTGCCGTCAAGTGATTTAATCCCTTGTATCTCCTAATTGCTAAAATGAAAGCTTATTTGTATGTTCCGTAATATACGAGATAATCGATTATACACTTGGGCATGGTACACAGTGTGGTCCGTATTATCGGAATCCAATCTCTTCGGCTACTTTTCTTTCGAGGAACGCTGTTCCGGCCTGTTCCCTGAGCCATCCAGCCTTGATCGACCGTACATTTTTTCCTGCCGGGGCCTCGGATAAACGTCGATAACGCGTAGTAATTGCATTTCAAGTATCGACGGTCGGGCTTATCGGGCCGTGGAACGCAAGAGCAAAACGTCAGCCGGCTCGGCCCGACCTTAAAACTCCAGCTCTAAAACCTGGTTTCTTTCCCTTGGCATGTCCTGGCCCACTGTCTACATTGGTTTCCGATGATTAGCCACTCGATTGGAAGCAATCGGCACGCATATACTGTCCCGTCTCTCTCTCTCTTTCTTTCTTTCTTTCTCTCTCTGGTCGTTCCCACTTATTATTACGATTGCCCAGGACGAAATGTTGCAATTGGGTAGACGCCAGACCGAGCCTAGTCTCCCAGGCATCCGGACACCGGCTTACCGAAGTCGGCCCCGAACAACTGCCTTTACGGTTTCCTGGCTTTCCAAGGGGGAAACGAACTGCGCCAGCACCGCGAGACGCTTACAAACGGTCGAGTTAAGCGGTCGATTCATTTTTCCAACATAATTCCGAGCCACGGTAACCGTGATTTTGTTACCCGGACACGTGTTACGTAGCTGGGTTCATTAGTTCATTCTCGTTGGCAAATTGTATGCAAGCTGTCCCATTTCAATTTATCCAGGCAATTATCTCCTGAACTATACTGTTTCAGGATGTTTTGATGATACAAAGTTTGCCGGCATTAGGTGGGAGTATCATGAAGATTTCAAGGTAGCTTTGTTTAATTCTATTTCTGATGGTAAATTGGATATTGAATTGTTCAGACGATGAGACTGTCGGTTAAGAATAAAATCAATGATTGTACAGTAAATTCTCTTCAATTGTCTCTCAGCAACAAAAATGTACAATATGGAAAGAGGAAATACGATTATTCGAGCCTCGTAGCTCGGTTTTATAGTTGTTGACAATCAGCGACTATAAAAACGAGCCGTAAGGCTCGTATCACTTATTCCCCAAACTGTACAATCATTGATTTTATTATTATCAGACAGTCTCAACATCTGAACGATTCAATGTCCAATTTAGCTTCAGAAATAGAATTAAACAATGTTATACACATAGTTACGTAATAACATAACTTCGACCTAACGTGGACCAAACTCAAAATAAGTCTCGATGATTTCGTCGTGTTCGGTGAATGCATTGTGGGCGAGTGTTTTTGGGAGTGACGTAGGAGGGAAAGAAGGAAGCAAGAAAAAGAAAGGGAAGCGTTTTGTCCTAGGCCCGCTAGAGGACTCGTCAGTAAGGCTAATTGGCGGGCCCTGTCTTAGACGCGGGAATGATGGAGGAATGGTTCGTGTCGGTATATATAAGAATCGGGACGGAGTCAGGTAACTTGTGGGAAAGGAATCCATCTACTAGCGGGTAGCGGAGGTAGTTGCCACAGCATATAATCGATGAACATGGATTTCGAAGAACTCGTGTCGACGAAAACGTAGTCGGTATAGTGATTGTCGATGATTTCAAATTAATCCCTAACGATAAGGGTATAGAATAAGACGATCAAACGTTTATTGCCAAGAGTTCTAAGTGTCAATAATAGCATCTGTCGGCGAAACGAGAATCGATGTAAGCATTTGTTGGTGATTTCCATGTATCATAAACAATGTCGGCAAAATGCGGTATGGACGAAGTCGTGTCGATGGAAACATTGTTGGTGAAATAACTAACTGTTGGTGATTCAAGGTAGCCTAAATTTTCTTCGTGGATTGTATAAAACTGGAATTAGACAATAACGTGATTTTTTAATAGTATTAATAAATTGAAAATGATGTCGGACTATTCTTAAAGTGCTTTTGTGTCTTCACTGTTCTGCCTCGCATTGGACAATTTTTATTATAAATGCATCAAACCTATGTTCTTGTAATGAGTGATCTTTGAGTTTTTGAATATTAACGTACGTGACCATAGAAAATATAATACTTTTCATGAAATAATACTGTGTTGTTTATTTTATTTTGTGTATGATGCTTCAGTTTTAACTGTATGAAGAATTTGTTTTATCGAAATAATAAGTGCTAGTGATGTGACCCATTAAAGATGTTATATTGAAAGTATTTGACATCCACTAAATGATTTAATTTACGTGATACTGAAATCATGTTTGACACTGATGTATTACACTGATATTTACATGCATTGACCAAAATGATCATCGCATACCTTTGTGCGAACAAGTAGGCGTGCTTCCATTGTTCCATTGAATATTGGCAAGTTCATCGCTAACACTAACAGTCGATCCATTGATGTTTGTCGCCAACTGCTCTTGAACGGGTATAGAAGCATCAACAATCACGTCAATATTCTACTCTTATTAATACAAAATGTAAACAGCGCAGAGACAAACAACTCGTTCGAATCGAAACAGAATTATTTGAAATATTCGAATTGCTCTTTCTTTTCTCAAATACCGTTCCCGGTATTTCGG
Organism: Augochlorella aurata; assembly: GCA_028455555.1. NCBI lineage: Eukaryota > Metazoa > Arthropoda > Insecta > Hymenoptera > Halictidae > Augochlorella > Augochlorella aurata. The sequence continues at coordinate 18,274,861 of CM052164.1, forward strand.
TAAAACGCCAAACGATATTTTTCCATTAATTCATATTTCGGGGAATAACGTGAAAATGTGGAGATAATACGATTTTATTTAAATAATTGAAGTGTTTAAAAATACTCGATGGAATTTATGTGATTTATACTCAATTTGTACGTCCAAGTTTTAATTAGTCTACTTTATTAACTGTTTGAACCATAATCCATAATAATCATGAAAGTAATAACTCAATAAAAGAGAATCTCATTGTTTTTCAATGGCTTTACCTTTCCATTTTTTTCTACAAAAATGTTTTCGCTAGGTTCAATCCTTTCGACATGACATTGTATGTTTTATACAAGTGGTTACTTTTCACTTTTTCTTGATTGCTACAATACAAAATGGTGTTAATAGGTGTAGTATAAATGTTTTTTCTTTTGTTGCCGAAGTTAGGATAATATCCATAATGAACAGAAAGTGTTGTATTTTGAGATAATACGAATGAGAAATGTCTTAGATATATTCTCAGTAATGTAAAGGTTTATGTTGAATATGAATGCACCTAACAATATTAATTGTTGAGATATAAATGTATCGGAAGAGTGTTAATTGTTGGGATACTAATCCACCCACTTGTATTGAGATGTGTATCGAATACAAATGTATTCCGCAATGTTAATTGTAGGAATATGCATACATCTAATAACCTACTTCTAATATCATCAGTCAATCAAAATGGCGCTTGGACTACGTCAAGGAATACGTTTCGGCTGCGTCAAGGGTCGCATGACGTCTTCTGATTTTTAGTTTCAATTCGCCCTTCGTACGGCCATCCGAAAAAACAGCCGCTGCTACGGCCCTCTCGACGCCATTGGGGTTTACGATTACGGTTAAGTACAGGGCAAAGAGATCGTATCGTTTTCCGAACGATTTGGCTAATCGAGTGGCACCGCGATGGAAGGCAAACGCGGCCACAGCTATGCGCGCACGGACCAATGCTGCTACTTTCGGCTGTGGGAATTTAAACAAGGATCAAGCGCCGCGTCCGCCAAGGACTCCCGGCTTTTTCTGACAATGGCCGCGATTGTTTCAATTTGCGCCGCCGCGCGGCCGTACGGAAACTTCATTCGACGCGTTTGGAATCATGAAACAGAGAGCTCACGAACGCTATTCCTTCTCAAACGGCGTGTTACCGATACGGTGACTTTAAAGAACTTGGAAACATGCTTGTTTGTTCGAAAATGGTATGGTAGACCTTCGTAGCATAGTAATTTCCGCTCACTTCTATTAATCATAACTATAAATTGAATTTAGTGGAAAGTCGACTTTGCTGGCTAGAAGAATCATTCTAGGAAAGCTTGACTAAGAGTATAATTATTTTCTGATAACACAAACGATGTTTCGCATGTCATAAATTTGCACGTGTACATTTTTGCATTTGATAGAGTCGGAATAATTGGTATTATGTAAGTCGTTCTTCGATATCCAAGTTCTTATCCCGCTATTTTTGTCCCTCGGTTTCTTATCGATTTTGTAAAGACGTATCGCCCCAATCTGTTCTCCCAGTTTTATCGAACTTACAGAACAGTACCGTGTGCTTTCGAGTAATCGAAACTAAATAAATTGTACGCTTTCACGTTGCTTTAGAGCGATTTACGAGAAAACATCTTAAAATCGAATCAGATCATTACAAATTCAAAATGCAGTAACTGTCCAACATATTAACAATTATCTGATGCATTATTTTTAAGACATTATTAACACTAAACCTACCACGTTGTTTAAAATGACCAGTCTCACATTTTTTTTCTTCCCAAAATGTTGAAATTATGAAGACGTTTCCTGAAGACGATTAAACAAATCCCTTGATTCAAGCTTACATTATGATAAAAATGACAAGTAGTCGAAATAAATTCAGTTTTGTCAATTTTACGGAGCAAGATATGTTAGTTACTTTTAGGGCTCGGTAGGTTTAGCGCTAATATTTTCGAATATCTTTTTAATTCGTGACATAATTCGTATGACTATCATTTATAATTACTATAGTTTAATATGATTCGGTTTTACGAGAGATTAAATACGGATTAAATATGGACATATAAAAGTTGAAATTGTTTAATATTCTTACAAAGTTTTTATATTGAGCAGGAATATTAATTGAAACATAGCAGCGCGCATATACTAAGTTCGGTTTCTGCAGTTATGAGAAATATTATTGTCAAGATAGACATCGATTCCAGTTCGTGAGATGGCAGCAGAACGTTCGATTGAAATCCGAGCAATCGCAGTCGCGAAAATTAACGATCGGATATCCGACAGCCGACCAATTCAGTCGAACTTTTGCTTATCGCCGAACAAAATTAGGTCGGAATCGAATCCAATCGGCGGGATGGCGAGCTTCAATTCGAAACGACGTTATTCTCTGAAGCTCTCCTGCATTATTTCGTGTCCCCTGTTTACTCGCGGATTTATTGTTCGCGTTCAGTTAAAAGGACCGCTTAGAAACTCCAGCGTGGATGCAATCTCGTTTGCTTGTTGGCTGCTGAAATATCTAGCAATGGTCGAGTAAAGAACATCCTAAATGAAGCAAGCATTTCGCCATTATTCTGAATTTGATTTATGTCGCTGTCTTATCGAAACCACGAGTGCATCATTTATCTATACACGTATTATTTTATTCTTTAATCGAAAGACTGTTTTATTTAGCTTCGTTCCTAGAAAACTGTTATTATTTTCTTGTCGAAGCTGGTCATCTGAGTAATAGATTCTACTTGATCTTTTATGCCAATTTAAAAATCGTAATTTACTGATGTCATAATGTACAGGTTTCATTGCACCGATTTGATAATAGTTACGCATTTACCAAATACATCTTTACTGCTCCTACATAACTGATTGTAGATCAATTATAAGAAAAAATAAATTCTAACTGTTTAAACTAGATTAGCCTAATTGTAAGCGTAACTGATGCTACAGAAAAAGAAACAGTTCATCAATAATCCAGAAAACATGTATCCTTGATAGTTGTAAAAATAGTATTTCCTTAGCTTGCCTTGAATGGTCTTTTCGCTATCAGCAGTGCTCGATGGGACAGTAAAACAGAATAGAACGTGAATAATATTTTCTGGCGTGATCAAGAATCGTTTAGCGATTCATGAGCAGGATCGTTCAAGATCGTGCGAGCTGAGTTAATATTTCCCTCTTGACGTTCGAGATTCTTAGGATCTCGAAGTTCCTATTGGGCGTGGGAGTGCTCACGAGGCACGAGCGCCGCGTGGAACGTAATGAAATCCAAATAACACCCCTCGCACACGTATATCATCATAACGACGCTCTCGGACGACGCTGCTCGGCTGCTCGTCGCCCATAAATTAATACAAAGCGCGTTATTTACAGGGTTCGGAAGGCAGTCTCGCTTTCATGGCCTCGCTGCCAGCAGTCCAATTGAGGCGTAGCTCGTTTTCTTCTCGCAAATCGATCGTTAACGTATTGCCGCTTGATTGAATTCTTATTGACGCTTTCGACCGTGATTCTCCCTCTTTCTATCATAAATTATAATCACAATTACAATTGCAAAACCTATCGTTGTCTGCAGTTTCCTGACACTCCTGGTTCGGTTTGGTTCTTCTTGTTTACACGATCTACTGCATTGAATTATATTGAGCTTCTGGGTTTCCTTTCTTTTTTAAAAAGTACTTCACTCTATAATGTTTTTATTAGTGTGCTGGAATATATGATTATAATAATGGTAACATTCTTTGTTACTCAACTGACATTAATTGCGACTGTCACAGGAAGTTTTACAAATACTGTAACCAACTGATTTTTAAAAATAAATGAAAGGAAAGGTTTCGGTGGGGACAAGCAAATGAATAAATAAAAGTTTATTATATGGAATAATGTGAGAAATCGAAATCTTTAGACTGTAAAAATTAATCAAATACGTGTTGTCTTCAATTTATGATACATCTGCATTACTGAGTATTGCTATTTTAATACAAGCTTAATTTTTAAGGACTTAATATTTGGAACTTTAAATCAATACGTGTTCCGATCAGTATTATTTTGGTAACTATACTTGGAAGTAGCAAGCACGTCGACTAACAACAGAGTATTTAAGTGAAGGAATGTTATACGTTAAGCTACGTAATAATACGTAAGAAGAGAGAAGTTTTCGAATTGGCACGACAGAACGCGCAGTAGGAGTCTATAGTTACAAGATTGCTGCAAAGTTTACGGACGAACTTGTTTTATTTGAATAAGTGAAGTCAACGTAGGAGTTGCTTAGATAGCTGTAATAATCCCCACTATTATTAAACGGAAAATTGTAGAAAAAATCATTTTGAAATAATAAGGAATGTATAACAATTTCACATAAGAATTAAGGTTATTTCTTTATGTATAATAATACAATAAGTCATTTCAAATTAATCATCATTAGGTTTATAAGAATAGCGTGTTTTAATTTATAGTGTACTCAAAACTATCAAACCAAGTATACGTCAAACACCGTTACCACAATTTCGAAACGATCTGACTTGAACTGTGAAACACGATGTTTCTTGCAAGAACTAATTAACCATCAAGAGACAGTGGAAAAAGTAAAAGTAAAATTGTCCACTGTCGGAAAGGAGCAAAGATTCTTGAAAGGTAAAAGACGACTAAGCTAACAGTATTTTCTGTGGCCATTTGTTCCACGAACTCATAGAAAGAAAGATTACGTCTTTTCAACGTCAAAAGTTAACTCCGGTACGTGTTACACAGTCGTTAACAAGGACAACGACACTTGTGTGTACAACAGGTGTAACTATTTGAGAATTTATAAAATTTCTTTGCTGTTATCGCTAATTAACTCATGAGGGAACATATTGTAAATTGCTGAAACTTATGTATGTAAAAGAGATGTATTTTCAAGCTACTCCGCTGAGGAGTGAACTTGACAATTGTGCAAAGATGAACCATAAATCGGTTCTTTCCTGCGATTTTGTACTTGATCTGAATCTTTTAAAAACACAAAGAAGTTATTTTTCTATGCACTGATAATTTGCTTATCCCAAGTGATGTTATTTTGCTACAAATTTATTATAAAATATTTAAGTTAATATTAATTTTATTTTAATATTAATTTTTATTAAAATCAGTGTAATCTTATAATATAAGATTACAAAATATATCGTATTTTGGTTTTATTCGAATCAGAAAAACCTCTCAATTCTACGTTCGGAAAGGTCTAAGACACTGGATTCCCGAAAAATTTCGGCCTTGGAGCATGCTGCTGGCACGATTCGAGCCTGACACGTGGGGACGTGAGAAGAGAAAGAACGAAGTGTTTACATTCTCATCCCATCCCTCATGCCGATCATGCGATGCTAATTCTATTTCACTCAATCTCTACGTAATCTACAGTCCACCTCTCTAACGTGTCGTTACTGGTGAGGAGTCCCACAATAAGCTAAGGGGCATCGTTGCCCTCGGGAGTGGGGCGTAAATCCCGCCGGTCGGTGATTGCTCTGGTCTAAAAATCGCTGCTCGCACGGAAAAAATGTTGAACAGTTTTGCTATACGGCCTTATGTAGATACTGACGTCCAAGCAGTTAACATATGACAGGCACACGTCAATTCTTTTATCAAGAATTTCATATCAACCATAAACAAATTCTGGAAGAATTTCTATTATTTATGATTGGCTTACCCAAATATTCACCCTTTGCCACGTTGGCATTCCAATTTTTCCCCGGCGCCCCAACGACCAGTGAATCCGATCAGCTCGAGTCCCCACGATCTTGCTTCCCCATTGCTCCGACCCGAATAAAACAAGCTCGATTCGTTCGCATCTAAATTCCACGGTCGTCCGGCGAGCATACGCCAACATCGAGATTACCCTCGTAGTTGTTGAAGTGAGGCGCAAACGGTATCCGCGTCTCCTCCTCGAGAGTAGAGAGAGAGAGAGAGAGAGAGAGAGAGAGAGAGAGAGAGAGAGAGAGAGACGCGTCGAAGTGGCGGAGCATTCAGGCAAGCGCGCGCGCGCACGAGCAGTCACGACCTAAACCACACTGGTAATCATACATACATATATATAGGCAGATGGTACGTACACCACGTTAATGCACCTCACGTAATTATCCCGAGCCGGACAGGAGTCGCCTAACTTCTGGCCCGAGTAATCCGACTCGTGGCCCTGTCACCACCTACAACCCCCTCCATGTCATCAGCCTCGCGCCCATCTCTCCACCCCAAAAGGCCGTCCCGAGATCAAGCTTCGCGACGCGGCGACATTGCAATTTCGTGTTATTTTATGTCGCGTCCGGCGCAAGGATTAAATCGCGGAGTGTAGCCATGGTCCGGCAGTCCTGATATCCGACGAGGATTTAGTAACGTCCAGTATGATTTCGTGGTTGAAACGCGGCAATACGGCTCCCCGGTGGCGTCGATGCCTGTCGGCGTCGAGGATTAGTTTGTTCCGTTTCGTTGTCGCCGACGGAAACGGAATAAAAAGCTCTCCGACTCATGGAGTCTAGAATTGCCTAGACGTTGTTGTTTACCACCAAGTGGGACATTGCCAGTTTGCACTTATTTAATTGTCCTGGGATAAATTGTTTGACTTATGTAACCTGAATGTAGAGTTGAGCTTCCACGATTTTCATTACAGGCAAATAAATTGACAACCTATAGAGACAGTTTGAAGCGCCGTCTAGTATCTGTCCCAGCTTTTCTCGTTTCCAGACTGTAGGAGGAGCTCGCGTGCACCTCCGCCGATAAAGAAAGAAAATGCGAGGGATAGCCTGGAGAAAAAGATTGAGCTTTATAATGAGCGGTCCTTGCAGATCACTTTCTTAAGATAACGAGGCGGGTGGGTAACCGATACATAGCTGCGACGATTGTTTGCTTTTCGTCCTTATTTACAGCGATACGCGCGAACAATGTCCACGTATATGCACACTTATGCACGCATGCTTCTGTGTGCGTACGTTTATATACAAATAAATGTATGTACATAAACTATTTTTTTTGCACTAATGGGAACAATTCTTTATATAATTTACAAAGAAGATGCCAGGAGACGGGACGCCCTAAGGGCATCATTAATGCCGGTACAGTCTCGGCCCTGGCGTCCTCCTTTATAATGCTCCAGCCTTTTCCAGGTGTCTCGTTTTTCCCTTCGCCTCGGCCTCTTCGGTTTCCGTCGCCGGCCTTGCCACTTTCTTCTTTCCTCGATATAATCATTTATTGTAGGTATTCTTCGCTCTCTAATTAATCTCTGCCTCCAAGGTACCGGTCCCAGAGTCGCGGAGACAGAGGGTGGGTCCTCCTCTTCTCTCGACCGGGTTACCGTCGAGCACGGCGTCCTTTTCCGGAGGTTTAAAAATGAGCTAGAGGAAGAGCAGCCCAGATGACGCTGTGTGGTGGAAGAGGCGAAGAAGAAGGCATACCAACAGCTTAAACGAGCACCGAACGAAACACGTGGATATGTGCACCTACCGAGCCGACAAAGCTTCGCGACTTTGTCCGGGTGCATGGGACGCGCGTTGTTTACAATTTTTAATAACTCTGCTTTTTGCCCGCGCCGTTCTTTGATCCCGCGCTCCTGCTCTCGCGCGCACAGACGCGCGACCCGCTAATTACAGTATTTCGAATGGGTTAATGAATTTTCCCGATTAATTTGTCCCTCGATGGGACGTGCACGGCTTAATTTGTTATGCATTTTCATGTTCGAACTCGAAATTATATTTTTCCATTATTTTGGAATCGCCACGATCTAGTTGTGATTGCTACATACTGTATCCAGTGATTATTCGTGTGCTTGGAGAATATGTGCAAATAAAGCATAGATAAAGTATAAATTAAGTAAATAAAGGTATTTAAAGTGAGTATGGATAATAGAATTGCTCTAATTTAGTTTTTAGAAGCTACCGCGGTGAATTTATGAAAGTAATAATTGGAAAATCAGAAATTGAATAAAATGGAGAATATCATAATGTTCGTGACTTTGTATCAGGTACTATTTCATATTAAAATGCAAATAGTAATTTTAAAAGTACAAGAAAACGACACGATATTCTTTTACTCAGAATTAAACGTCAAAAAAATTTTCCATCGTGCTTTACACAGTTGCGCAACATAGTAAAAAAGTAAATATTCTGCAGGGCGTTCTAATTTTTCTGTATTTTACTTGTAAACGCTAAAATGCAATTCGGTGCAATTTATTTTAACCTGTGAGAATGAAGTTCTAAGAAGAACGTTTTCATGTTTTACTATAGCAATAAAGACAAGGTGATTAAAGCTACCATTCGTTCCTGTAATTTACCAGGTCTAGTTATAAAACTTAATGAGTGTGAGTTTTCAGAAGAAGGAACGAGGAACACTGTTTCTTGGCTTCTTTCTGGCATCGTAGTTGAAGAATATTGTTACGAATATAGTGATATTGGACTGCATTATATAGAGATTGTAATATCAAACAACATAAACATCTTATAAAAATTTGAAAACTTTATCGAACGAGATAATATGTAATGTTCTAATCATTTTTGTTTGAAATTGCATGCAAAATCAAATAATGTATATAAAAATTGTAGCGTTCCATTAATAACAAAAAGCACGCTATTGCATTTTTAACTGCGCCGATACATTGCCGTAAAAAAATTGAACTGCTGGGCGATAGAGCTTTGATAAACAATGCAAAACGCCCTGTGCAATTTTTTTCTATCCGCGATAGAAACAGAGGTATAACCCGACACAGTTACTAGATTCACTGTGTATATGAAATGTATTCTCGTTAATCACGCATTTCTCATCGTTTGAACCACTGCTCCTCCTGTGAAAGAGATCAGCCTTTCTTGAATCAATACATTATGGAAGTAGAGTAACATTAGGTAGTTAAAAACAATAATTTTTGTTCTCAATTGAATTTTTTACCACGATCTGATGAACATTGTTATTACGGAATATTTGTTATTACATTACTACAATAACAATTACATTGTTATTACATTATATTGCGGAATATTGGTATCGTAGGGTGTTACGCATTGGCACCCTACTCTATACAATGCTTTGTAACGAGTAATTCTTATGTCCCAAGTTCAAGAGTGGAATTCATTAGGTGAACTCGTACAAAAGTTGCACATGAGATAACTTGTTTTCGCATTCGTGTCGACAATAATGTGTAAATCACTTTGTAATAATTCGATATTGACATACGAGTTTCATTATACAAAGAATAACATTTTATATCTTCAGATAAAAGTAAAGATATCCGTACAGTCGGGAACTTTAACCTGCCTGGTTCCTAAAAATGCAGTTTCGAGATCAACAGCTTTTCTGGAACGACAGTTTCTGTGTCCTATTACCTAGTTACATTCAGTTTTACAACTTCCGCAACTATACGAATATTTGCTAGAAGTTCTCCTGTAAATGTTCACGTAGAAGGGGAATACCAAAATCAATAGCAATAATGCAATCGACGTTTCGATGCTTCAACACTCCTGTACACCGTGAAACCACAATCTCGCGGATCAGTGTGACACTATCGCGTGTTTCGCGCACGCGTACATTCTAAATAAAAATGTTCAATAGGAAAGACGATCAACGGAACACACTACAGAAACAAGGGAACGGGATTCATCTGGAAATCTCCGTAATCGATAAACTCGTCCGTTCGTTGTTTGACCCGGTTTGACTGGGCAACAACTATGGCACCGGTGTGTGCTCAAAATTCATGGCGGCGCGCCCGGTATATTGCACTTGCACTTGCCGGCGGACCGCTATAATAGATATCCATTAATACTAACACACCGTTTCTGTGTAATGTATACAGGGTGGCCGGCCATTTCTCACGCATTTATTGGTCGGCGCGGCAACTTTTCCGATGAATCAAAATCGATCCGGCTGGTCTATTGACCTTAAGCTCAGACCGTCGACGAATTAGCTTCCGTTCGTCGGTTGTTCATTGTTTCGGCGACTTCAATCCGCTTCCGCGACGGTTGCCAACCGCTGGCATCGCGGCGCGCCGGACACTCGGACGTTATGCGAATTTTTTATTTTTCGTTTGTGAATTCTCGATCGCGCGAACAAACGGTTGTTATGCGGCCATCGCAGCTGGAAATACGGTTTCATTGTGTGCGTGCGGACGCGCGCGTCTAGGCCGGATTTGAATTCTTTTTTTGTACCCGGCCATGTAAATGCCATATTTCTTCGAGCGTGCAATTTTAATCATTTATTTAATCTGCGGCCACGGATTTGGAATTTTTATCGACACTTTTTCTATTAACCGGTTTTATCGATTCGCAGCGTTCTGATGGAACGTACGCTTCGACCGCGACGTTTGACGACAGAAAACATGTAACGCTGCCCCACGTGTAGTCAATGCATATTTCGTTGGTTTTTTCATTATGTTTGTATGGTCTGCATTGTAAGAGCGCGGAATTGTAAGTCCGCGGAATGCTCACACAGATTCAAATAGATGTGAAAGTTCCTTTGATCTTTAAAAACTAACGTCGGTTGGTTTTGACTGAACAAAATAGGTTTCAAAGCACTTTTCGCAGAGAGTATTAATTTTCCTGCGTTTTTAATCAAATAGTTGATAAAATCTCTTTATGGACTGGTTCATTCGAAGGCACTGCTCGCATGGAAATATTATATTTCAGAATGAAATCTATTCAATTTAAATTTATTAGTAGTTCCATTATTTCATTCCATCTATATTTTATTCCATCCAATAAAACTAAATGAATTAAACTGCATACTTGTATAGGAACATCTTTCTAGTTCCGCGTCCATCTATGCAAATGTATTACGTGGTATAACATTACTTAATAAAATCGAAGTCGACGTCAAATCAATTTTGTAAACTCACGAGTCTCTAAAACTTCTTAAAGCTTTTGAAACTCTTATAAAAATGGCTATATATAATAAATAGTAGAGATAATTTTATATATTGGAATAATCGATTGATAAAATTTTTATTGTAAAAATAAAATAGATGTATCTTGCGTTTATTATGGCGCTATTTGATCAATCATCTTATAATGATCTATGGTGAGATATATTTTTAAATACTAATTCATATATTGCCACCGTGTGATTCTCTCAGATCCCAACTAATCTTCCGCGTTCTCACCACCGTAATTGCCGTCGCAACAACTAAATGCATTCCACTGCAAATTTCACATCGCTGCTAAACAAACAATCGTCACAAACATTTCCGTACGAGAGTAAAGCAAATTTGTCGAGCTTTAAATTATTCAACAATTTAGTGCCATTATTTCAAGGATAACAAAGTACGAGTTTTTAATCTTTTAACTCAAAAATAGGTTTATGTTGTGGACATATTCAAAAATGAAAGAAACACTTGTGGAAATTAAGTTTCTGATCAATGTAATAGATACGAAGCAACTGTTTTTATAGGTTGTTTTAACCGACAAAATTGTCTATAGTTACATCAGTACAGTAGTACAATGTCAATATAATTTCAAGGAGATTGGTTCACTGAATTGGTGAAAATAAATTGACAAAGAATCGTAAATTTTCAGCAATTTACATCAAGTGTGCCCTCAAAATTTTGATCAATATTGTAAATTTTCGAGTATGTCTACCATTTGCAACAAATTGAAACGAACAGAGACGACGTGGAAAGGGGAAATATTCGTGGGTGATGTCGCGAGGCTTCACCTTGACACACTCGTGACGTGTACATACAAACAGTTGTGCGCGTATTATGTGCCGGCCGGGTAATATGTATTGCGTACCTATACGAACACAGATGGCCAATGTATACAGGTGAATTCTGTATAGATAGGAGGGTTATAGGGGTCGGTTCCGTGAACGATATTGGGTAGGTGGGGCATCTGTTCCGTAAGGGCTGTATACGGTAAGCCGTTAGTGCCAATATAATATCTGTATACTGTGCCGTCCGACATAACGTTTCAGGTTGTATTATATATTGTTCGTAATCGAAGATCTCGTAAGACCTTCCGATCCGCGCGAGATATTGGAAACGCAGCTAGTTATGAATTTCGTTCTACCCGGCGAACTTTACGATAGAGTTCGCGCAGTAAATTCTGTTTCGAGCGACGCGAAGATCCGCGATGTAAGGGAACGAAATTTTATGACTGAATCGGGAAAGGAAGCACAGAAGGCGAACCGAACGATGGAAACGGATAAAAAACGTTTGGCTCGATAAACTTTAACTACCGAATCATTTGATTACCCTACCGCGAAATAGGAATTGCCTTGCTCGAAGAAATGTTGCATGGTTCCGAATGCTACAGGGCCCCGGGTTATGAATTTTCATTCGGCTCATGGATTAAAATATTGTCTGTTATTTATTTTTGTCTGTGCGTTGTTTTCGCGGAACCGTAAATATGGATGATGTACCGCTCCAAAATTGAAAACCTGGCCAAAAAACTATAGCTACGTTCGTGTTTAACTGTTCAATTATTTCGGCAACCGTAATAGATGCTGCGGATTGCATAATTGTATATGTAAGGAAATGAAACTGCGGAAATAAGAAATTGCTACACCATCTTAATAGGATCTTCTATTAATTTTCTACTAGATCTTCCGTTTCTCATTGAAATCTATTTGTGAATTTAATTGGGATCTGAGAAGTTCAAGGAGATTGGAAAAATTACTTAATATCATTAATTTTAACTTTTCATTTAGGAATTGACTCTTTTTCCTCCCACGATTTCCTGTCATTTTCATGCTACTTTGCGACAATTTCATATTTTAATGTGACCTTTAATTTGTTGAGCATCCCAAGAGCAAATATTATTATTTCATTCTATAGTTCCTGACAGCTCATTAACATTTTCACATGTTTTAATGAGATCTACAAAAAAATAAAGGGGGAATTCCAGCGTAAACTGCGTTTTTGTTTGACGTTCATTGGGATGTTTTTACGAAGAAATTATAACAGCTACTGTCGTCACATATTTTGTGTTAAAAAACTTAAAAATGGTGAGATTGGTTGCTTTAAAACATAGTCGAATTTTAGGTATAGTTATATTCATATTATAATTTATAGGTATATCTCTATTGTGAATGATCGAACAGCTGGAACTATCTTAATTTAAAAAATTCAGACATAAGGTTATGTAGGTGTATTCAATTGTCCCAAAGATTCACGCTGGACTACTCTCTGAAGGTGTTCAAAAGGAGTAACTTGAAAAAAAATTGATAAATAAATTTAATATGCTTGAAACGTTTGACAGAAACGACAGAAATGACGAAGTGACAGAAATGTCTGAAATAGAAAACGGTTGAATTTTCTATTAAGGAGCAAAATAAGTATTGATGCGGAAGATTGACGTCGCATCTAAGTTTTACTTCTGAATTGGGTCATTGGATAGATTCCGCGAACAATAAGAAAACGTTTCGCTTGTTCATTCATTAATCCATGAATCTTCAATTCGTTTGGTACATTAAAAATACCCACGGTACTCGTTATCTTAAGTACAGACAATGATTCCGCGAACCGGGGGAATTCCGGCGACACTCGTCGTTAATAACAAATACCCGGCCCTCGATTAATTTAACTAGAAGAAAAGTTTGCCGCATTCGACGACGCTTGGGTGTGTGGCAAGTTCCTAACCCGAAGAGAACGATTTAATTTCTTGAAGATCTTGCTCGCGATGGGATCGAGCAAATCCGGCGGGATTCGCGATACCATGGTAAAGAGAGCTCCGCGAAAGGAGAGGTCGAGACTCTCTCATCAAATATGAATAGGTGGAAAAGAATGGTGGATCAAGGCGTAGAGGGAGGGCAGACGGGATGGTGTGGAGGGCATAAAATATTTCCCAGGTCTCGCGAGTGCAACGCGCTTTCGCTCGGATAAGACGAGCGAGGAACTTCTGAATGGATATCAACCGCGCGTCTCGAGATACTCTGGACCCACGACTACGCGCTCGGCTACCTTGCATCCCATTGTCATTTGTAACGACTCGATTTTTCGAAGTTGTTCAGTTCGTGGACCCTTAAACTCTCGCCATTCTATGTTGGCGACATTGATTCCATAGCAAGTTATGACTAACTTCATTTTAGGTGGTCAGGCGGTTTACGATGCAGCTCAGTCAAAATTTTTAGATATTAACCATTTGCACTCGAAGCCGCTCCAACTTTATATCCAAAACGTTTCTGACCTGTGGTACTTTAATTTTATATGATTTAATTCGTGCATTTCATGCATATGAAAAGTCTTGTGACTGATAACGTAGCGGAGTCGGTTACTGTAGGGTGACCAACTGTGTTGTCTTTGGTCTGTTTTCGGGAATAATTAACTTTATATTTGCCGAAAAAAACATATTTAATATTTTTATTTCAAACAAACAAAATGAAAGTATAATTAAATTTAATACGTCTTATTTGATAAATATAAAGTTATATATGACCGAAAACACCAAAAGCATAGGAATTAGTTAACCGGCTCCACTACTGTACAACAGTGGCACTTTCAACAGCTTTTTAGAGATAAAGAAATGTAAATGTTATTTGATAATGTATAAATTATTTTAGAATGTAACACAACAACTTTTGGTAATGGCTATTCCAAAAAAATTAAATTCAAATTGGAATCCATCAACAAAAATAATTTTTGTTTTGCACAAAAATCCGTAGCTTAATCGTCAAATTTCCAAAAGCTATACAGTCTCCAAATTTTCTAGCTTCTAAAACGTAAATATACCCAGAAGTCTCGACTGCTCACATTTCTTTATTCTGTTGAATGTTTCCCAGCAGGATTATGGAGTTTGCCGGTATTATAGTGGATGATTGGTCCAACTAAAATATAAACATTTGTATTCTGCTGGCGTGAAGAATAATCAAATCGTTTCAACCGGGCTATTGCCGCAGATCGTCGGATTTTTCGTCCGACGAGACGGTGATCTCGATTGCCCGTTCTATTTACGACTCGTGGATAGGTAAGCGACAGACATTACTCACGTCGCGTCTACAAGAATCGTTCAGGGAACGGCATCAGCGGGCAAGGAACATGTCCGAGGAGCAGGGAACGGTGAAGAAGGAGTGAAGAGAGCGAAGAGTAGACGAGGAAATCGGCACGAGCAGAGATAGCGGGTGGCTCGGTTGCCGGCAAGAAGAACGACACGAGAAGTGGCGGAGGGTCTTACATTTCCCACGGGGTATCCACGTTACTCGCAGACTCTTTACTTACGGATTGATACTCAATTTCCAGCGAGTTTAGCCCCTATCGAGGGATCGTTGTGCCTGATCGCTGGGGCTCCTTTCGATTTCAAATAAATTCGATAATGGTGGATATAAGCGGGTTCAATGCTATCGAGGAGGGATATAGAAAGGGATTTCTCTATCGTCTTTACCTTAATCGACAGGGTTAAGGTGGGATCGCGGCTGTGCTGCCTGGCTTGTCAGTGGATCCAGCCGATCTGCCAGTACCGACAATTTACGGGAAATCGGCAACGCGAAGTCGTTGTCGCGAGCGGCCGCGAATTTCTTAATTATAGTCTCTTCCAGTATGCTAAAGCTGCATTCAATTAGGGTCGTTTCAGAAGGGCTGCGCCGCAGTTTGTTTTTTCTTCATCACACTTTTAACTATTTTCCATTTTCTTCGCATTTATAATGATTAGCACTTCTTCGATTGTAAGAATTTCTTAAAGAAAAAAAAAATTTATTATGTATTCACTTTAGTTATTATAGAATTTAATTCTGATTTGAAAAAATGGAATAACGTTCATGCTTAACAGGTTGTTATTAGAAGTATCCAGCATGAGTCAGACTCGTCAATTATCAGACACGTATTACAAAGAATTGAAAGTGAATGAAATTTTGTTTTTACATCCTGATCGTATGATTATCAACAAACTTCGAAAAAGTGCAACTATCCTTTAGGCTTTTGGTTAGATGCATTCCCGTCCAGAGCAAACACCGATCGGTGGGTTCTAGTTCCCATTTCCGAGTTCCTTCTTTAGCTCCTCGTGGGACTCTCAACCAGTTAACTACACGATATTGGTTGAAAACATTTACAGAAATCGCCTATAGAGAACGTCGAGATTGAATGACATAAAATGGGCACATAACGCCAATGCGTGCAAGTGAGAGAGGAAGGACAGCACGAAAACGTAAACACTTCGCTCTTTCTTTTCTCACGTCCTCACTCCGGTAAGACGCTTGCTCGTAGCTTTGCCCCGCGGCTTTGTTCTTGCCCGCCGAGGTATGTTGAACAGCTCTGATTTGGGGTAGTCCAAGCAGGAAGACCAATCAATACTTTAGCCTTGGTGGAATAATTATTTACAAAGTAGTTCTTCTTTTTTTACTTCATTCAATAATTTCCTATTGCTTATACTTAATGTGATCTACTAAATTATTTATGCATCCAAAGTCTGTTTGCTATTTTAAGCGCTTTGGATGCAGCACTTATTTTTAAAATGTGAAATAATATTACCAAAGGGAGGAACAGAAAACAGAAACTGTTTCGGAAAACTACATTGGAACGCATTCCAGCAATTGCTTTTCCGAATTGCATCCCCGCGCCAGTCCCAAGGGATATGATTACGAGGAGGCGATACAAATTAGATACACGGTGTATGTAATACTATATGTATTGTATGTATTCTATATGTGTATTAGATTCGTGAAATGTGCTATTTGTTAGCGACCATTATTCTGACGTACGGCGTGCTCTTAGCGAACCCATTAACTGTTGCGTGACATTTTCAGGCTCGTGACACATCAATCTTCTTAGAGTTGAGAGTCGCGACTGTAAAAACGTATAGTGCATTAATTTGTAATGCTTACATTTGCTAAAAGCATGTCCTACATTAACGTCTGATATCAAGACTTCAATTCGACGATAGCTAGGAAGATCGATTGGCACGTCAAAGATAATCGTTACTGTTCATTTGTTGCAGGAAACAAATTCATTAGACGTATATAATAAGACAAAAAATTGAAGTACGAAGAAACTGATAAAATTGTAGAAATTGTTAAAATTATTTGAACAGATTAAAGCATACTATAGAATTCTAATTTTTCGATTAAAGCACTTGTGCGACCGTTGCGAGGCATAGTAACGTATTGTATACATAATACAAGGGTACTATCCTTGACAGTACTTGAGCATGTTCATTAACCCTCTTAGTGCCGGAGGCCGATATATTGGCTCTTGCTGCACTGGCGAAAAGTGCCGGAGCCGATATATCGGCCCGCGCCTTATAGCGCTTTACTATTCGCATTGCGGGAGAACTCTATCTCAAAATAAATTTATAATACGTTATAAATGGTCTAATTTCATTACGAGAGAATTAAAATATCATATATATTAAAATATATATTACCTATAACAATTACGTATTTCGGAAGAGATAATCCGTCCGGCGCTTACCATGTACCTTCGAGTTATTTCTTATGTTTGTTATGTAATATTATTTACCTTGTTACAAAATATATGTGAAATGCAAAGTATATACTATGTAATAAATGTTCTATATGAGATTATGATAAATAGATGGCTTTTCCTATGTGCAATTACGTTTTGAAACAGAGAACTCAATTTTTCTTTTTTATTTAATCACTTATACCTTTGTTATTTATATAATTTTCAATGAATATAGAAAAACTAGTATCATTGTTTTGTTCTCTATTTCGTCCTTAATATACTGCTTGTTGAATCATGTAAATATTGTTTCTGGTTTGGTTTTTATGAGCATTTTCCCAAACCCTACTAAAACCGTGAAATTCGGCCGGTTATTCTCGCATAGGCACCACTTTTTCGCCCGGCACTAAGAGGGTTAAATCGTTCATTAAATAACATGACGATAATTGTACGATTACAGTTATTAAATTCTTTCTATATCAATGTGAATGACTAGAAAAGATAATTGGTGAAATCGACGGTGTATCTCGGACCTTCTCCCCTGAAGAACAGATTGTATTACCACTGAAAACTATAGAAATGAAATTTCAGGCATGACCAATGCTATTGTAATGTTCAGAAAATGTTAATTTCCAAGAAGAGGCAATAATCAAACCACAAACATGAACAAAAGATCGGAGTGATATGCACGGTGCCAAATAGTGTAAGGACAAAGCGACAACGATCGATGCAGAAAAAAATGGGATCCGAGGCTCGTGGTTTGTGAGGGCGCATCGGGTTCGAAAAGCGTTCAGCGTGTGAATGAATGTACGGCCGCGTTAATTACACTCGCGTCGAATTACGGCCGCGACATTCGCGCACAGCCGCGATAAATCCGCGGGGGAACGCAGGGCCAAAAGGTTACGCTTGCTCGCGGCGATATTACTCAACGCCGTTAAATATCGCGTTACCCGCGGCCGGATTTTGGCAATAACGATAATGAAACAACGAACACCGGTGTGACCGGCTTTTTCTAACGACCACTCGCTCGCTCGCACGTTTTCGATGCTTGTTATCAACCCATGCTGCTATAACGAGCCCTTGCGGCCCGCCCCGAAAAAGTTAATTATAACCGTGCCACGAATTAACCACCCCACCTCCGCTACGGGAAGACGAACGAAGTGCAAACTGCGATCTCCTCTGGTGGTTGAGACTCGCATTGCAACGGTTCCAGTAATTACCGCGAATTATATTAACCACCTTGTCGACATCGCGTTATCGCCGCTTCTTCCTCGTTTCTGCGTGTCTTCCGCCGGCAACCAAGAGACACCGAATCTCCTCTTCACGGCTCTTCCCTCTATCCCGACCACGACGTTCTGAACCGGAGGTCCGCTTTGTTACGCACATACCCGGAAACTCGGGTGAAACTAATTCAGAACCACGAGACACGAGTCGATATTAATGAGAGCGGTTACACGCAAACTGTGAACTCGAGTTACCGTTCCCGATCGGGAACGTTTCCGGTAATATCGACGGAATTTCTGTTTATAAATTCGATTAGCGGATGCGCACTGCTTGAGGAATAGATGATGACGTCGCTGCCTGGGAGTGGGTGAGGAATATGTACCTCGAAGACGGTATTGCATCGGGTTGCAATGGTAGTCCAAACGTAACTAGTTGGGCGTATGGATCGTTGACGGGTAAGGTGGTTACGCAGTTCAGAGTCGGTGTAGTGAAATGGTAAATTCGTGAAAGTACAAGGTGGTGCAAGTAAAGGAACTCGAGCTTCTCATATTATCTGTCTAGTTAACCATTTGCACTGTAACATCGTGGCAGACTTGTTATATAGATTTGGAACATAATCTGCTAAATATGGCTATTATTCACTTCTTTCAAGTGGTGATAATAGATATTTGGAGCATAATTATAATGACTGTATACATAAAGCCAATATAATTATTAACTTCTCGCCATACCATTTTTTTCGCGGTTACAATTTGAACTCGACTCGCTGAAATATGGAAGGAGGGACTGAACACACTAAAAATGTTTTTCTACGAGACTTTTTAACAATGTAATACTTTTCTTATGAGTGGAACAGTAGGGACGTTTCTGAAATTAAGTTAGTTTTGTTAAGTAAAACACCATATTTTTTATCCATATTCTTGCGCATTTTGCGTCGAATTCAATCAGGAATTGACATTTTGTTTTATGGAAAATCGTAAAATAAATAACAACCAAAACAAATTAAAAGGAATACCCTGTAGCTTACATGTGCCTGTATATTAATGTCACCGCACTTAACGATGCAGTCGACGGCCCCGTTCCATTAAGAGTTTGTTACAACTCCAATTCCAAATCAATTAAAATCGTTCGAGTCATATATTGAAAAAGATGCTTTGCAGAATTAATTTCAAGTGAATGGGTTGTCCTCGAACGCGTTAAGCGTGCACTCTGCAGCAAAATGAAACACAATACCCGCAGTGTGCAAAAAACAAGTCAGACTGACCTGGTAGAACTAAAGTCCGATGATTTTTAACACGTTAATAAGTACCGAAAATAAATCTCGAAAATTCCCACAAGATTATACTGATTTTATTAAAATTTATTATAGTGAATGATAATTCTTTTGCAATATAAACACTCTAGTACAAATTAGTTTGTTCGAATATATTTTAATAAAAGTGAAGATTGAAAATTATTTACCATTATTATTTAACATTATTAACCAAAATTATTCCCTATATGTGACCGAATCCATATAGCAACACCGATTTTTTCATCTAGAACGTCTGCGAAATCTTAACTTCCGTTTACCTTTTTTCAGAAGCATGTAATCCGCGGTACGAATTGCCTCCTTATTTTCACTTTTCGAAAATACTCTCTAACAGCGCGAAAAAATGTTCGAACGCCTTTAATCGGAAACGTCTAGAACGACGCAACGAGTGTCCTCGCAATCACTTCAATTAGCAAGTGGGATGAGTGAGTGACGAACAAGACCATCTAAAACGTTGACGGTTCGGGCTTCGTTAACGGACAAAAGCTCTGTCAGGGATTTTCAGTTATAACGGTTGCTTGGTGGATTGCGTACCCAAAGCTTGCTCCGGTTCCGTTGTGTTCGGCAGTTCGGAGTGTGTGAATGTGAGCCAAACGTACGTGTAGGCAGGGGCATGCATCTCCGTTTCTGCTTACGGGTATCAAAGTCAGAGATCGTGGCAGCATCCTGGGTCGCTGTTGCGAGCAGCGTGCAGGAAATAACGCGAATGGACACGCTGCAGCGATGCACTTGAAAAGCTTGGCCGGTGAAGGGTAGGGGTCGCCCGGGTAATGGGAGTAAGGGAAAATGACCGTGGTTGGATTTTACAAAGAACCCGTTGGCTCGCAATTCCCGGAAATAATTTCGGACCGGAAAAAGGCCGCCTCGTTGGCAGACGGATATTGTGGATATTAATTTTTTGGCGAGATACGAGGATAGTTTTATTTTACTCGGGCCTTGAACTTGCTTTGCAAACTTATTCGATGGGTAAGGTTCAAGCAAGTGTCTCCGGTGACGAAGAAGATTTCCAAATGGAGATCAATGTTTCGCGCTGCGCGCCGAACGGTTCTTGAATATTCGAAAGTCAAGCGAGAAATGGAGTGGTGTAATTTAATTGCTGTAATGAGCGATCGAGCTATTTCAGGTCAGTATTTCTCTTGAGAATTGTTAGTTTTTCAAGAAAGAGACAGTTAGTTTAGAAGAAAGAATACAATACGCCAATATTTTAAATTAACGATGGTATTTGAGAAACAAAGTTGTCTTAACTTTTAACGGTCGTGGGTCACCTCTGACGTGACATTATACATTAGGCCTGAATATCTAACGTCCGATAAGGGTTAAATGGACTACAATAAATTTGTTTGCATCAAAATGGGTATTTTCCGATTCCCTGGAATAATTACTGTGCTCTTAATCACCCCGAAAAGCCGTGAGTATTTGGAGCAACTTTGCGATATAATAGCTGCAGCGTTTGTGATTCATACATATATTGTGTACAGGTGCTGCGCCATACATAATAAATTTTATTTATTCAGACTCTGTGAATGTAAACACTTCCTGACCGATCATATTGTGTTGCAAATTATATACATTAATCTTGTTAGGAACACGGAAATGTAGAATATTTCTTTTTATTACTAGAGGCAAACTGTACAGGGCATTCTTCGTTCAAATTGACAAGTTGTGTGTATTTAGTAGGTTATTTGGGACAAACAATGGTCACATCAATTTCATCAACGAGATACAAACCGAATTAGAGGCGATCTTGACTGTATTCAGTGAATGAGATCAATGGAAGCACCCCTACAAGTAATATCTCTGCAAGCAAGTTGAAGTAATTTTTAGTGGATAATTAAATTATGTATTTTCAATTTATATCAATGCTCATTGTCAATGTTTAATACACATTTGGATTTGTAACGTTGAATAATCGTTCCCAATAGATCTCTTGAAGCTAAATGTGAATCGTAAATATAATACAAATTCAGCTTTTAAAATTATGATTTTTAATATCATATTAATATTAAATTATCAAAACACGTTTAAATTGTTAAAATGAATAGGTACCTGAAGTGTGTCAATTCGATTTGCCAGGTTATTGTTGAACAGAGTCATAAATAATACAGGTACATTTGCAGGCAAAAGTAATAAATACATTGCAGGTCTTTGTACAAAATTTTCCAAAGCTGTTCGATAAAAATGCTAATATTTTCATATTCTTCTTTAACATCTCATATATTAGTGCTTCTCAGAGATCCCAATTTCCCCAGTCTAGTAATTACATATTCTACAACTCCACATAGCCCCGTAAAAGATCACGAAATTATAGTAACCGTGTGTAATAATAATTTTCTAGATACTTACCGAGCTGAATCCCATGACTTTGAGCAACCAAACGGTGAGAGCCAGGTTCAGAATTACGATGATCATCAGAGTCACCACTAAGGAATACAAACACCTTTTCCGCCAACCGTAGACGCCTAACCTGAATCCACCTTTGCAAGACGCTGGACCGGAAGTTCGGTCCTCTAAGATTGGAGGCGTCGTTCTTGAAGATGGTCCCGCAGACTGTCGCACGACAGTCCGGCTGCCGGCCGAGGTGCACGGCTCGTCGGGCCAACCTCCTTGACCTCTGGACATCCTGAAATCGTAAACAGGTTGGATAAAATACGTGTGTCATCCTCACGCTGAATTTTAAACAGGTACCGGGATGAAATCTCTTGGGAGAATACTCCAGGTGAAAGAAATTTTAATATTATCTCTTCCATTTGGTTTCTAGGTATAAGTATAGAATTCATTTTTACAATATCACTTTTGCGCGCATCGAGCTAATTGATTTTTATACTACATTGCATTATAGAATTGTTGTAAGATGTGTAAATTTTCATATTTTTAATTTTAACATAATTTCGTACATAATACATTCGTACATATACATCCTGTATCGTATTTACACTTTGAAAGGTAAATTTTATATGAAAAATTACATCATTTAATGAGTTAGGATCCCAATAAAATTTTTATCCAGTTGATAATGCCATAACGTGTATGTGATTATTATGGTTGGGGTAATATGGTAAGGTAAAAATAATAAGCATAACTAAAAGAAGAAAACGTAAGAAATACGGTCACGATTATTGACTAGCCAATTATCAGATCACAATGAATTTCGAAGTAGACTTACTGTCAAAAGTATTGAACTATTAAATCCTTAATTTCTGTACTTCTTTGTCTTTGTTTCGAACTTAGTTTGTTCTTTCAAAATTCGGTATATAAAAGGTGTGACTAAAACAGCGAGTTATTTTCTTTCCTTTTCGTAGAATAGAAACACCAGGCAATTGGTATATTAATAAAATCCCATAATTACAAACTACATATCTCATGTCAATATACATATCTATGTTTAAGATTAACATCTATAATAATTAGATTAATAATATTGTACCCAAACCCTTTTCACAGCTCCCTCAATAAACTAGTTAAATTAGTTTCTCATTTTCACAAAATTGCTTATGAATTAACCAAGTACTAATTTATCAGCAATCATTTTACACGAACAGTATTCGTATTCGTGTATGATGAAAGCTGAGCTGAATCAAAACGTAACGTAAGATGTATTCCCGAACGAGAGTGTTCACAGAATCCAAATGCCCTGATATCTCCTGCAGAACACCCTCGTGAACAGTTCCCGGACGTTAAGGGATGACGAACGCACAGAAAATACTGCGAAGTACAAGTGCCGGTAGTTAATAATCCTGTAATTACGGTATCTTTCCCGGCTGACGATTTATACCTAATTCTTGCCCGCCGGCTGTACGGAATTGTTCGAGGAAGTAGAATATGTCCTGGAAGACTGATCTTCGTTTTTTAACAACAGCCTCGCGACGGATCGTCTGATACGTGACTGGGGTTCAAAATTCCACTTGGTCCGCTCTGTTTCCGGCGTCCGGGACTAGCTGATTCCTTATTTTTCTATTCCATTTCTTAACCACCAATGACGGATCATTTGGTAACGCGGTAGCAATGAGAGAGAGAGAGGGGGGGGGAGACGAATGGAACCGTAACAGGTCAGGGAGCAGTGGGCGAGAAAGGGTCGAAGCGAATCTGGAATCAGCGGGGCAAATAGAGGGCGATAAAATGTCGGCATGGAAAATGTTGGAAAGAGGGGGCGAGTCAGAGGATTATCAAATGGCAGATAATTACTGGCCGTACGAGCGCTCACATGAAAAATGAACGAACGGGGCGAAGCGACGGGGTCGGTGGGGTCGGGACGATTAAAGGAACGGCGCCGAGTGGCGCGACGCGATGCAGCTTGGCGCCAGGAAAAAGCGCACCGGAAAGGAATGGTGGAACTTATGTAAATCTGTCCGCAAAATACCAGACGTAACTTTGCGTCCTAATCTCTAGCCGGCTACGCCGGTGACTCGAACCTCGAACCGTCTTTTGCTTACGTTCTTCAGCCGGTTTATCCTGCCTCCGTTTTTCGCTCGGAATGTACTGTGTCCCGTTTTTATTTTCTTTCCGCGTAAACCGCCTGAAAGCGGAGAGGTGAAACACGACGGAGTAAGGGGACAAAGGAAATAGAGAAAGAGAAAGAGAGAAAGTGAGGCTGCTTGGAGGATAAAATATTTAATGCCACCCCTTTGCCATCCTGCGGATAATTATACCCCTCGCAGATATAAAGAGCTTGGTCGCTCGAAATTAAAAGCTCCGTAGATAAGAGACGCGCAAGAGACCTTCCCTTGCTTTTTAGGACTAGGAAATGCACGATTTTCAGGAACCGTCATGAAGGCGGCGAGAGCGACGTGAAGAATGTTAGGGCTTAGGTCCTGGCCTATGAACCTGCCGCAGCTGCACGCTTCATCGAAGATTGTACTTAACGAGGGTTTTCAATCCGCCAGGCTTTTTCAGATTTCGCCCTGATTCTCGATATTAATTTCTGCCGCCTGTTCGCTCCCGTGGGAACAGTTTGAGAGGGCAACCGCAGGCTGCGGCGATAAGAATTTCGTGTTTAGCGGGGAATGTTTTATGTTTCCTAATGGCGACGCTGTTGCTAGTAATAAATTATTAGCTGCGAAAGAATCTGACGATATTATAGAGTTAATAACTTCTAGAAGAATGTTTCAATAAGTAGAGTTTATAGAATAGTAAGTAGAGAAGGTTAAATTGTGTTTCCTGACATGGAGAGAAATCTTTTAGAGCATTCACGAGAGAACGGAAATTCCCTAAACGTAGCAGCCATTCTCTGCGTTCATCAAGTAAACAGCCGCGGATATTTAGGATTAGATTGAACACGTTGAAAGCGTGCGGAGTTGATGACGGACAGGCGAAAGGAAGCGACAGGGGAACACGTACACCATGGGATTCAGCTTCAAGAGGCAATTACAACGAGAATATATTTCACTGAGTCATAAATAGCGCCGGACGTATGTTAAACGGTCGCCGGGAACTTTTGACGTAACGCGAAGTTGCCACGGCTACCATAATTTCACCTGTTCAAGCCCAAAGAGCATTACAAGTAGCGAAATTATCACTGTACTAACGTACGACCGCGTAACATGCTTTTTTCTCGTTCCGTTTACGCCCGGCGCGACGCAACTTCCGTGACTAATAGCCCATTGTCTAAAACGAATTAAACGACCGGCGTGTTTACGAGCGAATTATTATGGAGTTATAGATTCCGAATGAGGGGAACGCAAGGATAAAACATTTCGGTGGTGCTTGAAATTATAGGACATTTGGAATATGTATTTAAATATCTCGTATAATTAAACGAAGAAAATGTACATTTTTCACGCATTTGACGCGTAAATTATGCATACGGAATCTCAAGCTTGTATGGCGCACAACTTGAACTTAAACATCTTGGACATTTTACTAATTATTCTTAGCTAGTTATTTTGCAACAATTCCAAGTAAACGTTCGATAATCTTTCGATTACATACAAAAATTGTGGTAGTATAATATTGTATGCGTTATATCGATTTGAAAATTAGAATATTATTTTCGGCAAGCATTCCATGAAGTTCGTGTGTTTGGCAAACAAATATTATATATAATGAAAGTAGTCATTTTCAAATGGTGTTGGCAAGTCAAACACGAATTCTTTGCAGATGCAATTGGTTACTTGATTCCCCATTCGAAAATTCGTTCCATCTAATTGAGCCTTTTCCTCCAGAATTTTCTCTAAATTTTAGAAAATGTAATAAATTATGCAGTTGTATTTGATAATTACTATTGAATCAGATTTGAATATTGCACGGAAAATCTGAGTGACAAACGGCCCGAAATTCTAAATTCACCTCCGACTCAATCATTCAAATTGCTTTCGCCTACGATTATCGATGCATTCTTAAAAATTCTATCCAGCGTCCTGATTCTGCGGCCTCGCGGAAATTCGATGTCAATTTCAATTTTTTGAGTAGCTCACTCTGGCTCGAGGGATACTGAAGGGATACTTCGCCATGAAAGTATCCGCGCAACCAGAGACGGATTACCTCCTTCGGAAGCAACCATTCAGCCAAGGTACACATCGTGGAGTGTTTTAAAAGTTTCTGGATTAACATTCGCCCTCGAGAACGACGCGAATTGAACTTCGATGAAATCTGAATGCGGGCCGCGGAATAATTCCCGCTCGTCGACGAGCAAAAATTCAAAAGTCTACTTAACTCGATCCGAAAGGTCAATCTGCCACCGGAAACTTGACGGAAGCAAGCCGAGAACAATGAAGTCAGAGCCTCTATTTGACCGATTACGATCGACAAGAGTCCCTTTGGACGACTGGCGTAGCTCGAATGATTCTCTAAGAGAATTTCGGCGGCCGCGCCGCAAAGTCTCGAAACTAGTTGGCCGGTCATTGTTGTGGAGTATGAGGAAAAAACTCCTGTCAGAGAAATATCCTCGGATTAATTGGGATTGGTTGACACTAATAACCTTCCATTTCATGCAATTTCTTTCGTTTGATAAATAAAGCAATTTAATGCCTGAGTCAAAAAAGAATCTAATTAGATCAAAACTCCAACCACCGTGTAACTATCTTAAAAAATCTAATTACGTCTACCCAGAATTTGTTTACATCACTACATTTTCTTCAGTAATTTTTCTCAACGAGAAAAGTTTTTTAATTTTCTTATCAGATTTTTAAAGTGTTCTACGTTAGATACCACCTTTGGTACAGTCAATTTCGCTTCTTTTTGTTCTTAAAAATTTAATTATATGGCCAGAATTATCTGTCGGTTCCCAATTCTTCTGTTTCGGGCAAGTTTTTGAAATCAAGTACCTATTTCATATTATTTTCTCATTGGAATTAGAAGATAAATGTTACCTGGAGGTTTGGTGATTTCGAAAAGACTGTTCGCATAGGAAGATATTTTCCCAGGACATTGCATGAAATAACATTTTTAGATAGGAACGTACGTTTTTCCGTAGGTCGATTATTCTCATGATAATGAAAGAGTGTTGGGGTATGGCGGGAAAAAAAGTGGGGCTTAAATGCTTCTCCATTACTTTCAGAACACTTCGTGCATCTCTTCTAAATTGTTTTCATGACCGAACCGAGGCTCTGTAGGAATTCTCGTGAAGTATACCTTCTTCTACGCTTTAGTCTATGGAAAAATGATCGTTTAAGCATTTTGTTCGATAGATAGGTTTGCTAAAAATATTCCATACATTATTCACTTTTTGATTACCTTATTTGACTGTTAAAAATTAGCCCGTCTTCAATGGATCCAAAAATAATGATGTTGACGTGGAACGTAGTATCTCCTCTTAAAAGAGCCAATTTTTTCGTAAAAGAACGATTGAATGATTCATTTTAATATACATCTAGTACTATAGTCCCAAGGAAATAAATAATCTGCATCTGCAATCTGCAGTTATATCAACGTAAAATTACCAAATGAATAAACATTTATAGTAACTCTGGAAGTTTTGCATAAGAACTCAAAACGAGTTTAAAAAGTACATGAGAAAGAAATATCTGAAGATTTAGTTACTGATATGAGGTTTAATAATGTTACAAATAAGTCGACTCAGTCATATGTGTGACTCTAATAGAACACAGATTGTATTAATTAAGATCTATACTCGCAAACTCGTAGTACTTAACGAGTCTAAACACAGAGATACTGATGAACCGATTGTGAATTAGATCGGTCTTTGTGTTGGACAATCGCGGTTAAACGAGATTCACCGATAGCTCAATTAACTGGCTCGCTTGCCCATTTGACCCGCATACATGTAATTATTTTTCCATCGCTATTGATTACGTTACCACAACGCCTATGCTTCTTCAGAACTGTTTAAGTGGTTGCATACCTCTGATCAACTAAAAAGTAAGGATAATTCAGGAGTCTTTTTGTGAACATACGATTACGTTTCTTTAATGAATCAATATAGAAATCTTATAATGTTATTTAAGCATTATTTTTCTTCCTAATTAAAATGGGAGGAGAAATATTTGAGAAGTCATTGAATCAAAATTTTACAGTATTTCTGCTACATACTTTGAGGACTGTTACCGAGTATTATAAGAAGATCATACTGACATAATATGTAATTTTTGAAAAATTGATCTTTTTGCGTGAAGCAATTCGAATTATCACTTCGAATGGTTCAACATCTTGCGGCGGACTTCGTAAACGTACATTCGTAAATGGAAACATGAAACATAGTAAATTCTCCCCATTTGTCTTTCAGCTTAACAAAAATGAACAATGAGGATCCTTATTCGATCCTCGCGGTTCGTTTTTATAGTCGCCAATTGTCAACAACTATAAAAACGAGGTGCAAGACTCGAATAATCGTATCTCCTCTTCCGGAATTGTCCATTTCTGTGTACAAGCTGGGAGATAATTAGGGATAATTTACTGTATTCCTGAAGCGTGCTCTTTTTTCGTATAAAAAATGCATTCTAATGGAGTCGTCCTTCCATTAGTCTGTCGACTTATTTTTTCTTTGGACTACAACCTGCAATGGGGGCCCACCATATTTACGCAGGGAAATTGTGAAAATTATGATAGAAATAGTCAGAAATAATGATAAAAATGTGTATCAATTGTCGACTGCCTTTTCAGTTCATTCTGGATATATGTACATATACATATAAAATTTTGTACTGTAGAATAGAAAGTATCTTCTTACACGATCGATTCTTTTAGTCAATTAGGAATAAGTGTAATTATATCAAATACTATTAAAGTTTCTTTAAAACTGCGTATACTGCAAGTACATCAAGTTTTGCAGTCACTTCATAAGGTACACGTTAACTACGTTGGAAATGCGCTTAAAATTGTTGATGCTCATATAAGTTTATAATTCTATGTAACAGTCTGCAACAATGTAAGCATCTGATAAGATGTCGTTTTAGTTGCATTCACAGTGCGTTAAACTAATTTCTCTGTCTCTTTCTTTTTGCTTTGATCTTTTGTCCGCTGCTGTACATAGGCGCAGCTGTTGCATAGATACAGTTACGGTTTCCATAATTTGGAAATGCGCGCTGGTTTCGGGTTGTACGGTACAATATTCGGCGATCATGTCCCCGGGAAAAGGCTATCGAATTAGGTGGTTCACGGACGCACAGCTTAATTATTTTGCAGCCGCTGTTGTTGTTGTTGGAAAGCTCAGAGCTTATCGGGTGGTTAGTCGAAGACCGCAGCTCTGCGGCGCCTCGGGGAGGACAGAAAGGGTGCAAAGGGGGTGATTTGGGTGGGTCTGGTTTGAGACGGTCGGGCAACGTCGATGGAAGTCTAACTCGTCCTGCGGTTGTGTCGACCTTGCTCCTAGGCAGGCATGGCTCGCGGTGGACGAGTCAATTGCCGCAAGCCAAACATAGTTTAACTCGAATGGCTGCTAATAGACTCGTTCGTCATCGCATCGAGAAACACTCGGCGGAGGCACGAGACCCTTTTCCACACCCACGTTTTCCCCGTCCAGTCCTTTCGCTTTACTCCCCCCTTTTCTTCGTCTACCTTCGCCGTGCCGCAGCCGGGCGACCGTTCTTTCCTCTCGGGCAGGACAGCGCGGAAATTGCTCGGCAATTTCCATGAAAAATGCCAGAGGTTTACAGTACGACCGCTCGAAGTGCGCCCGTCCTTGTCTAGTTTGCCGCGGAAATTACGCTCCCCGCCCTTTTCAATTTTACCGCATCGGGCACTTCATTGAAATAAAATTGCACCCGGCCGATATTCAACCGTGTCCCAGACGAAACTGCATTATCATCGCCCAGTAACCGGGGAAATCTTTTGCGCGATGTATTCCACGCTCTCGTAATCTTTAACCTACCATGGTGATCGACGCTTTAAGCCTTCATAGAAGTTTGTCAATATTTTTCAGTATCATTTGAACGGACGTGATCTTTAGAACTCCAAGGCAAAACGATTAATGATGTCAAGCCTTCACAATGATCTTCAAATTTTTTCTACCGTCATTTGGACGAACTTAATTTCGGTACCTTGCTTTTGAATAGCGAGGCGATACTAAGGTTTTTATCGTATCATAGATGGAAACAATCTTCACGTTACTATATTTGTTTGGATAGAATACGTTGTCCAATATTTACCTCGGATTTTGTTTATAAAGTTTTCTGGGTCGGATGAAATGTGCGGGTTTCGTGAAATTGCTGGGGTTTGGAGTAGAGATAGCTGGGAAGGCGAAGGAAAGAATTGGTAATAACTGGATTTTGTTTATATGTTAGTAGCAAGAAGACGGGGCCACATAGAAAATTTTCTTTGATAATAATTTTAGTTATTCGAAAATGTGTCCATAATCTTATAGTTTTATAATCCTTTCACTGTTTTATATTATATTTGATATACTTATTCTTTACATAACTTCCCCGTCCATTCCAGATTATTTTCATTTTACCTTCGCATTTTGTTCACTGTTTCCTTGTGCATTTACGGGAAAACACCGAGCAGCTTTTTAAGTTCGATGATTAATAGAAGATAATAAATAAACATTGATTTATAATAAATCTTAATTCAATATAATTCCCGACATCCATACACTGCATTTATTAAATATTTGTCGAATAACGCTGTTAAAAGTATTGAATGTTTTGCATCGGTGGAACCCGTTGCAAAATGCTCTGGATATGATAAATAAAACTCTTTATTTCAATTATCTTTCAATTTGGTTTTTAGCATTTTCTTTGTAACTCAAAGTTAATGAACATGAATTATGGCTCGCCGTTTGGGCTATACATTCGTTTATGAAGTAATATTTACACAAAGAAGTCACAAATCTATAATTTAACGTGTTTTTGAGCTGCAGTATTTCCATTTATGTGTTCATTATATACATATTGAATTGAATTTTGTGACTCATGTAATAATTGAACTTTTAACAGTCTTTAAAATATAAAGAAATTTGACAATATTAAAATTATTTTGGAACATGATATGACAATTTTTAATAACGAGATAGAGTTACCATGCGGCTGCTAAGAGTTAATCATTGACAAATAACGAGTAAGAATTTTCTTACTGTTGTTAAATTTTGTTATTTTTGATGACGAACTTAATAATGCAATATATTATATTAGAAGTATACCAACTATGAACAACGTTAATTTTATTCTGAAGAACATTTTTTATTATGCTTTCATCAATTTCATTCAATATCTCTTATGCATAGGTTTAAAATGACTCGTGATAATAACGGTATACCCTTTTAATTTAATTTTGTAATTATATTTTTATTTCCTCTTTAATACGATGCGTTGAAATTATGGAAGAGAGCACAAAGGAAGTCAGTGATCGTAAATGTATTATATAGGACTCGATTTTATGGTAGCAGACAGAAACTGCAACTCGCAGTACAAGGATACGTTTTTATGATCGTGTTAGCAATTCAATGTCCTTTTATCACTCTGCTCACGATCCGTAGCAGGAACATCTCCGAATCAAGACATCGCAAGTCCGATATTTCTCGAGGGTCTCGCAAAACCCCTTAAGGGCGGTCAGTTATTGGTCCTGTGATTCAATCATGAGATCAAACATCGACCGGCTACGCGCTCCCTACAAGAGAATCCAGAGACCGTGATAACCTCTCGATTCACCATTATTCCGAAAATATGTTTTGTCGGATTGTACGAGGGAAACGGACAAATTACATTTCCTGCTGCAAATCGTTTTCATGTTAGTACGGTTTGGACTGTCGCTTCCTTTTCCTCCATTGTTTCCATTCATACCATTACCATAATTCGATACAGATTTCTGTTCATGTATGATTAAAATAATAGGAGAAACCAGCAAAGTATAACTAGAATAATATGAAAAATAAATAGCTGCAAAGAAATTGTACATTTGGTTCTGATTTGATTTGAAAGCATAATGATCATTAGACTGCAGATTTTATGCATTTTTAACTAAAATAGTGAAGATAAATACAAAGCTATATAACAAAACTCCGCAATCTAATAATTACATATGAACATAATTTTACATTTATAAGAATTTGTTTATTTCTCCATGTGATGTAATAAAAATTACACGAAATCTTTTAATTTTGATAGATAATTATGCATTTGTAGTGGTTATTATTTCTATTAAGGGAGATATAAATTATATTTAGTCGTTTACATCGAAAACCATTATCTATACAGGGCGGGTCGGAATTCGTAGTATAACCGAGAAGAGGGCGATTCTGCGTGAAAAAATAAGAAAAAACTTGGTATAACATTTTTTTATCCGGGGATCCGTTTTCGAGAAAATCAACTTTAAAGTTTGCTCATCTTTGCAAAGGATTTAGTTGTCGTCTGATTTTCTACCGCAGTTTGCTACGTTTGAGATAGTGTTTATAAACATTAATTGTTGAGAACTACTGATCCCTGCTCGGAAGAAGACCGCCGTTTCGGCCGAGGGGCAAGGGAGACATCTCGCTCGCTCCGCATGACCTGCACGCCCGTAGTCCCCACTTATTTATGACCTCCCAGAATCCACTTCTATTGCTAAACGAGAAGACCAATAAACTAATCGACCCGAGGAGCAAGGGAGATCGGTCGCTCGCTCCACCTAACCGCGTCCCTCGTTCAGCGCGCAACTTAGCCAATAATAATCAAAAGTCTGGAATCAAAACAAAGTGGAAGAGGCTAGGTGGAGCAGGTGATCGATACCCCTTGCCTGTTGCGTAATTTCGTTTATGCGTAGTGTTTCATTTTCTCGTTTCCCGATGTTACCTTGAGGATCTTAACGTTGTACATTAAAGTAGTCGTAAGATATCCGTAAAACTCCTATACTCGAATAATACATTGCGAAAATTAGAATAATATTGCACAAGCGAAATGTGATTATTTTCACTTATACTTCATAAATATTGAACACATACTTAAGACCTCTATGACAACCGTTTAAAAAATCATGCGACACAACATAAGTATAAAAAATGTGCATAGTGTTGGATAATCAATTGTTGACCCCGACTCAAAACACCTAAACAACAGATAAACCCAGCCAGCATCGGTGTTACTCACCATTTTCCCTTACTTTCCATGATCAAAGTTCGAATGAGTCAGAGGCCAATGTCACTTAGAAAAGGGCTAGTGGTAATCTCTCACCCCCCAAAACACGAAGATATAAGAACCCTCAATAATTACACCAGGAAACACTTTAGAAAATCTTTCCGGACTATTTTTAAAATAAATCAGATTATAAAATATAATCGAGCTTCGGTACGTGTTTCACCTAAGGTTCCAACAATAGTACAGTACGTTTATTGCATAATCGAATGAAAAGTTAATAAAAAAAAAAATCAAAAGCTAATTTGCGGTAAAATGAACAAACTCTATAGTCGATTTTCTCGAAAACGGAGCTCCAGATAAAAAAATGTTATACCAAATTTTTTGCTTATAATTTTACATAGAATTACCATAGAATTATAGAGAAGGTTTAGAAATATAATTTGTGTGCTTTCCTATACTAAATTCGACTTGTAAATGGCTTACTGTGTTTTGTGAAGAAATTTTACAAGATTCGTATGTGCATCACCGTGCTGTAAATACGTATAATGGTCGCTGATTAAATTTTTAAATTTAGGTAGTACCGATTCAAGGTTCAGTCCAATTTTCGAATAACTGAACGGGATTTTCACAATTCGAAGGACAAAGTGACTCCGAATTCAAAAGCATAGCGACCTCGATGACAGAACGAACTCCCCGCGTCGGTGTGATGCGGGCATCATGTACACGTTCACTGGGCAGATAAGCATTTACAGGGTCCGATACGTAGAACGTATCGCCGATCCGTCGATGAAACGGCCGACGAAGTAAATTAAAAGGGCAGATGCGCCGATTATTAACGCCCGCATATACACCGCCGCAGTGCCCTTTCCGCTCATTCCCGGGCTGGAGAGCACACAGCCCCTGTGTCATTAATATCAATCATCGTCATCGGCATTCCGCCGTTGTCCACCTGCAATAATCTCCGATGATCGATCGCAGCTCGATACTGTGTCTTCGGCAAGCTTGAAATAAACGTCGATTACCGAGCCCGGTTGATACGTTCGATTTGCAAACTCCCTCGCCGATACAACAAATAGCCCTCGGATCGAATTTAATAATCCTGTTCCCCTTGTTCCAGCTTGAATGGAGTTTCCCCGAGGCACACAAGGTTAATGAAAATTATAATACCGTCTAGAAAAGCGAGACAGCTCAATGAAATCGTAAGGACAGAAGCGTGATGAACCCGACTCATTTGTCGTCCCATTGTTTGTCTCGGCGATATTAATAAAAACGGCCGTGTAACGTTTAATGGCAGCTCCATGGTATCTAGTCACTATGTAATAATACTGTAGCTTGTATTACGTTCATAGCATGGCAACAAGGAACGAAGAATCCGCACTCAGAATTCGATTCGTAACTGCATCTGCTTATTTCTCGGGTAACTTGTGCAGTGAACCAATTTTCTATGGTACTATGAACTCTTCTGTCGGGGATTTAATACTTCCGCTCGCCGGCTGCGTTGGTTTTTATAGTACTCTTCATCTTTTATTCGAACGGAGGCAAACAGCCGGAATGATCACCTGTTGGATGGGTTTGTTTCTGCCGTTGTACGATCCAGACTTGATATAATCCGGTTCGCATGACTTCATCTCTCCTTTTAGATCCGAGATAAATAAGCATATCAATCTGGTGGAACAGATATTTTATTAAATTCGGTTGGATACGCTTGGAATTAAGTATCCCTGCGTATCGAAATGGATTTTTCAATTAGATTGGAGATTAAGCAATAACTTAGTGCTTCTGTTCATTTCTTGTTTCAAATTTTTCTCAATATTATTGTTACTCCAAACACCAGTGGTATAACTTTCCGATATGTTACAGAATTAACGTAATATCTATTTGCTGATGTTCTTCTCACTACTGTAGGCCGGAAACCATAATTTCGAATCAAGAGGTGGCAACTTCATTAATTTCATAATTTCATAATTTCATATCGTTGCGCCGTGACATTATTATTCAAGAACGAGAGTAATTACATTTAACATTTAACGCTGTATAATTGGGGACTCAGGTAATTAACATATTCTGCGAAGTATTGAATAAATCATTCGTTTGATGAGAAATAAACTCATTATATTTATAATAGTTCTAAAACTTAAATCTTTCTGTTAACAAGAATCTCCATTAGGTTAGTCGACGAAATAATTATTCGATGCTTTGGTGCGATTACTTTCCTGTGCAAAGAGATGATTTTATACCTCGTTGAACGATTCGCAGCGACATCAAATAGAAAAATGTCAGCGAGCTACGGTCTCTATTATGATTTTACATTGACCGTATACCGAAATCACTGCTCCGAGTATTTTCGAGTTATTGTGCTCCGTTAAACAGCAAAATCGTGACACAAATTTTTTCCACCATCCAAAGTACCATAAAAATAGAAACGGCGATGTGACTGGCCGTTGGGATGTACGAATGATTCCGTTAGACAAATCTGTGAATATAAGAAAGAACGCTGCAAGTCATAATATCAAAAATTTTAAGTTAATGCATTAATTGAGCTGTAGCGTGTAGGATTTAAAAACAAGTTCTATAGGTTCAACGATATGATGCAATTTGAAACGCTACTAATACTTGTTTTAATATTTGAAGCACTACTAATCTCGAAAGTGAAAATATGTAACTTGCGGCATTCTTCCTTGTAGCCACAGATATATCAAAGGTTGAAGGAGATTTTGAATTAAATTTGAAAGCTCCAGGTAATAGCCATGAAAAAAAATCGAGTCAAATCTTTCTCCAAGCATCGTTCATTTTAACGGGCTGCTTCGAAATCGATGACATAGGTTTTATGGACATCATTTTGACAGAAATTTCGAAATTTTCGAAGCGGCACTATTCGAAAAATAGATACAGCTGAGAACGTGAAAAACAGATATGGTAAACTACTTTAGTCTTTACTTTTTAGTTATTTTACAGAGTTAAAAATGAAAAGAGGTAAATTGAGTGATGACAGTGTCATTCATTTTGTTCCGAGCTTAGCATTTTGTGGAATTAGCTGTTTCTGCGTACAGCTATGCGAGTCTTTCAAAGCAAAATGTTGATTAATGCCGGTGTCGCGTTGCCAGTCCATCAAATCTGATTTTGGTGATTTAATATCGATCAAAGCAACGTTAGACAAACCTGCATTAATAATGTCGACGTAATTTGATTTCCATACGGCACGCACAAGAATCCGAAATTCTGGCGTTTCTTTTACTTTGCTTGGCCTTTTTCGATTGCTGTTGTCGATAGTCGTACTGCGCTTATTGCACGACAGACTCACGGAAGATCTATTGAAGCGTGCACACACGGTTTTCTACAGTAAAATTTAAATCAGCTTAGTCGATGCGAGAATAAATATAGTGATGGACTCGTGCAAAGTTAAAGGTGCGTTTGAAGTATGAACAGCGTTTCCAGCTGAAAATCTTTCTGAAATCTTCGTCTTACGGCTTATGTTAGTTTCGGTCCTTGCTATTGTCGTGTTTTCATTCTATGTATACATAAAAAATTTTTCAGCAATCATTTCGTACACCCTGATAGAAACATTCTTGAAATATAGGACGTGTTCCAGTTTCGATTTATAATTGGTGCTTCAATTTGTGCTGTTTTATTTATGCATCGTCTATAAGTTTTAGACAGAAGCATCGTTTAAATATTTATTTAAACATCTGGATTCAATTATATAATAGTGGATACAAGTGGATTTCATATTTTTCAATATTTATTTAATATCAGCATTATTTTATTAATCTGTTCTATTCCAAATGAAATAGTGTCCACATTTATATAAATGTATTAAATAAAAGCGGAAATATTTTAGTTTTATTTGTAATAATTTCTCGCATAGAGTAATGCTAAATTAAATTGTCTGCACACGCACGTTTCTTTGAAAATAAATCGTAAGGCAAGGGGTTAAAACGCTTTCAATAATCACACGGCCACAGAATGGCTTACTCGACAGGATTCCGATTATACGAATATTCAAAACGTGTTCTTCGATCGAGAATTAACGGCTGTCGCGTAAATTATCGATTAAACAATGAGCCTGGACGATTATCGATAAACGCAACGAAACGAGATCGTCCTTTTCCCCTTTTCACCCCTATTTCGCTTGGTTAGATTTATAGAAACGTTCATTGCCGCGGTTGAAATTTAAAACATTGTTATCTTTATTCTGTTACATATATCACGGCCGGCCGCGTAGATAGTAAAGTAATTGATATCAAGCCGTGGGCAGCGAGCGAAGGGAAAAGAAGAGAAAAGGGGGACTGGAAGAGTGTTGCGAACGAAGAGCGGACGAAGCTCGCAGAAAAAGGAAGTTCCTAGGCAGGGAGAAGGAAAATCCATCGACCCACGTGGTAGGTTTCTGCGAATCCAAGGAAATCGGTTTAGAGACCGGAAGGGAGCCGCTTTGATCGCGTTACCGGCTCGATCTCGTGGATTAGGGACGATCCTTTCCTCTCTCCTTTACTCTTTCCCTCGCCTGGCTTGCCTCGACTAGCCCGCTATTTTCTTCTTATCCCTCGAACCGCCTTTTCTCACCAAACTCGATATTTCGACTTTGACCGTAACCTGCCCCAACGAAACTCACGTTTCCACTTACCCCGGCCTCGAACAGGGGGAAATAAAAATAAACTTACCAGCCTGTTCAATTGATTTCTGAATGCGTTGTACGTGCCGTGAGAACTATTCCTCGATGGTGTCCTCCGCGTATATTTGCCAATTGATGATCAATTGCAGACAAGAATTCGCGATACAATTAATTATTCTTCATGGGCATACGCACCTTTTTAAATAATCGCTTTATCTCTTGGGCTCAATAAAAAGCTTCTATACGTGCTTTCTGAAATAGAGTTTTGTTACACTGATTGTAGTTTTCTGTGTCTATACTTAGTTGAATCCGTAAATATCGATGACAACAAAACAGAATTTCGTTCCGACTTAAAAGAACAGAATAATATTTATAGTTGTCAAGTTCTTCATCTTCATCACGAGTTGAACACGTCAAAGTATGACAAGGGGTTAAAGACGCATAGCTAATAGCCAAGTTGTACTACAACCGGAGCCTGCACATTTGCGAAAGATACAAATCTTCTGAATCAACAGAAAATAACAAGAATGAAATAAAAATGAATTTCACCTCGCAATAGTATTAATAAATTCCTAACCTTTATTTCATTTTCACATTCTTGTCACCTGTTGGGGCGTCACGGCGCCGTCAGTTGTAGCTACGAATTATGACGTTATATGCGTCGACTGCATAAATGAAGGACCGGAGTTTAGCTCACACAAAACTTATTTATTTAGCCTCCTACTAAATTACACCTTTTAACGGGAGGTCTTAGGTCCTCGAATTCTGATACAACTCTAATCGTTCAAAAAATGTTCTGTCTCGAGATAGACTGCTGTCCCTTCCACGCATTTCTAATACTCACTGATTGGTTTTCCTTGATTTTGACAATAACCAATCAGCGAGTTATTTCGAAGACGGCGCCCTTTCCTTGCGCCTTAGCGCATCTTTCTGGGCGGTTGCTGGTGTATGGAAGGTGGGAGCGACAGCAATTTTTTATTAAAGACGGGAAAATTCCTCCACGTGTGATTTCGGCGTGATTTCGGTGTGCTCACCGTTGTATACTAATATCGGACTTACCCATCGGAACCTTCCCTTTTTTATGACACGTCTTGGCTATTGAGGCCGAGAGAAGCGAATCCTAAAGTTAAGCAATAAAGTATGCGTCCTCTCGGCAGGAAAATTAATTTGCGTCTAAATTGCATACCAGCTGTTAGCCAAAAAATCCTAAGCTCAAAAATAGCCGGTTAGGCACGTCTGTGTTATAAAGAATATTAATGCTAGGCACTAACATCACCAGTGCATCAAATCTGCAGTCCCTTATTTCTAAAAACGTAATATAATTTCATTGGAAACCGAACTTTTTGCTGCACTTCTACGTTAAATTCCTATTAAAAGAGTGATAAAATTATGGAATGTTGAATATTTGAATCCGTCAGATGGAGTTACGGGAAGCATCTCAATAAGAGGTAAACACTCTTCAAGTATACAAACCGAAACACTCGAAATTTTGTATCCGAGATGCTAGTTTTAATATCAATATTATTACCTCCGGAGCGAAGTTAGTCGAATAAAAATTGTATAAATACTGGAGGTACGTAACTTGAATGCGAAACTTCTTGGACAGAAATCCTTCTGCTTAAAGGTTCCATTTGGTTCGCTGAAAATAGAAGCATATCGATGTTTCAATATAAAGTTTCATGCTTTCAGATAACAATTACACAACGATCGGAGAGTACTTCTAGACTTCTAGAGATCTTAAGTGTAGGCAGTAATTTATATATCGCTTCTCGCGGAAGTGTTTTGAAATGGATGAACAGTGAAGTACAATCTCAATCTTCGTCTTCGAGACCGATGTACAATGAATAATAAAGTACGGAAGCTCTAGCAGGACTGCAATGTCCCCGACGTATCTGTCAGACAAAGTAATCATTTTTTAGTCACGGAGGCTGTCTTGCTCGTCCCCGTGAAATACCACCGCGTGGCCCGCGTTTCCAGGATTCGACAAACGAAATGCGACGTTCCGGCTACGAAAAATGTTCGTTGACTTTTGCCTTCGACTTTGTTGACATTTCCCGTTAAGCAAGTGAGTCTGGCATTTTCTATCTGAGAGAACAAATCCATGTCCAGCAACTTCCTCCTTCCTGACATTCACTTGCCGCGAGAAGTACCGGGCTATTCAGCTTTTAATTTCGTTTGCCCTTACAAGAAACGCTATTCAATTGACGATGAAATGGCGCAGTGCCTTTTATCGACAATGTCACAGAGATCAGGAAAATGTGAATTAAATACGAGAGCTAAAACTAGTCCGACATGTGAATGAGGGAGAATAAATGGAGTTCTATTTTTAGTTTATAAGTTACACAGGGATATGAAAATATTGTTAGAATTAAAGCTGAAGGACTTTTGACGGTATGATTCTCCGTATTCCAAAATTATATTTTTCGATCTAATCAATCGGTATGCACTTCGTAGCCACCAACATTTTAAGTCATACAAGAAGAAATTTTAAAAAACCAATTAATCCTTGGAGAGAAAGAAAAACGAAAGAAAAGTGAATTGCCTGAAACTTGATTAAAGTTCCCCGCAACTCTGAAACATTGAGAAAGAAGTTGGATATTTTATGTTGCTAAAGTGACGTTTCTCTATGAAAGTACCTTCTCAGAGATTTTTGTAATCCTTCTTGTTTCCATTCTTCTATTGAGCTTGCTTAACATGATCAGACTCATAACGAATTCATATTTTTCTTACACAGCGGTACTTTTCCTTATTGCGTTCATGCGTGTCAGGAAAATAATAATTCAACTTTCTACAAAAACGTTGTCAACGAAAGTTTCATCAAACTGTCCAGTAAAAATATAATTTATCAGAAATTACAGGTCACGATTGCTGTCACCGATGTCGTAAACGTTATCTGAAACAGCTCGCGCGCGCGTTACACGCGGTACGTGTCCACACATAAGGTTACATACGCATGCGAAATTTATACAGCCCGATCCAAAAGTAGTTACGCGGAATTTACAATCCGTTGCATCTGAACAGCAGGGTACGTTCGAGTAAACGATGAACTATAAAACTCGGAAGTTCGATACAGTTGTGGATAAAAATGTTACCATTTTTTTCATGCGTTTTAAGATAGCCAACGTTTCGAACGCTGCATCAGCGATCGCGCGACGAAAATTCGAGGGCAGGGCCTTTCGCGATAACCGTGAAATCAACGTAGCGAATTAGAAATCGCGTCGAACGGCGAAGGCGTGAAATTTTCATAAACACGGACTCGCAGCTATTTTTATCGCGTGCAGGAAAAAGCGGTAACCGGGAAATAGATGAGATCATTTACGCAGAGAACCGACGCATTTCGCCGGGTCGAAATTCTCGGGCAGCTCGCGAGCTCCGCCGACCAGTCACCAGTGGAAAAAGTGCCATTTTATTCACTCTACGATCCTGTGCAACCTGCACACCGGTTGGCATACCGAAGTCACGCCGTGATCGATGTCGACTCTGCCACGTGATCGATGGATCCGTCATTTTTATTCACGGAGAAGTTTACGAGATCCTCATTCGGCTACCGTATAAAGGCTAGTTTCCACGTTTCTACATTAAAGTAAAATATTTTTAAAGAAATTCGCGAATATTTTAAAACTTGTATTTCAACATTTGAGATTATCTTAATTGCTGGTTTCTTTTAATATAGCGTTGCATGTTTTGCCGGGTGAGCGATACGATATCGCCACCTCGAAAGGAGCCAGGTATCGAACGGTGGGAGTTTGTCAAAAATGAAGCAGAGAACAGTGTTGTCAGCGAAAAAGTATTCTTAACTCTAACGTCAGCGAGCTGCGTCATTTGCACGTTAATTGGCATTTTAAGGTCGGTATACCGGTGACACGTAACTTACCACAAACTCGGTTTAACCAGCTATCACACTTATAGTTTACGGTTCACCATGTGGTCGCCCTCGTGCTACCATACTGATGCCTTCCTACGATTCCAGTTACATTACATGGCGAACTTAGGAAGCATTAAAGTATAGATCGTTGCTGTTACGTGCACTTTGCGTGCGTACTGGGCGATACAAACGTGGAGTCTTAACGTGTAAACCGTGCTCTGCGAGCGGGAAATGCGGAAGCAGTAAAACTAGAATCGAAGGTAAATCTATTTGTTCGGCAACAATTCACATCGCCTAGTTCGCAGAAGCACGCTTATGTAGTACGTAATACGTTTGCTTGTCGGCTGATCAAATATTCCAGTTTCCTTTTTATTTTTGTTAAATAACCACAGATGGGCTCACATGTTATGAAACGCTCTGAACGAAAAGCTTCCGCTATACTGTAATCAATTATTCATTAAGGGATTGTGGGAACTCAGGTATGTGAAAAAAATCAATCTTTTCAAAATTTGCTTACATAAATTTATTATCTTTAGGGTGTATCGATTAAAAACATCATTGGAAAATTCATAACACGACAATTTCGGTGAAAATACCAAAGAGGATCATTGGACATGCAGGTAGAGGTGCAAATTACGGAAAAACTTCAAATGGGGTTTCCTCAATACAATGTTTTGACAATTGATACTTCTGTGTATTTTTATTATTATTAGTCTACAACTGAATTTCTAAATCTAAACGAATAATTTTGTATCTCATTTCTAGAAAATGTGGAGATGGTTGAGTGGCCTCTTTTAATTGGATCAGCTTCTACATTCACACCTTTAAAAATAGTGCTATACACTACCAACAATAATTTTATACACAGTTAATATGCTCAAGTATAAACCCATCTCCTCGTTTCCAATCGCACAGAGTTCCTCGAATACTCCTCGCCAGCATCGTCTGGCAGCGATCACGCCAAAAAACACCTTTATCTGCCGTTCTGTCTCCGATTGAGCAGGGTACCTTGCTCGCTGGATCCCCTATAACGCTCCGGTATCCGATCATACACGCGGGGATCGCGGGTCGTGATCGTCGACGCGTCGGACCCTGTCTCTGGGACCCGTAGTCAGTTGGCTGTTCGTGTCCGACGAGGGTTGAATTTATAACGAGCCGTGGCGAATTTATGAGATGGTCTTTCCAGCCGAAACGTAGTGGGTACGAGGGGATCGGTTGGCCGTACCGGTACGGCGTGATCGTGAAGGAGGGAGGGTGTCGGAAGAGGGGATTGGAGGAAAAGGGCGCGCCGGTGGGTCAGAGTAGGTGCAAATGTAGACTCTAATCCGAGCGGTGGTGAGCCATCGACAGGAAGATTTATCTCGACGAGACCAGCACCAACGACCACCCCCTTCCTCCGCGAAGCCAGCCCTCTCTCCTGGACCTCTCCCTCCCCCTATGGCAATCCCTCTGCCGCTCGACGTTCTCCCCCGAGTTCAGCCCGGGGAATTAAATTCGGTCGCGAGGCGGTTAGCAATATTTTATGTTCCGATTCACCTGCACCTCTCGCCTCCCGTCCCCACCCTCCGACTCCCGCGACCTTCCCAACCCCTAGCTGGCCTGCAGCTTCCTCTCGCATGCCACTACCATCCCCTACCGTTTCACCGGCCCGTGCTCTGCGTCGCGGCAAAGTTTACGCGTTAAATCCTGACCGATTGAACGAACGGTCGCGACCAGGATTCTTTCGAGAGTTAAACGATCGGGCTGAATTCGTGTCCAGGGTGACTCGGCCGTGATTCAACGAGACCCTTGATTCGATCTTTTCGGTACAGCGCAATGATAAAGTGGATTTTTACACGTTTCGCCTGGCCGGGGGCGTACGTCATTGATAGCGCAGGTTTTTCTTTATGGATATGATTTATGTGGATGCTAACAGAGAATAACAATGATCAATTGTTCCTGGTAGATGAATGCAATATAAATGCTGTCGAACAATCTGGTGGTAATTAGAATAATATAATCCCAATAATAATTCTTTGTTTGTGTTGTTATTAAATGATATAACGTTGGAAATCAATACTTTCGTAACATGCTAAAGTTGAATACAAGAGTTAACAATTACAAGAATAAATGTGAGCACTTCAACAACATAATGTAGCCCCTATTGTTCTCTAAAAAGGATCTTGATTACTAATAGATTGTGAATCTTTACGCAACAAAAAAATTGCTTACATCAATTACATGAAGC
This sequence comes from Augochlorella aurata, assembly GCA_028455555.1. Lineage (NCBI taxonomy): Eukaryota > Metazoa > Arthropoda > Insecta > Hymenoptera > Halictidae > Augochlorella > Augochlorella aurata. The sequence continues at coordinate 18,318,842 of CM052164.1, forward strand.
AGAAACTAAATAGAAATTGCTTTCTTCCCTTAATGATGTTAGTAAGCTGAGCCTAATTCATCGATTATCTTAAAGACATTTAATTTGTCTACTGTTTCGAATAACATTCACTTTTGTCAATAATTCATTCAATGCACAGTCTGCTAACAACAGAATAAATTATTTACACAGTAAATTATTGAAGTCCACATTAATGTGAACAGATAGGTAACTAATCCACTTACGTTCTCCACTAAATTAGATTTACTAATTTATGATTTTTCCAGTACAATTCGCGACATCATTTTTTGTCGTCACTATTTTGTCAGACTTCCTGCTATTTAAACTGTAATACTACGCTCGATGTTTTTCCCGGACGTTTAAAATTTGTTCGTTTTTTAAATATTCGAAATTTATCAGATAAGCTTTTACGACTGAGAGCGGGTATAAATTTTTTCGTGGTAAACCAGCGTGAAAAACCAACATTACTTCTGGAATGACCCGATAGATAACAACGGAATAATCGGCTAAAGTTGGCAACAGGATCCAGTGCTCTCTGCTTGGAAGCCATCTCCTCGAGTCCAGCCATGGCGCTATTAATTGTATTCCGAGGCTTCGAAAATGGCGTTGCTTCCTCGGTGGGTAGTGTACGTGCAAGCCGTACCGTGCACACGGAAAATCCCACGTCATGCCTTTACTCGCCGGCGAAACTAATCGAATGAATAAAACAGCGGGCGTTAACGAACAGGTTGGTCCCTCTTGGCCATGGCGTCGGTACCCGAAACTTTGCTAATGGAATCGTGTCCGCTCGTAAAGGAAATATTAAATGCTCGTCCTGCGTGACTCCAGCTTCGATCCTTTAACATTCCAGCGAGGAAGCGAGACCGGCCAAAGTGAAAGCGAGCGAGTAGGGTTGTTCTTACGCTTCAACGGGACCGGAAGTCCGATGCGCGACAAGTAAATATGTATTTTGTTTTGCGGTTAGCGTTTCACGATTCATCGATGGCACAGCTGTCCCGGCATCGCGCCGTCAACGGACATAAATTGTCTTCTGGTTTGCTAACTCCGCGACAAGAGTGTTTCCCAGTTTCCACGAACTCCATCTCCGCTGTCATGGCGTGCGGGTGTCCGTATCGGTTTTGACAATCGAGTGAACCTTGAGTGAAATTGTTGGGTCAGACGGTATTACAACTACAACAGATCGTAGATTCCTTTCTGAGCTATGTGAATTAGTTTCCGTTTCTTTGGGGTGCTATTTTATGGATCGCCTCTTTAGAAAACTTGTAACGTTAATGAGAGTAATATGGAACATGGTAAAACGACTTGTAGTTCTCATCCTTATATAATCATTGTATCGAGGATAAATTAATAAATAATTCTTTTGTGTGACATATTGTTAAAGTTATCTATTTAATATTTATCCAGCTTGTGAACAAAAATGAACAATATGGAAGGAAGACAATACGATTATTCATTTTTGTTTAGAAGCTGTGGGACAATTTTAGAGATTACGTGTAAGTATGGGTTTCGTAAAATCCTTTTACGATTCACGTTACAGTGAACTACTTTTCGTCGAACCGAAACGTCTGTTAAAATTGTGATTTTCGCAAATTAAAGTGCTCAGTGAAAAATTGAAAAAAACTCAATCTACGTAAATAGAATCGATAATTACGTATGTAAGTAAAATCACTCACGCAAAGTAAGGTAGAAGAGGTGACTTTTGTTCAGGAAAAGTGTGGAATAGATGTTTAATTTTTCACCAATCGCGTAACGGATCTCCAACAAGTTTTAATTGACTAGAGCGCGCTAAAAGCTCCGAGACAGAAGAAGTTGTTCCCCACACATATCCTCCGACAGAATTCAATTAGCTCCGCGAAGAAGCCGAAGATCAACAGTCGTGGAAAGCTTGGCTAATGCTTCTTCGTTTGAAGAAGGAAGATTTAAAGACTTCCGTTAAAGGAGTTGCGCCGACGCGTTTCCCACGGATGCGATTATAATTACAAATTTCGAGGAACGCTTGTCGTCTCCTTGGAAGGGAGGGAAAATTAACTCGAGCAACTGTAATTATAATTCGAACGAAAGAAAAGTCTCGGAAAGTAGCGTCAGTGAGGCGACGCGGCTCGAAGCGGTGAAGAGGAAGGAAGAAGAGCCCGTCGGAGCTGTTCCGGCGAAAAGTTTGTAGGAAACGGTGGCACGACGTCTTGTAGGGTATGCAACAGCGAACCGGGACAGCATTTGATTAATTTGGCGCGAGTTTACGTTCGGATCCGACGGAATTAGACTAAACGGATTGTCGTCCAGTTGGCGTGGCGGTGGCTGATGCACAATGCGAGTACAATTCCGGAGCACTAACGCGTTGCTGGTCGACGAGTAACGTGATTCGGTGCCGTGAGTCGGGGTCAGCTGTCTGCTACTAACTCGACGAGTCCTGCTCGACTAGCCCACTTCTGGCTGTAGCGCCTGGAACAGCTAGCAAACCCGATTGTACACTATTACGAGGCACACTGCCGAGCCAAGTCGAATTTCAAACTGCTATACCGCCACTTTAAACACGACCGACTGTCCGGTCCCGACCGGCACGGCTTGGTAGGGGTTAATGGTAAGTCAATAAACTCGGAGAAAATTGGCGTAGAACTTTAATCCTGCTAATTACTGGGCTTCGCATAATCTGACCTCCGTTGACGTTTGGAGATTAAATCGATCACTTTAGTCCACTCCCGCACTCATTCAGCACTGGGCCGATTGATCTAGGAACCGCGATTGAATCTTTGAACACTGATCACGTGTAATGATAGAAGAGAACAACGCGATACGACTATTATTGTGGCAGAGGCTTTTCAACAGGGAATTGAATTTGATAGTGTAGATTAAATCAGTTCAGTCTAACCCAGGAGTATTCGATCATGGTCAATTTAATTAATTAACATTCCAATGGTGAGAAATTTCACTGCCTTATAAGAAAATTTATTCATCCGAAGGACTCAATAATCCCATAATCAAGTGGAATCCTAGTCAGTTTTGTCCCTCGTAGAATAGGAACGGAGGCTACCACGTGGAATCTCCGTCTATTCTATTCGGAATTTCCTCGGTTATTCAATAGGAGCTAGTATATCTACGCTCGCACCTAGAGTAGGTAGACACTGGCTGAGTGCTGAGGAGATCCTCTTTTCTTCGTCTGCGCCTCCATCAGCCTCCTCACAGAGTGTCGTCTAAAAGACGCGTTCAGGTTCCAGATGATCAATGAGAAACGCATTCGATCCGAGTTGGCCCAATCAAATGAAAGGAATCGTTTCAAAAACGGAAACTTTCCTTTTCAGTATCTGATATGAATCAGTCTGATCATGACGAAAGTGAAGAACTTAGAATCGGGAGAGGGTACTTTGATAAAACGCAACGATGTCCTGCTTGCATCGAATGGATACATATTTAATTAAGGCAAAGTATCTTCGAAATTATTGAAACTAGGAAAGTAATTTTTTAATAATTAGCAGAGATACATTAGCAATAATTGCTCAAATTCTCGATCATTTTATTCTATTCTGTCGCACAAAGGTTTTCCTGCTTATCAAATATATCATTATAACCATGGCTGTTCTGGACAGTAGTCGTAACACGTCAAAGACGAAAAGCTAATGAGAACGAAAAGGTCAATTGACCACAGTATAGAACACTGATAAGCCAAGGCAGAATGGTTTGACAGGAGAGCGTGCTGACTGTTTCATCTGTAAATCGTCCAAGAACGGAACTTCGTCCTGAAAGGATCGATCGAGGTCTAAACTTTTTTCGAGCAAGGTCAAAAGTCAAGGCGGACGGGTGGCTAGGTAAAACGAGCAACGAAAGCCAGAGGAAACAGTGATGCGGGAGGGAACAGAAAGACAGAACGACAGAGGACCGAGCAAAGCGACATCCGAGACGGAACTCAAACATTGGTGCAGCCTCCGACTCCTATCCTCTTCTGAGTTCTCCCCGTATTCCGGTTGCCGCGTGTACACACATACTTAGGCACACATTTGCGCGGGCCACCAAAGTCAAACTGCGCGGCCTCTCTGTGTCCCGCTAGCTTATATTATCCAGTTACCCGTGATGCTTACAAACCAAACAAACGAACAGATAGCAATTGGATTTTACGATTACGGAACATCTTCGTTTTCCTTCGGTCCTGCAGCTTCCTTTTCTCGATCGTTTCAATCGTCGTTTCAGTCTGATCACTCCGGTTCTTGTTTCCGGAAGGAAAACTGCAGTTTATTTTGTTACTAAAAAAAAGAACAAAGTTAAAGTGACATGCGTAGCTATAGCTCGAAAGCTGAACTTTTCACTTTCAGGTAACATGAATGGCAAAGCTTTGTATAGTCAGTTGAACTAAAATTTCAAACATCACAGTTTATTCTGAATGAGATATCGCATTCAGATTTATTCAAGAGAAGACATTTACAAATCTAACAAATCCTAAAATTATTTCTGTTTGTATACAATCTTTTACAATTGCTAAGTGCCCTGCAACTGTCCGAACTTAAATGTAGATCTTTGATACTCATGCCAAAGTACATATATTGTATATTTCTTCTAGTATATAGTTCTTGTGAAACGTGGATATCTTCTTCTTTTGATTATTCATTTAATTTCGTTAAATCTGTACGATACATTTTCCATGTGATTATAGAATAACAAAGACTGTTCGTAATATTCACGCAGACAAGAAGGAAAGTTTTCTTATTAAAAATCGAGTAAATTTCGCAAGGTAGACAGATCGTTGCAAAATGCACGGCACCGAGAATTCGTCGTGACTTTGAGGAAAACTATTCGCGCTCGGATCTAACTCGGCTTGCCTTACCTCAGGAGTCATTATCTCTCTACCGCAACCGAGGGTCTCGGGGGTGTCCCGGCTGCGTCGTCCGTTGCCATCTTCATGCATTGAACCTTCAAACGGGAGATTAGTTTGGAGTCCAAAGCCTAACTCGAGCGCCGGGTTCGTCCCCGCAAACTACTACCCTTCGACTGCCTTATCTTAATACAAGATCAGTCTGCCAACTAGTCTATGTCGTTCAGCAAAAATCATACCGAATTTCCTCGAACAAAATCCTTAACAACCTGTTAAACTTTTGATTACAGACCGTGTTCGGTATCACTCGGAATTTGTTAAAAGTCTGAAATATTGTCACTATATCTATAACACCCATTAACACTGTGCCTAACAAGCCGACTAAATTGATAGTCTTACATCTTTCATCCTCAAACTAACGAAATTATAAAGGCTTTCTGCTAAATTCCTTTCTTCAAACTTGTATTATAATAACAACGGTGATGAGTCTAAAATTCAATCTTGACATTCTTACAATGAAAGATATACTAGTCACTTTTAGAACTCTAGTGGTTGACCTACTGTCCTCGAGCAACAACCACTATTATCCAAACTGCTTACGTGTAAGACGATCAGATAATCGCTGCTTTACTGCGTCGATACTTCCCACTAACGCTAGACTCTGAGGATGATTTAAACTGTATAAGACTGTTCACAACATCTCTTCACATCCTGCGCATATGTCCCATTTCTTACACATATTCGGGAATACACGGAGATGTTCCATCTAGTAGTCATCCTGCCGTAAATAGCCGAGCTTCTAAAGCGTGTCCAATCCGCCGGTGATCGCGCGTCGAGACTTCCTATCGCGTGGTCGAAGCCTCGGGTGGCGTGGCTCGAATTACGATCGTCGCTGGTAAGGCAGTTAAAGCAGGTGGGTAAGTGGCGCGTGACGATTCCATCCACCTTTGGAGCTCGTCAGGAATTTCGAAATTCGGCTCGCGTACGCGCGAAGGTCGTCTCGAAGGTCTGTAGACAGTTCCAAGGACGCTGGATCCTCACGGCCGCGCATAACCTCGGCCGGACCCTGTACGAACTCGAGGCTTATAGGTCGGACGGCTCCCACGGAACTTCCGTAATGCGTTAATCCAACAGGCACGTATCTACGACGGAGATAAGGTCGAGCCCGCTTGTTCGCTCGTAACGGAAAGATCCTCTTCGTTCCTCCGATGGAGTCCGGCCCTTGTAGACATCGTCTCCGCGATGCCTGGCCGCTCCTTACGTGACGTCTAGTTTGCTCGATTTCCCTTAATCAAGTCTTTCTCCTCCTGTCCTGGCTCGGATTATACGGGCCGCGACTACACCGCCTATAACAAGCCTCTCGCTAGCTTCAAGTTGCTGTCACCTCCGTGAATTTCCATCTTCTTACGAATGTACGCTAGTTGTTGTGTTGTAGACGTCGCGGTTTTAAATGTGCAATAAAATACACGGGTACACGGAACATACCCGTCTAATAGAAGTAGAGAAACGCACGTTCGAAAATATTAATTACGGCTAATAGAAAGGATAATTCTGCCAATAAGGGAAATGCGTGTACCCTACTTATGCGTAGGCGTTAACATGGGCGGGTTGACACTGATATACACGTGAAATAGGGATTTCTAAATTGTAGTCTTCGAAATATTTTTCAATCCTTACATCAACGTTTTAAGTCTTAGCAATATGCTTGTGACAAGAACGAATGATCTCCTTTAAAGGCAACCATGCCCCTTCATAGTGATATTTTAGTCTTCCTTAATACTTCATCTACTGACGGTTTTCTATTAGTTCTTTTTATAGCGATATAAGTTGATAATTTCTTAAAATTTTGTTCGATAACGATAACAATTTCATTGATAATTCAACAAATTAATTGGATTATTATAATGTTAGAATACACTTATTTTTTTGTAGCGAAGATCAACAGTTGAGAATTTCTGAAAATTTTGTTCAAAAGTGACAAAAATTTCATCGATAATTCAATGAATTCACTGGATCATTGTAATGTAACAATTTCTTAAGACTTATTCATGTACAGGTCAGTCATCGAAAAGTCTTCTAATAAGCTCGTGGTAGATAGAGTGTTAAGCTGACGACGTAATTTCAGAATTGTTTCCCAATAATGGATATTTCGTTTTAAAGTCTTCAACTGCGTTCACAGTAAAAAATTACAAATCATCGATAATTCATGTAAGCAATGCGTAGTCTATGTTCCATATTGTCTCATAGATAGAAAAAAAAGATGGTCTCATAGATAGAATCCTAAAATCTTAGGAAAATTAAATTCAACTTTTGAAATTTTGGACGAAAAATATCTGTCGCGGTAGTGAATGTGTCAAATTATTAAAATATCTCAATTTGAAGTTTTAAAAATAGAAAACAGGAGAGCGAGCAAAATTGCAATCTTACAAAGATATTCAAATTCTAAATGAAATTGTGATTAAAAACTCTCGCACAAAAATATTCTTGTGAGAGGAAATTCAAACAAAAATTCTTTGAACTCTGCGGTTAATTTTGATTCAGACAGTACCGTGTGTACGAGCACCGTGTAATCTGCTGTCCGAGGGTTAACAGTCGAACGCCACACAGAATGCGAATTATTTGACAAATTACTCGATAGTTTGTTCGGCGGGTGTAGAATTTAATTATGCTCCAATAATTTTCGGGCGGTCGCCGCGGAGACATTCTATCGACGAAGGAAGTCTGGAATCGTTTTCGCGATCAATACCCGGTCTCCAACTTTCGAAACTTGTAATTCGGGTTTGCGGAAGTTTTATTTGATTTTATTTTGATAGGGACGGGACGGAAAGGACTTTAAGTCCCTTCCTACGAACCTTTGAGTGATCTATTTGATGGAGCACTAATTAGATCACCATAGTCGATTAGCCGTAATTTTCAATGAAAATTTCAGTGGCGTTTCAGAAGACCAAAGTTGGGCACGGAATTTTCTATGCTATGCTCTTTGCCCAATTCAGGTCGGGCGCGGTAGTGGACGTGTTAAAAATAATGAGAATGGACCTTTCATACGTCAGCTGGTAATGTTGGATAGCACGGAACAGTATTAAAATAGAGGATTCAGACGAGTTTTCCTACAGCGGTGCTGCAACGAATGCATTAAAAACCGAGCTTTGGCAGAATGATTTAGTAGTTTGGTATCGAAGATTTAACATGTTTACGGTCACAATTTTAAATCGCTGAACTTTGTATCCCATTCCAAACATTTTGGATGAAACCAAAAATATTTCGAACGTCTAGCTTGAAATTGGATTTATTTTAGCGCCATTTGTCAGTATTGCAAGTGGCGAACGTTGTGTATCCCGAATTAAAATGTTCGAAATCTGAACTGGTTATCGCTGAGTATTGAAAAATTGCTGCAAAAACGTCTAAATCTGTCCGACTGTTGAATAGCGCGATTTATCCTCAAGAACTATTCTACATTTATTTCTTTGCCTGGTTTGTCCGAGAATTTTTTGCTCATTCCACGACCATGCATCGTTGAGGACAGATATACAACGAAGTAAAAGTAATTGAGTAAAATTAACGGGCACGTGTTGTTAAATTGCAGACCGTTTCCGAATCTTCTTTTTAACTAGGAGCGTTTCATTGCATTTTAAAGAGTCTGACAAAAGTTTACTTACTAATTATTCATCCACAATTGTTCTAACTACAGCCTGAAGTATACTTTGAAACGCAGAATTATTACCCTAGTCACCAATGCCATGAAGAAATTCTGAATGTAATACTACTTTACTTCTACGTGAAGATAATTTCTCTTGCAAAAGATAGCTTTGAAAATATATTATGGTCGCAGACAATAATTTTAACACAGAATTTGCTTTCTGTGATAGAAAATCCAAGTGTTTCATCCTGAATATATTTGTGCCAATAACTATTTCTTATTATCTACTCATAACTAGCTTTTAACTAGATATTAAGCAGACGATTATTTAATCTGTAACCTTTGACGAACCCGAAGAATCATACAAAAGTGATAGCACTGATAATATTCTGAAAGGTCTTACATACATTAACGTGATTGTACATGAAAATAATGTTAAGAAACAGACATAAAAGGAAATAATCATGTGAATCAACAATACCACTCCTTAGATTTCGACAACAAAGCATATTATATCATAAAACTGCCGAGAGAAAATTCTCTACTGCATATGTCGCGTGAAGCTTGTCAGCGTGCTCAGAAATAAATTGTTTCTGCATGCGGCTTCCGCGAAATTCATAAAACGTTCTTTGAACGGGTCGCTTTGAAGTTTTCTCGAACAAATTAGGAAGAGCCGACGTGTCCTTAATGGCCAATATTCTCTGCTCTTTAGCGGAGGATGCAAAGTCTTGGCTTTCGTAATAAGAAAGGGAGAAGGAAAGAGAGCAATAAGTTACGTAAACCATACGTCGCCTCGCGTTCCCTAGCAAATTAATGATAACGGCGAACGCTGCCAAGGAAACAGGATTTTGGTCGATGTACACAGCGTGGTCGAATGAAGATACTCGAAAAAGAACGTTTAACCAACAAGGCAAGTTAACTCAATGAGATGAGCGTCGTCGGTTCGGTTTCAAGCGGGATTCGAGCAAAACTTTGTTTGTCACCAGACGCCATCCTGTTGCCTCTTTACTTTATCTTGTCTCCTCTATCGCTCGTTTCGTCGTTCGCCTCTTCTTTGCTGTTCACCCTCTGTCAACCTGCTCGGTTCATTCTTTACCCCGGTATACCTTCTCCTTGCGCACATGGTGATTCTATTATCGTGGAAGGCAATGTCTCCGAGAACCCTGCGGAATACACCTTGGACGAGAGTTCCGGGACAACTGATGGCTTGCGTATATCACGCCGGAACTTTGTTACTTAAAGGACTCCCATTGCGGGAGTAAGTAGCCTAAACGGGACTGCGATTTGACCGGGTTCGTTCCAGCCTCTCGTCCAATTAGTTCTCGCTGGATTCCTTAAATACTTGTGTTATTGTCTTTCTCTGTTGCGTCGCAATGCGACTAAACGCTTCCACTAATGCGCTAGCTGCAATACCTTTACTTCTGATATCCTTGCAATGTCAAGAAATCCAACAAACACAACATCACCAAACTGGTAGGACTTTGAATTAAAGTCTATGACCCTGGTTGTTACATGAAGAAATTGTTTAACTTACTTTTTTATTATAGATATATTATACATTATTTCCTCCTTCAGGAGCTGTATCTAACACAACTACTTTGAATTTTTGCTTAAAACTTTGGAGATATAATCTGTATGTGTATTACTGCTGGTTAAAGTAAGAAAAACTTTTTAAAGTTAATAAGCTGGACTCTTCTTTACTTAAATACAATCAAATGAAAAATACAGTTTCGAGCGTTAAAATTTCTGTAGCGATGTTGTGATTTCTGGTCAACAGTGATTGTAAACGAGAGGGGAATTGGCAGGTCGATGAGGAACGTCAAAGAAATCAGACTCATAGATTGATTATTCATTTTTATATTAATTTGTGAGTGAATAATTTAGTTTAATACTCGAAAGGCAGATTATTCTCGCAAAAATATAACTGAGTATGCTTTGGATCATTTATAATTTTATTTCGCCAATTCTTCAACAGATTTTTTAATACACTTGTTCTACAGTTTACGATTCTAGTAAATTAACTTCTTAAGCATAAGTACTACACAACATTTTGTCTTAATTCCTTCCAAGCTTAACCTGATATTAAGGGCCTTAAAGTTATATAACACTTTATAACAAACTGTAACATAAGAATTTAATTATTAATTTCTGATAACTATTGTATATAATGTAGAGAATTATAGTCTGTTGTATAAGCCTCATATTGTTTAAGGCAATAATAAATAAATAAATAAATAAGTAAATAAATATACTTGTTCTAGAGACTAAAGTTTTTTATGAAACTTAATAAAACATGTTAAAATTATACTTATATAAACTTAATAATTATGTATAAAATTACATTATAGTAGTTAATAAACAAGATAGACATGATAGTGTCACGGAAAAACGTAACAATACTTACGTGTCTCGATACAAAGGCCGCTCAGTATAATTTCACAATATAGAGAACCTAATTACGACCAAACGATTTTTCTTGTAGACTTTTTGCGTTTTTCCCCACTTTTTAAAGACGATCAGTCGGTAGTGGATATCGATCGAGAAACTTGCCGATCTGCCGATACTGAACGCAAGGGGAGCCTTGACAGCCAGGGAAAAGAAGAGTGGCGGTTCGTGATAGGGCTAAAACTACTCTCGGCAAGAAAATACTCGTTCTTTTTCACTTCGTCGCCAGGATGGAAAGAAACCACCCTACCGAGGTGCGACGAGGGGCATGGCGAGAGAGGATACAAAGCGTGGCTCCTTTCACTTCGCGGATCTCTCTAACGGACGCAAGGAGGAAACCCTGAAGAGTCGCTATACGACGTTTCAATTTTCACCCGCGTCCAGCGGGTTCGATCCTTGCCTGTCCGCCCGGCTTCGTCTCCTCTCTCGCTCGACAAACTAATATTCCCACCTTTGGAAACTTTCTAAAGCTACCGTGCCTGTTTCCTCACGCCGACGACACCGCCGGCAACTGACTAAACGTCGTGTGTACACCGACTCCGTTCCTGTCAGATCGTCGGAATCGAACCCATTAAATCTATTATCGCACGAGCATACCACTTGTAAGATGCTCGGCATCGTTAAACTTCCCTCTTTGTCGACCAAATACTCGGATACCCGGCAAATTCGAACACGAGGGGGGAAGTTTTAACGCTGCCATTTCTCGGAAAGTGAACATAATACTTTTCGTCGGCATTTGTTCAAATCCTTGACTGTCCAAAACCTGCACAAATAATTCACGAAATTCGACGTAATTTAGTGAAACAGAGATCGACAAATTGAGATCTGTCGTGGCTACTGCTCGATTTCAAAGCTATCAACTTATGAATTTTGTTACATTAAAAAAGAAGATAAAGAAAACACGTAAAACTTTCCTAAATATTTTTCTTTTACAATTTCAAACGAAATTGAATACATCATTAAAAATATAAATCGATATGCTATGGGTTATGAACACACTTACTTTACGCTGTGAAGACGGTGGTTAATTATTATAGTTTTACATTCTTGCATTGCGAGTTATGCTTTAAAATTAAACGAGTCGTAAAACTTTAATGTCTTAGATCATTTAGTTTAGACTGTTCAGCTTATTCGTCAAAATGATGGTGTACATGTAGAATCGTCTAAATATACCGAAATGTTTTTACGACACAATGAAGAAACATTTGAACATCCCAAAAAAATAGCAGAGGATGTTCTATGAATTTCTACCTTTTGAACAATTAATCTTGCTCCTCTGGTTGCACGAGTGACCGAGTTATAACCTGAAACAATTACGTAGCACCCTATGCAAATACATCATAACAAAGGGTTTCAAAAATTTCCAGCTAAAATCCTGGAGGTACTAGCTTTTCAAGAGAAATATTCAACTGCAGTACATACAATCTACCTTTTAATTAACCAGTTACCTATTGCAATCACTTCGGAAAAGTATACGCGTGGCTGTTATAATGTAGAATTAAGTTGTAATGGAATGTCTATTTCACTTTGTAATGTTATTACGACCATTTATTTATTTACTTACTTTAACCAGTTAGCTGTTTTTGACGAGTATACTCGTCATAACACACGTTGCCATTTCTTCATGACGAGTATACTCGTCGAAAACAGCTAACTGGTTAACTCGTACGACTCTAATAAATACAATGTAATTTTCCTCTAGAATTTTTTCCCCACAGGCTCGTAATGCGAAAAAGAAGCTGCCTCCGCTGCGAATGCCTCTATAATTATGGACGTGCTGGGAACCGTTTCCGGTAACAGTTTTCAGGGTCTGGTTAATTACCAGTCACGACAAGCCGCGCAGTCTCGTCGCTCCGAAATGTTTTCTGTGTCGGCAGATTCGGGAAGCCGCGTGGAATCCGGCGTCTCGTAACTCGCTGGGCATGGCGGCCGCCATCAAGGCCGGTAGGGAAGAAAGAAGGACGGTCAGAGAGGATACGATGGAATGAGAGGGGCCCGAGATGGCAGAGGTACAGTCGGAGTACGTACGGAATCCGCAGGAAGGTTGCTATTTAGCCGTGGTCCCGCAGGTTGCTCTCGGCGAAGGACAGTTTCCGGTCGACCAATTCGTTAGAAACCACCACCCACTTGGACAGTCTGTCCCTCCTCTTCTTCGCTTCTGCGAGCGCACAATGAAAATCTCGACAATGGCCATACAGTATCCTAGGCCAGGGATGGGTCGGATGAGCAGGATAGTACCGTGAAGAGAGAAGTTCGTTGTCTCGTATCGACGACGCCCAGGAACGTTTCGGTGGACCCAGGAAAGTCCGTGAAGGCCAGGTTGCCAGGATGGTAGGTGGGCGAAGGGGGCACGAAAGGGGTAGCGGGGAGAAACGGCGAGAATGGTCGGCCGGGGGAACTTCATTTCGCAATAAATGCAATATAACTTTCAGTTGGTACGAGCGGAGCTCTTTTCTGTTCCACCCGGTTCGTTGAAAATATCTCGTGGTAAATGAAACGGACAAATTCCAGCATCGTCCAGCGAGCCGCGGCGCCTTTTCATGGCCCGGGAACGCGAACTCTCTGCTAGCTGCAAAAGTGGAGCCAAGTCGTTGTTCGCCCACGGATAAAGGACAGTCACAAGCGTTTTTCGGTTGAACGTTCGAGATGCTATTTCCCCGGCGACGCGATCTTTACCGGTCCACGGTTAACTTCCTTTCACCACCGGTCGTCTCCGCCCCTTGTCACCGAAACTCCACGCCCGATCAAGCGATTACGCTTCCGTCATCCGCCCTTTCAACTCCGTCGCAATGTTTTTCCAGAAAATTATCATAATTACAAGTCAACCGCTGGGACAAATGTTGAGATCACATTCGCCTTACGACACGCTCATCATTCTCTTTTTTCGGTTGTCGAAGTCATTCATTTGTTACCTGCTCAGTTTATTAGTTCCCTTTTTGTTTGCATCCGTCTTTATTTATTAACACAAAAAGAGGCTATTGATGTGATAGGATATATAAATTACATGTAACATTTTTCTATTTAGTACGATTCTTTTCATGAGAAATTGGTTATGTCATTTTCACATATTTAATTAACACTTTATCTACCGACAGTTTTCTTATAGTCCGATTAAAATCGGAGACCATTGTTCGAAAACTACAATAATCTCGTCCGAAGGATAAGTTCGTCTGAAATTATTCCTTATTCACTTAATCTCTTAGACAGCATTCAGACATGAAAGTGGTAACATTTCATCCCTCTTTGATATAAATTACATCATACCTGGTTTAAATATTAAAAACTTATGGCAAGTAGAGAAGTATGCCATCAGGTGGTGCAGCGACTAATAAGGTAGATGATGTAATTTTCGGTTATATGTAATCGAAGTACATGAAAGACATGTTCCATTTGGTAAATTCGAATCAGTTTGCTAATCGTGGCCACGCTCGTGAATCCAGGTCGATTTCCCTCACGATTATAGCTGCGTTCAGGCCAATTTACACGCCGGTGCAAATATTTCCAGGATATTTCAATAAGCATACAGTCAATACAGGCATTATTACGAGGGTCGAATGACGGTCGAGGGTTGTTGATATGACGCAAAATAGATTTATGGTGTTTGCAAGGAAGATGAACGCTCATACTAACGTACAGTGAAAGCGCAGCTGTTCCACAACGAAATAATTTGTAGATTAGAGATTTAGGTACTTTATAAGCTGTGTAGTGTGGCATAATTTGTAATGGAAAATTTAATTATACGATTTTAGATGGTTTCGAAATCGTTCAAATCATACGTGAAAAAAATGGTGCCACGAATTCGGAGACGTGGAGTAGTTTGAAGATTAGGATTTATAATTCAATCAACTTATTTCTCTTTAGTAATGCATTAATGATTTTTAAGATAAATACGTTTGTCTTAACAGTATAATATCGGTAACAATTCTGTTCGAATATTAACATCCCATTTTCATAATTACGTGCACTGCTCATCTCTTCATGTTGCATATTAAACGCAATTACTTAAATGTATGATTACCCGCCATACTGGTACTAAATGTTATTGTAATTTCCTACAAATAGATTGAGCACAATAATCAATGTGAAATATTGTTCACTGCTGACGAATTTATGTATGACCTACACAAATTTATTTATCCTTTTCCTCGTAATTGTAATTAGTATTATATTAGGTTTAAATTAAGTAGTACTAAACAGTCGCGTATATTGCAAAACATGATTCTTGATATTCGTTTTAAGAAGTTACATAGGCCAGCTGTACAATGTTCGCCTACATTTATTAGTACAGCGAGCTCTTCTAAAATTACCCGCGTATTCGTGGAACGATAATACCCTGATTGCCAAACCGGTACCATACACGAATTCCACATAAGATAATGGAACGCATTTTACCCTACTATTTAGTTCAAATAATCATTATGCCCATACGTTGTGTACTGCATCACATCAATAATATATTCTAGCTAGCGATACAAAATTAACGTATAGAAATCGATATCGGCACATATAATTACAAATAATGCCTCATTTATAAACCAAATTACTTGTTTAACTAACAGACAGAGGCCAAATTTGTTTAACAATTATTCATTTTGCCGCTAAACAGTATTCACATTTCATTTAACCCTCGTCGTACCACGTCCGGATCTTTTCGGACTCAGAGGTCGAAGTCTGCAGTAACTCTTTTCTGTTTATGTTAGAGTAATGACAACAAATGCAAAACAAATGTAACAAATGTAATTATTATATAAGAAGATTATGGTAAGATAATAGTAATAAATGTTTGTACACATAAGGTCATGGGACCGATTGAACCTGTAAGTAGGGCTACGCGTTTAACGTTTACATTCCTAAATTTGTTTGTAATTTATAAATTGTTGGAAACATAAATGTGTTATTGGTAAATGCATTTAATTTCATATTCATGAAATGAAAATGATGGTACAAGGTGAAGGTCAAAAGAAATGTTTGAGCCGTAGGCAATTTGTAAAATTCGACAAAGTCAATTTAAGTTAATGGCAGTGAGTAGATAACAAACATAAATTTTACCCAACATTTTACATAACAGACTGTTCAAAGAGTGTTAAAAAAATGTGAAGAAGGAAGCTATTTGCATGTTGTTGTAGATAAATATTCCGTCAGTTCCTGCGTTATTTACGATCGCAGATGGTACATCGACCTTCGATGGAGTTTCGAGGGTACCGATGAGCGAAATCGGATTATCATCGCAAAGCAAAACCGCAGGGGAGAGTTAGTAGCCGCATAGGACGCCATGAGCGCGTGTATTGTTTATCGTGGCCGTTGTTTTTTACTCCATCCCCCCGCCACCGTGTTTCGACAGGAGGCGATTGGATGGTTGCCGGAGCTGATACCTCAAAGCGGAGCAGCTCATTGCGTTTTCTCTTTGCGATGACGTGGAGCGAAAAAGCACTTTTCTATTAGACAAGCAGGGCCGCTTACCTCCAACGAGAAGGCTCAGGTATTTATTTAATAAAACGCGTCCAGGAAGCTTAAACGATGGAAAACAAGGGTGGAGGCTGGGGGCAGATTTTCCAGATAAAGGGAAGCGGAAAGGCGATGCTGGACAACCCATGGAACCAACACCAAAGAAGTTCTCTGTGCCTTGTAAATTCTCTGCGCGGCTCTCCTCAACCCTTTCCTATCATCCCTTGTCAACCAACATTTCCGTTTTTCATCGGCTTGGAAACTTTGGAACGTGTGCCATTGAGGGACCACTTTTTACAGCGACAACTCTGCTGAACTTCTGCAAGCGTTTTCAAAGATTGATCCCCATATTTTCCGATAAGTTCATTTTACCAAGACAGACTAATTATTTTTAGAATTTCTTACTCGTTAGTTTAAGTTTAATATTTTCTGTCCATCCCCGTTACTTTTCAGAATATTCTGTAGAATAGATTATTTGATGAAATTACCAACTTTCTGAGATTTATTTTTTTCCAGCGAACATCAGGTCTAGGCAGCTACAAAAATATACATGGTCGAATATTTGTCGACACTGCACTGGTGTGTACTTTCATTGTGGCATTAACCATCGAATGTCTAATTTTCTACTAGTCAGATCAAATTAGTAGACATTTGTATTAAAACGATTAACGTTGATCTCGAAGTATGTAAAGAATTAATTTTATTTTCAGTGTTTTAGTATCCCCAAACCAAATTTTACTATTTAAAGGTTAATTATAATTATGAAGATAAATTACTACAATTTATTATATTAATTACCAAAACTGTACTTTCCGGACAGATTCAAAGCGTACGATAATACAAAAACGTAACTTTGACGACTAAAGATAGATCTCTTGTGTGATTCGACAATTTTTTCCATAAAGCACTAAATAATTCAAGTAAGTGCTTCTGATAAGTAGACTCTCAATCTTTATGCAAAATAAAAATTGACTGCTCCAGTTGTAAGATAGAAGAGCTACATAAAAATTTATTTCGCTTCATAATAATTTTAATTTGTTGAAAATAATACAATGGTATTTATAAATTCTTGAAATGTTTGTACTGTTTCGTATTTGGCCAAATTATTTTCATCATAAACACATAAAAGCCGCTATCTACTGATAAACGCCTATTGACTGATAACAACAATAGT
The DNA here is from genome assembly GCA_028455555.1 of Augochlorella aurata. Classification (NCBI taxonomy): domain Eukaryota; kingdom Metazoa; phylum Arthropoda; class Insecta; order Hymenoptera; family Halictidae; genus Augochlorella; species Augochlorella aurata. Next base: position 18,336,341 of record CM052164.1, read on the forward strand.
CCTTTCTAAGGACGTTACCGGCAGACTAAGCGCGACTGTAAGAGCAAGGGTCGGCTCTCCTTTGTAGAATCATACTCGAGAAAACTCTTGGCAATTTCTCCGTCGTTAATCTTAAGGGCTTTTAATTAGGAGATTGCAATTCTCTGGGAAACGGGTATCACAGAAGTATAAGAACGACTCGAGTCTATCGGTAACGGTTGCTTGTCCTCGGCGCATTCAATCTTGTTCCTCGGAGCCTAAATAATTCGGGAGGGAAATGAAACGGAACCCACGGAAGGTAGTACTTCGGCGGCGCTGCGCGGACCATTAACCTTTTAATGAGTTAACGAATTTATATACGCCACCTAATTACTGGCCCGTGTGGCGCCACGGGAAAAATAAAACGTGGCTTCCAGTAATTGAAAGGTCGACAGGGGAGTGGAGAAAAGCACAGGAAACGTTCTCTAATCTGGATTACGAGACTCGACCGTATAGTTTTTCCTGTCCAGCTTTTATCAATCCGCATTACCTTTCAACCGTAACTGCAGTGGGTATATATTTGCATGTACGTGAATGATATTAACATTTATAATCAAAATATTCATTTTCATTTTTTGTACAGAGAAGAGGTTTTATCAGTCCGTATGAATTTATAAAATTATTTTTAACGAATGATGGTGTTGTGTGGTAAAGTAACCCTATGAGAAAGTAAGCAGAAATTCATGAGACTAAGCTCAGAAATTAATTGTAAGAAACACATATAGTAACAGTGAATTTGTTTTCCATTAGTACAATGTAGATACAAGAAGATTATTCATTAAATTTATTTACACTTGTGTTACCCACAATATTTATAATTTATGTAGTATACAATATGATAAAAGGTATTAATTGATATGAGTAATAAACTTTTGAAAATTGGGTCACTGTTGGTTTGCGAATTAACTTTGTCGAACTAGTAACTGAATTTAAATAATAATTATTAATTTGATTCTGTCATTATGTAGCTTTTCTATTTCTAATTCTATTATTATAAACATTATATTGGCAAGCTCAACATAATATCGAGTCAAACTTTTAATGAAGATTTTGACCAGAATTATTAAATAGAAGCGAGGCTCATCTTCTGTTTTATACAATACATATCGATTAAATTAAATGTAGATCCATGGTTAATACAAATGTTTTCTCCCTCTTAAAAAATGTTTCACAAGAAAATTGCAGGGCAAAAAGGCTAACTAAATATAGCGGAAAAATCCAGTTTTGTCCGGAATTCGATAGACGGGACACCTAGTAAACAAATATCCGTGCAGTTCGAATTTTGCTAACGGGAGAACCGTAATTCATACACCTATGCAGGAATATCGCAGTCTGTCATTAAACAGCGTTGAATTTTTAAAAGCTTCATACGAGGCTGCATACGGATCAAATCACCGTTCACCAAATTAGAAGCCTTTGCAATTGAACGAGCTACGTGTCCGCTTTCATAATCAACACACCGGCAAATCGCCGATCAATCATATTCTCCGTCGTGCTTTCAACGGCGGCGAACAAAGCGAGTGTCGTTGGGACGACGAAGTTGACGCTCGTCGCGAAAAGTGAATAGAGGAAAGAGCAAAAGAAGAAGGAAAAACAAAATAGGGGAATAGAGAATATGCCTTCGGAGCACGAGACCGTACGAAGTATCGCGAAAGGAAGGGTCACGCAAGCTGAACGGAACAAAAGGGCGCGCAACGGGGCGCCTCTAATTTCCGGTCCGAACCAGCAAGAAACAGGGAAAAATTTGAAATCTCGAGGGACCGGTGTCCGGCAGTCGATCGGGGCTGCATTATTAAAGGGTCTCCGGTGCGACGACGGACCGGGTTTCAAACTGTAGTTTATTTAGTTGAAAAGTTCGCCGCGAGGCGGACGAGATAGCCAGAGAAGAGGAAACAAGGGAGCTGTGGAGGAAAGGAACAAGAAAACGGGCAGTCGAGGGTGGCAGGGGTGGAGGCAGCACGAGCTCCAGCATCGCACGTGCGGTGCAAACCTGACGTATCAGCATACCGCGAACTTTATCTTCTCTTCCAGCCGAAGCTAGACCAGCATCGCCATCGACGCCAAACACGACTCCCTGTCGCGTCTTCTTTTCTAACCGTGCCAGCGGTCCAAGAGGGACCGAGAGGGGATACCGCTCGAGAGATGAAGACATTGAGAAACACGTGAGACGGAGCTAGACTAAACCCATGGAGGATACTAGCTATGCAAATTATCCTCGACTTCCTTCGCGTAGAGATTCGAAAAGTTTTACGTCCGCGTGTTAGTTTACTGCTGGCTGCGCTTGGACGTGACGCTAAGCGCGTGGATCATAGGTGGGAAACTATCAGGAACCTTATGTGCAGAAATCTGGGCCGGTTTGTTAGCACCTCCTAGCGTTTGCTAGAATTTCTTGATGAAATTGTGGACCTCGAAGCTGTTATTAACCAGCTGTTTTTGACGAATATACTCGTCACGAAGAAATGGCAATATTTTATGTTACTAGGCTGCAATTTTAGTGGAAATTAAAATATTAAAATGTTCCGAATGTTCGGAAGCCAAGAAGAAATAAAACGAACAAATAAAAAACCGTTGTTCTTTCCGTTGCGATACATTTAAGGTATACATCAAAGAAGTTGATTGGAAAATATCGAAAAAGAATGATATCTTAGGTTTTGAATGGATTTAGTAATAGCTGGCATGAAATTATCATAAGCAGCCGTTGTACGAAGGTTAAAGAAATTATTACTTTAAAGAGTGTGCAAATATTAACGGTAGTCACTTAAGATGCGACATAAACAAACAGAACGTCGAGCTCTCGATTTCCTTGCTCACCTAAAACTCGTGTATCTGCTCAGATTATGGCGTCTCTTTGGTTTCTCCCATCAAATTCTGATCGTCGGAGACCGATAGGGATCGCGATGCTGCAGTCTAGTGGCAACGGTTTACGTGAGCTCATAAAAATGTTAATGACGGTGGAGTACGTGTTCACATTTGGCGGAGACTAGAGGAACAGAGGAGACTATCATTGTTCTCGATCATTAGACGATCCCTAGTTTCTTTCGGTTTTATACGTCGCCAGCCCCTTTCTTCGACTCCCTGTCCATTAGTTTCTTGTTTTCTCCTCGACGGTGTTTTTCCTCCGTAACACCGTCACTTCTTACGTCCGCGTATCTCCCGGAAACGATAAACTCTTAAATGCCATTTGTCTCGAGTTTATGGGACCACCGTAAGACCGCCGATATCAACACCGTTGTTGATAGTGTCCATTTGGACGGGGCGCGTCATGACTCAGGAGCTTAACTCGACTCTCGACCGGAAGTGTTTCATCGTTCTAGTCATCGCTTCAAGTACGAAGATCCTCGTACGACTTATTTATTTATTACCCTCGCGCAGCTATTCTAGGATCAGGCTTGTGATACATTGGTCGGGACGTAATTAATGATAATGTTGTTTTTATTGCGCGCAGTAGATCGAAAGTTATATTCAGTAGGCTAGATACCCTAAAATAGTGTTAAGATAGTAATAAACTAAATAAGTGTTAACGAAAATATAGCACAATGTATAACATCCATTGGGACATGTTAATAACTTATTTAATTAATTAAAGTGATCGTCTCGTAGTTGTGGCTGAGTAAATAATACTTCCCCATGAACCATTCCATCTAACAGGTTTAAATTACTACAAAAATTCATCCTTCGTGAAGGAAGTGGAATAATTATTATGAAAAATCTAATATTGCTTAATGGCTCCGAAACCGAAACATATAAAATTACATATTGTACATCCGGTCTACGGTTTTGATCGAATTGATCAGATCAAATTCTTAAATCGATCGTAAAGACTTTGCACCTCGAACAAGATAAAATATTCAAGCACACACCTTGATTCTTCGAAACGTGAACTCGACTTCTCGATCTTCCACTTCAACAGAAACGGAGTCAAGCAACCTTCTCCAATCGCAAAATTGCTTCGGAGCCGTTGTCGCTGGAGCAACGGCTCGAGAGCAACGGCTCGAGAGCAACAGGCGACTGACGATTTCAAAGATAACGCCCGGAATAATTGCACCCGTTCGAAGCTCCGCAAGTTTGATTCGAAAAGTTCGGAAGAGGAGCGTTAATGGTGCCACGAAGAAATGAAAACGAAAACGCGAGCTTCACGTTGCTGTCGGCACTGTACGTACGTACACGCGTTTACCAGGGAATTCGCAAATGTGTGCAATTTCGCTTATTTCGTTGGCAGCCCGAGTACTTTGCGAGCATAATGAGTAGCATTAGGTTGGAACGCGTTTCAGCACAGGACAGCAACAAAGTTCCGTCTTGTCACGATTCGTCTAGCCAGAACGTCGTCCCACGACTCCGTTAAATGCCGAGGAAATGTTCTCGAGTTCTACTGGTTGCGATAGTTACATGCAGAATCGAATCAACATTGAATATTCCGAACAGTCATCGGTTTCAGAATTACAGTTTAGTAGTGTATATGTTTCTTGTTCAGTATTTCAATCATCTCTCTCTTTTTATTCTGTCACACCTATTATAAAACACTACCCATATCAATGTAATATTAAACAATAAGTAAGAAAGAAATGCTGAATATTTAACACTTTGTCTACCATGCCAGCAACCTTAAATATATCATAAAACTAAGATATTTTATTTAATTAAACTGAAATAACCGAAAAGTTGTTTCATGACATCAACTGCTTATTTAACATTCTTACGGTTTGCAGATTTTGATAAAATTAGGAAGATATGATAGATTAGCAAAAAAAATTAATTTCTAAATTACGTAGTACTACTACTTGTGTCGATTATGTCATCATTATTAATAGGTTAGGTAGCGTAGATGTCCCAATTATTGTGGCTGTTCAGTTTTCGTGCCTTCGGATTAGAAACGTACAGAAAAAGAAAAGTTTTATACATAAATTGGCATCTTTTTATGAATCTAACATATTAATAGATAAACATAATTAAAAAAAATACATCATCAATCTATTTATAACACTTTTCTTTTTCTATACGTTTTCCATCCGGAGGGACAAGAATTGGGAATACTACCTTATTATTAACGATTCGAGTTCTAAATAAAACAGGATATCGATTATTATTTGATCAGCCCTCTTGTGGTTTTCAGATCATGTGCTATATCAGTTCATGAGTGACGATCGTAATTGTAGTATGGAGGATATGATGAATTTATTATACTTCTCAGAGTTTTCAGGAATAGTTACGTAAAATGTAATTCTGAAAAGTTTATGGATTATTGATATTGCATTGACGCTTGAAGATAGAAATAAATGATAGACTTATGAAAATAGGATAAATAAAATACGCTAATTCGACAGATATGATCTATAAAATGCTAAGAAAATAAATCCACCACATGATAACATTTCTAATATATTTTGTTTGTTACGAACTTTATAGTAGCAAAATGGAATTGTTCAAAGTGTCGAATAGTCGTCTTGATATTCAAATGATATAATTATAACCAAATATTACAGAATTATTGACATACGCAAAAAAGATTTAAATAGATAATATAATATAATAATAATAATTTATATAAATCTTTATAAGAAATCTTTAAACGCTGCATTTTTGATAACATATTGAAATTCAGCAACCTCGAAGGCAGTGTGCCGATTTTCATAATAATCGTAGAAAGCTGTGTATAGGGAACAATTTTCTTTATGAAAAGCTGCTAGTATGTGATGCACGGGATAAATAGCAAGTTGTGTGTTCAATGATCCTCGTTTCTCTGCGCAACAAGGTGTAAACGTTTCTCCACGATCAGACGAGCAACTGAACAACGCAAAATAGCCTCGTGCAAATGCCATGGTCTAAACTGATCATACCGGAACAGTCGCTTGAATGTCCATTGTCCGGTCTGCTTGGCAGCCGAGCCTAATGGGAATCGTGTTCTGTAAAGTCTGTTTCGGTCCCACATGGATTTAATCGGGTGTGGAGGGGAAATTTGTGCTCGGCGACGGTTTCCTGGAAAATGATTGGTCCGATGACACCGGGGGACGGTCCGGCGATGCAAGCGTTTGCCAGGTGTTTGCCAACGTTTGCAGGCGTTTGTCTGTGTTTGCAAGCGTTTGCCCATGAGAACAGAAGTATATATGGTCGCGAAGGCGAGACAAAGAGAGACACGCGGAGCTCGAGACAGGGAGAGGAAACAGATTGAGATGTAGAAGGGGCGCCCAGGGTTATCTTTCGGATACAAACCCACCTTCCCTTGTCGCATTCCCATAGAAATCACACGTAATGCAGCTCGTATACACGTGTACCGGTGAATGCAGGTACGCGTGCATGCGATACATGCGAAGGATTCTCCTGGCTCGAACAAGCTACCTAATGCCGGAGGATGATAATGCAGACCCGCGGGAGCCTTTTCGTCTCGCGCACCATGACTGCCGTTTGTATACATTCCTCTTCTGCAGCGCGGTAAATGCGTCCTCGCAGAACCACGCCACTGCCAGGAAATAAGGGATTTCTCGTGCACCACAGATCGAGTCCGCGAATCGCTTCTTGCGGATACGCTGCATTATGAAATTCGAACCTTCTCGGTATCCGGAGTTTGAACTCCAACTTCTTTCAGACGTTTCGATATCTGTCCCGCGTACCGATTTTCTTTTTCTACCGAACCTTTGGAACCCGGTATTGAAAAGTTCCTGAAAATAACTGGCTGAAACTATTCTACACCAGTTCTGAGTGAATCGATTATGCTATGAACGGTTGCGACGACTCGAGTAATTTTGTTATTGGAGTAACGGTTGCGACATCATATCGATTTCGATTACGGGTCTACTATCCATTGCAGGAAGGATGGCACAGAAAAAAGTGTAAGACCGATTCAGAAATTCTCATCTGTTGATCTTCGCTACAAAAAAAAAAGATATGTGTCCTTCTCCCAGCCTCTTCCATTTCGTTTTGATTCCAGACTTTTGATTATTATTGGCTACGTTACACGTCATAGACAAGTGGGGCTACGGGCGTGCAAGTCAGGCAGAGCGTGCGAGATATCCGCTTTGCCCTTCGACAGAAATTGTGTCATCTGCCCAGCAAGGGACAGTACACTGATTGCGTTTCTTATATCGATTCTGTTGTCTAGTTTAAGTATATTTGTTTCGGTATCGTTTAACGATGTTTCCATGGGTAACACGGTGCATGCAAACGTCGGAGCATGTCTTCACACTGTGGGTGATAGTGATCACAATTACATCTTCGTTTAATCATAGTTGAAGAACCTTCCGAATTAGACGTGCCTTAAGGATATACATGGTTTTATATTTGTGGAACCTTTCGAGCAGTTAAAGAAAATTATTCCCTCATATTTTATTTTAAAGTTATTGAATTTGTAGAATCCCTTTTGAAGGAAGTGAATGAATAAATTTCTTACTCCAAACATTCATTAAACTAAAAATTGTGAAAAATTTAAAGAAATTCAGTTTTGTCGTCATTATGAAGTAACACGATTTAATCACGTTTAGGACAGTTTAGGATTAAAGAAGAATTGCCAGTCTACTGTCTCGTTGGAGCAACTGATAGTGGAACGTGTTTTTGTTTCTTTTCGCCGTTATGACAAAGCGATCGGGTGATCAGGGGACAAGACGGATTGGCAGTGTGTAAAAGTCAGACATCGGGAACATGCTCGAACGTACGTTTCCTGACACGTCGATCCAAAGATCATGCCGTAAGGCGGGCAAACGTTTGAGCGACGCGTCTCGAACTCGGATCGACGCCGGATTTCTATTTCCGGGAATATAAACGATCGCGTCTCAATAGAGGAGGAGAATAAATCTAACGGAAGCTGCTCTCCCTGGCAATGATCCTGAGCGTGCAGTCTCTCCTTTCCCGTTTCTCTGTCATGGCGCTGCAGCGCAGCTATCCTCCGCCATTTATTCCACTCGTGTTTTCCTCCGAATGGTTTCACCGATACGAAGTTCTTTCTTTTTCCACCGTGGTGGGAAACAGATCAGCCAATATACAACTAGCCCATTTCTAATATTATTATCCATATTTTCGGTTCAATAGAGTTGCATGTTCAATTACTATGCGATTCAGAGAACCTTTTCTAACTTATTTATTTATTTAACATCAATGGCTCAAATGCTTCTTTCACTTTCTATAAAAATTAAACGTAATAATAATAACAATAATAACAGTAATAATAATAATATTAATTAAATTATTAAATGAAATATAATAATAATTAAATAATAAAATGAAAATCAAGACACGCCGTGAGTTTCAACAGAAATGTGTAAAATGTATTCTAAATGAAGCAACTACCTTCGTGAAGGTAATTACACCTTTTTTTACTGAAGAAGATAGCTAATCTCGACCCAAGAGGTTGCCGGCTAGTCTACGACACCACGGTGGTTAATTTGCTTGAGTACATAAACTAAATTAACAAAAAATTTCTGTTTATGGAATCTAATTAATATTATTAGTGCTTGGATTAATTGTGCATAACTTTTGATTAGTTTCTATATTTCAGTAGCGACTGTTTTAGGTAGAATTCCATAGCAAGGTTGGTTATCAGAATTTAAGAATTTTATTTTTCTCGTGAGGCTAAATAAAATATAACTATATCAGATAATCGCTAATATTATAAGTGCAGGCAATGCATAGTTTTCATCAACGCGCTTTAACTCATTTAAATCCTGACTATCCGGTCATCCAATATCAGAATGCTCTATTCACACTTAATCAGCCCAATCTATACCAGCCCATATGCAAATTGATTTACTGTAGAAATCAATGGAGACGAAATCGGACCGAACAAAAGTAATTGTTCTGTTATCAATACATTCATGTCACTTTGCTTGGTCTAGATAATTAGGGTTCCACTATACTGCTCTTAAAATATACTGCTCTAAAGTCAACTTATATTTTGGAATTCCATCTATTTGTAATCGGATTTCAAAGCACGCTAACCGTGTCAGTTGAATTATAAGTTATAACGGACATCCTGAAGAGCAAAAATGACGATTGAAATGTAAATTTCTATATCCAATATTTTACCAGATAATTGATTCTACATCCCGCAAAATATAACAGGACCAAGTTGACTCATTTGAGGAACTAGAGTCTGCGGTAATTGATCAAGGAAAAATGAACGAGAAAAACAAATGCCAGGATATCGTATTCCCTTTCAGAAAAAATGAAGAATTTTGTTGCAATTTTAATCGAAAGTAATATTTAATATGTTTGCGATACTACTATTAGGATACGATGGATAATAGTAAAAGTATAGTAGATCAAATACTGTAAAAATACTTATGGCCTCGTAAATGCTAATTTTGTCGGCAACCCTAGTTTTAAAGTCATTGAAGTATCAAAATGGAGTCTTCGTAGCACGTGAACGATACACCTCTGGCTGCTACAGTCGCTCGTAATATATGAAGATCGTTTTGTGGCCAGCTACCATGGTCGTACGTGGTAGTAAAAAAGGCTAATGGCGGATATATCTAGTCAGCTGTGTACAGGATGTCTCAAAACTAGCGTTAGGAGCTGAAACTCGGTCATTCAGGATTAGAGTTCTACGTATGCAGTTTGCCGTATTTTTAGAAGATTAATTTTGAATTTGAACATTTATTACTTTTCATAATCTACATAAATTATTATACTCTTTAATCCACACGTTGAAGTCTTCCGTCATTCAAAGTATTGCATATATTAACTTTAAGTTAAACTTGTACAGATTTCAGACATGTGAAAAGTTTAAAGACAAGAAAATTTGTATATCGACAACAATTCATATTTCTATTTTACTTTTAAGACTTTATTTATTTTTTCTGAATGTAAGTATTTCTACACAAGTGTTTTGATGAATGTAGGAATTAGCGTAAAAATTCTGCAGCTTAATTATGAGAAAACAGTTTCTATTACGCTTATACTGTATGAAGATAGTTTTCTACAAAAAATAATCTTATTTTACGCAATGATAAGAAAAAAGAATTTCAGAGTATTTATGTATTATTTTTAATTTAATGCAGTTATTTAAAAAAACAGGAATTTCTATTTAACTCGTGCATGTTGCAATAGATATCATTTTTATTGTGCATAAAGATCCGCAGTCTATTTTTTACCTAATACAAAGATTTTATCTATAAGTGTAACCATTTGCTTGTACCCAATTACGAAACGTACGACGTAATAATCTAAGAATAAGTCTGCCCTACTCAGATCAATAATCGAACCGGGCACGTTCACCTGTCAAGACACGTCGGCTGCAAAGTTATGGTCACAGCTTTCCCAAATCTACATGACGTGTAAGTACAAGACATCGTGGTCCCGAAGTGTCGTAATAACAGAACCGTTTGCGAATTCGTCGCGTTGGTCTATGTTACGAGAATGCCGCAATGTTCCCGCCGAAAATAGTATCGAGTTACCATCTCCACGAACAACACGAGCCACTCGATGGAAAAGTAGAAGAAGCAGAGGAGGAGGAGGAAGAAGAAGAAGGAGTTCACGGACTGTGGCGTGTCTGCGTCTCCCGCCACGTTGTAATTTTCTTTTACGGGAATGCGGTTACTCAGGACGGGAAATATTCAAATTCTCAACTCGTCGGTCCGCGGCGAGGCGAGCGAGAGGAAGTTTCTGGAGTCGACGGAGAGCGTGGTTTCACCGGGAGATGTAAAAAGCTGGATCCTTTATCCGATCCAATTTGTACAATTACGGCGAGATCGGGGAACGCAAATATCGGAGGGACTTAACGGGCGCAAGGGGGAGGTTCTTGGCGATGGTAAGAGATCGAGAAGTGGATACGACTGGGGAACGTTAATTCGAGATTCCTCGCAGGACGTCTGCCGAGGATTTCGTCGGGATTCGGCCCGGCGGATATCTGAAGAAAGCTTGGGCCGCAGACGCGGTGCAAGTCTGCTGCGAGCTGTCGCCGAATCCCAAGGGCTAACCGATTTCCAATTCCCCGATATTCATGACGTCCTCGCTGTGTGTTTGCTGATTGAGGTTCTCCTGTCTGGCGACTACTTTTCGTTTTTATTTTTCACCGTCTACGAGCGGCAGAACACACGCGTGCGGCAGCCTCGGCCAAAGAGGCCTCTCTTTCTCTTTCTCTCTCTCTCTCTCTCTCTCTCTCTCTCTCTCTCTCTCTCTCTCTCTTCTGTCTTACTCGCAGGTAAAAAAAGAAAGGACCGGGGGAAGAAAAGAGTCGATGCTGATCAAACGGGAATGCGCTGTGCGTTGACAAGCAAGCGGCGGAATTGTGTCTTTCGCTTCTAGGATCGAACCCGTTGTGACATTGAAAAAGGGAAACATCTGGCGCAATGTGCCCTAGACGTTTCTGAACAGAGCGTCTGCTTGCGCGGAGACGACTGCCGACCAGAAATTTAGCATTCATTCTGGCATCTATCAGACTGTGAGGGGTGTGAGTAGCCAAGTCGAACTCGGTTCGGTTGCTCGAGTTGAGTCCAGCGATCGAATTTTTCAAGTTACTCGAAATCAATGAACTGTTCGAGAACAGTTCATTGAACTTTCGCATATTTCTTGATAATTTTAATATTAGGAGCGGAAAACCTAGAATCTAGCTAACTGGAGTTTACTCTTTCAAACTCCTTTCTCGTTTTACATGTTTCTTGAAACTTGTTATTGGGTTCAGTTCTTGAAATCGACATAGGAGCTTTTAAACCGGGCGAATCCATTGAGCAAACGTCTTCCAAGAGAATATCTAATTCCTTCAGAATATAATTTAAATGCGCATTTAGATGGATCCCTCTTAGGGGAATTTTCTCAAGCATCTGCAGTTCCGTAAACTTATGACAAAGTGTCTTTAACCTGTAGAAGACCGGCAAATTTTCTCATGCAAGTCAGTAGTTTTATACGAAAAATTATTATATGTACATGTGAGGTTGAAAATGTTTGCACTGAAGTATTTCTAAAGATACGGAATAAAATACGCGTAGGAACCAATTTCACAATTAGCGATGACAGAGTTGAATTTTAAATGATGATCTGACCCAGGTAAATTATTTTCCATTTATGATACTGAAATACTGCAATGCCCCAGCAGATGCATTTTGTGTTTCTCAGTGCACAGTCCACAATTTTTTCCTTCGCTATTAGGCTGACCAAAAAGTTCGTGTGATTTTTAACAAGTAAAAATAAACCTTTCGTTTCATATAAACAAATGTCATTCGTCAGTCATGTATTAGCCGAAAACCACACGAACTTTCTGATCAGTCTAATATTTAACTGCATATACTTTGGAATCCTTCTTATAATAAACTAGAATTCATTACATTGCCGATTATATTGAAACTATAAAGTTTATTCGGATCTATCATATGTTTAATTTGTCCCGTATGTTGTCCACATTCTTTCCCAAGCGCAAATTGTTCGCATTGGAGACCGTGCGAGTGCGTGGAAGAGAATAAAGGCTGAAAGGAGCTGGGCTCAGGCGAACACCGAACGAAGAACCCTTCCTTCAGAATCACGAAGACATACGTAAACACAACGCCTCTGAAAAAAAGCCACGCCTGGGAAATGGAAACTCGGCTTTATTCCGCGAGGTCGGCAGATGCATTGTAACGCAGTGCGCGTAACGCGAAAGTAGAGAAGTATTGCATATTCATAGGGTCGTGAAGCCCTTTAACGCGCTGCCGCTGGATGCCCAAATAGCGATCGCGTATTGTGGGTTATCAAAGCGTCACCAGTAAAATGTCGCTCGAATAAACGCCAGGTTTTGAATGTCCATGCGTCGCGTAGAATGAAAAACTTCTCGGCAGCAACCTTTCACACGGTAGCTGTAAAACTGTGGAAACTTTGCTTTTTCGCATTTTCGTTATTCTGTCCGCGATTCGGTGGAGAAGGATTTACATTAACGATTATGGCGAAGTGGAAAGGAACGTAACAGCTGCGCTGATGGTGTTCGGAAAGTAATATTTGACGTTACTATCGATTTAAAAAACAAAACATTGGTGTGGATTAAAATGCAACTTTGTTGATTTTCCAATTGGACATCCGAACATAATAAGATTTACATTGGAGGAAACGAAACGTATAAAATTTATCGTTTACCATTCGTCCGTGATATTAACAGACATACGTAGTATTTCATTTGTTATAAAAACAGAATTTCAGTTTTTCGTAGTAAAGCAGGAATCACGATGGAACACACTCCGGTTTCGCTTTTGGATACGAGGGTAATAAAAACAGTTCCAGTATATTTTAGAAGAGTAACACTGCCAGAAATAACCAGAGAATCATTTATTACAATTTAAATCGTGATTCCCGCCTGCATTTGTTTCAAAGTCATGTAAAGTGTAAAATTAATTATAATTTAATACGGCTTCGCTTTATTCCGTTTCACTGTATCCATGTAGCAATGAAAATAAAATTTTATTTGAATTTTTGTTTCCTGAAATTCGTAAAAATTTGCATACTGTTCCGCTTTGTACTTTTAAATGATATACTGCGCTATCCTAAAAGTGCTTGATGTAGCTAGGCAACAGAGTATATTCAAACAATGATATAATCTTGTTATTAATACTTTATTATTTCTTAAGGTTTCGCTTAATTAATTGCACCGTTCCTTTGCTCAATAAATAATTTTCAACACGTATTATGCGTTTGGTTATAAACAAAACGAATTTAGGGAACAACAAATTTACAGTTAAAGAGATTCATTTATAATCTATAATATTTGGATTTTAATAAATCTTTTTATTACTTTATTATTATTCAGCCGAGCCTCTGTCGGTCCAAAGAGGAATTTAGACTTGAACCTCAGTTTCATGCGGAACGGTGAAAGATCTTCATTCACACCACACAACGTTTGTATTGTAATTAATTGTTTAAAAAGTAGACAAACGCCTTTTTGATTTCAATGCGAGTAAAAAATATTTGAACAAAACCGTTCTCTTATTTGGAACAAATTTTTGAGATGAAAGGAGCATTATATTTTGGCACTCTCCGTTTTCAATCTCGTCATCCTCATCCGACTCTTCTTTGACTGATTACCTCGTGCTTGCGTGTCTAAACCTTCGCTCGATATCTTCGCGACAGCACAATCTCTCGTCATCCTTTATTCTCTCATCTTCACTTTGCTCTTTCGCTTCGACATGGTTGTTAAAAATCAAGCGCCTCCACAGCAACGCTACCAAGCAACTCCGTAGTCGGCTGTATGTAATATTCGGAATGTTTGGGTCGCGAGTCATCGATTTCAGGCACCGACACACATTTCCTTGACGTATCGGGAACGACCGAGACAGACTGTTCTCCCTGCGTCTTCTGACGCGTGAATTTGTTCCTGCGCGCGTAGTATGTACATCCTTACCTTCCGCCCTCGTGACTTTTTCATTTTCGCACAAAGCACCTATCCGAGTCCATCTGCGAGCTTGGGTTGGTATCGTCTGTTTCCCACGCCGCCCTCTTCCCTTCCTTCTTCAGCCTTCGGGTTTCGTTAGCCGCGCCACCCCTGTTCCTTCTACCCCTGCTCCTGTTTCCTGTATCAATATTTGCCTGCGAAGGAGCGCCGAGGCATGCGGGACGAAAAAACCGAGGAATAAACGACGGACGCGAACGTTGTTCGACGCGAGAAACAACGAGAGCGTGAACGAAGAGCTGCTGGAATGTTTCCCATTCGCGGCGAAAGTTTGAAGCTCGCCTTGCTCGAGATTTGTTTTATGACAAAGCGCAAACTTTGATAGGTTCTGTGGGCCTCGCGGGAAGTCGTAAACATCTTGGTTCTTCTCTAGATAAATGATTTCCTGTTCCTCGTCCCGCCTCCGACATCGGTGCGCCGCACGTTTGAAAATTACTGCGAAGAGGAACGAATGATAATTAAAAATCGCGCGGATGTCGACACGTGAACGCTGTGAATTTACACCGGTGAGACTATAGGAACTTATTAGATCGACGAGTTATAAGTTGAGTTATGCATTCTTATTAAATCTACCTACTACCTACGTTATAGCTTTTTTTATAGATTTTGTACTTGCTTTTAACTTCTGTGTGATGCGCGATGATTTATTTGAAAGATCTCAGCCGTAAAAGCGCACGTATAACGCAGATTTTCGAACTCAATTTTCTCAACAGTTAAGTACCAAACGAAAAAAAGTTATCCTGCAATTATCCATATTTTGTTATGAGAAATCATCTGGTGCCTGTTTACGTTTATCTTTCGGAGACATCAAATATACTTGTATTCATTTATAGCTGATTCTTTAGCATTGGTCTAGTTTTCTATTTAAACTGTCCTAATCTATTCGTCAGACCATAATTCATTCGTCTGATCTGGACCAGTTTTGTCTACTAGTTTAATTAATAAACGTCCCTGTTTCACTTTCCTCACCAGATACATTGATCTATTTGTCTAATTAGACATTTGGATGATGTCCTCGTGTATCTACAGATCACAATCTACTAATCTATCCACAGAGTGCCTCTTTTACTGTACCCGCAATGACTGCCAGTTTACCGCCAATTACTGCCGTTTACTGCCAGTTATTTTCATTGCATATTTCCAAATTAGTAGGTGCAAGTAAATTTACGTTGAAGCATTGCAAACTGGATGAGTTTATAGAGGATTACATGAATTTTTAAGTCAGTATCATATTATGTAGCACTTTTCACTCATCCTGTGCGATAAAGTAAAAAATGAACTGTGCAAATGAAATTGCAATATGCAGCACGTAGAGCATGCCAGGTCAATTAAATGTAGAGGCCTTTAACGAGAGTGAAAGATATTTAAATAGTTGTGCACGCTGTAGAAAATTGAATGTTGCCAAAGAATGTTAACTACTATTTTTCCACGACCAAGCTGTTTTGAACTGCAACAATTTCATGGGCAGGCGCATGGAACGAGAAATTAATTGAGATACAGTGGCGGTGGTATAAATCTACTTGAACTTCGCCGTAACCACGATATGTA
Organism: Augochlorella aurata; assembly: GCA_028455555.1. Lineage (NCBI taxonomy): Eukaryota > Metazoa > Arthropoda > Insecta > Hymenoptera > Halictidae > Augochlorella > Augochlorella aurata. The sequence goes on from CM052164.1 coordinate 18,352,236, forward strand.
CGCTACTTCAACAGCATGCTTCGACGCCGAAACGAATGGTTGTGAAATTTAACGGGGTACCGCCGTTGCATTAAATAGTTGCCCTTCGTTAACCACACTGAACAATCCTCTGCGGTCTATTAACGTATTCGTCGGCGCTGGATAGTAGGAATTCCCGCCAAAACCTGAATCCTATAGCTCGAAATTAAAATTGGTTAGACATTGCGGTTCTATAATACAACACTGTTCATACAAAATATGCAATACGTTGCGTGGAAACTAAAATTACCATCCTACATTTACAACATTCCTTCTGAATTGTTATTTCTATCGAAAACGAAATCGTGCAACATTGAGCAAGTGTTTAAATCCGTTTGGTCACTCCTAATTGTAAACCATATCAATACTTGAGTATTGGCATAATAATTGAAAATTCATTGCCTCTTTGGATTTGTTGAAAAGAAAATTTCTATAAGAACGTAATTGCACAATATCACCATACGGAAGATTATTTAAACATTTGCTTGCCTTCCATGCATTTTCGTATTCATTCTAATTAATTGAATCTTTAATTACGTATTAGTCTCATCCTAGTTCCCTTTTTTATTAAAGAGTTCATTCAGACAAGTTTCTATTGCAAGTATATTTAAAATTGAAAATCGCTATGGACTCACTGAACTGAAATAACAATTCTCTTCCGTTCCAGATAACCATAATTCCATATCCAAGTTGAAACATCAAAAATGGTAAAAAATAATGCTAAAAAAATGCAAAAAACGTTAATTTGCATAAATGTCAGATTTTATACATTCGGGATAACCTCGCGTAATAAAATCACATACGAAATTAACCAAATTACATTTGATTCCATTTCAGTTTTCGTTCAGCGGGACTCTCTCAAGGGAAAATCAATTTCAATTCGACTACCGCTATTGTGCAAATTATTTGACGGAAAAAATAATTCACAACCATCGGTAATCAAATCCAGCGACGCGAGTGTGATCCATTTTTAAACTGTTAATTTGAGAGTGCGTTTAACGACCTCCAGCAGAGTCACGTGTACGAAGCGATATTCGAAGCGCACCATTATACCGTGGCGGCCGCGACACGATGCGACGTGGCGAACAGGGAATAAAATAATGAAGCCTGACGCAACACGCAATGGCCGCCGAATAGATAAAGGACAATCGACAGCGTTAATCGGGAGAATATCGAAAAACATCTGTCGCGGCACTCGCGGCAATGGTACTGGAAACTGGTCGAGCAAATCGCGTCGGAAAATGGGCGTCCGCTCGCGGGCCGAGTAATAATACAATCTTGTCATCGTCTGGTGCGCGTGTCGTCGTTGATAACGACCTTTTCGGAAAATCGACTTCAAAATATAAATTGCTGGACATCAATCGGTACAAATGCGCTTATAGGAAGATTGGGAATAATTACTGATAATAATTAGAAGCTTGACTAAAGTGCAGACATTTCAACTTTTATTGAAAGTTTTGAAGATGTAAAACGATCTATGTTTGTATCTTGACAATTATTAGGATAAAGTAATTCACTAAAGTATTGGATAGATTCTGATACAATATCAAATATGTTTATGTTAAAGCAGTACATTATATACAAAATGAGATTATTAATTCGTTATAAAGATTTTCAATGTAAACGAAATTAATATAATTTCATGTGAATAACACGAGATTAATACGAGTGATATCCTACTAGTGTTATCGTAACTGAATTACTGTCGAAGTGCAAGGGGGATACCTTGCTTGCTCCGCCTGATCTGCACGCCTGTAGTCCCCACTTGTCTACATATAACCTTCCGAAACCCATTTCTATTAGTAAACAATACCAATAAACTAATCGGCCAATAAACAAGAGCAATAAACTAATCGATCCGAGGAGCAAGTGAGATCGATAGCCCGCTCCACCTAACCATGTCTCTTGTTCAGTGCGTAACTTAGTCAATAATAATCAAAAGTCTGGAATGAAAAAAAAATGGAAGAGGCTAGGAGGAGACCACGGGAGAGCGAGAAGGTGACGGAAATCAGGAGGCGTTGTTTTTTTACGGCCAGACTCGAGTTCCTCGTTTCCTGTAAATTGCGGCTAATAGGAAGGAATCATTTCTGTCAACAAAGCTTAAAAGACACTTAAGTGCCAGCAGTTAGCTCCAAAGCTGTCCAAGTCCGAAATTTTCCGGGGTCACATGGTTTACACCTTTCCCAAACGCAGAAAAGGATAGCAAATGAAGGATAGATCACATAATATGTAATTTTTTTACATATTATCTCTGATTGACTGCCATTCTCTTCACAGTTACAATGATCAGATCTTTTTCGATTGTAAAAGAACAAGAATTTTATTCCGACCGAGAAAAATAGATTATTACTAGAAATCTCCATCGCGAGTCAGATACGTGCAAGTATTACAAGGGATTAACACTAAATCTACCGAGCTCTGAAAATAACTAAAGCATGTTGTTTCCTAAAAATGACAAGATTTAATTTATTTAGTATCTTCGCTATTTTCATAATAATGCGAGCTTCTAGAAGAGAATTTATTCAACTGTTTTCTAAAAAAGAGTCTCCATAATTTCAACAATATAGAAATATATTGTAGACGGGTTATTGTTTGTTTTCGAAATGCTGAAATTATAAGGAAATTAAATTTCCTTCTAAATAAATATAAGGTCTACATAAATACATTCTTTTCGTTGTCTTGATTCAAAAAACGATGTCCATGACATAGTTTCAACGACTGTTTGCGTAGCAATCTGGCGAAAGCACAGCAACCAGCATCGATTAACCATATAGCGTAATCGTGGAGCATATTGTTGCGGGATGGCCGGTGATTTTCGTCGGTCGAAAATGCGCTGTGGTGCGAATCGATTAACATCGCCGACGAAAGTAATTGACATCGATGAATCCGGGCTCTAGCCGACCGATGCTGAATACGAAGGAATCTAATTATCCCTCGGCTCTCGACCGAGTGCCATTGAAAAGATCTCTTGCGATCGGTGGCTACGTAGAGGGGGAGGGCGGCTCGAGTATTCCACAGGAAAAGAAAGTTGTTTTCAAGGGAAATCGCCGGTCGGTTTCCCCCTTTTTCGCTCGCTACGCCGCGCCGCGCTGGCCTGGAGCCGGGAAAACGGTGTAGCTTTCAATTGTCGATGAATTGGCAAACGATTCGATAATTACTGCGAAACTTTCACGACAAGTTTTCTGGAACCAGACACGAGACAGAGCGAGGGTGAGACCAAGGCTGCGAGAGGCTGCGAGAAGCTGGAGAATGGAGGGCGCGAGCGGGGACGGACAGAACCGGATGGAGATCCGACTGCACGTTCGGGCGAGTTCGTCGGCTTATTTTCCGAATGCAAATGCCCGGAATAATCCATATTTTACGTCAAGATGACACCGCGTTGCCGACCAGGCCGACGATAGCTTTTTCTTTCGTTCTCTCTATCGTTCTTCACGCTGTCGCTCCCTTCTCCGCGTTGTCCCACCCCAACAGGACGAAAGTTTATTCTGCAAGTTTGTCGCAGAGTTTCGTCGCCTTTGTCGGCAGAAAAAGGACGCGCAATTCCCGACGACACGATTGACCCCATCCACGGATACGTTTGACGAATATTTTGTTCCCGTGATGCATCCCTAACAGAACCATTATTGCAGACTGATTTTGCCGTTGAAGGACTGACAGTGACAAATTAATTGTGGTATGTCGATTCATGATTGGAGGGTGAATATTTTGATATAAATTTTCAGAATTTATTATTTTAGAAAAGAAGTTTTCATACAGACTTTAAAATTGCATTTTCGAAGAAATTTTAATTTATTAGTTTTTAAGTATACTCTGGATTTTTATGCAGAATAAAAATTGTTGACGTTAATTGTGTGGGAAGCGGTATAATGATGATGGTGATAATACGGAGTGAAGTCTTTTTTTATTACTTTTCAATATATACAGGCGCCGCGATTTTGATCTCTAGACGTAATCGCGCTTACTCCCTTTCTGACTTCTTCTGCGGCATATTTTATATCCGCTTGCTTGCACTGGTAATATTCGAAAACAATCCTGATTGGTTAACCCCTAATTTGGGTTCTTCCAATCGGACTGTTCTTTTGCGTCACCGCCTATTCATTACGCCCTCGGCGTGCTTATCTTCGGAACGGCGTGGTGAACGGAGGGGATGAATGTGTCGTGGGACTTTTCCTTCGGGCCACCCGCGTTTGACGCACGTGTCGACGGACCGATGGGTACGCTGTCAAGCGCCCTTCGGAAGATCCCCTAATTTACGACGGTCTCAGTTTGCTATTGAGGATTTTTAGAAACTAAACTTTGCTGACATGCGATACCTAAACTCTGGAAAATGTCCACTCAAAAATAGCCTAGTCTTACGAGAGTCATAAATTGTGTTGGCCGTTTGCACGAAAGAACAATGTCCCTTTTTGTGCGTACGACCGGACGCTACAATTGTAAGAGTCGTAAACCAGATAAGAATGTCTTTCCCCTTTTAAAAATTCTACTAACTTGTACGTAACAAAAGAATTTTCGACTCAGCCGTCAAGATAGCATAAAATCCGTAGTCTGTTTGTAAACAAGTATTTATTTCAATTGTATATTTTTCTAATAATGTTGAACGATGATAAACGTATAATAATCATCGTTACTGCTATTGTTATTATTAATTGTAGCTTAATTGTCAGATGTTTCTTTGTTTTTTTCGTGTGACTTTAATATTTTTATTTGTATGGAACACTTATATAGTTATTAATTCCTTTAACAGTATTACACATTGCGGACAAATTTCTATTAATTGTCACTTGAGACATAAACTAGGATTTTATAAAACGGCTTTACGATTTTATAAAACGATTTTATAATTCTTTCAGCATCAGAATTAGGTCACAGATTTTATGTATTAAAAATGATGTATTCATAAACAAAATTATGATAGGTATTGTATATAATTCTGTTGTATTATATATATGACAGAATCATGTAACAGAAGTTATGGTATGCAATACTATGCTAAAATCACAGAGGAAAGTGTCTATTTGATTGCCGTGCTTTATAAAACGCGCGAAAGTTAATTAACAAGTGTTTAAAACGATGAGGCCGTATCATATCGCGGAAGAGACGAATTCATTTAAAATATATCTCGTGAATACAATTGCACTAACTAAGGCAACATAAAACCGAGTTTTAAACTTTTGCGTTTCACAAGAATGTATAACTCAACGAACTTTTACGCGATTCATCACGCACTCTTGGAACGCTCTTTCCACGATAAACTGGGTCTTTGACCCAAGTACTTCACTCCCCTCGTGTGAAACGCAAAACCGAAAACACACAAGCGCTGGCTAAAGTGGTAGTACAGTGTTAGATTGTTGGTAGAAAGTTCGTGGACATATTCTACTTATCCAAACAAGAACCGGGTTTTAACAAACATGGCTCTGTGCCATACAATTTTTCCCAGACTAAAGTTTTTGCGCCTCGGGTATCTCATTTAACGGTAATGCGTTACGCAATTATAAAACGGACTAGAAGAAAAGAAAAATTTCTTTAACCTCATTTCATTCAGATTTATCATTTTTCTTAGCTTATGAATAATTGTGAGATCTGTAATCATGTTATTTTGGAAAAACTGCAAAACTCTAAACACCTGCATCAACTTTGACTACTACTGTAATTTCCGTAAGTTGTTATAATAAAACTATGAAAATAAAACTATGGTCAATAATATCTTATAAAATGATATACGTTAGATTTATAATACTATTATTTTTAAAACGATTTCATCTTCTCGCGTCAATGCTACCGTAAATTGTGGTAGTTTGGACTAGTAGGTAAAGAAGAAGCGATCGCGATAAACGTCTGCTCTGCAAAATTATGAATCATAACTTCTAATACTTTCGCGTTGTCGACCGTCATAATCTAATTTTTAACCACGTATAAATATTGTATCTACTGATATTGTTTAGGTACATATACATATTTTGTTACGTTTTATACTGTTTATCATGTATGGAAACAAGCATGCATAAATGCTTTTTTCTCAAATCGCCATTAGAAAATTGCGTAACTAAAACCAGTCAATTGTTCAATTGTCTATTCGATTAATTTATTCGAATAAAAATTAATGAATTACTTGAATCGATAAATAGACTAATTTGTTACGAATAATGAATAATTGTTATTTATCTCAAATAATTATATTCGGAACATTTCGAATAATACCCAACTCTGATTCGGACACTTTCGTGAACCACTGTGTCGAGAAAAAATAAATGGTGTTAGCAATCGCGTTGGATTGTGACGTGGTATCTAGTGAGTCTCAAAGGGATGGGTCAAGGATAAGGGACTATTTCTCTTGTAATGGATTCAACAAGCTCAATGGAGCAGGAGTGGCACCGGCTGCCGCAGGTAGTGCAGGAAACGCAGGGACGTGGCCTAAATTTACGTTTTGTTTATCCAGGTATCCGTACATCGAGCGGCGGGTGCAGCATAATGCGTCTGTGCTCGCGAGAACGTCTCCGAGTTTAACTTGAAAACAAGCCACAGCACTCGTATCGAGGGGTAAATCCGGAGCCGGCGTGTTCTCCGTGCTTATTGTTCGGTGACGTGCACGTACACGAACACGTGGTCCTCCCCGCATCAGAGGCGAGCCCTTATTTCCCTGCGAAATTATGGAGTGCCGTTTGGCGGGCTAATTGCTATTTTAATAATAGACGGGTGGAGGATAAGCTACAGGGACGGGGCAAAGAGAAAGGAAAACCTACTCGGCCAAAACGAGGACCGTTTGAATGGCGGCGAAAGTCGCCGGATTTGGGCTGGCAACGCGCCATCGGACAGTCAAATGCATTTTGAAGCAATATGGCTGATGCATGTACGGAAGCACGTTGTTTGTTTGATAGTTTTGCTCGGGAACGTTCTACGTTTCTTAATGAAATTGAAATCGAAATGTCGTTGATCCGCGGGGCAATGACCCGTTACCTCACCAGCATTAACTTCACTGTTACTTGTGTCAGGTTATGTCAAGGTTGTGTCAGTCAAAGCTGACTCGTGGATATTAAGAAATAACATTTCAGAATTTGAAATTTTTGTAGAAATTATTTATTTCTCAATTTTCTAAACGTTTTCGTAATTATTGTCTTACCTGCAATAAGAACATTTCAGAAACACAGAAATTAGATAAGCAGCTAGATTTTCTCATTTAAACTGGTAAAAATATTGCAATACTTTTTAATAATGGAAGAGTACTTAAAAAACATTTATTTGTGTATAGTTAAATGGAAATGTTAGCACATTGTTTAAAGTTATGAAGATTGAGTTCCGATGGATTCGATTAATCATTAAAACACTAAACTGTTTAAATACATGTGTTAATATTTAATATATGTATATAATATTTAAATATTGAACACGAAATAAGCTAGTAAAAGTTCAAGCTATTAACTGTTTACGAATCTACAATTTCACTAAACTGTGCTTAGATTAATATATTACTTAGATAAATATAATACATTCGTCTTACCCTAAGCCAATAAAATCCACGCATAATGTGTAATGATAAACAAGTGCATCTATATGCAAAATACTCAAACACAAAATTGAAACACTAAATTTCGATCGAATTGTGTTTCTGGTAATGTTTCTGGTATGCATTCGATCGTAAGAATTAATCAGAATATTAAATAATATTTTTAAATGTTTGGAAACTGTCTAAACCGTGAAATAAAATTGTGTTTTTAGCCTTAATCCGTTATTACTAAGGAACAATGGACTGATGCAGTAATCAGAGCTGCTCACCGGAATCGATGAACTACCTATAATTGAAATAACATCGCTGTATTTTCTTTCAATCCGGCAGGATAAGAAGCAGCAGAGGCGTTCGATCTGTATCCAGGGATCAAGAAAATCGTTTCTCATCGGTACAGAAAATTGCAACGGGGAAATTCGTTAATCTTGCTGCGGGACGTAAACAGAGCAAAATAATATTATTTCCGTTAACGAAGTTCGAAGACAAGGATGAAAATTTCAGTCATTATAAACAGTCCGCTCGAATTACACGATCAACATTCATGAGATCGATGGACTCGAAATAACCATTTGATTCGTTCCGAGGATGGATTTCTATCAGTTCGTTAATTCTCTGGATAATGTTCGTCTGACCTTTCTCCGTACAATTCCGTTGTGATCTTATCAATAATTTTCTATCAATTACGAGGCACCGACATAATTGCCAAAATGACGGTCAAACCGCTGGAACGCGGGCAAGTCCGAGGATCGAGTAAATTCAGAGCCATTTTTCCGGTGGTCCTCGATCCCATGATTTCACGACACGGGCTATCCGCTTATTATTTTTCCGCCGATTTCCGGACGGACGAAAATGAAAAATCATCGGAGCGTAGCTGGAACCGAATACGGACGAGCGTCCCTGGTGAAACGTATGGCCGGAACCAATTAAAAGTTCGCGGCTGCCGGAGCCAATTACCTATACACCAACGCGCTGCGAGAGAGAACTACTGGCCGATTCGGAAAGCGCTCGCGCGCGTTCGTCTTTTCGAGCGGATTTGCTCGCGGAACGACAAGCTCCTCCCGAAACCTATGCCTAATCGCACGTTCATAATTAATTGCTTGTCAGATACGTATAGAACGCGTGCGAGCTTAAACGCACCACCGCGCCGAGCGCGTCCGGATTCCGGCTCGTTTTGCACCGTGTATACGAAGATGGAGTGGCTGCCAGTCATTTACCATCGTTCAGTCATTTGCCGACAAACCACGGGAATTCGGAAAGAAAATCGTCCAACACACGTTAGTCCTGCGAAACGATTTCTGCTACAGAGAGTAGGTGCCGAAATGTTGATACGCACCATTTCACCCTTGACAACGTCGAATCGTTTTCATCTTGTTCTTGGATACGAAACGATCATTCGTTGCATTATGTTTCATAATACTTTACACGATTCTTTATTGATATCAACACTAGGTTTTAGCTTACCGAGACTACTGTGGACGCTTATAGGCGCTTAGAAATTTTGCGTTTGTGACACTGATAGTGCCTATAGGTGCTTATCCCATTGTGATTGCCTGAGGCTGAGGGCGCCTAAAGACGGTCGGCGTAATTTGGCTTTCTGGCACGAAAGGCAGCGGTAGGCGCCTTGAAAATTTATCGATAATTATTCCGATAGATCTTATCTCAGTTAGGCGAAGGTCGCAAACGTGCAGTGTGTCGAAAACATAACAAAAGAAATGAGAAGTAAGAGAAGTAAGAAAAAAATAAGTAAGAAATGTGATGTAGGATTATGTATTTATCCATGTTTTCACACTTTACTAGATTATTAGATATATTGTGAAAAAAGTTTTACATTAATATTAAATCTTTAACATTTATAGTAGCAATTCGGTTCAGACTACAAAGAAATAAATTGTAAGAATGGTATGATTACGAAATGTGATGGTCTTTGTCACGAGGAAATAAGCAATCTAGCTAGTTTCGATAACCGAGATGTTTAGGTTTAAGACGAAACACGTTCGGGTGTCACTAGCTTCTTTTGTTTAGGTTGATATGCGTTCGATCGAATCGACAGGGAGTCCTTTTCATCGAGCTCGTGTCATGTTTACATCCTTTTATGTATCTTTTTGTTGGTTATCTGTGAAGTAGTTCTGTCAGTTTTAAATAATACGTATATACGTATATAATGAAATATCTATATTAAAGTTAAACATGTCCAAAAGTTGCTCGAATCCTATCACATGCCAGTTATCATATATGAAATCTGTTAAAAGAGACTTTTGATTTGAATGAATAGATTTTTTTACTAGAAAATAGAATAGTCTGTGTTGAAAGACTACTTAATTAAATGTTGTCTATATTTATTTAATTGTCTAATTGTCTTGTTTAAACATTTACACCAAATACTTTTTATTTAAAAAACTATTGAATGTTTAACTTGCAGAAATGAATATTCTAAAATCGTTTATACAATTCTCGTATTAAAAGGACATGCGAAATATGGTGTATTTCAAGCTTCAGCAATAATACGAAAAATGCGTGCATAAATGAATAAAAAAGCTTATTTCGACAAAAGGCGGCTTACAACAGGCAGCGCAATTCGAATTATAATTCACTAGAGAAAGAAAATACGGATAATCAAATTCCTGCGATACAAGCAACCATTTGACAATGAAATTCACTTTGAAAAATTCTGCGCATACGATATCCAGCATAATAAATAGGAGCGGCATGTAATAATCAGGCGCATTAACCAAATTCTATTACACGAGGAATATCGTGTTGCGCGTATCGGATGACACCCGTTTGCGGCATAACCATGGTATGACAAGCTGCTAATAATCATATAAATTCCAATGTTCGGGTAAACTATTTAAAGTTCTGTATAATTTCGGCAGCGTGTAATTAGTATCCGGGCGGTAATAAATCTCGCAAGAAGCCTGATTGTAATTCAGACTTCGGTAGTCGTTACGGTAACTTTCCGAGTTTCCGGGATCGGTCTGTGTGAATTAATCACTGTTACCGAAACACGGCGTGCCGTTACGATAAAGATTCGCGTTCGAGAAGGGGCGAGGGTCGAACGGGCATCAAGCACGGGGTAAAACATCGCGGCGCCAACGCAACGGCAGCACCGTTGTCTCGCCGCGCCGTCTATTACGTCGTCGTCCGCGTGATAAATGGTCGGCTGAAAAAATTGTAACGGAACCGCGCGATTCTTTCTCCGCGCAGCTTTTTCTCTCGTAACGCTTCTTCCTAAGCGACGTATAATTTTTCCTGCTGCTCGCAAATAAATATCGCGTCTGTCACCATTATCCTTGCACAGATACGTCTTCCTTCGAATAGCTAATGTTCCCTGTTCTCGGCCACGTTGGCTGGAATAATTGTACTACTGACTGTAAGAAGAATCTCAGCGGAAATCGTCAGTCTCCAGAAATGTATTTACAAATATTTGGAAATCGAATTTTTTTTATATCTATTCAAGTTGTTTAAATTACATATGAGTGGACTAGAATCATATTGGTGTAAGTCACATTTTCGAAAATATCGACTTATGCCTTGAAATGTTATCTATACATGTCAAAATGTCAAAAAAAAAAGAATTGAAATGAATTATAAAGTTACTGTTCATTAACTGAACTCTAAATAAGCTTAACAATAAATGTAGTCAGTAAACAATACACATGTTAGTTATCAATAATACTCCTTATTTCTCGTAACGAGGAAAATGTGACATACGTCACTATGACTCGAATCCACTGATAGAATTTCATATACCTTCTCTTGTGTAGATGTGTTACAGTCTGCAAAGAACAGTATTACTCATTTAATAGTGACACATTAAAGATGTATACTATAATACGTAATATGTCAGTAATACAGTAATTATAGTAAAACACTCAACAATATCTTGTTTCTAGTTGCGAATCCGTTTGACCTCGCAACAAAAGAAAATATCTCATGGTATGTTGAAATAATTTAACCAATTAACTGTGGCGATCTCTTTGCATAGCGTCCACCAGTGTGTGTCACGATAATCAAGCGATGACGAATTCAACTCAAATTATTTATAATTTTCATTTGTTTATTTCATTTCGCCTTGACCTCTAAACATTTTAAACATATTATAATTTACGAATATAATTTAGTTTTTGCCAGAATTACAATTTAAATATCAAATTGTAACAAAATTTTACGCATGACGGATATAATCGTCATGACACAAAATTCCGCCACATCTCTATGACGGATATAGTCGTCAAACACACTTAACTGATTAAATGATAGCACGGATTATGGATGCAACTTATTTTACAGTACCTTTTGACTGCGATACGTTTCCATTTAACTAAAAACATTGTCAGATAAATAAAAGCTTTACCTTTACTCTATGTAGCTTTTGCACTTTTCGTTATTATTTCATGCTAATGTCTCCTTTATTTACAAAACATGCTATAAATGCGTAATTTTTAAAGATACGATAATGAAATTTATAAGAATCATATAAAAAGAACGTAGAATCTAATTAAGCATTTATTTCTGAGTGGCCCGAACATGTCGAGGTTAATCAACAGTACAATTTAATTTGTACACAATCAGCGGGTTTAGCGTGAAGGTACTAATTGCTGAATGCGAGAAAATTGAAGATGATAAAGCGGAAAGTGGTTAATTGATAGTACTTGCTCGGAGTTGCACTTGCTGTTTCCTTTTGGCAAAGTGCTGCGATATTATGTGCTGAACTTTACATTCATCATCTGTTTAAGCTACTCGCTGGTTAAACAAGGGAGCCTCAAACTAGCGGCACTGTATTGCCTGCAATATCGTTATTTAGGCTACTGGTGCTCCTGCAGACCAATTACGTTGGAAACGCGGACACGTGTTTCAATGACAGCGTTTAGTTACACAAATGTAGTCGCTGAGATAACATTGGTATCGGTGAACTTTCTTATTTTTTCTTTTCAATTCCTATTTGTTATACATATATCGAATTCTGGTTAACAAAACATTCCTGTTTTACTGATTTATCGTACTATAAAAGTTTCTAGTGTGAAAAATCGTTATTATCATATTTAAGTACCTCGTAGAAGTTTCATGAAGTTTATGAGCATTTATACCATTTCCATGTATAAAAACTTGACTTTTTGAATGCATTAATACTTCATGATACATTATGAAGGTTTTAAAATCGAGTAATTACGAACTACTTTTTCAAGTTTTTATAATCTGCAAAAAAGGAAGTTCAATACCAAGGGATCTTCAGAAGCTTAATGCAAAATTAAGCGAGCATTAAAAGTGAGTGAAAAATGACAAGATCGAATTTCTTTCGACTCTTCTAATTTGAAAATGAATAATGTGATCCCAGTCCGACAGGTTTAATAACAAGGTTATGCATTTATTATTTAAGAAAGATATTCAGTCGTGGTGAAATATTGTGGACACCTTTCAAATAAAACGGAACAGCTTTGAAATTGAATTTGAAATTGAAATTCGACCAAATAACACAAAAATGCGTCATTTAAACTTTCGTTATTTGTTCAGATAAAAAAGTTGTAAAACATAATTTTAAACAATCAAATCTGTTCCAGGTGTAACCAGCTGAATATCTGACTTACGACTTATCCCATTTTCCAGTTATTCTCAACACATGTTCAGTTTCTCCGAAATCAATTAATATTAGACGTCGCTCAGTGTCGGCGAACAATTCGTTCCGCTCGCAATTTTCACTGGCAAAAACACAATGCAAACATACCAGCCATTAAATCCGGCCGCGTGCAAGTGAGAAATTGCGATATCCGGCAAGCCGTGCAGAAGCGACATTTGAACGGCGGCCTGCTTAACACTACAACGTATCGTTTCACAATGCAGATTTCGCCGCGCATTATCTGCGCGGAGGCCACGATTCGCCATTTTATAGCTCCGAAATGATTTTCTAGTCCCCAGTTTCGAAGCGGCGGTTAACACGCGAGGACACGTGACCGACCGGCCGCCCGTACCCAGCCTAGAAATTATTATCGGCCCGGCGAAACTTGACGCCGAGAATTCTATACGCGTACCTATGTATATCGCACGGGGGCACGTTTCACTTTTAGCGAGCTCGAAATCCGTGACGTCCGGGTCTCGTAACTTCCGGCGTCTCGTGCCACACCTAATCAGACCCCGTCCGTCCCCGTGTGCGCGCAGACTCGAAACCGCTCGTTCCGATTAATTGGAACACATTGCACCTGGGAATCGCAGGTGTAATGAAAGATAATCGTTCTCGTCTGCTCGCCCTTTCGCCGCAGTTACATCGCCGCCGACACGAAACCTCCGATTGTCTATTAAAAGTATTGCAATCGGCGGTGAAACTAACCGACCCCGGAACAGGTTCGCGGTAGCAATGCGTTAAGGACAGCGCTGCGAATTGGGATCCCCTCTCTCAAAATTCCCTGCTCGGTTCTAGCATTTGGCAAAACGGATTGTTCTTTGAGTCCTTGTTGAACAGAAATTATTAAATTTTACCGTGGAACTGTCGATCGATTATGAATTCTATAGTGGGTTCCTGGTCTCTTTCATTATAGATTTACATTCCCAAGAGTAGCAAACTGTGTAACTGGTTGAGCAATCCAATTTCTGTTCGCATAAATCAATGATATCGTTTTTTGAAGATTTGTTCAGAAGTTTCAAAGTGAAGTTCAAGGTATCGATAAACTTGCAATCGACTTCATTGATATGCAGTTACGACGATTATACCTACATTGTCCTCAATAATTTAACAGCAGCAGTAGATATTTCTCTCGATGTCTGCATTGTAGGTTTTTAAACTACTTAAATATTGATAACAGACCTACGGAGATTTAAAAGAATCATTCATATTAAATGGTCCGGAATTTTTAGTGTAAACGTTGATTCACTTTCTAAAATCATGCCATTTCGTTAATTACGCATCTTGTCTCATAAAAATAACATGACCTGCTCCGCGATTTTCTTAGGAATGTTGGACTCTTCTATTTTGTATGAGTGTTGTCTGAATAATATTTCTTGATAATGCTATCAGCATGTGATGACTATTTGCTTCTAAATGTCACTTTTATCCTTGAAATTGTCCTGATTTTTGCCGCATTTTAATTTCATTTGTCTAATAAATAGAATACTTGATAGCTGGCTGTGTGTTGAGACGTTCAACGTTAAATCAGTAAGTCTTGCTGCTTGAAATATGCAAGATGAGCCGACGTTGCTGTAAATCAATAGCTCGGGAAAACCGTTCCGGAATCAAGTTAAGTAGTTTAACAGTTCGAAGTTCCATTTTAGGTGGTGACGGAGCCAGCGATATTGCAAAATGGTGGAGATGGCACTGTATTTCGAAAATGGTCCCGGTGAACCAGTATCACGGTTACGAGACGTGAATATACTCGGCCATCAGCCGGAGCCGATATTGAACGCATAGTGGATGAGATTTCCTTAGCCCGGCCAAATCCTCCCACTATTCGCGTGAAATGCGAAAGCGATGATATTTTTTCCGCCCATTCATTCTTATGGGACACCACTCCGAGCTGAAGTTCCATTTTAAATAACACCATCGTGTCTTCCGCGTACGGACCGTTCCCATTTGTTTCTCGGTATCGAAACGACGAAACGGACTACTGTTACACGTAAGCTTACCGTTCGGCCACGAGTAAAATCCAGTTAAACATTTCAACTGAACCGAACGAGCTGAACGTAAATGAAATGCACGGGAATACGTAAATTGGAAATAAAATATTCTTCCAAGCAAAATAGCCGCGGGCGATCGAAAGATCCGAGTTCGCGTCCCCACCCACTAAATCTTCCGTCCGCTAATAGCCCCGAGAGCGGAAACTGACTTTCGTTTTCGAAAATTCATTGGCTTTTAACGCGACACACAGTTGTTGCAAATCGAACACCGAGAATCCTCGTGCTTTCCTTCCGACGAGAGAAACGATGTAACCGAATTGCTCGCGGACAAAGCAGATTTCAGGGATCGATGGTAATTCGAGCACATATTGTTGTCCGTGTAATCGCCCCGAACAACGAGATCCACGAGCCACACATTTTCTCGAGGGGGAATTTGTCGCGAATTCATCGCCCACTTCCGGCAATCGGTAATCTTGAATCACCAATTCGAGGATCGTGAGACCGGAGATAGTACTTGACGAGACGTTTTCTCGTGTCTCCCGAATTCCCTTTGAACCCGGATCCCGTTAAATGTAATTAAACTTCGGCAACTGTAAAAAGCTGGAACTCACCTCAGTCTAGTGTTCCCCGAATGCGGCGACTCCTCGGGCGATTTGTAACTGTTGCCAGTCTGGAACAAAAAAGAACTACGTTTTAGAAACCTTTCTCGAGCTCGTACCTGTTCTCTCTGTTTGACCGGTGTAAAAACTGGTGTAGTTTTCTGCACCGTATTTTCTTGTATAATTGAACCGTGTATCAATCAGTAGTTTGACAGAGTTCATTTCATTACACTTTACAGTCTTCTTTAATATGCATGGATTACCTCTACCTTTTAGACAGAACAAAGGTAATCAAATATGATATACCGTTTTACTGTTCGAACGTCATTCTCAGAAGTGTTAAGTATTGTAAGTGTTAAATATTTAAAACATAAGCAGAATGTTGAACATTGAATCAATGGTAAAAAAGAACAAATTCGGCGAATAAAAGCGAAAACAATAGATCTGAGCACAATGCTCAATTATTTGTTTGTAATATGTATATGAATAATATTGTATTCAATAATATTATATCAAAAGTTCACAAATCTCAACGGTTGCTAATTAAAATTGTCACGGCTATCGTAGGTTCATTCATTTTTAAAGTAAACGCGAGATACATAATTTTCAATATGCTAAGCTCTACGTGTTTTAATAAAAGTACCTCCGTCACTGCAACAGCGAGAATATTGGAATGTGTAAGTAATACAAATTTAACTCGTACAATTTTTCGTCAGCTGATTCATGTATCAGGAACATTATGTTATTGCTAAAACGAACGAATCCTTTTCCATTTTAAAATCAGGCACATCGAATTTTCAACGTGGAAAAGGTTTGAATGAATAATCTCGTCATTTCTTGCGATGTTTAAAACACACTATACTATCTGTGAATAATTTTCCGATGTGAGAACAAACGCATCTTGAACAAAACGATGTGAGGAACTTTTCGCTTTTTAGTATTTCTAAGATTTGTAAATGGTATAAGTTCGCAAAAATCCGCAGTCTAATTCGCATGTGTAAAAATCCGCAAATATCGACAGAGATATTTGCAGAGCACATCTGAGAATTACTTCAGTCTTCTGATAAGTGGATTAATTATCAGTGGATGTGATGGTGTCCTACGATGACCCATTGTAAAACACAATAATCCCGGAAATGTAATGTTTAATGCCATTAAAATGATGTCCAGGGGTCGCAACCGTCACAGAACAACCGTCTCCAGAAGCAATATACTTGTTCTCCTCCTCGGCGAGCCCGGCCACCGGAAATCGCGCAATAAATCGTTTTCCGGAGTCGTTGACGGCATCGGCCGGCAATAAGGCCACTGAAGAAAACCGACGATATAAATTTCCTCCGTATTTCCGCGTGCAATATTCTGGGGAATATCGAATTTGTAGTTAACCGGTTGCTATGTAACCAGCGTGGACGGTGAAAAACAAGAAATGAAATATAGGAATACGTGCCGGAATATATGGTATAGCAAAATAATGAGAATTTATGCCGATTAAATCGGCAAGAGAAGGGTTTGGTGGTTTGCTGGGTTATCGGAAAGGAATAGAATATTTTGAGTGCGGGAATCGGGATGACCAGAATGCTATCATGTTGTTGTGGTTAATGGATTTTTCACTCTATTGGTTACTTGGAATTATTGCCTAATTACATACACTGTTCAATATTTTTTAGTAACGAAGTTTTAACAACTTTCCATTTTAATATCGAATAGTTAATAACGGCTACATTCGCATGTATGTATATGTATTCAACAAACAACCAAAATACTCTGCATACGCGAACTAATTCCATTTATTGCCGTAATTTTTACGAATGACGTGTAGCGCGAAGAGAATTCGTTCGCGATTTTATACGGAATTACAATAAAATAAAATGGTCGTTTATGGTTAGAGTGTTGAATCTCGAATCAATCTATCAAAGGTTCTAGAACAAATAGTTCTCCAAATTTGCATTTTATATTCAGTTGAAATATCTAAAAATGCTGGCTCGACCTTGCTCTTTAGATACTGGTCTATAAAACTTGACATAGTGAAATGTTTCATAAAGTTTAATGACACTTTTATCGATTTTCTTTCAAAAATGTTGGAATTACAAAGACTTGTATAAGAAACGATAGAATTTTGTTAATTACGGAATAATGTATTGCAATGGAAATGTCGAAAAGTTTAACTAAGTTCAGTCCCGTCATTCTCGTAGGGCAACATACATCAATCAGTTTAAGTGCTCGTTACGTTTAGTATTAAAGAAAATGGGAAAGGTAAGCGGCGCAAAATGGAACGATCTAATAAATTTTTCGGAAATAAAGGTGAGGGGAGCAATCGTTCTTTAGCCAGCAATTCTTCGTTAGCGGAAACGGGTGTATTGGGCGATTCGGGTGCCGTGAAACCAAACAGAGAGATCGGCGTTATCGACGATGTAATTACATTTCCGATCGCGCCAGTTATTAGCGGAATGATACAATTATCTCCGGAAGCGATTAGCGGGTTTGGATGAACGCGCCGTTTCTCTCTTTCGCTTTGTTTGAATGGAATTTACGCCGCGGGCACCGGGTGACTGGTCAGGCCGACAACGTTCCCTGTGACAACGGTTTTTGCTAGCAGTCGATACAGAAGTTACGCCTCGGAAAGTTCGAACCGTCGCGTTTTCTAAATCGCGCTAACGACGCGGATCGCTGTAACGTCGCCGGTATTAATCGCTATGGAAATTTCTCCAATCCTGAGGCACAATGGGGAGCTGGACGGTGGCGGGCATGTCCTGGATGCTGGGTGTCGCATCGCAGACAATAATAATTGTTTCGATTCATACGGAAATTGAATAGCCTCCGTGGGTATTATCGAAGGATTGTTCAGGCCGCTAGTTACGCGTCGTTATTACGAGTTCAATCTTTTCGCTAATTGGCAAACGTACGAGATCGGTGCGGTGACCCCGGAACACCCACAGCGAGTGTCAGGCGTCAGGCCGTTGTTCAGCGAGCTCGCGGTTATACGCCGCTCCGCGCCGGATGAAAAAAGGAGGTAATGTCAACCGACGACGACGAAGACCGTGGCGAACGAGAGAGCGAATGACAGCTATAGTATTGACAATCCGGAGGTCGGCTCGAGCTGAGTCGAGCCGATTCCTAGCTATTATCCTCGTTCTCGTAACTCGTGCCACCTGCAGCGCAAACATTTACCTTGTAATCCGGCCCGAGCGCGTGGTAACTTTCATCCCCAGATAGAATCACCACTCAGTCACCGTAAATTCCACCCGCACCCTCCACGCCTCCGCCGATCCTTCCGCGCGAGGGGAACGAGCTCCTTCGGTGCCTTCACTCAATTTGTCCTTATTTTCTTCCCGTCGACTTTCACTCGGCTCGAGTTAAGCGTTTCCGCCCCGCTCGCTCGACTTTCACTCGATTGTGCCCGAGCCAAGTTGCGCTTGGCCCGACTCGACCCGACCCGGCCGGGCCCGGTCCAGACCGTGCAGTATCTCTTGGCACGAGACCCGCTATCGTTCTCTCTCTCTCTCTCTCTCTCTCTCTCTCTCTCTCTCTCTTTCCCTCCCTCCTTCGCTCCCTCTTTCGTTTCCTTTCTCGGTTTCTCTCTGCCTTCTCTACGTCCATAGTCGCGCTACGGGAATGAGGAAGAACAAAGGACCAGTAGTAACGTGGGGGGGGGGGGGGGGGGGGGTACAAAAGATGAAGAAGTCGACGAACCAAGAGGGACACGACGCCGAGGTCGCCTACTCGGTACTGAAATACGCAGCGGGGTTAAATGACGAGACACGACTGAAATCGCGAGAGTTTCTGTAGCGGTAGACCAACGCGCCACTCAAGACACTTGGAAATAGTGGCCGAGATTTTCTCTATGACGATAGAGTTCAGTGTACCAGAGTATGATACCAGAGATTCCGAGATGCGCATATTTCTCACGCAAATAAGCATCAGGATATTCTTTATCTTTTTTTCTGTGTAGCTTCGTTTTTCAGATATTAACCCTTTGCACCCGAGTGGTAACGCTGATGCGCTATTAGAAATTGTTATATCGCGTACCAAAAGAAATTTGGCATTGTCAAATTTGTTTATATTTAAAACACTGTTGAAAGCGTAACTGTTGTATGAATCGCAAAACTCGATTTCATATCCATAAAATGAAGATACCATAGGCCACAATAATTAATTTGAATTTGAAGTTAAAAAACTTCGAATGTTAACTCTTTCCATTACGATTTCTTTTTTAACTCTTTTTTTTCCAATAAAACTTTAACTCTTTTTTCTCCGAGACAATAGCTAAAATCCTCTGTTTATAAATCTATTATTTTATGGAATCCCAATTGAATTAATGGCACTCGCTTTAAGCTACACAATATAAAAGCAAACGTTTATGAAACCTTAATGAACCTCCTAATTTCCAGACAAGATCAAGTCGCAGTTTTCCGTATGCGAACAGAACATTCAAGATTTATCCACAACTTCTTGATAATTAAACGAAGCTCTCTTAAGTGCATTTTATGTAACGTACTCATCAGTCTACCATACATTACCCCAGGTTTTCCCTGGAATGAACCCGATTCTTTATTAAGAAAGACCTCAAGTAATACTTAACTCTTTGCAGTCGGAGCCATTTTAACTGAAAATCCGAAATATTTTTTCAGACCTATAGTGTTTCCACTTCATATAACCTATAGCATTTTATACAATACGGAATTGAACTTTGTGACTCGTGCAACAATCAACAGCTCTTAACAATTTTTTGAATATAAGTAAATTTGATAAAAATTATGTTGAAACGTGACATGATCATTTTTAGCGGCGCCTTAGAGTCGCCACTCGACCGCAAAGGGTTAAACGATGACAACATAGAAAACGTGCTCCACTTCTTTAAATCCACAAATCTATATGATTCGTTATAGTTTAATAAATATAGCTGAATAAATTTTAGATATAATAATAATGTTGAATTATAATCTAGAATATAAGTCTTTATGCACACTTAATTGTAAACAAATTGGTCGTTACTGACCTCGCAATTAATGTGACCACGTTAACATAAATAAAGTTATTATAACAAGAATAATAATAAAAATAATAATAGCAATAATAAAAATGTTTGTTTTTTGCATGCCTTCATTTACTTTCAATCCTAAATTTGGATAACAGAAGAATCAAATTTTGTTTCGATTTCGAAGAAATTAATATATTACGTAGATTATGTTTGTCGTATATCATATAATCTATATAATGTTACAGTTGAATAATTTTGTGAATTTGTGTTAATTTTGTTGTTGTTTAATTAACGTTTAATTTCATGAATTTTTATTTTTATAAAGTACATTAAACGGTAATATGTTTAATTCAAGCGTGGGAAACAACGTCACGTAGGTGAATCCCATTTTCTGCTTCGCAAATGTGGGCTGTTGCCGTTACATTTTGCATTGGAACTGTCAACGTTTCAGGTCACAGAGACCGAATTTCTTGTTATACTACTTGACATACTCATATCTTCAAGTATTCTTATGGGAAAAAGTCCAACGTTGTTAAGTTGTACAATTTTGAACACCAGTTGCAAATTAAGCGGCATTTCAATTCGAAATTTTCGCAGAAAATATTTTGGAACTTTGGACAATTGGAACATGTGTACATAATATGTAGAAATGCGAAATGGTTTGTAACCATTGTCATATATTTTTGGTGTAGTAATATTTATAGTTGAATATTAGAATAGTTATATTTATAGTTATACAATGAAATAGTCATATTGACAATTATATTTTGAAGTAGTTTATTGGTTTCTATTGAATTTGATTTATTTTTTCTTTCCCGGTGAAGATCAAATATTTCGGGTGAGATAGATTTTTACTTTATATTTTAGAAGCAATATCCTAAAACGTGGTTCCATTACACACAAAAATAAAAAAGACTTAGTATATATGGATTTTGGAGGACGATGCAAAAACTCTGATTGAATAGAAGATTTTGAGCACCACCGTCCACTATTGCATAGTTGCGCAATATGTATGACCCAAATAGAAACAATACGTTTGCCAAAGAAAGTGTAAAATTGTTTTTACACATAATATGATATTATTATTAAAAAACGACAAAAATGGTATTTGTACAACAAATTTAGGAGCATTTATTTGTAATTCTAGACAGGACATCTCTAGTATTGCACCTATGTAGTATTTTTTATTATCTACCGAATTATGAAGATAAAAGACTTGCATAAAAGGTCGGCTTGTTTTATAATTGCATCGCTAATTCTATAAGTGCGTATTACACATTAGTTGAAAGTTTAATTAACTTAATTACTTAATTATAACTTAATGTTTGTACTAATTTATGGGTTTTTAAACCGCCCCCAGCTGCATTACAACTTCGCCTTTTTGTAAAACTGTGCTTACACATATTTAAACCATAACTACATTAGTACTACTTTGTAACAGCTTAACACTTTGTCTGTCTATTAATAGCCTACAAACCTATTAATGAAATTTTCAATTATTATACTATGCTAAGACGGATCTAAAAAATCTTTTTCATCATAATAATTTCAAACTAAATTATTACATAATGTTACTGGGTACGACTTATTGATACACAGTTGAAATAGTTAATTCGCTGATACATAATGTGTCAATTGAACATTATAAACGATTCATACAGATCGTAATATTCTCTCCGAGACTATAGCAGGAAATTCTGCTGTTGATTTAAACAGATGAAATAAACCCGCTACTTAATTAAGGTTTACATTCTTCGGCTTTTAAAGTAGGGTCCTCTCATGCCTCGTTTCTTTTTCGCCGTTGCGGCGCTTTAATAATCTAAGTTGCTCTTCACGTGTCTGGTGCGGTGATAAAATAACAACACACATCAAACGATAACGCGGCTCTGTTCACCTGGAATTCTCTTATTTGTATCAACCATGCGCGAGATGTTCCTGAACGCATTTGTAGGAGCTTGACGCAGCATGTTATAACTTTGTGTAGCGAATCCGGCTTTACAAGTTGCCCAGGGAAGTAGACACTCTATATGACAGAGCAATCGGCCAAAGAAGAAGGGTTACGCTGAAGTGGCGTTGCGTTTACAACTGAGCCCGGGGCAGGTAAAGCTCTGAAGAATGCCGGAGATTCCCGAGATGGGGTTAAACAGACGGAAAACCCCGCGTGCCTACCTCGGCCTGCCTATCTGCTCAACCTACAAGTATTTTCACTCGGGATCCATTCAACCTTGCCTCCTATCCAGCAAGACAATCGTCCGACATGCACTGACTGGCCTGAAATTCGCGGATGTTTCCGCGGGATCAGAAGAAATTCAATTTTCTCGGTTATCATGCCGGCAGTTTCGACGATTTATAAATTCTACTAGGATCGTATAACGAAAAACACGATTTATCTGAACACTTGTTAGATATTAGTAACTGCTCGAGAAAACTTCAAGCGTCACGTATTTGGAGAAACAATTCTGGGTAATGTTTAAGAAACCCTCGAGTAACATTCAAAAAGGTTGTCAAGTTTTATCAACAGTTTCATACCGTTCTTCCCACAAAGCACAACAGTGAAGAATCATTTCTAGATAGTCCAAAGTTCTTCAAACGAGATTCTGACTATGAGAAACTCGTGAGAAATCGTATTAAAAGAAGTTTAGAAACAATATGAATCAAGGGAATGCGTTCCGTGTTACATTGAAATCGTGTTCCCAAAGTATCGTCTTACAGAAGGGACGACTGTACGTAGTTTTCCAGCGCACCCTGCTGTTAAATAATATTATTTCTACATAGCCACTGTATTCAGAATAAAATGATTTTTGCTGAAGAGAAAATGTTTTTACGAGACGAAAAATAGTGCTGGTTTGCGACAAGATTGAATAATACCAAGCAGTTTAATCTTTGTAAAAACTGATTCCCTATGTAACATTGTAAAGCTGTATGTTTCGTGAAATTTTTCGACCATGAAGCGACAGAGTTTACAATCCCTTAACCATTCAACGAATACTGAAAAATCCAATGAGAGAGGAGAAAATGACGGAGCGAAGGAATTCCGTAGGAAAGTAGATTGAAAATCGGAGCCGGGATAATGCGAATTGTATGTGGTGGTGGTTTGGTAGTCCATCGAACGGTAGCGTTGTAAGCGCGGGCTTAGAGTAGATGCGGAATCAGCCTAATCACCCGGAAGTGTCGCCACTGTTCACCGCTAATCCGATCGCAGATGTTTCTCTCTCCATTCAACCCTCTGCCGTTCCCTTCGCCCTTTCGCTTCTCTCTGCTGCCCATAGCTGTCCGTTACCTTGCCGCTATCCGTCCCTGTTGCTCCGTCCGTTCGTTCGACCCCCGGCTATCTCCCCTCGCCGCGCTCCTCCATCAACCATCGTTCCGACCACAGTGTTTGTTTGCGGCTGCGTTAGCGAATCCTAATCGCGGTTGGCCCGTTTTCACCCTAAATCTGCCACTGCGTGAGGCCGGACCGCTTGAATCGAATAAAACGCGACACGCTCGACGAACTGTTTAATCTTCCTGCTACGTTATCGTAGCCAACGAGGTCTCCTTGCAATCCTACTCGCTGCTATCATCTCTTTAGATTGACAGTGACGCGAAGACATACGCCGACTTCCCAGTTGTAAACTGATCCACAATAAAATCCACGAGAGCTCTTTCTTCTTCTATTTTTCTGTGTTATTAAAAGGATATGACTATGAGCTATTTTCAATTACCTGGCAATGACTTTGCTACGTGTACATCCTTTATTTTAACTTTCTGTGATCGGAGAGATGAGAGTACATGAAGAGAAAAGACCTTCTACAATTATTAAATTCGATTAACCATTTAGCTGTTGCAATGTCTTTGAAAAGTATGTAAGTTACTGTAATTATACTTTATACGTTTGATTTTCCTAATATTATGTTTAAATACAACACTTCTGTAAAATATATAAATTAATGAAGAATACCAAAGTGTTATGTTCCAAAGTGTTATATACCAAAGTGAATATCTTCTGTTATGACGAGCATACTCGTCAGAAAGAGTTAACTGATTAATGGTGACGAAAAAATGCGATATATATGTACCAAAGTATATAAAGGACGAGTCGTACACTTAGTAGATTAGTGGAGATATTTGAGATACGCAACGATGCATGATGAAAACGAACGATTGGGTATTTTGCTGAGAAAGATTATGCTATTCATAAACTAAATATTCATCTGAATTTTATCACGCAAAAGACGCAAAAGCGCGTTCGTTATGCCATGGAATGAATTTATTAGCAGTAAACTTTTATTTCAGCCAGAGGCAAATAAGCATAATAATCTGCATCAGACGCTAATCCGACAGAGCGCGTTCGTTTAGAAAAACATGAGCGCCTTAATACGAGCAGAAGGACGGAATTTACGGGGACTAGAAGTATATGCAATCTATGTACTATGTCAGCCGGTGGACGACAAATACTCTTTAGGGTTAACGTAGCCCGGACTAAATTATCCCGCGACGCGGTGGTAATCATCGCGGAAAAGGCTTCGTCAGACGTCTGCTCGCACATGATGAGCTTTCGAACGCTCCAAAGAGGAAAGCCCTGGTGGAAAAAAATATGCAAGAGGCGAAAAGGAGAGACGGAACAGGGAGAAAGATGGGGGAAGGAAGAAATTGAAGGAAAATCCAGCAGTACACGGCGGAGAGAATGGGAGAGTGGGATCACTCTCGCGCAAAGAAGCAGGAGGAAAATATTTTTGAAGCGAAGAACGCCTGCTCGCGCCGGTAAGAGAACCACTCTAATTAGCTTGGTATACGGGGTGGCTTTTTGTTTAATTAACACGCTCGTAGTAAACTACCCTTGTACCGTGCAACGATTCCTACCCGCCGCCTCAACCCTTCTATCCTTCCTATCCCCTTTTTTCACTTCGTCCCCAACCAGTCCTCTTGTGTACGGCCGCGTCTATGTGTGCAAGCACTTTATGGTTTTTTTGCTCCGTTCTCTTTGCTTTCCGTTCAGACCGTTTTCCCTTCGTTTACCCGTGATACATTCGATAGGTGTTTGTTTGCTTAAAATCCGCGCTCAAGGGTCTCAGATTTACAAGGGTATGCGTTCGGCGACTGCGAGGGCGGGAAGGTGGTGTAGCGCGAGACGCGCGTCTTTGTAGCGGATTTTTTTAGCGTCATCGCCTGTCGCGCGGCAACTCGCTTTTAATATCGTTCTACAATGAGCATCGGTTTCCATTCGTCTATTTTCTCCGATCCTGTTTCCGCTTCCCCCGTCCCTCCTCCAGCTCTTCCGCCACCTACTTTTTACCTGCATTTTATTATCCTTTTACTGGAACCAGACGATATCGTGTGTACCATGGCTTTACTACGACGAGCATCGGGTTACCTTATATCACGGCCGATGTCTGGCTCGCGATTCTCTCTGTGCCGCGTTCTTCTGATGAATAAAAGAAACCTTGATCCGGTGTCGCGTTGTTCGGCCCTAATTGGACGTTTGGAACACCGTCTGTCAGACGCCGCTGCGATGAAACACTCGTAATTATCGCCATGGATAGGAAGTCCGGGAGCCTATGGTACGGTGACGAATTCGGAAGCTGGACCGGGATCGACAACGGTAATTCACCGTGATTTATCATCAGGTTTGCGGAGTTAGCTGCGAAATCACTCGACTTACTCGGGAATCGATTACGAGGGATAGAATCGATTGCAGCTTCTGGATACTCGTCAAAACTTGCAATTAGTTTTGTTATATGGTACACAATGTATTCGAATTATTCGACTGTAATGGGCTCATTCAACCAGACAATCGTTTACGAAATTGACGATTTAATGATCAATATGGCGTTGAAAGGCAGTTTAACCCCTAAGTTACTGCGGGTGCATATAGGCGCTTAGACATTTTGCGTTTGTGACACTGAGAGCGCCTAAAGGCGTTCGACACAATTTGGTTTTCTGCGGAATGAAATGCGGAACTCTGAAAATTTTACCGATAATTATTCCTATAGATCTCATCTAAATTAGACAAAAGGCGCAAATGTGTAGTGTGGCGAAAACGTAACAAGAGAAGTGATACACATTACAAATGTAAAAAATGTAATGTAGGATTATGCATGTATCTATATTTCGAATTATATCACACTTTACTAGATTATTAAATATATTGTAAAAAAAGCTTTAGATTCATATCAAATGTTTAATATTTATAGTAGCAATTCGGTTCAGAATACAAAGAAATAAATAATACTGTTTCAATGTAGCAAAATTCAGCCTTTTGATTACTGTAATATGTTTTCGCCGATACGTCTTAAAATCTGCCGTAGTCAAGGGATTAGACACTTTTCTAACACCAGAATACAAGAGCTCTTATAAAAAGAGAATAGAAAAATAAGAAAAGTGGCGAAAGGCCCAAAATTTCTCAATCTATCTAATATAAACGTTCCGGAGCAATAGTAGTCTTTTGATAATTATACTGCATTTTCTAGCGGAATGAGAAGTAGTTGTTCGTAGAAACCATTCGAAGTGGAATTCTCTTTGACGGCGCTTTTGGCGGATGGAAGACCCCACGTATCTTCATGCCAGCATGAATTCCCCGGCCTCGAAGAAAGTCTCGAAAACAACCAGTTCCCCGAGCGTAGTCGCGATCCGCAGGAGTCGTATAAATGTTCGTCGGCGCGCAACGGGGTAGAAGAAAAACAGTTTCATGCATTAATTCGAGGAAGAACGAGGCCGGGGAGGCGGACAAAACTAGAGGAGACGCTGTGTTCCGTTCCGTACTGGTCTAACAACGAGGCATCACGATTCGGTTCTGTCTGGTCCGTACATAGGTGGACGTTAGGTGCAGGTGGCGCCGCGTATTTATAGCCGCTTCGTGACTCCTCTTCCTCTTCGCCAAACAACACTCTTGGCTCTCTTGCTTTTCGTGATCCTCTATCTTTCTCTCACTTTCCCCTCGCTAACTCTGTTTCTTCTCTTTTTGCTGCTAGTAGTGACGCTACTTCTCTTCGCGGGAGTCTGACCGACGACTCTAAACCTGTTCGCTTAAACGTTCGCTCTCGCGAGCTTGTTGAGGCCGGCAAAATGGATTCCTCTGGGGCGAAAAAAATGAGTGCTGCGGTCACTTCCGGATCGAATGTACTCTACTTTTCAGGAAAGATCGTACAGTGTCGGAGTAGTTTGCTATAATCAGAAGCGAATAAATATGGGCCGCGATTAGATCTAATATATAGCTTATAAGCAGGTAGTATTACTAATTCACTTGTAAATGATTTTCTCTCTAGAGTGTTCCACATAGCTCGATCCTAAACTTAACCCACCATAGGCTAACATTTTTGTATGGGTTTAAGACTGAATCTATCGTGCAAATATAGATTAGAACCACTTGTATAAACTAGACCTAGCTCAGTGTCGCTTGAACAGGTCATACGTAATTGAAGAACGGAATACAATAGTCATTGAATCATTTTGACCTTCTTTATTTTAGACCTATGTTTCACTTAAATTTTTAGTAATTTCTAGAGTATGCGCATCGTGGTTTAAAGCCCTTAAATTCATTGAGACATTTATGATGAATGAATGTCCAGATACCTTTGATCCCTTTATAGTTTGGTGTCCGTCGTAGGAAGGGGAAAGGATTATTTTTGTAAAGCAATCAGTTCTGAATTTACAAATTTCTGAATCGATGGCTTTTGTAAAATACGCGAATTCTCTTTGATTTTATAACGCAAAGGCTAAAGCAGAATTTATTGAACGACTTTTTCACTCAGGTACGACGAACTAATGATCCGATTCACGTCTGGTCCCTCTTCTACTTCCCTGCTCGATTGAATCTTAAGAGAAAGGTTAGCAATCTACTTTGTCTACCATTATGAAATGTTCAACCGGCATCTGTTGTATCGGCTTTTGGATTAGATCATTGCAATACCTTCAAACATTGGTTAACTAGTAAAATTTTTCTGGTCATCTAGTGTTATAAAAGGTGCATAACATTTTTAAAAATTGAACTTCAAGCAATTTGTTAATCCAATGCGAAACTGCAAATAGGATAAAAGCGAGGAAAGTTACGGTCTAAATCATTTTCTTTGGCAGTCACCCTTAAATATACTGTCACGCTAGAATAGCCAGCTTTTGCCTCTATATTACGTGGTGTTAATATCAGCTAAAATATAGTGGTGGTGACCAGTCAGCCAACGAATGGGAGAACTGGTTAACTGGTCGCAGGATTTGTACGTCTCTTGGCGGGGAAGAAGTTCGTCACATCTCTTTTCCATTTTTTTATACACATTCTTTTTAGGCTGCTATTATAGAAATCAGTTACTGTGATAAAATCAAGTTATTAGTTTCGATCATTTGACCACGTGATGTCATCGTTAACTGTTATCTACGTAATCAAAGTCTTTTACGATACTCAATAAGCATGACACCTCGGTACTTAAAATATTCGAGAGGTTTTCAGTAAAAGGTATAGATATTCTTGCGCTACTTTAAGAAAAGAACAAATTGTATTAATTGGACAGTTTTCATAGGTTCTTATTATACTTTTATGATGTTATTAAAATTCATTCATCTCCAGAAGATGCCAATTCTATACGTCGTTGTAATGCCAAATAATGCCACAATATTAAAATAGCGTTATCGGTGTTCTCTCATTTTCCGTACTTCGTGCCCTTAAATCACAGCCTGCAATAATGATCGGGGTACTAACGAGTCTTCCTGTTCTTCTACTGGGTGTTCCAACAAAGTGCAATCACCATTGTTCGATAAAGCCACACTCGAGAAAACGAGACCCAAAGCCCCGAAGTAATGTCAGATCTGGGTCTCTTTCGGCGAAATTTCTAGTCAACGCCGTCCGAGGAGATGCCGCGGGGCTCGAGAAACGTTCTGCAAAAGAACTTTGACGAGATCGGCATAGCTCCAGCAGTCGCGCACGCTAATCCTAGCATGCAGTAAGTGGCGCGGCATGGTACTCTTAACGAGCACTAGGTATTTACCCGTTCCGAAGAGGTCTGCGGACGCGAGGACTAAAAGCAGTCGTTCGGTCAACACTTTTACACCGGTACGGCTCCACGGCATCAGATAACGCTCGGTGAACAGGAGCGCAGTCACTTTCAGCCGGGGGTTGAAACCGGCTCTCGTTGCGCACCGCCGCAAAACGGTTAAAGTGTTGTCCAAACTCGGCGAAACTCGTTTGCTCGGCACCCGGTGCTATCTACTAGCCGGGATCTTCTCTCTGTCCCGACACCCAGCGCCGCGCCCTTTGTCCCTTTGCCCGGTCGACCGATCCTCTTCCAGAGCAACCGAGAGACACCGCCGCGTGTCCTTTCACTTTGTTTCGATCGCGACCCCTTAAGTGTTTCCCCGTTCTTCCGTCTGATCTTCGACTCGTTCACCAAGGCTACGCGCCTGGCAACGTGACTCCGATCCGGCGGAAGCTGTCCCTTCTCTGAGGAAGCTCACTAACTACCGAGTGTGTTTAGTTAGACACGTTCACAGTCCTCCGACATTTCCATAGATGGAAACCGCGCCTCAACGTTTGGAAAGTTATTGTAATGTTAATGAATAATTCGGCAAACACTATTCCTTCGTTGTATGATTCTTATTAGGACGAGACTTCCTATATTCCTTGAGTTGCGAATATTCTGGATGCGATTTCTTTTCTGTTTATGTTTTTTATTAACCCTTTCGTTACCAGGATATTAGGGAAAGAACCACCATCACAGCCCAGGCATTTTATTATTTAAATATGATGTCAATTGTCATTAGTTTTTGTGGGATGTATTTATAACGTTTTAAATGAAATCAGCAATTTTACACACTGACCCACATAAGAGACACTGGGCTATAGATAGATAATTCCTTTGATAACCCATGCGCCACATATATGTGACACATTTCATTAAAATGAAATGATTTAAATTGGAAAGGGAAAGCAAAATAAAAACTATTTTTCAAAGTAAAATACGTGTTATTTATTTGTATGATAAAGTTTGGAACATTTTTCTATATATAGTCCAACTGGTAATCCTAATACAATAAAAATGTTGATACCTCCTTTAACGAATTATATTACTTTTATTCAACGCGCGCACCGAAGAAAAGCAGTCCAAGTGCTATCAACAACTAAAAAGTTCTTTGAACACGAATATCCTAAATATGCTTGCTCAGATAAGGAAAATCTACCACACCAGAGCTATTTTATTATTTTATAAATCAACTAATATGTTTGCAGCAGCACATAGTGCAACTAATTAAGAAATATTTATAAAGAACACGTTAGACGTATCCGTGACGTCCAGGTCTTTAAAAAAAGAAGTAATTATTGCCAGACCAATAGTATTAGTGATATAACAATAATAAATTGTGTAACATAACCCATCTGTGTACGGCATGATCTGGTACAAACAATTATCATAAACTGATAATGTACTCCCGTTGCGAATTTGTGACGCCGGTCTCAGGTAAGAAAATCGGGTAGTCACATATATGTGTCGCTGGTAGCGAAAGGGTTAAGCATATCAAGCCCTCGCAGGTTTATTCAGCTACAAACAACAAAGATAGTAAGAGAACATACTCATACAGGAGAGTTAAGAAGTACTCATCCCACGTGTTTCAATGCAATTTTCGTAAGACCTTTCTTGCGAGATATCATATCGGGACTAGTAGTGGATGACATTTGCATATACTGAGGCCGAGCATGACCTAAACATTGATGACATGAGACACTAAGACTTCCGTTGACAGTTTCGTACTTATCCAACTAAGACGACTTCGATAATGTCTACAAACCAATTAGAATATTCGACAACCACCACTCAACTTCATACATAGCTAGTCACGACATAATCGAATTGTCGACTACTATTACACAAGCAGAATAGATTCCGAAATTTGTACCATGCTTGTTAAGTTTTAAATATAGTGTATTAATGAGTGTTAAATCAAGTATTCTAAGTTCACTTCAACCAGGTGTTATTAATATTCAACCTCTGCATGTAATACATAATATATACCATATGTAAAGTCCAACACTCATTCTTTATTACATGAAGAGAATATGCTTGATTTTCTCTACTAAAGATTTGAAGTGAAGCGTACACAGTATGATTATAGGAAGTATAGTTCCTGGCTGGAAAGGTGGCCTAATTTCTGTCACTAAGGTATCTCGCTCGCTCCGACTGACCTACACGCCCGTAATCTCCACTTGTCTATAACCCACCGAAATCCACTTCTATTGGTAAATAAGAAGACCGATGAATTAATTCGTAGCAGATCGTAATACAGTAAAACCGTGAGATTACATTACTACTAAACTGCAGTGTGCTTATGCATCGACATCCACAGACACGTTTCACGATGTAGTAGTCGGCGATTGTTTCTTGCGCGATGAATAATAGGAAGGGATCATTTCTGCCATTAGGGGAAACGCGTTTAACGAGGGCGTTAACATGGGCGGGTTGGTGGGAATCGGTCCTAAACTTTTCCCTGTGCCTCCTTCTAGTCAGAGACAGTATATTTCACCATATCGTACCGATTAGAATATGTGGAGTTATAAAGCCAGTAACTGTTAATAATTGTAAGAAATAATGTATAAATACTGTTGAGAATGTAATTGTGCCTTGGTATCGCATTTAAGAAGTTGCGACCGGGGTTTTGGAGTATTTTACAATCAATACCATTAGTAGTGTGCTTCGAACGGTACGTCGAGAAAAATAAAAATAATTGCACGAGCTTACGCGTAACGTTCGAATAAATTTCTTTTTTATATGTAAAGGACATAATTCCTCCCCTCCGGCTGAAAGTAGGACAGGGAGGCTATATTTACTCGGGATGCAGAGTAACAAGGTATGTATTTGTAAACCGTGCATAGAAAGCGAGGTATAATGCAGCGTCTCACACGCGACGCTGAAACCGACGAACATTGGAAAGGGCCAAAGCATACTTGACTCTAAGCTGGCAGTGACGACGATTTATCTTAGACGTATCCCGTATAGAGTGTCACGATTCCTTTTAAGTAGCGCACGGGTTGAGCCATTAAAAGGCAATGATCGATGATTCGCCGTGGTGGTGTTATACGTACGCTATCCATTATACGTTCTGGCAGTATATCTATCCCCGGACCTCATTCACCGCTCCATAAGCGTGGAAATAGGTGTGTGACAAATGTTTGAATCACCGCCATTCTCAAAATGATATCCGTCGTAAATCGAAAATTCTGTATCACGTATTAATGAAACGCACTGGGCAACGCGACGCGTCGCTGAAAACGCTTTTATTTATTTGTTTTTATTTTATTTCGTTCCTGTCATCGTGGCTCGAGCAGCTATTGTTTGAGCCGGCGGAAAGAGGATTCTGGGAAAAACTGAAATGGGAGCCTAACCCATCGCGAAATGGA
This sequence comes from Augochlorella aurata, assembly GCA_028455555.1. Classification (NCBI taxonomy): domain Eukaryota; kingdom Metazoa; phylum Arthropoda; class Insecta; order Hymenoptera; family Halictidae; genus Augochlorella; species Augochlorella aurata. Next base: position 18,385,286 of record CM052164.1, read on the forward strand.
CGCCAGTTGCTATTAAAACCGACTTGTCGAATGAATGACACGGGTCTATGCGCGTGTAGAATGATAGCCATGTGTGCGTAATAGCCATTGGTCCCCTTTCGAGGGGTACATCCGACTGGGTCGTTAAAGGGCAATGATCGACGATTCACCGCAACGCTATCGGTCCCACGAGGCTACTTCGCGCTGAATTTACAATCAATGCACTTTCACGGCTTGTAGCCAAGCCGAAAACGGATTGCCCGGCAATTCTGGCGGCACGCGCCCTCTGATCGCGACATCAATGGTAATTGAATCAGATCGAAGATCCATCCACATTCCGGTCTCTGTTGCTTCGACGCTGCGGAACATTTTTCATAGAGTTCCTCGCAGAGATCTTGGAAGATCGAAATGTTATTTAATTGAAAAGAAATTGAAATTTATAATATAAAACTACTCATTTACGGCATGTATAGAAATGTGTCTCTTGATTCACAGAAAATGAATAGTTTTTATAGTTTTATAAGTTAAACTTGCTTATTTTTGCTTGAAACGTTTGTAGAAATGATTGACGTATCGGGAGCTGTATTGTTTATAAGTTAAAGAACTGACACTTGACATTACAAAAGAATTCATTGTAGAATTAAGGAATGAAATAATTTCTTTTTGTAAAATTATGTGGATACGGTCTCCATACCGAAGAGAATTTAATCTTCAAATTTTCGTCCATAAGCCATAATTGGCAATTAGTCAACGCGGTCTTGAACATTCCCGAACCACAGGAATTCCGTCGATAATCCATAGAAGCAATGGATTTTAAGGCCGCAATTTAGCGTCGATAACGGCTGAACAAACTTCTGCTCCGGTAGTCGTAATGCGTCTATTTCCTAAGATCAGCGGATATCGAATCCTTTGTTGTCGCGGAATAATGATCAAAATAATATCCCGATGATAGCCGGTAAGCTTTGTATCGGTCCTGCGAGAGTGCGGGATCGCCCTTGTAAAATACATCGTAGACGCAGAGTGATGTAGGTAGAAGGCTCGGAGCTCCCGCCAGAAAAGTGGAGGCTGGAAGCTACGAGCCTTATAATCAAGCCCATGTCACAGTGCTATTCCTCTAATATCTTTCGACGGACCTCTGTATTGGAAAGTCGCACAATTGGACTATTTGCCCGTCCATTGTATACTGCGGTGCAATATTGAACAATGCGCTGGCACACCTTATATTTTTGAACATTTGGAAAAATTGATAATCTGAGGTGCTCCTCAGAAGATATGGAAAATATACCGCCAATAAAACTTAGAGCTTAGAAGGCAGCCACTTGTTTCTCACAAACTTCTTGGAAAGTTGTATCTTTTCGATCTCGAAATATTTAATCGCTTTTAAATCATAATTTCTATGTCGGATAAAAGTGGATTAAAATGAATGTCTTGATTACAATGATGCCGTACTGTTAAATACCGGACATTTCACACTTAATGATCTAATATTATTATACCTTCAACCTGTATTTATATCTACATGTTCGAAAGTTTGCATTAATTTATCTGAAGTTGTTGACCCGATGTCCCCACATTAACTTCTTCATTTTACGTAGCTATGTTGAGATCGATAGTTTTACTCTACCATCTTAAAGTACTTTCGAGAAAACATACAAATGATGACAAAAATAGAATATTAGAAAAAGCAGACTCACTTTATTCGATGTAAATTTGAAGAAAGCGCTGCTGTTAATTCGAATCAATTAAGTAGATGAAGTCGACCCGTGAACAGACGAGCGCCCCGCTAATTTTATTCAATCGTCGCATTGAATCGAGCATTTCGCAGAACTCGAGGCGAACGTTGGTTTCTTATGTAATAGATAGAAACAGTTTCTCGTATTACATTCGACGACAGTATCGGTGCAAATATAATTTCATCCATCTGGGGGCAGCTGCATAAGTGGGTTTGGGAGTCGCGTTTCAACCTCCGGAGGCAGTTCTCGTCGCCATGAAAGAATTAGAGGAAACGGGCGCGGAGAAGAAGAAACAAGGAAAAACCCGGAGGAGAATAGACAAATAATGAAAGAAAAAAGAAAGCGAGCAGTGCGGGCGGCGTTCGTAAAAGGGGATGGAGGAGTGGAGGGAGTAGTGCAGCGACTAGGGCCGACTGGAAAAGCAACAGGTGCCGACGTCTAGATAGCAGGCACCCCTGCGCCTTCCATCCCTTATCCTCCATCGCGCTTATGCCGTTCCTCTCTTTTCTCTCTCTCTCTCTCTCTCTCTCTCTCTCTCTCTCTGTCTGTCTGTCTCTCTCTCTCTTGCTTTCTCTTTCGAGCCAGCGCTCCCTCTTTCCCGTTTCAGCGTCGCGTCTACCCTCCAACAGATCCCGGCGAGATAGCAAAAATGTTTAATGGGGTGAACTCGCCGGAAAATACCGGGCGACCCGCGTCTCCTTGTAACACCGTGCCTGAAAGTGTCGTTTCCCTCGATCAGTTTCGCATTAACAACTCGAACCTGCTTATCGATGGCCTTTTTGTGTTTAGCGAGCTTCCACGGAAGCGACGTCAACGTCGATGCTGATGCTGTTCGCGTCTCGAATCCCGCAACCGGAAGCGGAACACTTCCTCGAGATGTATGCCGGGACGCCGAGGTAATTCGAGGGCTGGCTGCGCGTGGCAAACGAGCGTCGAGGAAAGCCTGGGCCCCCTTGATCCCCAAACGGGAAATGAGACTGGAACGCTGGCAGTCGTAAGGGAAATTATTCTGTACGCACGGATCCCGGACGTCTCGATGCGGAAAATTGACTTCTTCAACAAACCCGTCTCTCCACGCTGCTGCTTCCAACCTGACACACCTTATCGGCACTGACAACTTCTTTGCTTCTTGAGGGATATAACTGGGTTTCAATTTCTAATTCGAAAGTTTAGGGGTCGTAAACGTGTTTTGAAAATTGACGCAAGAAATAAAAAGCTAGTAAAGATAATTCCGTAGAAAT
>CM052164.1:18388338-18445439 GCA_028455555.1 Augochlorella aurata
ATTATATATTATTGCAGTTGGAAAATGTTTTTTACCGCTTTTGCAAGAGAAGGAATTCTCAGATCAGTGCAGAATTACTTGCCGACAGCGTCACAAGCCAAGTTTAGATCGTGATTGTCATATAGATGTTGCTACGTAATTTAGATTGGAACTAACAAATTGAGATATTTTAGGAAGCCGATTTATTAGAACGGTTCGGTGGTAAACGTGGAATTAGAAGGACTCTATAATTATGTTCTATAATTGTGATACGAACACCACTCCTATACACGTCTAAAATGCAGCGGGAATAGCTTCGGCAAATGATTCAATACTTACTGAATCACATTTAATGCTGAAAGAAGGGAAATGTCTCTGTAAGTTACAAGTGAGAAAATCCGATTCTATAATACAAGTATAATCGAATGAAGACTTGCTCCTGGAACATTATTTTTGCCGGACATGAATCGAAATTGTATGCAACAGCAAAAAAGTTTTCCAAGTTTCCAATAAAACGCGTATGCAGCACGTAACTTCTATTTTTAACGAAATAAATGAAATCTTCTTTGCATTATAAGTACCTCTTTAAAAGTCAAATTTTCAGAAAGAATACTTTGCGTTCTATTCGCAGAAATTACACAAATATTTATAACAACAGGCACTTATAAACACATTCACACATAATCCTCCATTTTCTTATAACTATATAAACATTGAAACATGCTTAAATAATGTTTCATGTCGTCGAAACACTGGTGACAAATAAATCTTTTCAGATAGATTAAAATTTATTTAAAAAATGAGAATCTGAATCAAGATTTTACATTCAATTTACATCACAAACACACACTTTTTTCCGATTGAGGAAATAAAACAGTACTTGTAAGTGATCTTCAATACGCGTTTGCTTAACAACTGCCTGCTCTACTTGTCAGTACTAGGACACGTCAATTTAATAGATTTTCGAACTCATTTGTCTTCAAAACAAAACCACATATCAAGCATTTTTCTCTGTATTTTCAACTCACTTTTTCACATAGAATTATTGTCTAGAAAATTCTACCATAATTCACGGAACACCCTGTATATTTTTCTGTATAAACAGTGAAGCGGCCGTAGACATTGACAATCGCTGGCGATATGCCATCTCTTGCTGAACTATTTTATTTTTGCAATCGAAAACAAAATCTGTGTTGGTGTTTGTTTTACCTGTTTCCATATACAACAGTGCCGCTCTATCGCGTGGTCTAGTTAGATTTTGCATGAAATCTTATTTTTCAAACTAAATTCAGAGATATCCGAGTATATTGGTGCGTTAACGATTTTTTACTTACTTCAGAGATAGTTGAAATGTGTTTAAACGTTCATACTATTGGAAGAAAAGTACCAGCGTATTTAGATGAGTCTGTGGCATTGCTTTAGTAAAAAAAACATTTTTATACTTTTATAAATCTTTGCATTCATGAATGCATAAAAATCTGTAGTCTAGCGACCAGCATATAAAATTCTATAAGAGTAACCTGTTGGTTTACCGTGACGCAAATTGGATATAAATGTAATTACGTTTGAAGGACCGTACTACGCTATTCCCGACCATCTTCCAGATGCAAAGGAACTTAATATCTCATTAACGAACGTAGCACTACAGATATATTGAATGCCCTTGCTTCCGCTGCGACATAGCAGTAACAAATTAATAACACGTTTGAAACCCTTTTGATATGCATTCTCACGGGTTTAGATCAAACAGCGTTCCGCGGTTACCAGGAAAGTCTGAAGCGGTTCTAAATCAGGGGATTCCGTACAACGTTATGGAATAAGAGAAAGCACGCCACAGCAAATTGAAACAGCCGCGTCGTCGATCGATACGAGAATACATATCGGTCTGCGTACTGTACAGAGTACACATCGATGTATTTACGACATGCAGAACTAATATTACATTTTATAAGTTAACTTTTTACTCGGTCAAACTCATTTGAGATTAGTCAGCAGTAATTCCGAGCAAATATATTTGCGACTCTTTTATTGAAAGTCTTGTGATAGTGGCCTCTTATTGGCCACTGTTTTTCGTTAATAACTCGTAAACAAAGTCGCGGATTGCATTTTCGCTAAGGAAAAAGTTACTTCAAATGACCTCATGAACTCCTCATTTCCCGAAGTTACAATAATTTTGATATACCCTGTACTTACTGTGTACTGTAGAATATATATACATATTCTACAGTATATGGTAAATACAAAAATCATAATAATATGCATTAATGATTTCACAACTTTTTTCAGAAAACTATCTTAATTAAGGAAGTGTTCACATACTTACGAACGAATGTGCACGTGGAGATTACAATGAGAAAGAATTTCGAAAACCAGTGAAAAATTAGTTGCACCCCTATCCGACGCGGCACTTAATGTGTTAAGGGTGAAAGAGTTAATGAAAGTAGCTGTGAAAAAAACCGTAGTACAAGGGGTTAATAGGCATGCATTTGATAAACTTCCTAAGAAATTTTTCTTCAGAACGAAACTCTTACAATTAATCCTGTTAACGTGTTATCTCGAAACGGAAAATTGTCAAGAAAATATCAGCAAGCCCACGAACGGGAGTCCAACGAATCTGTCGCACCACTTGTTCGTGCCCAGAAACTAATTCCACGATTTCTGCTCGTTCCGGGGGAACGGTAGGCGTCATTACGATTCACCTCCGTTGCTCGACGGACTTGAAAAATGATCCCGGCGGCGACGACGACGAGGACGACGTCGACGACAACGGTAGTCCGATGCAGACGCTAAGAGGTCGCTAATATAAATCGTTCATTGTTATCCAACGAGGACGAGGACGGTCGTCGGCCGGTTTAAAAACCCTCGTCACGTTATTCGATACCTTTGGGCATTTCTTTTAAGACAGGACGCAGCGCGCAAGGTGACTTGGGAGGCGATAAAAGGCAGCCTCGAGGTGGGGCGATGCAAACCGTGGAGAGGGAAGATCGAGTGCGCGACGGAGAAATGGATAGAGTTAGGAGAAACGTGCTGTGCCGAAGAGCATCATGCGCAATCTTGTATGCAAATCGTGGGGAGTTGTTGGTGGGAGAATGTAAGAGAAGGGGTACAGGAAGACACGGAGGTGGTGGCATGAGAAAAATTTGTTCTCTTAAGATTTCTGTATGTAAATCCCAGGGCAGGTTCACCGGTCTCCATCGGCGCAGATTAGATTTGCATTCCGCATCTGCATTCATACGCTGCCGTGCGGCGGTGTCGGCTCGTCGCGTCGGTATGTAGTGTCTCTAGTTTTATTAATGATCCGTAAGTGTCGGCGGCAACGTTATCGCGGCGGCGACGGCTCGAGGGCGAGGAGAACGAGCCGGCCGCAACGGGAGACGCGGTGGTTCGAGCGAGAAGCAAGGCTCAGCCAGCCAGCGCAATTACCATTAGACCATTAGGATCCATAATTTCCCTAATCGGACTTCTCTATGCATTACACTGTTTACTTCAAACCGTACACGCGATCCACGTGTACGTCTTACCGCAGCCTGTTCTCTTCGTTGCCACCGAACGGATGGAGACGAAGTGACGCTAATTTCCGACGAAACTCTCGCACGAGGGATGTTACACCGGCGTTCTGTATTTCGTGTCGTGGATCAGGGAAAACGGATCGTTCGGATCCCTCTGTCCTATCGGAATTCGCGTTTCGCGGTTTCAATGAACGCGGTGACGCTGTACCTTAATTTCCTCGGAGTGATGCGCTTGGCAGTGTGCAGTTGACACCATGGAATTTCAATGCCGATGGTAGACAATGTTATCATTGAAATACGGAACTGCTAAATTTCTTTGGAATATTGCGTTTTAAAAATTTGTAAAGATGGCTTTTCCACTTTTTAATTTCGTTAATGAATTGAGATGAGTGCGATAGAGTTTTATATTCGATGGATACATTGTTGGCGTTACAATTAATCTACCAATTTTCGTCATAAATCCATAAAATCCGCAGTCTATTCATTCGGAGCTTTATTTTAAGCGAAGCATTAAAATATGCGCTATTTTACCGGATAACGTCCTGTCAGTAATACAACCATTTTTCATTGACGCTGAAGGCCTGCAGTTCTCGATTTAAAAGTTGCACAAATATTCCAAATGTTTAGATATTCCAATAAAAAGGTCCAATACCGAAGGATACAAAATTACAGGAATGAACGTTTATGAATTATGTCGAGATCGAATATCGCATTGAAAAAAACCTTAACTAATACACTCAACTGACAAAATGATTTGAACGATGTCACCTTTGTTTATATTTCTATATTCATACTTCATATGCTAAAAATACATAAATCATATGAAATAGAAATAATGTAGATCGGAAACGATGTCTTAGATTTCATGTTAATAGTCACCTTTTGACTTTATTTCCGATTGAGATAACGCAATTCCGAGTGTTCCGGCAGTATCGATTTCTCCAAAATACATCCTCTTGAAACGACATGACAGAGATCTAATTCACGAAGCTAGATAGACCGGCAACAAATTCCCAGGTTCCGTTCCTTGTCGCTCGTCGGTTTCAGTCGCGCGACGGCTGACGCGGAATACCCGTTTGGCTGCGAACGAGTGTTTACCGGTACGGTTTTGGAAAACCGTTGGTAAAAACAGTGTCGCTGGGGAATTATCCATTGTCGGTTCGATCTGTATCGACCAGAATAAAGGCTCTCGGCCCGTGAATTACGGTGTCAAGAGAGTGAAACCGGCTGAGGCGACGGCCGAGTGAACGAGGGAGCGAGACGCCAAAAGAACGAAACGTACGATGGATAATGCGATTCCACTTCCGCGAATAGAATCACGTGAAAAAGTTTTCCCTGTCGTTGCTAACTTTCGTTTCCACCGCGTCCTCTTCGCCCCTCTGACGTCTGGCCCCATGTTTGCTCCGCCCTTTCCAACAATTTCGTTCGCTTTCGTGAGAGAAGGGTCAACTGCGAGAACAATTCTGCTCGTTGTATGCTGAGCAGGTGCTTTTTGACTATATAATTACGCGGTCGGACGCAGGAATTCAGGTTCTTACGAATATTAAAACTCCAGGTGTCAGTATTGTCAATAGCTTGCGAGGAAACATGTTCATCGATTTTGATCATAATTCAGATAATTCTTACGTACCTAGGCGATCGTTATGCAACCTACTAGCAATTACTGGGTATATACGAAATTTGAATTTATAATATACAGAGCGTCCCAAAAGTCACTACAATCGGAAAATGAGAGATTCCTGAAGTCATTTTAAGTAACTTTTTCCTCAGCACAAATGCAATCCACAGCTTTATTTACGAGTTATTAACAAAAAACACTGACCAATGAGAGGCGAGATAAGCTGGCGCGAGGCGGTCGAGCCAATGAGTGGAATTGGGCTTTATCCGCTCGTTAGCTAAGCTGCCTCGCGCCAGCTTATCTCGCCTCTCATTGGTCATTGTTTTTCGTCAAAAACTCGTTAACGATGCCTCAGAGAAAATTTTTGTAAAGAAAAAGGTTACTTAAAATGACCTGACGAATACCCCTTTCTCGATTGCGAGTCGCTTTTGGGACACCCTATATATCATAACACTGCCATACCTAACGTTCTGAGATGTTCAAATGTTTGCTGCTGGTGTGAACGCTCCAAAACGCTTTACCTTTATTTGAATTGATATATTGATGTTTGCATTGCGCTCTGTGATTGAAATACAAGATGAAACAATTAAGTAAGTTAAGATAAGAAAACTAATTCTAACGATAACTCCTGAACATAATTTATTTTTTTTTATGTTTTAGCTGAACATAAAATTCTACTCGGTCTCGGTAAAATACGTTCATTTTCAAAATCGCAGTCATCCTGTCCCCATAATGCTTCCTTAAATGTCGTTGTTTAGCGCCTCATCGTCTATAATAATTCCCTTAATAGAACTATACAACTTTTCTTTCGTGTATGTGTCTATTTACTTTCACTCCGAGATTTCGATAACAGGAGAATTGAACTTTCTTGCCATCCTGAAGAAACGAATAACATTTAGCAAATCAGAACAGTTTAGCAGATCCTGCAGAAAATTATCATCACGGGTCCGCTTCTTTGTTATTGCGCGAGGGGTTAACGACAAGGGGTCAAAAGAATTGCGACTTTCAAAATTCGAGGCGCATCGATGAGCCGCGGCCGGCAGAATGAATCCGTGCGAGTACGTCTAATACCTTTCGGATTACGTGCCGTTAATCCGACGAGAACGCGTAATTTATCCGTCTTTCGCTCCTCGGTTCCTTTCATGTATCACGCGGCGAGAGCGTGCGGGGTAGCCGAATCCACGGCGGTATTAAGGAGAAATCGTGCCGGCAAAAGGAGGTCTGGTTCCATTAAAAGCATTTATTTTCAGTGTCTGCACTTAGAGGCAACGAGACCGGTATTATGGGGTGATTCTAACTTGTCCCGGATTTACCTCACGCCGCGGCGTCGTTTCGGAAGCTAATCGCAAAGGAGACCGGGGGATCAATGCGACACGCGCGTGGCTCGTTTGGCCGGGAGACAAAATAAAGAGAATAAATATTAAACGAGTAACGCGGCGGTGTAGAACTGATTCAGCAATTAAACGATACACAGGGATGATAATGTAACGGAGCGGGCCGCTCCGAGCCGCAGCAATATCTCAGAAAGTTCGCGCCGAGAGAAAAACTTTGGCAAGAGCAATGGCGCGGGAAGTGAAATTGCCTCGGGAGTGGCGGCGGCTAGCCGCGGGAGTAAGAAATCCTTGTTAATGCCTGTTTTACGTACGCGTGTTTCGGAGGATGTTGGACGGGACAGCGCGTGCTCTCCTCAAAACGCCGGTTTTCAAGTTTCCCGACGCTCGTGTAATTTCGAGCATGGCGAGATTGGTAGAACGAAACGTGGGGATAGAAAGGAGGGCAGAGCAGGGTGTAGGGTGGGGTAGGAAAGGGTAGGGTAGGGTGTAGGCGGTTCTGTAGGACACGGAAAGCAGAGGAAGCGAGTTTAATTACGAGTAAAAATCGAGTTTGCTCGATCGGCGTCGAGATTGTCGCCTTGCGAAACGAAGTCTTACGATTATTAGATTTCCTGGTGGCGGGGAATGGGTGGAGGGAGAGAGGGCTGGTTGCATCTTCTCCGTAGGGAGGTCGACGGAGGAACGGACAGAATCGGCGGTGGGAGGGTTGGCTAAACAGTCCACCGTACGACCCGAGAAATGGCTGGTGCCTGGAGTGGTGGACTATCCGAGGGAAGGGTGAAACTATTTCTCTTGCTTCTCCGGTACGCCGGTTGTGATTTGAATACATCCAGTTAGCGGCGCGTGCCTTGAATTCTAGATGCTCGACGGAAATGGTTAAAGGAGCCACTCGTTACTTCGTTTCGCCGATATTATGCTTCTTCCGCGTCGTATCCTGTCTCGCGATCGCTGCATCTACAGTTTCGAACTGTAAACAATATTCAGTTTGCTTCGATTCCGTTAGAATCCAAGATCGTCGGAATACTGTTACGTACGTTGTCCAACACTGATAGTGAACTAAACGCGACACGACTCACATGCCGACTTAACTTAGTGCAAGGCAGTTATAAAGGAATGACGCTTTTTTATATGTCAATGGATTTAATTGATTGTAGAAGAGTAAGAAAAATAGAAAACTTGACCGAAGCTAAATTGTATAACGTGTACTCGAGAAGCGAGAAGCTTCGTTGAGAATGTTGTTGCTGGAATAATGCGTTTGTTTATATACAATTATTTAAGATCAAATACAGCAAATTCTCACATTGTCCCTCAGCTTGTAGATAAAAATGGACGATTTGGGAAGAGGGGATACGACTATTTGAGCCTCACGATTCGTTTTTGTACTTGCCGATTATCAACAATTATAAAAACGAGCCGTAAGGCTCGAATAATCGTATCTCCTCTTCCCAAATTGTCCACTTTTTGTTTATAAGCTCAGCGACAATTTGAGAGAATTCACTGTAATAATTAATTGCTTCAATGTAATTCGCGCTCGAACTAGAGCTTTAGACTATGTTCTGTGGTAAATACAATTGTAACTGTGTATGCTATCGCATGCCAAAACAGATGACGATGACTATGTCTCTTCAAAACGAGGCTTTTACAAGTATCATTTGGAAAGCTGAACCTTCTATATGAGCGTCTCTCGGTGTTTGAGATCAACTCCCAAAGCCAACATGATCGCCTTACAAATGTTACAAAATAGAGCCCTCAAACTAATACCCCAACTTCTAATTGCTCTACAACTTGCTCCGAACACTAGTTTCCAGCTGAACGCACAAGAAAATTCTTCAACCCTCCACGAATGATCAATCAGCCAAATAAGTTAATTGAGAGCATCAAAATGCTCTCAATTAAGAGAGGTTGACTATAAAAAAGAGTAAGTCAAAACTTACTCTTTTTTATAGTCAATCAATAATGTGCATCTCCTCTATTGTATAAGAGGCTAGAATCATGTGATTATAAGCCACATCTTACGTTCTATGAAAAATAAGGTTATGTCCAGAGGCTTGTTTCATTCGCAGCAATCATGCTAATGAGCCTAATAGACGAATGCAAAGTGAAATGCACTCTTCTTTTTCATTATTTCTCCTATTTTCCTGGATCTATCGACTTGATGGTACGTGTCTAAACTTTGGTCTGTAAACAACAAGTCCCAAACAAAGTTAAACTCAACTCCCATGTGTTCTATGTAATCAAAATGCGTGTACTGCATTGATGGTAGTAAGACGCTAAGCTAAACCTGCAAGAGCCGTATGTGTATACTCAGAATCAGGAAGTTCTGTCAAATACGTTACTGACAAAAGTATAGCAGGTATATATATTGGTCTACCGTAATAATTAGTGCCTTGCATATACAATTATACGCGACAACTTTTTGCGTATCATCTTTTGGTAAAATTCAGAGTAACAAAATGACAATCGCCTTAAATAAGAATCAGTATGCACGAAATGCTACTGGTTTTTACCGATCGCTAAAGACTTAAGATTTGTATCAGCCAAGTATGTAACTCTGTTATGCCAGAAAGCAACTGTGTAAGTCGTCACTGTATTATTACCATAAATCGTCTTTGCCCTGATCACCGTAATTTCTTGGTATCATGAGTAAGGATAATTAACCCCATATGTTACAGCAATGTCGTTTACACCTAAAGATAAGAATTAGACTGATCATAAATCTGAAAAAAGTCAAGCTACAACTATCCCTTGACATTAAATATTCTTCGAAGCTTGCGTTAGCATTACTTTATATCTAAATAAGCTTCGAGCAAAGGTGTAAACACTATCGCATGATTCTATGAATGTTTTGTCTCGAACGACCTTAAAGCCTAATGCACAATTTCCCAGCATGACACAATAAGTTTTCGCACCGGAGAATTCAAGGGCAACGCGGAGCAGTGCACGCCGCAGATTGATGTATCCAATTTAAAAATTTGTTCCGTGCCTGACGTTATATTTAAATAAGCCGACAGGTTGGTTATGCCTAGGATTACGTGCAACAACCGTTCCCAGCGAACACGCGTCTCGCGAGCCGAGGTACGCGCGATAATCTTTCCTCGCCCCTCCACACCCCGCCGTCGACATAATTTAATATTTAAATGAGGTTAAAATAGTTCAGAACTGCAATTTGTCTTATGGAGTTTCCTGGAGTACAGCTTCTCCCGCCCCTCTCCTCGATTGTTCTATCGGCGGCGATTATGCTTACTGTGGACTGTATTATTTCGCTCATTATTTTGCGGTTCGTGTGTCGTAATTTTTCCTTAGAACAATTTTGATTTGATCGATCGAAGCAATTGCGACAACTCCTGGTTTTGTTCGTAAAAATCTTATCAAGATTTTCGTTCGAAACATATCACTGTAATTAACCGTCGCAGTACCGGCAGGTAAACGTTCATGCGACGCTAATGAAATATCTAAATATACCTTCCAGAACAAATTTTAGAACTTCGGGTACCTGGAAGTTTTTTGGACCCGATTTCAGTTCGAGTACCCGAAAGTTCGCGACCGACCCGAACCGCGACCGAATTTTTAGGTAACTTCACACCCCTAGTTCAAACGGACCCATGACCTTGTGTGTGACCTTGTGACAAACATTTTGAACTACATTTTTGTTGTTATTATCATTATTATTATTACTATTATCTTACCATATTTTGTTTACGTAATCGAGCTCTGGGTTGAAAAAAACCAGACATGGTACGGCGAGGATGTAAAATTGGTTAAACTATTTTCCAATCTTCGCGAGAGGGATACATATATAGTATCTTTACATAAATGTATAATACCTCGTTCATTAGAACACCCAATCTCTTAAAAACCAACGTATACTGCGGTACGAGTACTTGAAGTTTTGAATTCGTGAAAACGTAGTTGTACTTGTTCGTTCAACAAACTGAAACAATTACAAACAGCTGCGTTAATCTGTAAACTGCAGGTTTCCAGCGATTCTTTTTAGAAATATTGAGTTCAATTCAGGGAAGATTTTGCAACGCGAAATAATGTTCACCGAAACTTTCAGCCGGTAGACGTACATAACCAAATGAATCATTCAAACAATCTCGAATTTCTTACTTAACCTTACAGTGTACATTAATGCATATATACATCAACTGCATTTTTCTTTGATATTTTATTACACAACAGCATAAATAATAACTTATGTGGTGTATCTAACAGAAGTAAGACATCTACATTATAAAAAAAGTCATGATGACATTGAAGATAATTATTCTAGCGCCAAATCTAACTGTTGTCATTAAGATTTTTGCGGTAGTGTTATTCGTGTTTGCTCTGATTTGAAATTCAAATACTTAGTAATTACTGATTATGCTAAGCTCGTTTTTTTGTTCTCTCATTATATCTCGTACGCACTCATTATATGTGAAATAAAATACACAAAATGAACATATTATACATACCAATGCGCAGTGATTCATATATGAAACATCCACTTTTTTTAAAAATATAAATATTAAAAACAATAAAATATGTATAAGAAATAGTGAAATGAACCTCTCAAAGAAATTACTAAAAGATCGGAAAAGGAAAATAATTTCGAGCCGTAAAACCGGGTAGCGTAAAACCGGCAATATGACAGAATACCGCAGCTCCAGTAAAAAGTATGGACGCTTTCTGTGGTGCCAAACTCACTCGCGCGACCAACGTTTCTGCAATATCGAAGTGTGTAATTAAAATTTGCTCGCTAGAAGAGACTTTCATTTGTCTAGCTGCGTTAATCTCGTTTCCGCCGGCGTGGAAACAAGTTGATCGCTTTAATATCCTCGCAAAGAGCCTGAAGTAAGTCGGCAATCGTCTAGATTAACGACGACGTCCGCAGAATTACTCGCCGAGGGAAAGAGATGTAGACGATCGCGGTAACAGGTTGCAATAATTGTCTCGAAATAGTTACTGGCCCCGTTTTCGTAATAGTAGTCATTGTTACCTGTCGCAATCTCATAATTGGCAACGAAGTTAAGCGTAACACACGCCTCGACGGTGATTCGGCGACTCCTTACGGTCGCCGCGGATGACGGCCGGGAGATCTAGGAAGATCTTCGCGAAAAGCCGGAAGTAAGCGAATTTCAACAGGGACGTTCTGACTTTCCGGAATTAGCTAGTAAGTCCCGAGACTGCGGCTGCTACTCCCCGTCAATTCCTTCCGCAACTAATCAAAACTTCCTTCCGTTTTCGTGAGATGTCACACCGAGATCGCTTTCCAATTTGTAGATACTGCTGGGAATGTAACTCTCGCGTTGCGTCTCTAGAATTTGACTAGCGAACGTAATCTTCGAGAATACGTCTTCCACTTGATTATTAATCGTTTAGTTAATTGTTAACATGTGGACAGCGTCCAGAACCGAATCTACTTCGGAAAAAAATCCATTTAGCTCAATTAACACATTATTGGTTTATATACTGGACCACGTTTTTAGAAACTGACGAATTTTTCTAACAGTGAATAAGAACGAATATGCGTACGGTTAAACATAAACAACTTTTTTCATCACTGAAGATATTTATAATATTTGAAACGTCGTATATACAGGGTAACCAAAAAGTTACTCAAAATCAGGAAATGGGAGGTTCCTGAAATCTTTTGAAGTAACTTTTTTCTTAGCGCAAATGTAATCCGCGGCTTTGTTTACGAGTTATCCACGAAAAACAGTAATCAATCAGAGGTAAGATCAGCTAATGCAAAGAGGCCTAGCTAACGAGATGACGAAATCTACAATAATTTCCGTTCATTGACTCGGCGACCACTTCGTGTCAGCTGATCTCGCTTCTCATTGGTCACTGTTTTTTGTTAATAACTCGTAAACAATGTCGGCTTGCATTTGCGCTACGGAAAAGATTACTTCAAATGATTTCAGGAACTCGTCGTTTCCTGATTTTAAGTAACTAAGGGATAACTTCTAAACACTAGAAATATTAACTATTTTTATAACGTTTACATCTTCTACGAATAGAATAACTATCTAAGAGAAGTTTAGCAGTGTACATATTGTAGCTTCTTATGTTTATATGCTTTCATAAAAGTAAGGCTTTAAGCAAATTAGTTTAATGTAACAGATGTCCCACGAAGACTTACTTATGGAGCAGTACAGATTTAAGATTATACAAAATATATTCATCTTATCTGAAATACAATAAATTTTGCTGCAAATATTTGTTTTACAAAGTCTGCGAATAAACGAGTTCTTTGGACCGCTAGTTGATCCAACCAATATTGCATACACGAAGCTAAGTGACTGGTTAATTATTTGTTTATCCGGTATTTCTTCGCAAAAAGCTGGTCAAATAATGCGGGAACTTTGCAGAAATTTCACGCATTGCGCCTAGATCGTGCTTTCCGTGGAAAAAGGATCTAAACAAGATCCATTGATATAGGAGAGGTCGATATATGTAGAAATTCGATGCCCGAAAGCTTTCCTATGGTCGACACGATTGTTTGCACGAGACCGCATGACCTCGGCTGTGTTATCTGATAACGTAAGAAATATAATCTGAGCGTAAACCACGCAACGACTAGCACGAAATATAAAAAGGTGCGACGTATCATTTAATTTGATTAACTTTCTATAAAATTCATATCTTGCGTTGTAAACATTTCAGGAGAATATACACTGAGAAGCGGATGTATAGCACCATCCCCATTTATGAGAATGCAAAAAAAGTCGAAGAGTGGGACTATCACATAAAGTCATTTTGAATTTTTTAAGTCACCCAGCTAATTATGATAAAAATAAAAAAGGTGGACCGAAGAAAAAATAAAGTTCCCGCACTAAACGGATAATTGTAAACACAGCCAACAATTCGTCAATAAGCTGCAATAGAATTAAAAATGTTTTAAATCTGGATGTCTCCCGATAGACTGTAAGTAAAGTTCTAATGACAAATCGTAACATTTTAAGGCAAAAATTGAAGACGGCGTCTAAACTTTTACCACGTTATAAACTTGCGAGACTTGAGTACGCTCGAGCAAACATGCATCGAAATTGAAAATGCATAAGTTAATTTTACATGTTAAACTGTTCTAAATTCAGATAATTTCAACTTCTTCTATCGATAATCAGGTAATATTTCCGGACTAAAAAAAAATTCAATCTAAATGGACCGGACGGATACAATTCGTGCGGGCGAGATTTGAGAAAAGAACCGCGTTTCTTTTGGAATAGAAATTTCGGCAGTGGAGGGAATTTTGCATAAATGTCATGTTGAAACTGAGTTTTCCTTCAAAACGGATGGACAGTGCAGAATACACCAGTATACTGCAAAATAATTTATTGCCGTTTGTTAACGAAAATAACACTGTGGAATGGACGTTCCAAGAAGATAACGCGGCCATACACATGAGTCGTAGAACGATGGTATAATTTCAGACAAACGAGATTAATGTTATCAAATGACCAGCGCGTTCTCGTGATCAAACTCCGATGAAAAATGTCTGGAGTGTAATTATAAGGAAGGTTTATACAGAACATCGACAGTTTCAAAATGTTATAGATCTAAAAAAATGCGATAATTGCGGCTAGCAATGATATCCGTGAAGAAATTTTTCAAAAACTCATTAAGAATGCGTCAAATCGAATTTTTCAAGTCATAACAAAAAAATATGGATCCACAAATTATTAACACATATAATCGCATCTATTATGATGTGGAACGATACAAAAATCAGTTTATATGAATCATCGTTTGCATCGACAGAAAATTACAATAAAACTTTTTTGATGTTTATTATTTCCCTTTTACCTCATATAATCGACCTGTTTGTATTCTCGTCCGAAATACTCAAAAATAAGGACGGTGCTATAGTTATGCTCCTCAGTGTATATCTTGCTTTCAAACTGAACACCGCACTGCACTAAACGCGTCCTTAGTGGAGAATTATATTTTCCTTGAAGAAGTAGGTTTTATGTTAGAGAACTTTAATCTAGGACATTACACAACTTTCGTTCGAAACATCTTGTCAAACCACTTACATGCGATAGTTCCGAGTTAATCCGCGCGCACTGTATATTGTATTATACCAGCACTCAATTACATTTAATTGAAAATTTTTACGAGCGGTCGGATGTAGTCTCCATAAAGAACAAAAATTACCTATCCGGCGACCAGCAAAATCGATCCCGTTCGGTTTATTTTTGCCCGGCCGTTTTAATGCGCTGTCGATACCATGTACCGCTTAATAATTCAATAGCCGGAACGTTTGTTATTGTACTGCGAGATTTTCGAAGGTATCGAGTCGCACGCGTGCTCGCGACCGAATATTTTATCGAGGCCCATTTCAGGAAAACCCGAAAAACACGCGTGTGACCGAATCCTCATAATTCACGGTATATCGCGGCTACAGTCGCCCACCAATATCCCCCTAACAGTTTCCAATCGGTTGCAATTAATATTTCAAACGGCATTCGATATTACTTATTAATTTGATGCGCGTCAAATTACCACCGTTTCCATCGCATACTATTTTAACAAATTATGATGGAATTACAGCTGGTGTACCCGTTAACAAAGTGGAACGCAAAGCATATTAACTATTGATCGGACTCGCGTGCCGCTAATCAATATTATTAACTAATAATAGGCGAGAAACGGTAGCTGTGTTTGCTTCCCACGCGTGAATCAATTTTATGCGGACTCTGCAAACGCCACATAATGATGGCCTCGGAAATGACACATTGGGGATCAGCGCCACTTAACAAGAACAATCAATCCTTGCTCTTCTGTCCGGTCTGACTCGAAATGAATCTACTTTAAAAAAGATCCATTTAGCTCAATTAATATGTCATTGATCGGGGAACGTTTTTAGAAACCGACATGTCTGGCTGGCGAATTTTCCTGGAAATAAAGATGAACAAATCCGCGTACGTCAAGCATAAATAACTTTTTCGTCACTGAAAGTATTTATTAGGAATGCCGTATATACAAAGTGTCCCAAAAATTACTAAAGTTAATAAGTTACAACTTATTAATGACAAATAGTAATCGATCGGGGAAGAGATCAATTGACGCAAGGGGACTGGCTACTATCCACTATTTTTCGTTAATAACTGGTAAACAAAGCCACGGCTGGCATTTGTTCTAAGGAAAAAGTTCAAATAATTTGAGAAACTTCCCATTTCACGAATATGAGTAACTTTTGGGACACCTAGTATGTTATCGAAGTAGCAAGTATCTTTGTGGCGAGAAACGCGACATTACACTTCCTTTACTCCACTTTTAGGACAGTAACCAACAATACATGATCTTCAAAAGACGTCATATCATGTTTCCGGTCAATAATCCATTTAACAATATAAAAGAGATATTACAAACAATATTATGAACAATATTACTTAATTTTTAACAATATAAAACTTATTTTTTGAATTGCGCTTCGACAATTCTTTCTTAGGAGAAGATGATGGATCGTTATCTTCATTCTGAATAACGTTATGGGAATTTCACTTGGTAGTCGTTATTGATAAACAGCTAAAAAGTAAACCGACTGGTAAAGGAACCCGATCAAAAATTCCTCGTTGGAATAATTAACCTTCCTCCACGGATGAACGTGGGGTAATCGAATGAATTTGGTAACCATCGACAGGGAATAAAGCGGCAGGCGTTTCCACGGGTTGCAGGCCGCGGAAGAAGGCAGAAGCCGTGAAAGTGCTGGAGCCAGTGGTCGGGTTCGAGAACAAAGTCGATATTAAAATCAATCCAACTGTCGGGCAACGAGTTCGACTGAGTTTGTAACCTTAAAAGTTCCGCCTTCGGGCGCGCAGCACCCTGTTCGCTCCCCCCCCCCCCCCCCCCCCCCCCCCCCCCCCCGCACCCGTCGATCCGCATATTGAACTTTAGTCAAGTTCACTCTCCCATTTGCGTTCCGGCTTGCCAACGTGGAGGCTTTAAGAAGGCTTGAGCAGAGAAAACGAGGAAAAAAGTAGCTCCCGAACGGGAGAAGTGAGCTGACGAAAGGGACGGGGGCCACGGATAAATTGGAGGAGGACGGAAAAAACAAGGGGGCGGGCACGGGACCGGCGAGGGACAGAAGAATGGAAGAATGAAAGAAACGGTCGGAACTTGAGGCACTGATCTTCCGCAGCATCCGCTAAGTAGCACTCCGGAGAACGACATTGAAAGACTCGTATTTTATGCGGCGTTCGTATATTTTTCTCGCGGCAAATGCCGGCGAACAATGTGCTGAGAGAGACAGAGATAGCGACGGATAGGAAGATAGAAAGATGGAAAGACAGAGAACTCTCGGAGACAGAACAGAGGGAGAAAAGAATTTGTACGCGACGCGTGTACATTATGCATCGATACGCGGTCTCGTCTGCATGCTCAATTATGTAACGAGCAGTTTCGCGAAAAGCGAAGTGGCGGGAGTATTTTTATCGCGCTTGTGCGCTAGTGAAACTTTCTGAATTCCTCTCAAAGTTTTTGATTAAACGGTCCTCTGGTCGTTGTCGACGTCTTAACAATTTTTCTTACTTTCGCTCTGCGTTTCTAGTTCTCCGTCTCCCTCCGGTTCTCGCCTCTTTCATCGGTTGTTGCTTTAATCTGGCCGAAACCGGCTGGGTGGGGGTGGCATTATAAGCTTCAAGGTAACGGGCAACTACGTTAATTAAAAATAAAGTACTACCGTGACCGGGTTCCCGGTCGTTCGATCGGGGGAAGTGAACGTTCGCCCAAGGGTGGAGGCAAGGGCGAGAGCAAAACGTGCGGGAGTAGTGGGGGTGGGCCGTCGAGGGCCGTCATTAAGGTTATACAAATCGCCGATTACGCTTGGCTGTTTAACGAGCGCAGAGTTTCGCGAATATTCACGACTCGAAACGGAAGCTCGAGACTAGCAGGCTGTAAGGCGGGTAAATTAAACATTTCGCTCGCGTTTTAAGCGCCGCGCCGCGCAGCGTCGCTCCGCTCCAACCCACCCGAATCCGCCCGTCGCTGAAAAGCTTTTACGCTTCTTATTCCCGTTAGTGTTCGCATAGGCCTCCACCATTACGATCGACGACAGTTCATGACCTCGTAATTATGAGCCGACCACCAACGTCGACCGTTCACCGACCAACCACTCGAAACATGAATGATAAATTTCATTCGATGATGGAACAGCTCGTATCGTGGAACTTCGTTCGCTCCTCGATACTTAACTCAGATTCATCCGACACTTCCTAGTCTTTCCTTTTGAATCTTCTTTGAGACCGAGGCACTCTGAATAGGTGCAGAAAGTGGGGGCTGATAATACTACTTTTATATTCCGCGATTTCGATGGAATGAGCTACGATTTTATGCGTGTATGTACTTGGTAACTCGAATTTGACAATATTTTTGAAAAATTAAGATTAATTTGTAATTGATTTTAAAACTTCCACGACCGCGCCAAAAGCCTAAAAAAATTCATAAAATTGCGATATTTAAGCAAACTTATATGACATTAATTATTTCTTCAACATTCGTACCTCCTGGAAATCTTAATAAAATCAAGAAATTATAATGTGGACTAGATTAAAAATTTCCCTATTCGGTAATCAAGCGACTTAATTTAAAACAGGGAGATCTACTCATTTGGTTGGCTAAATGTTGAAACAAGAACAAAGGGAAATATTTTCCTAACGATTTGTTAAAAATTCAGTCAAAAACGGTAGTCAGATTTGTCCATACTTATTTCAAAATGAATTTTGCTTTAATAAATAACATTTATCCTTTGACGTAGCTTTACACCGTGTACAGCAATTATCCACAAACCACCGATGAATTAAAGGATAACATTCGACGGGTTATGAAAGAGATTGAACAGCTATTCAGCGAGGACGTCACATACAAATAAAAAGATGTGATCGAGTGTAAAACGAGTTTGGTTGGTCATTTGGCTGATATTGTATTTCATACATAACTGTAAACGATGGTACGAGAAGTTACAATACATGTCCGGTCTTTTTAATTCAAACGTGTTTCATTTATAAGAAAAGCTATCAGTAGCTCTTGTTGACAGACCCTTTATATTCTGTGCACCAAATTTGGTTAAGATTTACAAAATGTAAGAAGATGGAAAGAGCATTCAACTACTGTATTTTATTAAACACATTACTTTGATTTTATGCAGGTGAAATGAATTGTATACTAGTTTCTAGTTTTCAGAAAATTGCACATACATTTTCATCACGTTTCGAATGTCACATTAAAATAAATAATGAGAAATTAAAAATATTTAAATTAATTTCATATAAATGCATGAAAATCTTGAGATTACAAACGATGAATACAAATCTCTTCACTTGTTCCAAGAAAAATTTCCGACTAAAACAACGGGGAAAACAATGCTGTCAAGCTGTTTATTAGAGAAGGAAGTCTTATTTTACCGGGAAAGTAGACCACCTATTCAACAAACAAGACCAGTTTAGTCTTTCGAAGGAGCTTCCAGGGACCTCTGTTGCGTTTTTAATTACATGGGAAGAATGTAAGCCGCCACGCAACGTGAACTGTATAACATATTAAACTGCCACGTGTTGTTGGCGTCAAAGCCTTAAACGACCCCGGTAAGCTGCGTTAAGTAATGCAGAAAGTAAAAAGGATCAACACTTTTTTTGCTCGTGCCTGGCTAGTGTCCGCGCTTTACGGAATTCCACGCGTTCAAAGACTACTTTCGTTGTCCCGGTCTCGCCTGTGGTCCATACATTGTGGAATTTATGGAGTACTAGGTGTGCCCAGACTTGGAAGAAACCAGGTATCAAAGATGAACAAAAGAAGGAGAGCTCGACGATGGCTAAGGGGTGGAAGCAGGACTGGGTTGGACATAAAACCTTTATTCTCGAAAGTCTCCTCTACTTTCAGCTGCGGCGACTCGAGCGGTGCCGTTTAATTACGGATTCTAAAGCCCCTTCGCCCGCTACCGAAACACAACCGCATTTTGTTTGTCCCGGTCTTATTGCCACTTTTACGGCCCACCTTTCGCTGTCTCCACAATGAAATCGGACCGCTTCCCCTCCGTCTCTCCTATCCCCGGCCTCCTCGTCCCCACCTCGGAATGGTATCGTTTCTCGATGATTCGTCGGGACAGTGGAAATAACGACGTGGAAGTATTTCGCGAACGACTTTCCTAATTGTCCCATCGTCTTCGTTTAATCGGGCGAACGGGGCCGCTCACCATCGCAAAAACTGTCAAACTTTCCCGGTCTCAAATAGAATATGCGATCTTTGCGTAACGGAATAGAATCTTTACGAGAACTGAGAACCGGTTTAGGCGTTCGTACACCGTATTTCATGAAGTTCGGTAACGACTTCGGCGACGCAATTATCGCGCCATCTAATTTTCCAACTAAGAATACAGCGGGGAAGCCTTGACATAATACGTTTTCGCATGTTTGACGTGGACCCACGATCGATCTATCATCGTTCCAATTAGCACTGCCCTTGGGAAGAAAATTACTTGATGCAATGATTAAGTAATCGTTTCGCAAATAATGTGCGAGCGAAATTGAATTCCGAACTTTGTAATTTTGTGGCAACACGAAGGAACAGATAAGGTAGCGGAACAGTAATTTAAACAGCACATTAAGTAGACCAATCATATTTTCCGCTTTTTTCTTCGTCAAACTTATTCATTCTGCTGCGGCGATAATAAGAATCATGTTATTCTGGATTTTCATTTATGCTTTCCCACTTTTCTCTTTTTTCTTTTCTTACTCTCACATTTATTTTACCTTTTTATCGAAATTATTTGCATACCCTTATTTTTTTATCATGTTGTCCTGTGAATCTTATAGATGTCTGTAGTAATATGTCTGTGTACAAGAAATGTCTGTAAACGTAGTGCGAAAATATTATGCTATATTTCGCACTTTTTCATAATCATAATTGCATTTCGGTTAACATGTTTAACGTGAACGCATTTTTATTGTAATATATTCGAACGAAAATATCGCCCAACGATAACTTTTAGTTTCAGATCTCCTTTCAGTTTAACTAATAAAATTTCTTGAACTTTGTGGGAATTTTTGGGGTTGATTTTCAGCACTTAACCTGTTAAAATGACAGTGATTAACTCTTATATGAGTTACGTTAACTGCAGCTGTATCACGCAACTTAAATCAAGTCACCATTAATATTGGTTGATGTAATTACCTAAAAATTCATCTAATTCTCTATTAACTTATCAAGTTTGCAATGTTTCAATGTAAATTTACTTGTACTTGCTAATTTGGAAATAGGCAATATTTACTGAAACAATGACTGACAGTAATTGGCAGTCCGGTTAAGGGTTAATAATTAGAAAGCGTTCTAGTTCGACCGGTAATGGCTTCGAAAGGGTCGCCGCTCGATTACGTCCCCAGTGCAGCAGCTCTGTCGTCTCCCATTTTCGATGCTTGACATAAGAGAAATACATAAATTATGTGGGTGGTGGCGGGGTCAGGGCAACGTGACTGCGAGTTGTTTCGTATTAAAGTTATGAATATAAATCACAGGTCGCTCGTTCTCCGTCCTTTCATAGCTTGCGACCAAGTCGCCGATCTCTTCCCCCTTTTCTTTCCGCCCCTCTCGCAACCCATATCCACCCCTATCCCCAGCCGGTGTAGATCGTCGGTCTCTCTTCAGCATCGAACTCGGGCTTCGCTTTCTCCCACGTGGCCAACACCACCTACGCCCGTCTAAGTCAAGCCAACAGCTCGCTGGTGTCAAAGTCCCGGCCCATTATTCACCCGCCGTCAGAGTTCATGTCTCTCTGGCACGCACCCTGCTCGACAACCACTCCTCCCACGCCTCCGTCCCGAGCTTTCTTAGGTGTTCTTCGAACTTACAATCCGTCTCGATGGTGTTCGAGGATAGGGCGGCCGTTTATCAGGACGCCTGGCCAACCGAAGAGCGTCTTCGACCGGGAATCCTCGGAAGACCACTCCAGCAACGACTGAGCTGCTTCCCGAGGGGGTGGAGCAGCACTTTGCGGGCCGATTTCATCGAGCCGATAGGCAAAATTAATTATTTCCGTCGATGCGAATCGCTGACAGACTTTACGATGGCTTTTTATTTGCCAGTTAACGTCCGCTGATCTGATAAGGGAAGCTACCCTTCTGTTATACAGCAACGGGATGGGTGCAGAAGCGCTTCTCTGGGTTTCCAATCAAGCCTGATTTCCTCGGGGTAATTAGATTTTTCGCATATCAAGGTGTTTTATTGCAATTGTTTCGTAAAGTGAGTGAACAGTTTCACTTTACGGAGAAATCAATGCAATTATCTTGTATTTTACACAAACAGTAACTTTAAATTAACAAAGAGACCTTCGAAATTCTCTTTCTTCTTTGATCATCTGATCCTACTTTTTGTACTAGTCTTTTGTGTCATGCATCACGGATTCGCAAAGCACTTACACAGGTTGGTCTATGCAACTTGTGCATCTCCTGCAACTTCCAAAATACGCATTCAGTAATAAATTTTTCAATACAAAAGTTGAGTGGTTTGAAGGGGCTGCGTAGTATGTAGTACGTTTATTTTTTTATAGTTGGAGTCGTTCCGGAGATTTGAAAGTCAACTTATATAAAAATATGGAAGAGTATCGAATTCTAAGCAAAAAAGTATTGACCTTTATTAGCACTAAACCTAATAGCTAACGAGTAATTCTGCTTCATTTTTCGATCATTTTCTTCATGTAATATCAAGTTGGAGATTCAACTTTATCATTGATTTCTGCAGATTACCGGAAGTGAAAAAATTTAAAAAAAATAAAGCGATATTATTCGTTAGCTATTAGATTTAGGGCTAATAAAGGTCAATACTCTTTTACTCAAAGTTCGATATTCTTCCATATTTTCATATAAAAAATATAGTATTCCATTTAAGAAAAGAAAATTGACCTTCAAATATCCGGAACGGCTTCTGTTCCGTCCCGAAGACGTGAACACGTAGAGTTTCTGCCGATGGGATTTATGACACGGACGCGACGAAGGTTATTTTTGAGGAAAGATCTTTTCGTTTATTCAGCAAGCAATTAGCGTTCGAATTACAGTTACATCTGCCTCAATAACTGTGACGTGTCGTAAATCCCATCGGCAGAAACTCCACGTGTTCATGTCTTCGGGACGGAACAGCTTCACCTATAAAAAAATGTAAAATACTACATAGTATGCCCTTTTAAACCACGCAACTTTTGAAAAAGATTAATAAGATTCATATCTAGTACGCTACGTATGAAATGTACACCATGAGGCTGACTCAATATTTTTAGTGGAAGGGGTTAATTTGTGTAAGAGTACGAAGGCGTTAGTATCGCTACATAAATACGGAATCTATCACATTGATAATCGATAGCGTCCAGTTACAGTACGGACACAGAGAACTGCTCCTCGGTTGCTAGAAGGAATCACAATAGATCCTCAAAGAGGAACAGCGGCTCGGAAGTCTTTACATCGTCCAGCTTTTCAGGAGTCTCGCGCCGCACCGTATACATCAACTATGAAAAACTAGAATACTTCTTACTAACATTTTTTTTGGAAACGAAGATTAACGTTCCCCTCTGCTCTAGATTCGCCGTGTTTGCCGGCGCTGAGTGCCGACGACGGTCCACAAACTCCGGAAAATATGAAGACAACTATAGTTTACGGGCAGCTTTTTATCCGGTGAATACAAATCATCGCGGGAATTGCCGCGTATAGCAGCGGCGATTCATATTACGAATTCGCGACACTCGTCGATTGAATACCCGAGAAAGTGTACAAGTTCTTCATCGGAGATCGATTTACACTTTTACATGGCCGCATAAATCGGTATCGAAGAAAGGAGGAACGCGTTCGCGTGCCAAGTACACGTAATTCGAGCAACGTAAGTCACGCAGATCCAGCAGATTCTTATACATATCGAGAACCGGAAAGGGAGAATCTTATCGAGGATGATCGCCAGCCAGATGCGCACGCAGAAAGCGTATTCCATTTGTAAGGGAACTGATTGCGTCTTTCTTGCAGCAGTGATAAAAGTCTGATGGTGAAATGTGGTCCGCTGTTAAAATACACATTCGCGTGACATTAAACGTCATGAGTTTTGCCGTTGTGACAGCGTGATTCGTTGTCTTCACCACGACGAAAGTCACGGTAGTGAAAGCCGAGATTTTCTGCCGCGTGTAAATGTACACTTAAAGGATTTCAACATCGTTCTTGAATTTTATGTCTGCGAATATGAAATGAACTCTCTCTCTCTCTCTCTCTCTCTCTCTCTCTCTCTTTCCTTCTTTCTTTCTTTCTTCCCTTCTTTCCTCAATCCTGTCCTGACATTTGGGGTTTAATAACAAAATTCCACGTAGATTGTTTTGAATTTAAATCGATCTTTGAGTCGATTTAATAGCTATTTTGATGAAACACAAATTACGTTTGCAAACTGACGGTTCTCAAGAATTATTTGCATAAAATAGCCCACGGTAATATGCTGCAGTACCGTGTACATGGATGGTTTACTAAAACCACGAGAAGTTAAGCGACTGTGTCATGTAATTGTTTTTGTACAGTCCTTAGATAATTTGTTATATGGATACTTTGCCAGCGGAATTGAATTAAACGTGCCCTCAATTAAGGGAGCAAATTATTTCACAATGTAATGTACATTTATGAACAGTTTGTGTGCAATTAAGTTATTTCTTAAGCCTCGCACAACAGTCCGTTCATGACCGCGAGCGGTGGACTTCAGGGTTCATGCAGACCCATGTCTGGATTTCATTACTTAGTATTTGAATACACGCTGTTAGATTTATATTATTTGAAACTATTATTCTTTATTATTACAGGTAACATATCATTAACGACTTGTATATTTTTACGCGGTACACGACGACTGCTGCCCGATGGAGTCTGGGTTAGAGTGGGAGTAATAAATCAACCGCGATGCTAGTATATTTCGCGACATATGTAAAAATAAACATTGTATGGGTCAGCATGGATCCTGAGTCCTGCGCCCTGAGTCCTGAGGCGAGGATTAAACGCGATAGGTGTTATTTTCGGATCTAGCACTTTCAAGACAATTTTCTATTATTTATTCTATATATCTAAGTGATGTGGATAAATTCTCCGTACACCTCAGTTATTGATACCAATTACGGGAAAAACAACACAAGAATCGTTTCTAAAATTGTTTTAAACCGATATAAAACGGTCAAAATAACAGTTATGAAATCGATACGAGAACCGAGGTAGAAATCATAGCCGAGACAATAACATTTCTTGATAACCGTTTCAGTAATTGAAATCGATATTATAACAGTTTGCAAACCGTTGATGGTGTTTATAAAAGGAATGCTTTTTTATCATTGGGATGTCGATGTAACAATGACTACCCCAAACAGTACATAACAAAGATCATTATCGAAAAATATTGATACGGGATACGTAGAAGGAACACGAATCATGTCTGCTACTTTCGTCACAAAGAATACACATTCTGACAAAGTGATCATAGATGCAAAAACCTAGTTTGTTGTTTTTTTTAAATTTAAAAGAATCCGCCCAGTAAGTATCAGAAACCCGCAGTCCTTAGTAACGACAATAATAGAAACGAAAGTTAATAATCAAGAGAATCTAATAATAATAGCAACATATGCAGCCGGAAACCGCAATACGAATTTCATTCCAGAACTATTGTAGATTCACTGTTCACGGAACTTAAATTGGACTCCCCAAGTAACTACTACATTTTCGCAGGTGATCTTAACAGTCGACACACTAACTGGAAAAACTTAAGTAACAATCCCCGTGGCAATGCGCTCAATAAATGGATAGAAAATAACAGCATCAAGTTCAAAACCATATTATACAATTCATACTACCCATCCTACCCTAAAGGAAATTCATACATAGATATATGCTTCTGCGATACAAGAATAAAACTTCACAATCTACACGACAACGAACTGATGACCCTACCATTCGACAGTGACCATGACGCCCTACTAATCACAGCTTCCATTGACAGACTAAAAGCGTTTGAACCGAACTCCCCAAACATAAAATACAGATTCAATAAAACCAACTGGAACAAGTTCAAAACAACCGCCACACATCTGATAAAGGACTTCAACTTGCCACACGACAGAAACTTATCAAACAATGAAATAGACATAGCACTCGAGACATTACAGACAGCACTCACCACTACTATAGCACGCACCGTCCCACATAACAAAACATTCAATACACTAAACACACTCACGAGCAATAAATTAATCGAACTAAAACACAAAAATTTCCTTATCACACACATTCGCAAAACAAGAAACACAAATAAAAAAGAGACCCCTCAAGGAATTTTCTTTTAAACACTCTTCTAGATAAAGTTAGGAAAGAAATCACACAAGAATACAACAAATTATACAATAGCCACTGGGAAAACAGAATAAAATCAATCCGCCCAAACAGTATAGGACTACAACAAGCCAACAAACTCTTCTCTGGCAAAGGACTTACGCCAATAGACACATTGAAAGTGGACGCTCACAACTCATCACTTTTAGACAGAGCAAACATAAACAGAACTAACCACCCTTCTCCCACAAACAACAGCGATATAATTCTTATTTCGAACCCGATCGATAAACTGAATTTATTGGGCGCACACTACGAAGCAACTCACAGACTAAATAGCAACTTAGGCAACAAACGTTTCAATAACTTAATAACATACAAAATCTCCCATCTTAAAAAACAAACGAACATAGATTCAAATCAACAAATCACTCTGACCAATTTTTCGTCTCAAAATCCTGCATTCAACCCCGATCCCTCATCAAATACAGACTATTTCATCAACCAATCAGCCCTATCCGAAATAATAAAAAAAACAATAAAAAATCCTCAAGCTTCGATGGCATCCCCAACATAGTGATTAAAAACCTCCCGGGTAAATTCATTTTACTTACACACGATCGTGTTTAACAACGCCTTAAATAACTCCTACTTCCCCATAAACTGGAAAATAGCTAAATCTATATCGATTAAAAAAAAAGATAAAAACGGAACAGATCCGAATAACTACAGACCGATTTCACTATTGCCCAACCTAAGCAAAACATTTGAAAAAGTAGTATACAGAGCCATTGACATAGTAGCCAAAAAAATGAACATTATACCTGACGAACAATTCGGTTTCAAACATAAACATTCCACCATTCCCGCCATAAACAAACTAACATCAGACATTTGTTGGTCACTAAACAGCAACCAATGTGTAGGCGCCCTATTAATAGATATTGAAAATGCATTCGACACGGTCTGGCACGACGGCCTAATATATAAACTAAACAAACTTAATTTCCCACCTCATCTAATTAAACTAATATGGTCGATGATATCAAATAAAAAATGCATCACCTCAGATGGTACCAACACTTCCACACAAACATTCGAAGTAGACAACGGTCTCCAACAGGGTACAGTAACCGCTCCACCTTTATTCAACATTTACACTTCAAACCTGCTAAAGCTATTCAGTTTAAACAACACTTACAACATAAAGGGTATAGGATTTGCAGATGGTTTAATAATCTATACTAACAATTTTAAAGTAACAGAAATCCATCAGACGCTCCAAACACTATTTAAAAAAATTCAAACCTACTTTAAAAATTGGAAATTCAAAATCAATTTCAAAAAATGCGAAACAATATTATTCAGGCCAAAACTCATAAATACAAACAACAATGTTAGGAAAAACTGGAAAAACTTCCATATAACAATTATTAGTAGTAACCAATCCTCAATACCGAATAAAGAATCAGTGAAATATCTAGGTGTCCATCTCGACCCACAATTAAAATATTATAAACACGCCGAAACCAAAATAATCAAAGCAAAGCAAACTTTCAACAGCCTCTCCAGACTCTTCTATAATAAACACCTTCACCCAAAATGTAAAATCCTATGCTACCTAACACTTATCAGACCAATCTTAACTTATGCATGCCCAATATGGTACAATATTCCTAACTTAAAAATGGAAAAATTCAGATTGCTAGAAAGACACTGTCTCCGAGCCTGGCTGTCAATGTTTAGGACACCAGAGTCAAATTACACCAAACACTTCAAAAACAAAACACTACTAGACGCAGCTAACATAACCAGAATAGACACACACATAATTAAAAACTGTAGAAACCACTTCGCGAAAGCCATCCACCACACAAACAATCAGATCTCAGGTCCTCTATACCCCCAACCATTATACCATCTCAAATGCAAATCATCAGGGTTCACTCCCCCAGAACTATTCCCATATCTAGATAAAGAAGATCTAGTAATAAATATCGACAACATACCCCTAATCTACCACATTGACCGAGGACCCAACTACAAAGCTATAACATATAAAGGCACAAACACTAATTACAGATTCTGTACATATATCACACAAAAAGATAAAAATACCGACCCTAAAATAATCAAAGATTACTGGTGGTTCAAGTAAAGCACGTGTTCACCATAATATAGTAAAAAATAAACAATAATTAAATAAATACAGAAAAAATAATAATAACTGTAAAATAATAATGGTATCTTCAACTCCATTCTTCTCCTGCCCCCCCCCCCCTACCCCCCCCCCCCCCCCCCCCCATCCCTAAAATCCTGTCCTATTCATATCAACATAGTTCCTAAGCTAGTTTTTTTTTAAGGCAATGTAAATACTGTATATAGTTAGCATATTTAAATAAATTTATATAGTAGCGCCGTTTTTCAAATAGCCTAACTTAGTTTTTTAGGCGCAATATAAAATTTATTCAACATTAAACCGCAACAGAAAATAATCATGTACATTTTTTATTCATTTTATAATATTTAATCTATATATTGTTGGCTGTAAATAAAATGATGTTTATAAAAAAAAGGCAGGGTCCACTAGTTAGCCTTACTGACGAGTCCTCTAGCGGACCTGGGACGAAACGCTCCCCACTCTTTTCTCATTGTTTTCTGGCCCCCCACTCCAAACGACTCCAAATAACACAAAAACTTCTATCCCCACAAACTTAACCCTACAAAAATTGTGCACATTAGATGTATATAATGAAATAAGTATTTTATTATTTTTAATATTTATTTAATATTTATGTTCTAAAAAAAGGTGCATGATTCAGATATGAATCAACCAACTTTCGTGTTCTAAAAATCATTAATCAGAAAATCCTCACAATTGCATTGGCAAAAGTCTCATTAACCCATTTGCATCATCGGTCTACTTCGGCCGCCGTGCCGAAAACTCCGAACCGAAGAACGGCCGACTGGCCCGTATCAGCGCGCGCTGTTGGACGTATGGGTATGAAACCGACGTTGAAAAAATTTATGGTTTTTATCAAAAATACAGTGTCTAAAACGACTAATACACAATATTATACCTCAAATATCTCATTTTATTTTTTTTACAAACAAAGGAAAAACAAATATTTTTTTTTATATATGAAATAAAATTATTTAGAGTACAATGTCCTAATGAGTGACCGTGGCAGGTAATAAGTCGTAAAGCGTCTCGACTCGAGGAAACGTGTAATAAAAAAAAAAGAAAATTTTGTTATGGGCCTGACGTAAAATCGACAGCTGATGGCCAGCTGTGGTTTATGTTGAAGGAAAATATTGCACCATGAATTAAGGAACGGCCACGGCGAAATGCTACCACAAGCAATCAAATATGGTCTGTCACATCTGAAGAACATTTAGCAACTGGTAATAAGAAACAGAAGTAACAATTAAGAAACAGTCGTGGCGCGCGGAATATGTATTCCGCGCTCGATGCTAGTAGACAGTCGGTGCAAATGGGTTAAGAAAAAATGAAGAATAGAAAAGTTACACATTGCGTTATCTATCCTTCATTTGCTGTCCTTTTCTACGTTTGGAAAACGTCTAAGATTGCTGCTAGCACTGAGCCTGGCACGTAAGGGTGTTTCGACCCTAAACGCAACGAGGTTGTTTTCGTGTCCAATAATCAGCCGAGTGATGTGATCAAAAAGCAACATATGTCGAAGTAAAGAATAAAGTAACCGATTTCCGACGGAAGACGGGGTGGGAGAATGACTTGACGATAAGACCGGAAGTCAGAGTGCATTGAGGGTCGTGGACGGGTACACATGCATATCAGGAAAGCCCGGGGGATTTCAGCGATCACGCACGGATACTTCTCCCGATCCTATACATCGCCGATACGAATCCGAAACGTATCGATAGCGCGACGTCATACATATCCGATGCCTGAAGCCACGGGCACTCTCGCGACGAAGATTTCTACCCCGGATTTTGCCGTTACCGTCGCCGCCGCGATCCTCTCGAAATGCTCTGGGCCCTGGGGTCAGGATCGTCCTCAGGATCGGCTCCGCGTGGCACGGCCCGTTTCTTGGCTGTCTTCGACTACACCACGAAAATGCGAGGCAAACCACTGGCCGAGATTGGAACCGAGGCCGGGTTTACCTGCTGGGAGCAGGACTTTTCCCCGTGGTAATTTCGCCTCGCTGGGACACGCTATCGGGCAAAAGACTTCTCGACGACGGCGGGGACGAAGTGTTTGCCAAAGCGTACTGCTTCGAGGGGAACGTCGACTGATTTCCGATCGAGAACCTCACTGCGCGGTAACGTGTGCCGGACGACTCCAATGAGCTGGTTGTCGTGACACGGCTACCAATCAATTACCAGTAAATATTGAGGAAGAAAACATTTGGCTTCGTCGCTGCCTGATTGTTTTCCTTTCTAACCGGGATGGTTCCTTCGTTGCTCTAATAGAGATAATGATCGTCGATGGTGGAGACGGTCATGGATAATGTTGCATAGTTACAAAAGAGATGGGTAATACGATCATAGCATAGTTACAATAAATGATTATAATAAGAAGCTCGCGATGAATACATTTAAAAATGTCAGCTATCCCATTTCAGAACGTGGAAGAATAGGAGTAGGAAACTCATTTTCCTATTTCTATCAACTTAAAGAAATTGTACGACGCTGTCAATGTGTGGTCTTTTTGTGTGTGTGGCCAATCCGATTGTAGAATGAATTTGAAAAAAATCTGTAGCTATCGTCCGTGTTATCCTTAATAGTGGAATTAATTAAAATGACGGTCTTTGTAAATTAATAAATTAAATAGTAAAAAAGCTACCACCTTCCGTTTATATACAAAGTTCAGAGAAAGTTCGTAGAGATGAGGCCGACAAAGAGAGATCCTAATTGAAAATGGACTACAACTAATTTTCCTAACAATGTAGATATCTCACAGAAGGTTAAGAAAAAGTAACTTTCTAAAGATAACAACCCTGTTGTAGGATCCTTTCCTTTGAACCTTAGCAGGATCAGTAAGAAGGTATAAATGGAATTTCAATACATAAAATCGATTCCTCCGATTGTTATTCTAAAAAGTATTATTATTCTTAGGAGACGCACTGAGGTATACAATAAAATTTTAATATATAAAATTGATTCCTTCAATTATTATTCTAAAGAGGATTACTATTCTAGATAAAGATATCTATTATTCAAGATAAAGCATGTATGTATTACATCCACCGATTCGTGCGGAAAAATCCTGAAAAACGTAAATTAATTTCACTGACGCTTAATAAATAATTCTCCGCAGCTGAGAGAGTCCAATGGGTGCTGGAACGTGAGAAGGTTCCGCATTAAGTGATCCTTTCCATTAATTAACAAGACTGTTACTATCAATTTCTAGGATCGATCTCATTCGGGGCGAAAGCTGAACCGCTTACACCGGTGCGGGTGCCTCCGGTTAGGGTATCGGTATTCGGACGGATAAGAGGGCATAGAGCAGGAAAAGCGACGCGGCGGGCGAAGCGTTTCCCGATTTTCCGCTCTATCGAGCGTGGTCGTTCCGCGGATTAAATCCGAATCGATATTTTTATCGGTCAGTCTCGTTACACCGGTTACAATAATGTTGGTGCCTGTTACAGGGTGAGGCGAGCCGGCGAGCCCTCGGCAGCTTATTCTCACCCTCTACTATCCACGTTAATATGTACCTGGTTTATTACGCTCCACTCATGCACAGCGAAACTTCATTGGCTACTTTCTGCTGGCGCCCGGTCGCGGAAAGACATATTCATTTTTAATGTATGCGAGATAGCACCTCGAGGAGACCGTCCTGTTCCCCCTAATAGACGGGAGACGTCCCAGGAAAAAAGCAGCTGCACGAGAATCGTAAAAGCTGTTGCCGCGTAGGAATTGCTCAAGGAATGAATCTTCAATTCAACGATACGGGAATTCGGAACCCGTTAGATGGAGTGCTGGATCGATAAAAATTCTTGGAAGGAATATTATGGCGGTGACTCTTTTCCTCCAAGATTCTAGAGTTGTGTTATTCCGTTCGGGTGAGTCGGAGAATGTTTTATTTGCAGACGAGATAGTTAAATGCAACTTCTGGAGGAAGTCATCGAAGTTGCGAGTCGGTTAACTTCAAATTACGGATGCTCCTTTCGCAACGAAAGCTTTTTAAAACTTAACGCTGTACTGGACGTTAAACGATTTTTTCCACGAATTTTGGTCGCAAGGAAGGAAAACTTTGTTTAAAATGTCGTCGTTCGAGCTTGCCATCCAACAACTTCAAAGTTCTACAATTAATTAATGCTGCAAGTATTATCTTCCTTAAGCATTTACGCCTTGAACATACTTCACAGTAACACTTTTATCAAAAGGACCTACGCATAAAGTAAATACATTGAAAGTTTTACTTTCAGTTTAATTAAATTTAATTTACAGTGTGGTGACATTGTTCTCGGGTGGTTGAGGAACTTATTTGTATTAAGCACGCGTGTTTCTTAAGTAACTTGAAGTCCCGAGCAAAGACTGTACTAGAAAGTGAGAATACTAATTCAGTGCATGCGGATATACATATGTCAGATGAGACTTCTGTATGCACTATTGAGTTACTGAACTAAAATAAAATTTTATTTCCTACATTAATAATTTACATATTTTATATATGTAAAGTACAATTAAATTTTATATAGTCTTCGATTTTATATTTTTTTTTTAAATCACTAGAAATGGGGAAATCAATATACAATACTCGCACTGCTATTGGCGCCATAAATTCAATACAAAGTGCAGTCATTTTTATGAATGACGACGGCTCCTATTCATATGCAGTGAATATGCTTCCTTTATATGAACTCCATTTATATGAACTAACTTTTAGCAGTACCTGGTAAACTGAACTCTATTTTCATTTGAATACTCTTATATGAACTTCAATTGATGGAACCAAAATTCGTAATCAATGGCGGATTTCTGTTATATGAACTATCTGATTGTGTGAAACGACTAGTCACCTAGCAGATTTATATAAATTGAGTTCTACTGCAGTGTTATATCGAGGGACAATTTTATTGAAGTCTGTCTAGAAATTACTAAGCCCAGATGACTCTATTTCTAAGTCCTTGTAAGACGACGCATTTTATAAGAGTGTGATATGTTACTCTATTTGAGATTATTGTAGATGAATATATGTAACTCTATTGCAGTTGAAATTCAGAATAATTCTATTCTAGCCGAAATTTGATACAATTCTAATTTGGCATGATTCTATTTTCCAGAAGTGTTCTAAAATTGTATATCAACTGGGTTATGCCTGGGTTATGTCAGAAGATGTATAATATTCCATTTCAGAGAATTTAAGACTGCTAAAAAGAAAGGTAAATACAAAGTACTCAAATTGGAGAGCTTTTTCAAGAAACTTGTATCCTTTTCATTCTATTCAAGCATTTTAGAAGTACCTACAAATGACCTCGAGCTCTAAAATTTTAAATCAGCATGCAATTAATTTAAATACATGATATTGGATGCACCAAACAATATTTTATCAAAATACAATATCAGTTACAATATCAGGAACCTCAATTAGATATACAATGGAAGCACAATTCTCAGAATAGCCTATCAGTACAGTTCGTCAACCAACACTCGGAAGAATATACCACCACTTCTGCAGCACAGTTCGTCCTTATTACAAAGTCGGAGTGTACCTTTAAAAACCGAAACAATATTGCCTGAATCTTGTGTACTCAATCCGGCAAGTCAATACGTCGCCGCAATCTCTCTTACGGTAACTTCGTCTCCATTAAGTTTGCCAATAAACCAAAGGCGTCCTTCCGCCGCGGCATTCCGTACGACCACGCATCCGCTCCGAACTTCCTGAATCCTCTTTGCATCGACACGCCGCGGCGGTAAAGTTCCACCTTTATTTGCGGGCAGCTCGCATTTTCCGAAGCGCGTCGCTCTTACGATTTTATCGGCGCCGCGGCGCGCGGGCGCGCAAACATCGCGTTCCATTTTCTCGCGGAACTTTTTAAGCACGTCGTGGGTGGACCGAAGGGTGCGAGAGGGTTGCACGGATGTTGCTGGCACGTGCGCGTGCCGCGTCGCCAACGACACGGAGCGCCGTGAAACCAGCGCAATTCCGGCCAGCTATTTATTAAACATATGTACCTTTATTATGCGTCCGTACATATTTTATGTGGTCTCCCGTTAGCCGGTTGACACGCGAGACTTGGCGACGCGTGATTGTATCATTAATAATTGAGGGGAAAAGGTTAAGCGGTTCAATTAATACAGTCACCGGGATAGGGGATCACGACACAACGTCGCTCGAGGCCGACTGAGTCGTGGACCGGTGTATTTGCCAGGCCAAATAAATCCGGTGGACTCGTTAACACCGTCACTGGCCAAATATTTGAGGATTGGTTGAGCAACTGCATCGCTGCTGATAAAAACAACGCGATCATGTTTTTACTTTGTTTTCCTTCCGCTCTGTTTTTTCCCCTGAGTTTTTTCTTCTCTATCAGGACAACGTTGTTTAACAACGAAACACGGCTGTCCCTGCGCGATACGTGTTCCCCGACAGCCGTTCCGTCCGCGTGACGCGTACCTGCCGGCGAAAATAAGGGTTCACGGCACACGATTTCGTTCTCCTGAATGTCAGGCCCGGCCTCCTGCCTCCAAGTGACAACCTCCGGAGCTGCAAGAAGAATAGGAACACCGTTGTCGATCGTTTCGATACTCTTGACAGATACGTATCACTGGGTGTGCTTCTGACGCGTTACCGGTTCGATCGAAATCCGGGCCGAGCTCACCGACGCACACCCGCGCACCTGCATCGAGCAACCAGGTACGTGAGCCGCTGCACCGAATCGCAGCGAGACGAGTCGAGCCAAACCATGCTCTGCCTCGTCTCGTCTCGTCTCGATTCGGCTTGGCTCGACTCGGCTCGGCTCAGGTCGCTGTAGTTGTAGGAAGGTTTGATAATACAGTAGCATAATGCCCGGCAATATAGCATAACGGGGTTGACACGTTGACACTGTCACGTGCCACCGGCGTCCTAGAAGCTATTGACTACGTGACACCGAGCCGCTTTCTATGAAGAGTCCTCTCTCTTCTGGCGCTGCACTCGTTAAACACCACCGGATTACGTCCGCCGCGTCTCCCTTTGGATTTCGCAGCAAATTTCGCTCAAGGCGGCCCACCCGTGCAATCTTCGACTTTGTTGACAGCTGCCTTTCTACATGAACGAAATGTTTGGGAGAGTCGCGTCAACCTCGAAATCTCGGCAGACAGAATGTTTTCCTGGAGGCCGGGTTTTGCATGTGGATTTCGACAGCGGGAAAAGTAGAGTGGTTTATTGTCTTTTTGTGTGTTCCTCGATAGTCAGGATGGTGTTTTCGTATACATTGGTTGGAACGTGACACGAAAACATAATAAATGTGGGAGCACCGGGAAGATACATTTCGGCGAATAGTGGACGTTTTGACCAAATTGAATATTTCATATTTGTGTGCACCGATAATAGTTTTGTATACTATGTTTTCAGATCATCTACGAGAGTAACTTTAATAGTATGTTCAAGATAAAGGACATTGAATTTTTACTGTATATTTTATTAAAGTTTCCTTCCAAATGGTATGATGTACCATAACGTTTATAAAATACTGCAATCTAGCAACAAAGAAATGTTTGTCATAATTAGATGTTTATCATAATTTGTTTATTATAATAAGATCAATTTACAAAATGTAAGAGACAAATATCTGAACGACCCATAATGAATGTGCATAGACATTTCAAGTAAGGAATCAGTGTAAAAGTTATGGAACAATTGCAATACATGTTTCGTTACATTGAATGTCTAACTTGAATTTCCACTTGTAATGTGTGATCACGTGTGATATATGGTCCAGAAGAAAACTTGTTCAGTTTTAACCTCTTAAGAACGGTGCACCACTATAGTTGATTTCGCTCATGTTTCGTGCTTTAAAATATATCATACTAAATTGTATTATTAATTATTAAATCTAGTTACTAAAGTTAAAGTATATGCATCGTATCATTAAGAAAAATTACAATTTAATCATCAAAAATTTCATTCCAATGTGTTCGCGTAGAGAACATCATTATCTGACACAAATTGCAGTGCTGCATCGTTCTCGCGTAATTCGCATCGAACTCTGGCGTACAGAGAAATACTCCGCGCTCCGCGCAAAATTTGGCCGTGCCTAAGAGGTTAAACAATCTCGTAGCGTGGAAAGCTTTGAACTCCTATCTTCTGAACAATCTAGAACCGATCGTTCTTTTCATCTCATGAACAATTCAATACACACGGTGATACACTTATTTTTCATGGCTGAATTTGAAGAATCGTAGGAAACGATCGCGATAACGAGCAAAAACATCTCCGTGGACCTCACATCAACGCGGACCGCTTCCGACACGTAATTTTTCGGCCCCCCCTCCCGTCATATGGGACACACCGTTCCAGTCGCCAGTTTTGCAGTCCGGGATTGACGGTTTGATACTGAATTGATGGATGATCCGCGTCGATACATCTTGTGGTCTCTATCTGCGGTGGCTGTAACGGGTTCCCACCGGTACGCGGATGGAAGCGAATGGGAGGAGTGGATGGGAGGGTATAGGAGCGGGCAACGTGGGATGATTATATCGCGTCACCAGCACGTAGCTCGTCTGCCTGTACCTGGTTCACTTTCACCCTTCTAATCAAGCCCAGTGGATTACAAATTAATTTATCTCTGATAACTCGCGTGTCCCGCGATTGGCAGGGGCGGTCTAACGTGTTGATAAATATCGAGCGAAGATCCCGCGGTGACCTCGTCTGAATACAAAACGCTCGGTCGCGGCTCTCGGAATACAAACGACAAATTTTCGAAAATCTCCGCATCGCTTAATTTCGGAGAATCCAGGAGAGATCGGTGGGTATACTCTCTATTAGCGGCGGTGCAGTTCCCGGCGATATCATCGCGAATTCTTCGATAGGAGAACGTGCTCGCCTTGGTGATCCTATTTAGAAAGTCTTTAAGCCCACCCACACCGGGTGGTGTATATTTTGCGCGGGTCTTGTATATTTTGTGCGGGGCCGAAGATACGAATGAATTATGGTCGACAATGTGCTCCGGTGCAGGCTGATGAATTACGACATCGGAGGCTCGCTGAATATACATGCGGCTAATGACGACGAAATTTACACAGTCGGCGATGATCGACTCCATTATGAATGCGACCGTGCCACCAGGGCGACCGTAATCCGATGGGCCGCGCGTACCGCGAATACCTGTCGGGAGATACTCCCCGTCACGACTTGCTCAAGATTCAGAATCGATGCTACTAATGCTCCACACGCAGTGGTCTGAAAAACAGAGCTCTATGGCCGAAACGAATTTTTAAAATTATATTCGAATTTGTCTCTTGTGCCAATTTGATAGAAATTATTATTTTGTAACGATACATTTTCTAGAAAGAGTATCAACAATCCTGACAGATTGTGAAATTGAAAGTAATTGCTTCATTTTTTTTATAAATATCCAAATGTATTTGGCATACTTTATTGCATATTTAACATACTTACTTTAATCGATGTTCAGATACAAGCCTGTTTTTGTTGCAATCAATAATTTTTAACAGAAAACCATACAAATGCAGAGTCTTGATCGTTTCATACACTTGAAGTTATTATCACAACGACTGGGAAAATTTTAAGAACAATTTAATGCGCCCTTTAGATTTACGAATATTTTAAGAGATGAAGAGTTTTAAATTTCTCAATGCCTGCAGCTTGTATGAACTATCGGAGGTCAATTTTGCTGTAATTTTCTGCATGCATAATTATATAATTGACTGTATTGAAAAAGATGTTCATTAATTTCCTCTAATTAGTATTATTATTATTATTTCCATTGTTGCAGTGTTTCGAAAATAATTTCCCGCAGTACCCAACAATCTAGTGGTTTTGAACATCTCAGAAAAATATCGCTCGAAGCAATTTTCGAAAAGTTTCTCCGATATTAAAGAGCACCTAATGCATTCACGAGCCGCTCTATGTTTTCAGGAAAATTAATTTTGGTCAGGAAACTCTGCCCCCTCCGTGATCACCGCGCGACGCAGATGAACCCGACAGAATATCCAGGCAACGAAGTTCGACTGCGGCAAAAATGGCGAAACAGTGTCCGCGTGTCCGGTGTCCATGGTCGGATGAAAAAAAATCGGCTAACTTTCTCCATACATCAATTCACGGTGATGAAAAAAACGAGGTTCGTCGAACGCGAAAACGGTCGGCGCGCATTTACCATCCTTCGTTGCTGAGCGAAGAAGACGCCGGTCACCGTTCGCCGATATACGGGCCAAGTTAAAAGTGAGTAAAATCCGTAAACTCCGTGCGGACACCAGTAAATACCAATTACCTCGTTGGCCGATGCTTTTTTAACCTCTCACGACTTTCCCGGCGGATGTACGCTCGAACGTATTCGACCCTTCGAATTGGGCTCTGCGGAATTTATGACCACGAGACCTTCGCTAACGAGGGCGCTCGGTAGAAGGTCCTTGGGATTTTTATGGTCGTCTAGGGTCGCTCGGCCGTATGCAGATGCGACGTTCCAGTTGAGACTATTTCGCCCTGCCGAGATAACTTCGATGTTGTGAAATACGAGCATCTCTATCGGGCTTGATTAGTGGCAACCCCCTACACACGATCCTCCGGAAAACGATGAGAACGACGCCGCCGCATACGGCTCTTCGCGCAGCATGTTTAGAGGTGGTCGCATCCATTACGAGCATGCCGCGTCATACTCGATTCTGCTTTATCGGGAATTTCTAAAGGCGCCATCCCACGCCCCTGTGCGAGCGCATTTGGCGGCGCGGCTGCTGAACGGAAAGCAATATGCACGCCGAGAAAAATCGGTAGCGCGGTTAATTGCCTTTAATACTCGCGCATTGCTACCTTTTCATCTTTCATTTGCCGAATTTTTCTTTACCAACTTTTTTTCGTTATCCGCACGATGCTGGGACCATTTGCGAACGTTTTCTCTGTGCGTCGACTTTGAATTCTGAATCGATTTGAAGATCATGGTACTATATACTAAATATATGCAGTTACGTAAAATTGCGGGATTAAGTCTGGATTAAGGAAGAAAAGAAGTTATCTTCATTCGTAATGAATTTTAAGATTGCAAGGTGGACTAATAATACTCTAATAGGAAGATAAGAGCGTTAACTACTTGCTATCAGTGTCACGCTTGTGACGTTTATGGTCTCGTAGTTTACATGAAAATGAGTAAATTAATTTCAGGGGAACGTAGTACCTAAAAACATCGTACATAGTGCAATAATCAGAAAGTCTATAACTTTCGTTTGCTAAATTATTGTATTACTTTAGAAAGGAGGTGCGCTGTATTTAATGGATCGTTTTAGTAATGAAGATTTGCAAACAGAAACAAAGGAAATGGGACAATTCTTAAATTATTCTAAGAATATGTAAAAAGCAGTTGTAAAAATTGAATGTTCGTAGTAATAATAATTTGCTGTGTATCTAATAGCTATTAGCTCATTTTGCTGAGACCTGAGAAAAATAATTTGTCAGTGATAAACTAGACAAGCACAGGATCAAATAAATATCTATAAAGTTTATATTATATTCGAAGAGGATTCTCGATTTCAAAAACTGGAGCGACTAAAAAATCAATAACGAACCACATGTTCCATAAATGAAACACACCGTGAGAACATCTCCGAGAGCATGACGCGTCATTTCCATGCCGAAAATAAAATGTTTACGTAATAAATGCTACGGAAACCAGTTAGTCCCGAACGTGGTAATTACTTTCTTTCGACTCAACACACTGGTTTCAACACTCCATCAGCAGTTCCCACCTAAAGGCTTACTCTAAAACTCTCTCCACGTTTTCTCGACCCGCTTTACTCGCAGCACTCTGTTCTCACGAAGAACTACTGACCGCCCTTGAGAACATTTTCACCCCCGTACACGTAGAAACGCGCCCACTGCCGCGGCTTCGCCCAGACTGTTGCACGCATGCATTCCTTGAATCCTTATCTTTTGTACGTTTCACACATCTGGCGGGTACTTTTACAATAACGGATATCCCGGCCGAGATCATTGTAGCATGTTGATAGCATCGTGGAGCCCATTATTCACACGTTGTGGAATGCTTATGTCAGAAATTCATGGAATGTTTTCTAGTCAATTTCACCGAATGGGTCGACGACTATAGAATATCGCACGCGGTGGTTACGGTAATGTTGAAAGCCCGGTTAAAACGAACCGTACAATAGCAATCTTTAAGATTTCACATCTGAAATCAGTTTACTCGACGTTCTCTGTTATTCCAAACGTTCTCTGTTATTCCAAACGTTTTCGTGGTTCTATATGTTCGGAATTTTGCGTGAAAAATAAGTATTTGATAATATAAAATTCGTTTAAAAAATTACCGTGGTTTCTGAATATTCACAGTGTGTAGACACATTCAGATTTTCCATTTTTACTCGTATGTACACTTCCATTCTTTCACTTTTAAAGTTATTTCAGTTTTATAATTAATAAAGCAATTAATAAAGCAGTAATAAAATTACTCACTTAAACAGGATTAAAATGAAAAGAAGAGGACACGTCCTCGAGATATTCTCGTACAATAATTTGTCTGCGGTATTTATCAAGAGGAGCGAATATTTCTAAATTCACCCATTGGCAATACAATTAATGAATCAGGGAACATTTGCTCTCTTGGAATAAAAAGAAACGAGACGACGGATATTACTTCGTTTGGGAATGTCACGAGCAGACCGGCTTGAAAAGCAATGAAAATGCGATGAACGGGGATCCGAACAATCTAATTATTTTCTTATTCCAGCAAACAAACTTCATCCCTTTGTTTCAGTCGACGTGGTGTCACGTTCGACGCGCGAAAGTGTGAACTGGCGAACAAAAAACGGAAATGACAAGAGGATAGGCGGGTAGGAAGGGAGAGGTGGCAAAACGGCCGGGAGGCAACAAAAAGGCGCGGGAACACGATTAAAGGCGTGGCGGAGAACGGCGGATGGTAAATCAAAAAGTCAGAGGCCGTGTGTTCTCCAGCTTCTTTCAAGCTGGGATCTCCTTCAAGTTCAGGTTCCCCGAATACCAACGATGAATTTCGTTTCAGATCCATTTAAAGTCTCGACTTCATGCAGATTTCCGTTTCGCTTTAACCCCTGGCCGACTTCTTCCGCTTTTAACTTACTTACGTCTGTTTTTTTTTCGAGAGTTGCGCGAAAGAAAGAGAAAGAGAGAGGGAGAATGCAAGATCTAGACGGTGGTTGCTGAGCGCGAGAAAGAGAAGAGGAGGTGAAGCAGCGCAAAAAAAGTTAAATCGGATTTGGCGCTTGGAGATCTCGACATCCGGGGATGGAAAGTGCACTGGTTTAAATGCGGCTGGTGACCGTAATGAGCTGCTCTCGATCTTAGAGCCCGGCTAATCCCTTATCCACCGTAACGAAACTAAATAATGATCGCGTGAACAGCGCGAAAGGGGGAAAATACGAGCGGACGCGCTAATTACGAAAAAGAGTAGATACACATGTCACGAGAGATTCAAATTAAATTTACAACGCTGGAGCTGGGTCGCGGTTTAACGAATACTATTGTTCCTGGCGAGACTGTTATCGGAATAGAGTTTTTTAAAGTGGCAAGCTTACATGAACTTCTGAATGACATAATTGGCTATTGAATTATGGATACTATAATTTTTCATGGGTAGGTAAATAATGAGGAACTGAAATTAAAATATCCTTTAAAATGATCAATTTTTTATACAGCTATCTTGATGGCATGAAACACAGTTACATGCTATTGGTGCTGCTACAGTGGCAACAGTTGCTTCAATTTTTATTTTTTAATATTCAGTGTCATTGAATTTTTATGTTCAAGAATCATATTTTGTTAATGAGTATTTAAACAGTATTTAAACAGTGCAAATCTGTGTAGAAGGTTTATTGTTATGAAAAAAGGAGGTTGAAAAATATACAGGGTGACTTACGATCAGGGTGACTTAT
The DNA here is from genome assembly GCA_028455555.1 of Augochlorella aurata. Classification (NCBI taxonomy): domain Eukaryota; kingdom Metazoa; phylum Arthropoda; class Insecta; order Hymenoptera; family Halictidae; genus Augochlorella; species Augochlorella aurata. The sequence continues at coordinate 18,430,136 of CM052164.1, forward strand.
CGACATCAGACACGCAAATGATTTACCTGTTTTTCTTTACTTGTTTTCACTTATTAACACTAGATTGCCGGAGGAAGTCATTTTGACTGCTTTTCAATTTCGATTAGAAAAACAATTATGTATATGATGACACAGTTTCTTAAAATTTTGTGACTTTTTGTACAACATATAAATGCGTGTATTAATAATTGTAGTTGCCTCCCCCCTCCTTCGTTTCCAATATTTATATATGTGGTATATCTATATTGCCCAAAAGCAGTCATTTTGACTGCTTGGGAAATTTTAACCAGTTCGGCTCTGGATTGAAATAACAGTTGTTACGTCCTACTCCACCACATCTCAAGTAGAATTATTACTATTATTATTACTACTACTGCATCACCGTATGAATAAAAAATTTAAAACTGAGTTATTTATGGTCAGCAAAGTGGAGTCCCGAATTTTTTAGAAGAATTATGCCCAGAGATAAGTTCAAGCAAATCCTACGATTTATTCGTTTTGACAGCAGAACCGAAAGAAGTAGACGCCTCTAAACAAATAAATTTGCCTTGGTTTCGGAAATATGGGACAAATTCATTGAAAATAGTCAAGCTGTTATATAAATCAGAAAATTGTGTCCTTATAGTATATAAAAACAAACCGAATAAAAGAGTAGCTATTCTAAGTTCTAGGCATAAGTTTGTGAAAATTGATAAAAGTAATAAAAAATGTTACCGGATACTATTCAATTTTGTAACAAAACAAAATTTGGAGTTGATATGACGGATCAAATGGCCAGAATATACACAGTAAACTCTAGTTCTCGTAGATGGCCCCTCCAAATATTTTTCAATATTTTATATTTGGCTGCGATAAATGCTTGAATCCTTTACAAAGAAACGACAGGAATACAAATAAAACGAAAACAGTTCTTGTTTCAATTAGCAGAACAGCTTTCCGCCGATTACACAGCTGCAAGACAGAACAATTCATCAGAACATGAAGATCCAGAAATATCAACTGCAACATTATCAAATACAACATATTCTAATAAACGAAAAATTTGTCAAGTACGACTTTGCCACAATAATAAAACAAATAATATATGTGACAAATGTCAAAAGTATGTTTGCGGAAGATGTACGCATAAAAAGATTTCCACTTTCATTTGCTTGAAATGTACAAATAATTTTTACAAATAAATTTATTTTATTTTTAATACTTACTAATAACTTGTATGACTGTAAATAATATAAAAAATATTAAAAATTAATTTTAAACAAATTTCTTTACACATTAGTTACTCTTTCACAATGAAGTCATTTTGACTGCTTTTGGGCAATATAGGTATATACTAAGTTTCAGTCTTTCTAGTGTTAACAAAAACACCACAGACACTTTAGGTGAGTATGTTACTCACTCATAATCTGAATTTACGCTCTAAGCAATGTCTGAAAATGTGATAACACTTCCAACTAGAGAAAAGAGCAAGTAAGAATTAGAAGATTGTAAGGCCTCACGCTATTCTAGATGGCTAACAGATTTTTACAGAAAACAAGAGCGCATTATTTTCTACAGGAAGAATGTGTAGTTTGCATGTATTAGGACGTATAGTTGAAAATATTTCTACTCCTTGATGGAAAATTTGTATAATTCTACGTTTTTTTTTGTCTATTTACAGTCACCGCAAAACAATGGAATTTAAATGAAATATTCCAAACACGAACATACACAATTGCGTGTAATTCCATGGAGAACGTATTCCACTTTATTTCCACATTCCAATTACACGAATATATTCATCTCGGCGTCTACTTCAGAAGCAGGAGAGTTAAAAAAATAATCCAACGAAATAGGAGCTTGCAAATGAACATTTGAACGGCATTTCGCGGAACTATCAGCGAAGGACCTCGTTATCGAGTCAAACTCGAGCCATTACATGCAAATAAGTCACCGATCCGTCTATACGGATCGTCTCCATCTTCTCGAAGCCATCATCTTCTCCTCTGTCCTCGTGTTTTCACCCTTGCCAACCATCTCGTCTCTCTCTCTCTCTCTCTCTCTCTCTTCCTCCCGTCAACTATCCATCGTCTATCCGTTTTCCTCCGACCGGCCCCTAAGATCTCAAAGCCCGAGGTTCGTCTTAATTACAGTTGTCTCGAGTCAATCTCGATGGTAATTAAGCTGGTCGCGCGGGAAGCGGCAGGTTACTTCAATCGAACGGTAGGATATGATTCTCCCAGAAAGCTTTCGACGATGATCGCGCCGTCCGACGATAAAACGGCTGGAATCGCCGCGCGTAATCGGAAGAAAAAGTCCTAACCCGCTTCCCGAGTCGCCGATGAATATTGACGCAACGACCGGCTGACACCCGGGTGTTAATTTGCATCCGGAACGCGTTAATTTGAAATTGAAATCAGCCGGAGAAATTGCTTAACATTTCGCGTTTCGATCCCACGTTAGGCTGCTCGGAATCCACGGTGACGTTGCCCGCGCCCCATTGTTCCGTCCCCGTGCGACACAGCAAATTATATCGTAATACGACCTAGAATAGCAAACGGGATATATATATATATAGAACCGGACAAAAATATTTTTGTTTCCCTACACTATGACATTGTTGGTGGGAGAAGGCCACTCTGTGTTTTCTTTTCTATTAGTTGAAAGCTAGCTCACGAGGAAGTTAGAGGTAGATATTTACTCTATATTACGTATAAGATAGGTTTTATTCAAATTTGCTTGGACAAAAGTATTCGGACGTTTCATTTATGCGTGTAATTTATTTTTTAATACTGATATATTTGTTAAATTCTTTTTTTGTGCTTTTATTCTATTCTTACGAAGATGGTGCAAGGACAAAGTTTACCAAAATATATGAAGGAACAGGTTGTAAAAGCTTTACAAAATGGTGAATCCATACCTGACGTTTCTCGACGCTTTAACATCGCAAAACAAACCGTGTACTGCATTCAAAAACGATTTCAAGAACGAGGACACTTAGAAAATAAATTCAAGTCTAGCCGTCCGAAAAAGACCTCGATTAGACAAGACAGGCAAATACGACGTCTGTCAATTGCTGATCCCAGGAGGACTGTTGTAGAGATCCATAGAAGTTTAATCGAAACTGACGACTTGGACGTTAGTGTGCGTTCAGTACGACGTCGTCTAATGTCTTTTGGGTTACATGGACGACATGGAGTAAAGAAACCATTGATTTCGAAAAAGAATAGGATGGCCCGACTTAAATTTGCTCAGGAACACCTTCATTGGTCAATAGAAGACTGGTCTAATGTACTTTTCAGCGACGAAAGTAAATTTAAATTATTTGGATCTGATGGAATTCAGTGGGTACGTCGACCAAAAGGTCAAAGATTCAACGTGCGTGATCAAATTCCACAGTAAAACATGGAGGAGGAATCATTATGGTTTGGGGGTGCTTTTCCGGTCACGGCGTTGGTCCATTGCGGCAAATTAAAGGTATAATGAAGAAGAAACAGTACATAGAAATATTAGAGACAGACATGTTGCCTCATGCAAGGGAAATCATGGACGAAAATTGGATATTCCAACATGATAATGATCCAAAACACACCTCTTGTGCCGTGAAAAATTAGATTCGTGTAAATAATGTGAACGTTCTTAAGTGGCCATCGCAAAGTCCGGACCTAAATCCAATAGAACATCTTTGGGAACATTTGAAACTATCCACAAAAAATGAAAAATTTCTAAATACTGCTAAATTGTACAACACTCTTTGCCAAAAATGGCAAAACATTACTCCTGCTACATTAAATAGTCTTTTGAAATCTATGCCCAAAAGAATGCAGGCAGTTCTTGATTCTAGAGGTTATTCTACTAAATATTAATTTATTCTTTTATTTTCATGAATAACATTCGTTTATATTATAATTTTTTCAAGATATAAGTTTTGTCCGAATACTTTTGTCAATCAAATTTTTGTTTATTGTTCAAAATATATATATTTTATGTTACAATTTGCTAAATTGGTTTACATACATTATTTATCACCCTGACTTTCATAAACTGCTCAATTCATTTTATATTAATATCGTGACTTATTCATAAAAACTAAGAGAAATCATTTGTCCGAATACATTTGTCCGGTACTGTATGTATATATATATATATATATATATATATATATTTCTTCTGCTCTTGTTTCACAATATATAGTTTTTCACCGTTTGGGACCGAAACTATCGCGTTACTGTTAACGTATCTCCGAGTTTCGACGAGCTTCGTGTCAATTTTCTCTGTATCGCAATGATCAAAATGGTAATTAAATACACATCACTCGTCGACAAAATCATAGACAACGGGATTCAAGGGGAAATTGTCGAACTGTTAATGGCATATTCTGTTCCCGAGAAGCGGCCTTTGTTGCTGCTTGAACGTTTGTGTCGCTCGCATTTATAACGTTATATGGGTAATGATATATAAATGGAATGAGCGGTAATCTCTTTTTCATAAAAGGCGGCACACGAGTCCTTTTACTTCTGTTTCATTTAATTTTTATTTCAATTCTCTGTCGCAGTGAGCAAAATAACTTGTCCAAAGTATCCAATGCAATAATAATTGGAATGTATGAATTTACTAATACAGAGATTGATTTTAAAATTCTGATGTATAAAATCATATTCTATAAACGTATACTCTACAAAAATATGCTAAACGTAGGAAATGTTAATGGTGAATGTAATTATAGCTACAGTTTATATGCAATGTACAGGGTGGAACCAAAATAGTGATCTACACACAAAAGTAAGTCGAATTACTTATTAGGTTGAAACAATAATACTATTGAATAGGAATCAAGTGGCACGTGTGAGCATGACATACCGCTCCTACTTTTTTGGCATATTGCAAGCTTCGCAAACTTGACTCGTCCTTCAACTCAGTTTTCTCGAAAACGCAGTCTTAAATAACAAAAATGTAACACGATTTAAAACCCTCCCTGTATAATACAAAATATAAGATAGAAAGACGATAAATAAAATCGATAACAAAAGTGTATTTAGTCAATATATCTTCCTCTTGTTGTTCGTTGTTGACGCAGCTTTGTACATATCACTGTTAACATTCGCTGTAAATATAATATTTGCCAACATCATATATCAGCTGTTTTTTCAGCCGTCTTTGAAATTTACGAACAGTTGCTATACATTGATGAATGCATTGGATACATCCAAGGTCGAAGAAATAGAAACAATTTTGATCGAATAATGATTTCGCCCTCTTAGTTTCCGCAACACGTACCAATTCATCCGAAATAATACGAATTCCGGTACTTGCCGCAATTATCCGGAATTATTTTACAAACGGGCTACAAAACAGAATCGTAACCACGGGAATAATCGCCAATTAGTTGGCCGACTTCGGCACTAAATAAACGCGTTTACGTAACGAATAGCGCGGAAACGTTACATCCAGCGGTTTCCCGTTCCCTATTATCCTAAATATCCTGGACGAGTAGCCGAGCCGGTCGTTTCTCTCGCGTAAAGATTCGTTTTTAATTTCTCTCGGCGGCGAAAAAGAAGAAGGAGCATAACTGCCCGAGGAGAGAGAGAGAGAGAGAGAGAAGGAGGGAGAATGAGAGGAGAGAAAAGGGAAAAAGCCGACAGCCTCGCGTAAGGAAGAAGGAAAAAACGAACGGGGAGGAAAGCCGGTTAAACCATGGAAATTACGTATTTGCGCCGGGATACGTTTAAATTAAAAACTCGTTTTAAAGCTTGCACGCAACGGGCCGCTGATTTATTTTAACCGCACTTAGTCGAAACTTCTTCCCCCGGCGGGGGCGTGTGTTGCACGCTTCCAACCCCGCCGCCGTCCAAGAATTCTTCTCCGGAATCGCGGTTTCCCCGACTGGACGCATGGGAACGCGACAGATTTAACGGCAGCGTTCCGTGAACGTTGAAACGAACCTGCTGAAAGGAGAGAAGCACACGTCCACACATGGAACAGGAACGCGGAGGATGAACAGAAAAAAAGAAAACGCGCGTTTCTCTTTATTTTTGTCTAGTGAAATTAGCGTGTCACGGCTATGACTAAGAACACAATCTCGCTTTAAATTTGAGCAAATTTCGATCGCGATCTTCCCTTTCTTTTCACCAGGTTATATGTGCGTGGTAGTGAAATTTTAATTTCAAGGAAAAGATTGGCTCGATGGTAAGCAAAGAAAACGATACAGCAAACGATGCGTATACGTATGAGACACTTGTAAATATAATTTGTTATCTTAATTTGTTAATACATTTTAAGAAATTTGTAAAATTAGATTTCATTTTTAGTTGATTTTTCCCATATTACATCAATATTAACGTGTAAATGGGCCAAAAGTTATTCTAATCTTACAAATTTCTTTAGGTGCATTAACAAATCAAGATAACAAATTATATTTATAAATGTCTTATACATGACTTTTCATCCTTATAAAGTGAATTCGGTCGTACAAGTTGCAACAAAAAAGATACATACCATAAACAAATCATTAAATTGTGTAAAATAGAGATATAAAACGATATTGATTGTAAATAAATAACAATTTTTAGAGTTGCGAACTTCTTGAAATACATTATTAAATAATAAAGATATAAAATTAGTAATACAAATTTTTTAAAAATTTATTTTTATAACTTCTGAACTTAACTTTTTTAAGTTGTCGGAACACTTATGTGGCGTAAAAATTCGATGCATTTTATATTTCTTCAATTGTTATATTTTGACATTTGTATACTCTACTTTAATACACCGTAAAGAATGTTTTCCTTTCCATTGTTTAAATATTTACATGGCGTAGAAGTCAAGGTTAGATTAGTATTTAAATACTTTTGGGAGTAATTGTGTACATTTTCATAAGCAAGCACACATCGAGTGTTTGCTGTATAACTCTTGATGTATCCAACAACGTAAGCGAATGTGTATGCAAAGCAATATAAATATTTGCAGATTAACGCAGCGTGACTGCTTTTTTATTTCTCTGCGGTAGTGTACCGTATGTAGAACATTTCTAACCCTTCACTGTTACACTTTTTACGTGAAACATGTATCTCATCTTGGGTCACTCAGCATAAGTTAGTTTTCAAACGACCTTCACTCGAAAATTAGCAATGATATTGACTCCCTATATTTGAGAATATAATTGGAAGATTCTAGAACATCGTTTTCTTTATACCAACTCGATATCTCACTTCTAAGTAGATATACTGCATAAATTGTTAATTTCATTCTTCTCATAACAGTGTCATTTCTAGGTGACAGCGAAGAGTTAATTACGTTTGATGGTTGCGTGGTTGTAAGATGCTTTGAGTAATTAATTGCAATGTTAATCGGATCAATTAGTGAGCAGTCCATTATGGTTTGATGGTATATACACAATCGATATTTATGGAACAATGTAAATTAATGGAAGTGGATGTACACTTGTTGAGTGAACTAACTTCAGTAACTAAAAATAAATTGATTCATTCATAAAGAATATATGCTAAAATTGTTCCTGAGAACATCAGCTTTCTAGAAGAAATATGGGTATCGCTCTATATCATTAGTATAGACAGTTTCAATAGATGACAATTAAATTTCAGACGAGATTGCTAACGCAAAGAGAGAAATATGGTTGAAGCTGTTATGTAACTCGAACCTTAACTTCTTACAATATTATATCACCCTTGCGATGAAGATTTCACAATAGCATTAAGCAAACATACATGTTATTCCACTCTACTGACTTGAAATGAAGTACTGTTTACGTATAATTATACGTATTATTTTTAATAACATGAATTTATATTATATACTACATAATATAAGGATGGTACAATGTCATGAAAGTATCTTTAGTACATCTTTTAACACAGGTTGTCGTTTTCGTTTCGATACTTTGTCGTAATAAAATAATCAATCAGATAATCAGATTAGTCAAGGTGCATGAAATTTATACAAGATCTAACCTGCTCTACCTTTTTATTCCATAAAAGTGTGCTAAAATTTATCCTTAAAGAAACCGTCTGTAAAACATTTCACCATTGGAATGTATGTTATAAGATGAACTTTGTACAATGGCTAGGCAAAATATGTATTAACTATATTAATTTTGAATTAAGCCTTGTACTATGTAAAGTAGAAAGTAATATGTCAACTTTGATATCCAATCAAAAAAATTTGCCCATTTCTGCTCGTTTTAAAGGCATTCAAGTTTGAAGTGCCAAGTAGTGTCCATTAACGATTTCCGTGAACAATGTTAAAGATATTGAAATTAACATCGTCATATTCAATTGTATACTCCAGTTATTCAATTGCAGCCAAATGTTGGAAAATTATATTATATAAATATACATCAGTATATACATAAATTGATATTCATAAAATACCGCCTGATTTTTTATTTTGGATTCGCATTTTTAAGAATATATTCAAAATCAGCAATCTCAAAATCATAAAAATGCCGATTACCATAAAAAATCGCACGAAGTTAGGAATTGCGGTTAACCTTTCTATAGAAGGTATCAGCGTGCTACGTTTCCTGCGACATGATCCAACACAAAATAGGCAAGGATGAAGTCACCAGAAAATCGGTCCCGATCGAAGCTTGTGCAGTTCTTGGGTTTCGGGTTCGGGTCATGGAATTGGCCACCGTCGCGTCGGTACGTGTGGCGCTCGCGTGCCAAAGTACAGGTGCTGTTCCATAGGCCCATACATAATGCATAATATCAAGGCTTCTCTAGTCGTTTCACGGCAAGCTTTCAATCGCGTAAGTCTGCCTTCCGCTCGTCCCCGTAGCACGGCCCGGCCGGGACGCCGGGCTCCGCCGGCTTGCAGGTCAATAAAATTTTACTCTCGTGCCACTTCCCTTCTTCCTGCGGGATTTCCAACAGCGGCAGCGGTGAAGAAAAAAAGGGAGCGCCAGCGATCGCGCCGGGACAATGAAAAGAAAGAGAAACGGCAAGGGCCGTGGAGATGCGAAGAAAATTCCGGTTTCCTTCGGAAGACAGATTGCTCCCGTCGTCCTCCGAGGAAAAAGGTATTGAAACGATTTGTAAAAAGTTTCGTTGCTCACGGAATTTTTGTTTGCCCAATAGGATTATGCTTCATCGGATTTTTGCGGCTGTATCTGTTTGTCTCCGGTAATTCCGCAGAAGCGGAAAAACTTTCGCGATTTAAATAGTAAGTACCGGCGTAGCTCATTCCGGATCTAATAAAATAACTCGCTGAAATATTAATAGCGGACCTTTGCGTGCAGATATTAAAGAGACTTTCGGTCTAGAATTTATTTTTGTGAGGTTCTATCAATCTACAAAAGAAAGTAATAAACTAAACAATTACTTAAATGTAAGATTAATGCAGAACGGAATAAAAACAAACTGAATACACTTTGGTAATTAAGAAATGCGATAAACAATTAACACAGGAAATGTACACAGTGTTTAACTGGTCATGACTTTCTGATTTATCTTTCTTTTTAGGGTGCAATTATTATAAATGAAAATAGTGAGTAAGACAAAATTAATTTTTGAAAAAATACAATTTATTTAACGATGCTATTTTGGATTTATGAAAATGTAGCAGAAGTACAAAGACAATATCGCAGGGAGTTTTAGGCAGACCCACCTAAGTGATTCACAATTAATCGGGTAAAAGATAAGTTTGAGACGAATGGAACTGTTCAGATTGTTCACAGACAACGTTTCGGAAGATCGAGAACATCGACGAGCCCTGCTAGAGAAGAAATAGGACTAGAAAGTTATTGCGAAACATCCAAAAAATATTTATTGAAGTTTGAGCAGAACAGTAATAATTTTGAACATCTGCGGTAAGAGGAAAAGTTATACATTTTATGTAGGTTACTTTGCAATTTAAATATTAATTACATATGAATAAAAACTGAATTTGTAATCATTCAAACTATGTATACATTTTCTTCAAGTATTCTGTACATACATACATACATACACACACATACACGCACGCACGCATACACATATGTACAGAATGCCCGAAAAAGGCTGGTGTAACTTGCACACCTCCTAGAACTTGCAAAATATGCGTTGTACGAAAACATTTTGTATACAGAAATTGCATGGTTTAAAGGTTTTTTTTTCTTAAATAAAATACTATATTTTTATACCAAAATATGGAAGAATATCGAATCCTAAGTAAGAAAGTATTGTCCTTTATTAAACCTAAACCTAATAGCCGACAAGCACTGTCAGTTTATTTCTTGAAATTTTTCTTCGCGTAATATCAATTTTCGTCACGTAAACATCGCTGTCTTGCGGAAATCTGTGATAAAGTTGAATCTCCAACTTGATATTACGTGAAGCAAATTTTCAAGAAATAAAGTGAAATTACTCGTTAGGTATTAGATTTAGGGCTAATAAAGATTGATACCTTTTTATTCAAAACTCACTATTATTCCACATACTTCCATAAAGAACAAAATCAACCTTCAAATCTCCAACACACCTCCATCTAAAAAAATAAATGCACTACGTAATGCACCCCTTTAAACCACGCTACTGTTGTATATAACATTTTTTTCGTGCAACGCATATTTTGATAATTCTAGAAGGTACACAAGATACGTGCACCACCCTGTATAACTAGAACACTCTCATCGTACATTTCTCACTGCGCGTCCATACCAGTTTTAATTCTCGCATACCTTTTGTTCGCGATCATCTCCACTCTCTGTAATTGCCGATAATGCCAGGAGTGATTATACCTAACATTTATTAGCATACGAATGGCAGTGGAATTGGTAGAAAACAACGAAGAAATATCAAAGTATCTAAAGATGAAAATTGAGAAATTTCTCTATGAATTCAAGACCTTAATTAAGAAAGCGAGTAGCAACGGAATCAAAGGAAAATAGAAATTGCATGACTTGCATCTTGCCGTGGACAACATTGAATTCGGCCATACGAATTAGTCAGTGTCGAGTTCCGTCTTGATTAGACCGCAAGTTTTCATCAGGTTTAATGAAGCAGCGACGTGTCCGGTGGCTTTTGGCGCGCGCGAGTTATTGAACAAACCGTATTCTAGATTCTGATTAGTTCGGACAGCTTTCAAAGGAACCGGCGGTAGTTCCCGAGGCCGAAACCGTGCAATAATTACGCGATATCGCGTCCCTCCAATCCAGAAAATCCTTCTTTTCTTAGCAGTAGTTGAAGCTCGTCGACTTGGAAACTTTTGAATCACTACAGCGCCGTGATTTCGCAAAAAAAAAACGTAATAATAGAAGAGGCGTTTCACGGCGAGAGTTTATGGTCAGCTCCTTTTCTCCTGTTCCGGAAATATTTCAAACGAATCCTCGGATGACTCGTGCATTCATTCTTATTTTAGTTTCATGAGCCCTGAGACGCCAGTCGCTCGTAAAAGAATCGGTTATGTCTGTCTTCTTGATTTTAATCCGATACCGGCGATCGCAATAATGGACGATCCGCGTGTCGGGCACACTAATTCATGAAACAACTTCCGAACTTCCTCGGTTTCCCAGAAGGCATGAATACTTAGGTGTCAAATAATATTTTCGGAATCTCAGCTTCAAGGGATTCTTCGACAGTCTGAGGAACCAATTTTGAAGAGTTTTCAGACATTATTTTTGTTAACAGTGTTCGGGCGAATTTCATTTAAACACTAAATATAGCCTTTGTTTTCTTTCTCGAATTCACGTGTATGAAATCAATTTTCACAACTACCAATACTTGAAACGATAACGATAACTATTCGTGTTCAATATATTCAATATATTCGTATTTAATATATTTAGTATATTCGTATTCAAAATGCAACAAGTATATTGATGTTCTGTAGAGTCTATATGATTGTTAATATCATTGAAGTATCTTTAAAATGTGAATTTAATGTCCAAGAATTGGGGGTATTTGGGAAACGGCGGATTTGTACGCATTTATGGCATACGAGAATTTGTGAACTACGTGGAATATATTTACAAACGACTTTGAGTACATAAAAATTACAACTATTTTAAATTGTAGATTTATACGGTCTTCGACTTGTATTTTTATTCGAAATTGATTGTCTTCCTTTCAAAATACGTTTTTAATTTTTCGACATCATTAAATTTCCTTTCACTAGAGTATGGTTCCTTGAATTACTTATTCTAACAATTTCTGTAACATTCGAGTGGATCCTGTCGGTGACGATGACAAATTTATTTTCCTATTTTTCAACGTTTTACTTCTTGTTTTAACTGTACCACGCGTATGTTTTGACAGTTTTTCGTTTTCACTGTTCATGAATATTCGATTACTCGTTTTTGACATTACATCTGTTTGTTCATGGTACCCTATCGTTATCAGTGTGACGTTATCACTGTTATCCATGTTCTACCATTGAAGCGTGATTTTCTCCTTCCTAAAATCGTGGAAATAGCACTGCCCTACACAAATTTTACGTTTCCACAATCAATATGCAATTCTCATAGATTTTCGGAACCCATTTTTCTATATCACACATACTAATAGAACTGGTGAATAGTTTCATCAGGTACACGCTGTCTCAAATGACATACAAGTGCCAATAATTCTGACAGCTATCAGCAAACAGCAAACTGTTCATGTCCCTAAAATAATAGGATGCCTTTATCCCAATAATGTTCAGGCTGTCCCGTACAGTTTCGTACAGAATCTTGCATCAATAAATACCTATCCCAGAGAAGAGAAAGATCTTACAACTAAATTCTCTGTAATTGTGACATTTAGGCTCGAGACACATTTACGTGGCAGGCTCTTAATGGGACTTTTGCCAATGCAATTGTGAGGTTTATCTGATTAAAATAAGACTAAAGACGATGTAATTTTCGTGATATTACATTGATATTTATGAAAAATATAAATATATTTTTAAAAAATGTATAAATATTATATTATAAATATTAAACTTGACACGTGTTTCGCGCCTCAGCCTTTTGCTGTACTGTAAAGTAGGTCAAAAAAATACACAACAGTGAAGCCATAAGAAGAACTTACAGACATTGTTAGATTATGTCCAATTTATTAAATCTATTAGAAGGCGGAATACATTATTCAAATCTTGTTTTATACAATTAATGTAGACAATTTTTAATTTGTATAAAGATCCGCGGTCCGGTTACAATGATTATAACTCTTTCTATTGTAATAATTTCATGGGAGAAGAATATTATATTTGACATGTGCCTGTATTTACTTGACTGCTTCACCGATGTTGATAAGAATATTACAGAATTTGGTTTGGACTTGAATTATTGAATATTATTATTAAAAATTGTTATCACGAGCTATACTCGAGAAAGTGCAGCAAGTGGATAATCAACGAGATAAGGTGACCAACTACCAGAACAAGATCTCATAATCCCGCTCCAATTCCCCATAACCGGTTAAATGAAAACAAGCCCGCATTGAATAAACTAGCGTTGGTTCAATTCACGGACACGAATCCAATTTCTTTATTCCGGCGTGGCGAACCTCTGAATCGAGGATGGTGCTCGCGTCGCAAAGCGTTTCTGGCGCGGCGTAGAGCGACGCGCACACGGTAAATTTGCAGAGGAGCCAGGGGCCTGGCTACCTTTATTAGGTGAAATTCATTGAAATGATAGACGCGAACGGCGCCGGCTCAATATTTGCATGTTTTCCCGTGCATCAGAATTTACGACTCGAGAGCAAATAGCACTCGGGCGACATCCGCGGCTCCCGAGATGGAAGGCAAAGGGAGGGAGGAGAGGCTGTTGGTAGGACGAGAGTAGAAAGAGAGAGAGAGAGAGAGAGAGAGAGAAAGAGAAAGAGAGAGAGAGAGAGAGAGAGAGGACGTACAATTCGTTCCGGCGAAACGTTCACAACTCGTTTCTCCGCTGGTGGAACGTCCAACCAGCATTTTACTCTTAAGCGCCATTAAGAGGGATATTATTTTATTTCACCTTTTTTTGTCATCAACCTCGTCGCCCCCGTTCAAGCGTCAGGACACGACGAAACTCGTTAATGGCGACTCCCGGCAAAGATAAGCTTTCATTTCTATTAACACGTACCAAGTTGTTATAGTTAATTTCATGACTGGGAATATTTGCTAAAATAATTCCGCGTGGGAACCCTTTCGCCTGCACACTCCGCGTATGCCAGCCCCATCGAATTAATACGTGGTGCATTGATAACATTTACATGATAACAGCTTTTTCGTTCGTTGCCGAATTGCCCGGCGACCCTTCACCGTTCCTGAAACTTTACCTCCGAGCCTTTCAGGAAAATTCAGCGAGCGGAATCTTGCAGGAGGAACAGAAACAAGCTTCGTATCTGTGTTAGCCATCGCAAGAAAAAGTAGTTCGCCTATTGTTTCGGCATCCTTCCCGCTCGCAGTATTAATTATTTGCTTACCAAGGAACGGGGTTGATATTACAGCAACCTCGTGTCAGGCAGTGTTACGCGGCCAACAATTAATTATTTAATCCGTAGTGCAGTTTTCAATGGAAACTTCTTTTCCCAATTCTCCTCGGAAAATATTGACTCACTTTTGCCACGTCATCCAGGTGAATTCGAGCAATACATTGCGCGGTAGTTGAAATATTTGATGTAGCTGAACGAAAATGAAAGGTATCACTCGCATTTGTAAAGAAAGAGTACAATTTGCTTGCGGAAATTCGGTAGGTTCTATTACTGATATGAATTTGCAGTAAAATATACCGTAACTTCTGTCTTTCTAGAATTATTTTCTTATCGCTTCGCTTTGTAACTAGTTTAATAATTCTAAATAATTCTAAATACACGGTTTATGTATGAAACAATTTACAAAAATTACGTTTGCATCAATGCCAACTCCAAATAACTTTTGAGCTTCATGAATGAAAAATCTCTTGAGAGCTCATACCTTAACACTAAACTTAAAGTATACTAAAAGTTACTAGACGAAATAAAAAGGCGTTTACAGAAATATAATATTAAAAACAAAACAGAACTGAAAAATGCGATATTACTAGAATGGAATAGTATTACGAGTGATGTGACGGAAAAATTAATTAATAGTATGCAAAAACGAATGTTTGCCATACATAAAGCTAAAGGTGGTCCATCTACTTATTAATGTTGCGAAAAAAAAAGAAAACATTCTATAATTCTATGCTTTTTTTATATTCCTGTATGGAGACTTTTTTTGTTCTGAACTGATTATGTTTGCATATATGTTTAATTTTCTTGTTAAATAATAATCGTATGACAATAGCTTTTGCCACACGAATAAAAAAGACAATTAGAAAAATAATTACAGAAGAATTATTCATTTACTACCACGTAAAATAAAATTATTAGCCATTTAAATAGTA
>CM052164.1:18445539-18537005 GCA_028455555.1 Augochlorella aurata
GTGAAAATCATTTTCTATGAAAGAGTCCTTATAATTGTAGCAAGTTTAATGCAAAAAGTCTGCAATCGGTCATTGTGAATGGCTCGGTTACGTCGAATTTAGTCTTTGAACTACGGATAAGTTATCCATGGATTCATATTCAATTTATCGAAAGTAAAGCTCGGCTCTATTTCGTACACTTTTAAAGAAACGCAAGTAACAACAATATTTAAGGAGCATTTAGACTCTGCACTTTGGGTGCGCATCAGTAATAAAGCAACAGTGGCATTTCGAAATATGTTCGACGAATAAGTGAATATCCGCGGTTCTTATATTACTATATCCAGATTTCACTGACGATGAAAACATATGCAACCAGAAAAAGATGTAAAAACTGCAACTTTCATCTTTCACATTCACTACGAATTCAATAACAGATGCACATCCGACATGCAAATTCAATCTGTAAAGTCTAAATCCGACTTTAACGTCAATAAAACATGTAAAAGTTACGAATAATTGTCAGAAACTAGAATGAAATAACAATATTTACGCTTGGTTTCAAATAGATCCAAAACCTCCTCATCGCACTGTTAACAAGTTACTTTCGCACAGTAGGATTCCGGATTGAAACAACAAACTCCTACGTCAGTTCCTCTGGCGTATCGCCACCTGACTTCTATCTCCCTTGTCTCGTCATAGATCATAGCAGCGCAACGTTTCTAGGAAAGACGACAGTCGGGTAAATGGAAACAGGGAATTTCGGGAAACTCGATCACCTCGGTCGTCACGGTTCGCCACGGGATTGCAAACCACGACGCGTCGCGCGTCGCCGTCCTCGAGCGCATTCCCTCCTTGGAGGCGCGAACTTCCGAGATTTAGCACGCCGCTTAAGAGCCAGGCCCGCGATGTTTTCAAATTAGTTACACTGACGCGCGAGGACGGATTAAATATTCATTTATTGCGCACTCGGTCCCCCAGCCCTTCGTACCTTCAGCCCCGGCCCCTTTTTCTCTCCGCAAGCTCGACCCGTTATATTCGCCGTGCGTAGTTTATTGGCCATAACACCGGCGCAGCTGCAAATCGCCCCATCCCTGCTACCCGGCCACCCCTTCGGCTTTAACGCTGGTACACAGGGTGAACCCGAGGGGCCGGTATGCGCGGAAAACAGCGGAAACTGTTCCGTGCGTAGACGTAGACCTGAAGTGTGCGCGCATGTGTCAAAATGCCGGTCGAGGCGACGACGATCATAGAAATAGCAATGCGAGCATGCAACTGCCCCCAGTTCTCCTATAATCATATCGTTTTTACAGTAATTACGAGCCGGGACCCTTTAGCCGGCACTTACTGCTGACATTATTTTCCCATTTCGCCCGATGCCAAGATTACGCGCGCAGCCCTAATGCGGTCCTATCTGCACGACAGCGGGATCGCAATACTTTAACGCGATTACGCGGCCCGTTTCGTAACTAATCGCTCCCTGACCTTTTCTCGACGCCGACGATCGTTTCTCCGCCGGCGTTTTTTCTTCTTGCTTCTCTTCCTTTTCTTTTCTTTTCTTTTCCTCCTCCTTTTTATTGCTTCAGCCTGTTTTGCTGCGAGAGTGACTCCGGTCGCGCCACACTTGCTACCAACGATCGAGATAATGGCGCGCGAGGTGTCTTAGCGATCCGCTGGACCGTGTACTTCGCAATTAATCCTTATACCGCGCCCGGGATGCTTGTATAAACTCGGTGTATTTGAACGGATTCCGATCTTAGCGAAATGAAAAAAACTGAGTCGTAACGAGAATTTTCGTTTTAGTGAAATTTTAAATTCAGATTAGATGGTTTTATTAACATGTTCAGTGCCATGTATGTTGTATATAGGTGATTTGGTTTTGATCAAGTTTGGAACCATATTTTTTGTTGGAGAATATTTGGGGACACTAAATATTGTTGGAACTTGTAGTAAACAGCGGAATTAACGAGGTCTGTGTTAGGTTTGATCGCGATATCATTACATTTTTATTAATTTTGTTTCTCTAGTTTAAATTATCTTCATTTGCCAGTTCATGTGTCAACGCTCATTCGTCTATTTTGCCAACTCGATGCATTTTTCACTGCTTGTAAAATACAGTGTGAAGCACCGCGTGTTTACATTCCCACTTCTGCTGCAGTTCACTGTCCCTCCTATAATCTCAGGCAGTGATCGGCTATTTGCCGAAGACGGTGTCCAAGATCAACGCTATGATCCGCCGTTGATCTTTGTTACCGTCTTCGGCCAATAGCCGATCACTGCCTGTGGTCATAGGAGGTCAGCGGACTGCAGCAGAAGTGGAAATGTAAGCACACTGTATCTTTCTCTGATGAACGGACGGTACTTGTCCCTTACTGAAAAGATGGCACAGAGAAAAGTGTAGAACCGATTCTCTCACCGACCCACGCACGTTAACGCTCTCGCAGAAGTCGGATGCATGCGGAAATGGTCCCTTCCTATTAGCCGCAATTTCCAGGAAACAAGGGATTCGAGGCTGGCCGGTTCTAAACATACGACGCCTCCTGATTTCTGTCGTCTCGCTCTCCCCCTTGGTTTCCTCCTAGTCTCTTCAGTTCTATTTTCACTCCAGACTTTTGATTATTATTGGCTAAGTTTTGCGCTGAACAAGAGACATGATTAGCTGGAGAGGGCGAGCGATTCCCCTTGCTCTTCGCATCGATTAGTTTATTGAACTTATTTATCAAGAGAAGTGGATTACGAGAGGTTATAGACAAATGAACTACAGGCATGCAGGTCAGGCGGAGCGAGCGGGATACCATTCTTTCCCCTCAACAGAAATTATGCCATCTTTCCAGCAAGGGACAATATATGGGTTCTTTACTATTCTTTGATCAAGTTCGGAACAATATTTTTATTGGGAAATATTTGGGGATACTAAATATTGTTAAGATTTGTAGTAAGCAGGGGGAGTAACGAGATCTGTGTTAGGTTTCGTCACGATATCATTTTCATTCATTTTGAATCTCTAGTTGGAGTTATTGTTCGTGTGTCCATTTTGTCAACTCGATGCATTTTTCACTGCTTCCAGGTACATAGCACCTATGTACTATATACGATGTATATAGTATGCATGTACTATATGCGACGCATTGTTTTGTTAGACAGTAAACATCGTGAATAATCTTATCCTAAAGTATGCTTATTGCTTTAGTTTTTAATACTCGGAGAAAGAATTTACAAAGTATATATCTTTGTGTCGTTTTTACAGCAAGCGACAAATTAATACAACTAGTAATATAATACTGTAGTTATGCATTTCACATAAAGAAAATCGAACTAATTTAACGCAATTCATTATAACTACGAATCTTTTGAATTTATGACAAAATTGAATGAGCGGAACGCACAGTTATAAAAGAATATTCAAATTACTGAAAGATAAAATGAATTTTCATGCGACTTCTGCTTTTATAATCAAATTGAAAAATTTCTATTCCCCATAAAGATTCGATGTCTAATTAAAGCGGTCGACATACAGGACCTTGCATTTAGTAGAATGTTGTAATTACGAAGGCTGTTACCGAACCAAACACCGGTAGCGAACATGCTGAGTTGAAAAAACGGTTTACGGTTGTGGGTTAACTGCCCTCTGTTAAATTGCATTCTATAGAGTGTAATTCGCTATAACTACGTAACACCTGCAATCACGCTGTTTATAGGTAATATCTATTTCTAAAAGCACGAAAAACATCGATTTCTTGCACATTATCTTTGCGTTATGTGTTATTAAATTACCATAATAAACACACGCTTTGCTGTTTCCAACTCGAAAATATTGCAAATGTTATCTGCGGACCGTAATTTTTATTGTCCCTGGCTATATAAACGGATGAAAAAATTCTGAGATACTCATCGAAGGCTCTAATTTAATGTTAAGGGTTAATTAAAATGTTTATTATTTATATTTACATGTTTCACTCCCTTTCAGAGATGTATTGAACGTTATCACTCTTTAATCATGCAGAATTCTTTTCAAATTCAACGTACATGAACTGACGCATTCTCTTGACTTTTTGACAAATTAAAGAGATACCAGAATATGCGCCCCTTCTTAACAATAGAAGGAAAATAAGGTAAACATCTGTTGACGAATTTCACCATTTTGTCTGGACAACTATGCACACTTTACACTTCTCGATTTTTCAATTATGACCTGCTTCTGATTCAATCAATGAAACATACAACGACATAGAACCAGTTCCTATCGATTTCTTCCCTTTAACGAGTTCCAGTTCACCGAAAAGAGCAATTAGAGAAGTAGGTAACACGAGTAATTGGTAACTAGCGATCGCGGTGTTGCGAGTTTAGGGATCGCGGCCAGCGATGGTTTAATCGACGTCACGGCAGGGGTTCAGGTGTGTTTAGAAAAGTCACGAGAGTGTAATCTCAAGCGGATATAACCGTGTTACGTTCGTAGCCGCTTTACTCGCAATTCAGTTAAGCCGCAGGAACTGTTTCTCCTCTCGCTTCCCTCCGCGCGAGCAAATACGATGCATTTCATCCACGTACACTCGAAACTGCGGCCCGCTTTCATTCAATTTCGTGACGTTCCGAGTAATAATTTCGTGTTATAAGGAAATATCATGCACCCGGGGCAATTTCGTATACGTGGATGACGCCGCGTTATCAAGATCTTCTGATTTACAACTACTGGACGATGAGCTGTGCCAAATGGACTGCAATCCCTTGAAAAATTAACTATCCGGAGACTTCTAAGGCAACAACCTCTTCGTCGACCTTGGACGAATATGATCATTCTATAACAAGCGAATTGCAGATTTTTATGTGCTCGTCGCATATTCGAAATACGAGCTATAATATTACGAGCATTGATATCAATGAACAGTAATTACGTTTTTCATTTACCTTTAAAATGGTGGTTTTAATCTGAGAAATTGATTTTTGCCGTAGTCCGATTATGATCTGAACCACTCATAGCGTAGCAATAATAATGTAACCTACGAATATTTTTTATAGAATTTTCAGATCTAAATGTCGATGGTGTTTCTATGAATTTATTTATTCGGTTTATAATATCGCCAAGCTGCTGCGTGGAGTTTTAACCCACGTTCCGGCGATTCGCGGTCGCAATTGCGACGTAGGCGGGAACGTGACGCCGAAATTCTGCCATACCGTCGACGACGTGACGTTTATGAACCTGCGACGAGGAGTATCGCGGAGCACGGACGGTTTCATTACCGGTGCTGCGTGTCGAGGAGAAGGTGTACACGGTGAATTTTTTTTCGGAGGAACTCAACTCGGCTCGACTCGAGTCGAGCCGCTGCTATCGCAGCTTTTCCCCTACTGAAAGCTGAACGAGCACGCTGATACGAAAAAAACATTCCGCTCTAAAAATTTCAGAAGGAGTTATAATTACCGCATTCTTCTTCGACCTCGTGCACCCCTGCACTTGTGTAATTGTAGTTTTCAACCCGGAACCGCAGTTTTCTTTTCTCGGCGTTAATTAAAACAATAATTGGAAGTCTGAATTTTCTGCCACGATGATAGCTCGAAATTCTTTAATTTGCACATTTATTTAAAATAAAGTTTACATTCGTGATATAAAATGCTTCTCGATTGAATTTTGTTTCGAGAAGGGTAAAACATTGATGAATGTATCTGATCGATGCGTTTGACTTATTACGTATTCTTATTATTATTATTCTATTTGCAGTTAAATTTATCGATGTTCAGGGATGTGTTTGTTCTTCATTATCGCTTAATAATCAAATATAATGAATATAAATCTATACTTTTATATGATATGTATGTTTAAGGATAATACTGTTCAATAAAGTTAAGTTTCTCGCGATGTAACTATAATTAGATAAATATGTGTATGCTAATCGTTCGTGTTCTTCACAATGAAAAAATATCTAAAGTTAACAATGCACAATCTTTTAAAGCTTTATTAATTTTGTAATCGTCAAAAGAGATTATACTTCAATACCATTCCATGTTTCAGTGAAGACAGTGTATTAATTAACATATTTTATTTCGAAAAAAACGGTCTGAATTTTCCTAAAGAATTATAGACTAAAATTTCTAAAATATTGTAGCATATTTATTATGCTCATTGTAATCGTTCACTAATAACCGAACCTTACCGACGAGTATTTACCACCCGAATACTACGAACACGTACTTACGAAAATACTCGAACGTATTTGAAAACGGAATAACATCTTTACATTTAGTCGAAGCGATCTAAATTTTGTTGAGATGCTGGGCAAATTAGTTTACTAGACATTGGCTACAAAATTGTCACAAATTGCAATTGCTTGAAATTATAACAAAAATTAAAAAATGAGATTTCCTAACACTTTGTCCTGAATCTGTAACGATGATTAAAGAAATGCATTTCGTAAATTCCGGTAACTTATATAAATGCTAGAAATTTCCTCAATTCGTGACTATGACTTCTATTTCGTACTCAGTTCTCAGAAGAGCAGTATTTGTTAAACGACCAGAGCATCTCCAATCTCAACATTCGTGAGAATTTCGTTACGATGTCTGAGCGCAAAGACCGCATTACCTCTCGAGAAGCATCCCATAGAATCGTCGGAAATACCCCACGGAAAGCGCATCAAATAGATACCGTCAAAAATTCCCTGAAATCCCTCGTCGGTCGTCGGGCTAGTTAACGGCTGCAGAAAGATACGGCTTCAATTAAGGAAATTAATTATCTCCGTCAACGGTTGCGTCAACGTCAACTGAAATCCCGCCTTCCGGGGGATTCGAGCTAACTTGGCGGCATCAGCAACAGCGAAGGAAAATGTTTTTCCCACTCCGTTTTCCTCTCCGTTGGGAGTGCTGCCCTTCCGCCTGGCGTTCGGTTGACGCCTACGCTCTCGCGGCTCTACGCAAACCTTCCGCCGAAATCACCGGGACAGTGGAAGATCGCGTGAAATACGAATGAGAAGCGACGGGGAACACCGTAGAAGTAACGGAAGAGCAAGTTAATTGGGTTATGCGACTCGTCTCTTCAACTCGATTAAAGCATCCTCTCTCGCGGCGTAAACATCTTTTGAGGATAGAGGGTGAGAGGGAGAAAGTGAGAGAAAGAGGGAGAGAGAGGGAGAGAGAGAGAGAGAGAGAGAAAGAGAAAGAGAAAGAGAAAGAGAGAGAGAGAGAGAGAGAGAGCGGGCCCGTCGTGTCAGAGACCGAAGGGTACTCGGAGCTGGTTAATTAGCACCCTCTTAGTCATTTTCCGTGTTCCTCGAGTAAGCGACGATAATCTTTCTCTTCGGCGTCCGCCCCTCGGCTCTTTCCGTCGAGATTGCACGCTTCCGATTCAGCCCCGTGATTATCCTCCGCGACTTGAAACGCGGCACCACGCGAAACACTCGATCCCCTCTCACTCTCTCTCCCTTTACCGTCGCGCTACCCTCGCTGTCGTTCGTCTGACAAATACCATCGTCGGATAATGAGCGACGACCTTTATTTTTATTCCGCGCCTTTGACATTCTACGGTGAGAGCTTTTGTTCCGCTCGTAACGCGGACCGATGGAAATGGCGGCTGCGTGCTCCGACCTCGGTGGGTAACGTAGCCGGTAAAAGCGTGGCTGTAGGAGGAAGGGGGTTATTACATTAACGGGTGCATGAACCGAACGTTTTTTCCATCTGTGCCACGCCACTTTTCGGTAACACTGCGAATTGATTCGGTCGTTCGTTCGCGCGGTCCGTAACGACGATTTAAACTTCTTCCATTAGATAAGTCCGCGTAATGGGTGCAAGTACACCGTCATTGACTTCAAGGTGGTGGCCAGGGGAATAGGGGGAGGGTGAGAGGTGACGGCGAGCTGGCAAACACCCGGAATTTCCACCCTCCGCAGCCGGATGGCCGTAACGATCATGACTGAAGCTGGCGGACCAGCTCTAACCACCGTCGGTGGCCCGTGCCATAGTAATTAGTTGGCTGGCGCATGGTTTTGCCAAACCTCCATCCCCTCCTCTCTCCCCCTCGCTTTGCCGTCCCTTTCCCTCGGCGAGCCACCGCTGCTGCTGCTAGATTTCCTCGTGCAGCTAATCCATGATCACTTAGAGCGCGGCCCGCCACGCTGTGGCCACTGTTAAACCTTCTCTAATTTCTCACTCGCCGCCAAGAACCAACGGTAACTGCCGTCAGAACGTCGCGATTCCTCGGAATCTGGGGAGACTGCGAGTTCACAGGAATCACCAGTCAACGAGGCTATCGATTATCGAGGAAGCGGACAGAGGAATGGATTAAACACGTTTGTCAACTCGACGAGGTGTGATGCTTCCTCCTACCTCTTGGCTACGTTCTAATGCTAGCCTTTGTTTTTAGTGATCCTGTTTTCCTTTGTATAAGTATCTGCGGAATTTTCTGAAACATCCTGCTAATGTCACATAGAATGATACAAATATGTTATATGGAAGTTGTGATTCCAACGGTTTCTACAGAGATTTATAAATTATTGTTCAGCAGAAATATCTTCAGTAATAAATGTTGGTAAATTAATCCGGCACGAAAAGACGAAAATATTCGAACGATCGTTACAGCGAGAGGTCCGATTGTAGCAACGCGTCGACCACAAATGCTTCTGGAGTGGAAATAAATGTTGAAATCCGATACTTTTAGTGGCCTCTCAATGTTTCACTTTTGGATGTCGAGTGCTACGAGTGCATGTTACACGAGGCAACGATCGAAAGGCAACAAAGCTATCACCGACAGAAGGGGGTAAAAAGGCAGGTATGTGTATTCATTTTCAGCTTTCAGCATTTAATAGCAGTGGATTATTGAATCCGCAATCCCGCGTCATAACTGTCATTGGCATGGATCTTCTGTCGAACACCAACTTGTTTCTTGCTTGTTTATTTGTCTCCTCGCTGCTGCCTCGAATGTATTTTTTCCCATATTTTTTTACACCCGCGATCCGTCGCAATCACGTAGTACCCCGCCTTTTTTGCAGTTCGTTATTACAGGGCGACTATTATACCTATCGTTGTAAATCCACACGGTCAAATACGGCGATACAACCGGAGATAGACAATGGTCGTGCGCACAATAATCGTACCACCGATAAAAGCTGCAACTATACAGGCTCCTATGAAACTGTGGAGAACTTATTGATGTTTCGTATCTGCATCATGAAAATAAGTGACGCGTTGTCCCGTCAATATCTATGGCTAGTCTGCAAATATTTGCGCAGATTTTACTTGTATTAATTGTCTGGAACAGGAAATATGCGGATATTCATTTTATCAGGCTGACGATGAAATCAATACCATCGCACGTTATATTTCCACCCGTAAGTTCAGTTTTTGTTTATTACTATTGACATTTTCATCAGTCTTTGCAGTTAGGTAAAAAAAAAACGAAATTTATAATTGAAGTTTTTGCAAAATTCTGGAAAATCTGGGTTAAGTATTCTTCAAATAAAATACTACGCGCTGTAATTTTCATATGAAACACATCATAGTTAACGTAAATATGTAACAAGGTATGTTGAATAAAATTTTAAACCCTTGACAATGAAGTCCTATTATATTAAAATATACTTAATATATTGTAAAATAAATACTTGTAAAATAATTTACTAATTATGTAATCGCCTGATGATTTCCTTATAGACATGC
The DNA here is from genome assembly GCA_028455555.1 of Augochlorella aurata. Classification (NCBI taxonomy): domain Eukaryota; kingdom Metazoa; phylum Arthropoda; class Insecta; order Hymenoptera; family Halictidae; genus Augochlorella; species Augochlorella aurata. Next base: position 18,455,158 of record CM052164.1, read on the forward strand.
CTGCAATCTAAACACCCTTAATCAGTTCGCTGTGACGCCCCCTTTCCAGAGCGCGTACTTATATGTGTTGCGAGAATCAAGCGATGACGAACGAGTATACTCGTCAAACACGAAGTATCGCTGTTAAAATATTGGATCAACAAGACGGTTTTATGTAATAAAATTAACAATTCTATTACCAATATTCACTTATTCACTTAACATTAACATATACTACATACATAATAAACGACAAACGCAGGAAAAGACAAATACTTATAAAATTTAATAATTTAAATTGCATGTCGAATACCAATATCGTGATTCTTTCCTAATCTTGTTTTTATAACAATGTAAACACCTTCGTGTAGGATTGTTTGTTGATGAAGTGCCTGGTATATAATCCGGAAAATGTTTGCCGATGAAGGCAGTGCATACGAAGACACATGAGTTTATCGAAAAATATTGATATTTTTTTATTTGTTTGTTTTATTCTGTCCCGGCCTCAAAATCTTGAAATTTGAGAATATGTTTTCGTTTTCACTAAAATTACAATTTAAATAACCAATGGTCACTACTTTTTACACATGACGAGTATACTCGTCGTGACACGAAATAGTGTGTCTTCTCCATGACGAATATACACATCAAACACGAATTATTGTAAAATGTACAATAGTCTTTCTGGTTACAGTATAAGTAAAGTTTGTTTAAAATGGCGCATTCCAGACTAAAATTACCCGCTGAAGACGACTAGCAGTCGTGCTTTAATTCATCAGGACGTTTCTTGGACTAATGAAACAAAGCGTTGCGAAAGTGGAACGGATCCTCGAGAAGCAACAGGAGAGGATGAAGAGGGCTGTGGAAGTAGGAAGGAGGAAAGTATCGCGGCAATAGTACGATGATAATCAAATGCAAGCTGCTGGATACGGAGAACGAGCTATTATTAGATTCAAACAGGCTGGCTGGGCGAGCGCTGCGAGGCTAATTGTTCAGGGATTCAAAAGCCCCGAATATTATTATTTCCTTGTCTTCTTTGGTCGCGTATTCCCTCGCCCCTCTTCTTCAGCATTCTCTATCCTTCTTAACCGTCGTTTTCTTCGCCGCGTTTTTAACCTTCTTCGTTTAGGTACGCTGCGGTCACGGTCCCCTTCGGCTTTACAATAATTTCAGAATCCACGGGTTCTCGGCGTGTCGTGCACTCGTAATTATGCGCTGTGAACCGTGCATTTCGCATAACGGCATTATTCGCGAGCGTTTTTTACCGCCCCCCCCCCCCCTCCCAGTTACTTGCTAACCAATCCTGTGTATATCGTCCATCAGTATACAGAGCACAAGCACCGTAGAATGTAAAGATTTAGATGGATTTTCGGAGGGCGATTAATTTGACACGTGTGCAAATGTAACTGCTCGACTTGAGATCGCTATTGCACGCCGGTCACGCGCCGGCGCGTGTCGACAAGTGTCGACCGCTCCGGCAAAACTCATGTTTTTCTTCGTTTCATCGACATTGGAGAACTGAATACGGTAAGTGCGTATACTTTGCAGAGAAACTTTTAATACTGATCAGGTATGGTTACGATTTACGTACTCTTGTCGCCGGTGTTTGCATTGGCTTTCCGTAATCTATGTTAGACTGTTTGATCAGCCGGCCAACGAAATATGAATATGTATTCTGCAGCATATTGACACTTTCTAAATTAATCTCAGGAAGGATGAAGTTCAATTTTGTAGCGATTTGTTAGTTTCGTAATATAGTGGTATCGGTGCAATTCATTTTAGTTTCATTTCTGTGTTTTTCGCTTTGTATGTCTCGTTTAGATTTTATGCTGGTGAATACTAACAAGACTCCAAGTCTTGCTCTTTATACCGTCATTAAAACAGAATTTTTGTTTGCTGCATGTACACTTGAACTTTCTACTCGCACGATTATTTCCTTCTTCATTATTTTCTGCCGCTATTAATGTTTACTCCGGTTTACGGTACAAATGTAACTAATAGCGTGTAAATATAAATCTCTTGATTCCGGAAATTATATATATTTTCATCTCCAATAAACGTAAAGCGTTGTATTGAAAGTGCAATGCTAGTTGAGTGTAATTCATTAAGGTAGTTTTGTTGTTTTAACGTTCCTCAATTTCTTAAATGAAAGCCGACTTCAATGTCGAAATATTCTGTTTTCTCGAGAAACGAGGGAACGCTACACTTTAGAAACATTCCTCTTGAAAAATTGCATTACATCCGCCGAAATAAATTAAACCAGAAGTACAGTGTCAGAAAACTGCGGCGGGCAAGACAAAATTTCCCATGTGCAATGCACCAACAGGCTTATACCGGACTGTCTGAATTGGGGGAAAAACATGTGCGCTTGTATTACTCAAACTGCAACATGAACAGGTAGCGAAGCGCGGAAAAGTGTACAACTTTCAATGTCTGTTACGGTACTCTAAACTCTGAAATGATAAACGTGCCAAAAAAATATTCATTGTTGTTCACTGAATTCGTTCACTGAATGTTTTAAATTTTCGTTATAGGCTCAGACTAAACAATTAAAAAACGAGAGCTTTTTATTTTGCTTTATCACACCAAGTAATAGCAAAATTGAAACAAAGTAATTTAGTCATTGTCTAGTAAACTAGTCCGTCTATCATCCAAAACAAATTCGAATCGTTTGGTCCAGTTTTAAAAATGTTATTGCATTTTAAAGGGTGTTCGAATGTTAATGGGAGTAATTGTGTCTTTGCACATTCGTCTTCGAATATACGCGCTATTTATAATCGCCGATAACCGGTCAAAGATTTCTTTTCTTTCACTTTCCGCAGAAAGATGTCCGAAGCGGATCAGAAAACAGGAAAATGAATGCGGCTTTGAAAATGCTACTTAAAATACAATGAGTCAAAGATGGACGTCTGAAAGTTTCCACGTCGCAAAAAGCACGCTCACAGACCAACTTAAAGCGATTCGAGCAAACGAGACCATAAATTCTACTCCGTAAATGGTTAGATTCACAGAGACTTCTATGAAGATGTCGAAAGTTAGTTTCTTATAAGATAAGTTAAGATGCCAAATTTATGCTACATTTATTATGAATCTTTTCAATTGACATAGACGCATACAAAAATACTGGATTTAAATACAAAGATTTTACTTATGACAATTGTTTCACACACCGCAACTTTTGCGAGTTATCAATCTTTGTGACACAATTTCAGAGAAATGATTTCTTCATTTTCACTAATAGACTGCGTACTTCTGTGCAAAATAAAAAAACTGTCTGCATCAATTGTATAATACAAAGACGGAGTTAAACGAAAACGTATTTCTTCTTTTAATAATTCCAATAAATTAAGAACAGTGTAACAAGATTCGCAAATTCTTCTGATGTCTTCATTGCTATACATTTCACTTACGCAATTTTATCGTAAACCCATAAAATCTGCAATCTATTCGTTAACTGTGCTTAACCGTTCATATAATTTTTTAGCTCTATCATTCTCCATTCGTGAAACAATTTTAAAAAGTTCACAACATGGATGCCCAATTTACGCACATGGTTTAACACTCGAAGATGCGAATATCAGAATTAAAACAATAATGTAGGTTAGGGATGTCAATGCTCACATTTCGACCTACATTCGTCGAAAGATATCTGCTCAGGAACAATCCAATTAAGGAGACAATTACCGCTCAGAGATGGGCAGCAAATTGCTTGATTCGCCTCCGAGTATATTTTATCTCATAGTGAGACTAATAAACCGGCGGGTCAACCCAGTTTATCCGGTCGAGGCGGGTGAATTTCGAGGGACGAGTTACGACGGCTGGCGAAACGCGATGGGAATTGCAAGCACGAGGCTAAGGTCAGTCCGCGGATCCGTGCGCAAATACAGAAACGCGGTCGGAGCGGAAACTTTCCCAGCGCGCACGTTTCGATGTTGTTCGGACAAGACGTTTACAACTGGCCGGCAACGGTGTATAACAATGTCTGATTCAGCTGTCGGGCCAGTGGGCAGGCACGCGAATAAAACGCAGCGAACAAACCGGAGAGTGATGAGGATCAGACTCGGTTTACGTTTGCTCGGTTGCCGTTTCGGTCGATAGGGGTTTGAGGAGATTCTTGCCAGTGGAAGGAGAGCACCATCGCCGTTTCAAACCGCCACCGTTTCCACCCCCGCACATTGGTAAGGCTTGCATCAGCGCTCACGACGCAGAATATAAAGTGGAGGTCACTCCTGCACGGATTTCGACTACGTCCGATTGGCTGCCGTGTCCGATTCGCTTTACCGTGGCCGGATTTTATGCGGCGCGTCGGATTTTTGTATTCGCCACTCGCGCGATCCTCTTCCCACCCATCATTTTGTATTCGCGGGGGCTCTCCCTTGAATCAATGCGCGAAACGCTTCAGTATAAATGGATATGCAAAGCGCTTGTCTTCGGGCGATTTCAATGATCGCTTTTAAAGGACCTTCACCGGAAGCGATATCCGTGTCGACGACAGTTTTTTATTTTTGTGACGCTGTGCTTGGAAAGTCACTTTGATTGTATCGCAACACGCCATTCACCGCTGACAGAATCATGAGCCTTTTAACGGATATCAAAAAACGAGGCAGTCAAAATATGCCAACAATTCATCCCTTCTCGTCTGTAGTAGTTTTTGGTTTACACGTGGCAGTCGGAGTACCGATGACGGAGATATCAACTTCTTTGAGGAAAAAGAAGGTAGAAAACAAAATGATTGGCTTGCAGGCCAAAATCAGTTGCAACACGATATTATCAATATTCCATCGTGTATACCAAATTCACGCAACATTTGTATCTATCATTATTTAATTGGATCAATTTCTGTTTCAATGTAGTTGTATTTGTAATATTACCGTATTATTGAAAATAGCATTACACAATATGGAAGTCAAAGATATACGCAATAACGCAATTTCATTAGTATCTCGAAACAGTGCTTTGTTAATCAGCCTCGACTGCAGCATTATCTGCCTTGTTGAACAATCGTAAGGACGACAATTTGTCTAATTATCATCTTATATATGACTTATACATGACTTTCACGAATAATTAAAGTATTGTCTTCTATATGTTCGCATTTCATATCCGTTGAATTGCTTGAAACTATTATAATTTCTCGGTGTTTCACGCTCCATGTTTCCCGTTCTTACTGAATAGCAGGAGACATAATATTCAGAGTTCAGATCCGAAAATGGAGACATTAAATGTTTGAATAGCAAGCGGCATGATCGCGTGGTTAAAGTTACGCGCCAGAATAGAGCAGTTTAAGCACAATTAATTAATAATTTGTTCGACAATAAGACGCTCTTACGTAAAACAAAATCAATGATGTATCAGTTATACGTGTAACTTTAACGAAATTTATATACAGGGTGTCCTAGACTAGCCGTCCAGCCCTATAAAAATGCAGGGAAGTGATTTTTATTGAAAATTAAACAAATTTTGATAACTCATTCGAGTACGCTCTATCGAATGGTAGTAGTTTCCGGTAATGACCGGAAATATTTTTTTTTCTTAATGGAACCTCGTATTTTTTATTGCATATTTGAATTGCACGTAAGAAAATATAAAAGTTTTGTCTTAAACATGTTTTTTTGAAAATGAGGGTTTGGGTCACCCTATATAGCACGTGCAACTTCTGAACGCATTTATAAGAATGCCTTACTTTATTCATTCAACAAAATTTTCTCCCGAACTACTCATTATATAATATTATGACAGAATGATTGAAATAGAACTTCTAGAATAGAATAGAACTATTACAATAGAACTTCTGTTTCTCCGAATGGGACCACGTATTTTCATTTGGACAGAAATGAAACCGATTCTGAGCTGAATTCATTGATTTATGTCTGCATTGCCCTCATATGTTGGCCTTTGTAGGTCACGTAAGGTCATTCGTTACCGTTCAAGATTTGCATGTTCTCGATATTGCTTTTCACATTCTGTACTCAAATGGACGACCTTTGACGACCACACATATCCAATTAACTGACATTCTTGATGCGGGTTACCACATTATCCTGAGTGGTGGGCACTCCTCAGTAAAGTTCTTCTATTATTAAGCTGCGTAAGAGAAAATCTAAAGGTAGCGAGAATAATAAAATAAATGACAATGTTTGTATATCATATAATAGCTGATCAAATTTGTCCTAAAATAAGCTACATACTTATCAAATCTAAAACAGGTTACCATTCAAAAAGCTAAAGTCATTTGAAGACCTCGGCAAATTTTCTATACATAAAAGACGTTCCGCTAAAAACATTTTGGTGCGTAATGAAATTGCTTGATTTGCATGAACGAATTAAAAGGAGGCACACAATTTGTCAACTTTAGAGTTTTACCATTAACCCTATGATATTGTATCAGACTCGTTGTGAAGATTTAAAACATGATCTACCGATCAACTAAGTGCAGATGTTACTCGCGTTCCGTTATCAATATTTCAACATCAAAGCAAAGGCATTCGATAAATATGAATTATCTGTGTCGCTAAAGAATTAATTAACGACAAACAAGTGCTAATTAAAGTAACTATAAGAGAAATCGTAATGCAGGTGGTCAAAGGAGCGCGATTGCGTCGTTTGGCACTATTTGACCACATTTCCTCATAGAACTATGAGCAACCGAACGTTCAAATGAGCTTTTCTGTAAATATTTGCTATTGATATGGTATCGGCACAGTTTGTCAAGAGGCAATCGGGAAATCGTAAAAGTGTGGCTCGGGCAAAGGCAGATCGGAGGGACGGGAACGAGCAGGACCGTAACTCGGCGGCGATTGTCCGTGCGAGCTTTTCACGAAGACTTCTTCCCGCACACTGGACCACCTTTTAACGGACGCCCTTCTCCGTCTTCGCGTCGTCGAGCGAGAGGTGCTGTCCGACATCGTGTAGCTTCCATGGCGTACTCTATTCACGCCCCACCAGGTAGGTTAACCGCTGCCACTGCTGCCTTTATACGTTTGTACGTGCGTCCTTACACAACCAGCGCGAACGCATACAGCACCCCAGGCCTCGACTATAACAGGTCTCGGTTACCCTAGCCCGCTATCGATGTACACAACGACGCTGGGAAATTGCAAGGGACTCCACTACTCCTACGCCGAGCAGTCCTCTTGGCGCACGTGAGCGAGGAGACGCGTTTCCTGTCCCTCTCCCCACCCCTGATCACGCACACCTTCGAGGAATTCGGACCAACACGCCAATCCTAACCGAGTACACACGATAACACAAGCACGCTGCCACACAGGCTTCTCGGATACATACTTTGGGGAAACATAGAGAGGCCTCCTCGACAAACTGCCACATGGGCGTTAGATAGCACCTAATACCTCCCTGGCCAAACAACCGACACCTTGGCTCGTGCCTCAACTCCCGCCGCTCTACCCAGAAGTTGCCGATACGCTGCCACCGCGCTGTCTCGTTACGTTTTCGTGGCCACCGCCGGTTACCTAAGTCCCTCCATTGTAAGTTCCATCGTAAATATATCGGCTGTCTATGGAAAAATGTCTAATCTCGTTGCAGACTTGAACGGAGATTAATCCTTTGCAATACCTCACAGTTGCAGTGATTACATCTTCTTTAATTGTAATAATTTCTTAGAAGGAACAAGCAATTCGTATTTATGGTATACCTACATCCATATCTTAAGTATTGACGAAATGAGAACTGAATTTTATTCCGACTTGAAAGAACGGAATGCCGTTCATATTTAACAGACTCGTTCGAGTATGGAAAGGGATGAAGGAGCTCCATCCCTGCAGATTTTCATTTCAAGAATATAGTAGATGAATGGATGCATGTTACATTTCTTGTTCACGTGAACAAGATGCGACTGCAATGCGTTGCTCAATGTAGCAATAAAGGAACAACTTCTCCCTCTTTGAGAAGTACATGTTCGTTTTGTAAATTGATTCGATAATGAGAAACTAGTTATTATTACTTTTGATGCTGTGTATCAAAGATTCGTAAGGCGTAAAAATAATGCCTTTTTCTAATTGAAAATAAAGTTAAGACTGAGACTCGAAGCGATACTAAAGAGAATCTTTGTAAGATACACCTTCCTTTCAGTTCTTTGTCACTTCATTCTGTTTTTCCATGCAGTCTCCGTGTTGTAGGACCATGGTTGAGTGCTGAAAGCTTTGACAAAGTGATTTGTACATCGCATTGGCACTCGTTTTACGGAGAAACCTATTTCGGAAAAGTAACATACTTTTTACTAGACACTCATTCAATTATTGGGTCGTCCGGAAAGTTCCACGGTTTCTCACATCTTAGCGGAGTCGTTCGACGACCTTTTTGCGAGTAACAAACAAGCTTTTACGAAAGAGGAATTTTCTAGTTGTTCGAGAGATAGTAAAATGTTTATTGAACGATATGGAGGATACCTTGTTTAATGGAGTTCTGAATTGTTAGGATACTATACCTAACTAACCTGTCTAAGTAATTGTCAACATGTTTGTCAACAGCCGACAAACTTGAAAAGCAATTATTCGTAAACAATCGAGAGATTTCCGCCAAGTTCAATTTTTAAATTTATAATGAAAGTATGTAGTATTTTGATTTTTGTTTGGTGACTTTGTAAACCCAGGGGAACATGTTCTGAAATAAATATAATAGTATTTTGATTTTTGCTCGGAATTGATAATTCTAAGTATAGGATAAGATATAATAAAATGCGACCAATAATATTTATGCAGTTTGAGAGTGTTATCAGAATGGAAAGCTGCATAAAAGGGAAAAGTAAAATTTTTCCATTCGACATCGAGTTTTCGAGAAAATGAAATTTGAAAGTTCGTTCAGTACGCGTCGTACTGAATGGGAATGGGTTGATATGTCTAACCATAACTTACTAGTTCTACGTTTTGTAACTTACTAACTTATTCTAACTGCTCACATAATCTCACTTTGTGTTAAATTGTTATTGCATCCTCTGTCAATGATTGAAATAAAATAAATTAATCAGTAGTTTGTGGATCTTCGTTTAAATTTCTATTTTCACAAATGATTCTAAAAAAATTTTCATCGATCAGATGATTCTATATTTTTAAGACAATGTAGCAAAATAATGAATTTTAATTAACTTAAATATTTTCCCGTCTATTCTAAATATAGAATTGCCATAAATATAATAAAAATCCGATTACTAAGTTGAAGTCGGTCACAGTTATTTGAAATATTCAAGCGGACGATTGTTATTACGACTAATATAATTTCGGAAACCACTTGTCTATTCTTGTCGGAGCTTCTTCAAACTGTCTAACCTGCCAAGAGTACTATGGGTCATACGAATTTGAAGTTATTTTTATAGAGTCGTAATAACAGCTGAATGATTGAAAACAATTAAGAAGGCCACTATTTAACTATCGCGTGAACACTATTTTCATACTACAAATATAATTGAATCTCTATGCTAATTTAAATCTCCGTCAAAATAATAAATAATTCAAATACTTGGAAAATATTTGTACTGTTAGCATCATTTTCTTTTCTCTAGCGTCGTTGGTTGAATTTTAAGCGGTTTAAATACCTATGAGTTTAATGAAGCGCCATACAATTTCGGTCTTGGAACATAAGCCAGCATCGAAGATACAAGCTGACATGAACAGCAATACCCTTAGTACAAATTGCGTTACCAAGTACAATTTGGCAGACTGAAAGACGGAAGATCTGCAATGGTTAGTTTATCTGTCTATAGCGGAATGTGTGCAAGCTGAAGCTTTGACATTGCAGACTTTAGAAAGGCAGTGTACCAAGATTTACCATGGTTCGATACGTGAAAGGCCCGAACCTCTGAGGCTGTACAAGCATCGCTCGCCTCTGTAGACCCAACTAAGCAGTCTGTAGAGGCAAAGGAGAGGACGGAACCAAATGAGCTCGAGGGTTCGAGTTCTTTCGGCCGAGAGCTCTTTTCCCACCGAGGGCGACTACCGTTCCTCTCGCGATTTTTCTCCCGCTCATATCCGGACTACTTGCCGACTATTCCTGCTGTTCGAGGTAAAAGCTAAATGGTTTAACAAAGACGACTCTTCAAAAAGGGACGATCATCTCGGATTCAAAGGGCTGCGGTTTTATGCGTGACCGCTCGGGTTCTACAAATTAAACAATCGTTGTCGACAAACACGCGAGAAGATTTCTCATAAATTGCGCCCATTATCGCGAAACCTTTGACGAAGATTTCGAATAGATTGGAACCGCATTCTGCGTTCCTGTCTAGAAATCAATGCTGAATGACGAAAAACACTGTGTCTTCAATTTTGAAGCAACTCTTTACTAGCTGTTCTTTTGCAAAAATTGACGATGTAATGTATATCTTTCAACTTGCAATTTTTATTAATTATATTGCATGTATATTAATTATTGCATATAATAAACATTATTGCATACGTTTGCGAAAATTTGATTGACAATTATCATTTATATTCAATGTTTCTTTTTGAAGACTAATGTCTTAATTGAACTAGAAACGAATCTTTAACAGGTCGTGGCAGCATGGAAAGCTGTAAATAATTCCTTCTGAATGCTAATTGAGCATTGATAGCCCGTAATGTTAATAGAAGTCTCCCCTTTTATTTGTTTTAATCAACCGTCTCTTTTTCGATTGGCAAGAAACGAATTTATTTAATGAAATATTACTGGAACATCATTGTATACGCGTTGTGTTGATGATCCGGCTCGACGGACCAAAAATATGTATACGCGATGTGATGCGATTTCGTTTTGTTCGATTACGCGATTTCTGGAAGTTCGTTTTACGCGATTTCGATGTGTTTTCGGTTAGTTCGATTATGCGATTTCGTTGAGTTTTCGTTTAGTTCGATTATGCGATTTTTGAATGTTCGTCTTACGCGATTTCGTTGAGTTCTCGTTTAGTTCAATTATGCGATTTCTGGATGCTCGTCTTACGCGATTTCGTTGAGTTCTATCTCTGCCTCGTCGTGTTCTGTCTGTTGTCACCTCGGTTTTCTATTGATTGGTGGAGGGTAGTTTTGGTGGAGGAAAAGAAGCGTTTTTGATTGGAGGTGGGTGTGTCTAAAGGAATTTGGAATAAGGTGTGGAATAATACTTCAACAGTATTAGATAGAACTCTGGCGAAGCTAGTAGTGATACAGGAAAAGGTAGGATTATGAGATAGGGTAGTAATGTGGGACCCTACAGTATTGAGTTAAATACAATATGGATATGTATAATAATGAATGAAACCAAGTATTTGGATAATTTTTGCGACATCTGCAAAAGCCCATTGTCACTTGCTGTCGTTTATTTGTTTTCCAGACGTTTCTTATTTCTGACGCGACGCTGTTATTTTGTACATGCTTGTTCGAAATCGAAAAGATAAAATCTCCTGCTAACGAAAGAGGAAATCATCGGATAAGATGAAGAAGAAGTTAAGAACGCAATTGGAATCAGATGATTCGTTTGATATTGATATCGACAAGGGACCTGGACAGCTACAATCACAAACAATGATTTTTTACAACGTTAAATTCTCAGGAATCTTCGAAGGTGAACTGTGGATTCGATGTATGTCCTGAAAATTGTCAGTTCATAATGATTGTACAGGTTCTGAGAATAAATTTTACATATGTGATTACTGTAAAACTGTATAAAACTGTATATAAGTATGTCATTACATAGCGTTTACAATAACAAAACCATTACTAAAATTTTAAAGCAGTTTCTTAACTTCTTTCTTACAAAAATAGTACTGTCTCATATTACTACCCCATTTTCTAGATGGTCGTTCCTGCATAAATTAAGAAAAACTGAAAAATCAATATGTTTGGTTAGGTTTAGGATGTTTACGCTTATACATCATATTTATTATAGCTAAGCATATTCATAGAAAGCATATGTTTTTAACTATTATAAGTAACTTTTTAAACGTCTGGATGGAAAAATGCAATGGATATCTCATATTCTTATCACTCCGTTTATATGTAAAGCATTGACGAAATAATTCTCCAAAAACAAATATGACCAGTAAAAATCAGACAGACACCCTTGAAAGAATCAGCTTCCGCCGGAAACTGTGAAATAAGTTAATTTATCAAGCAGCCGTTAAACCTGGACAAACATATCCCGACAAATTAAAAACGACTGGAACAACTCGGTTCGTCTAATATTAAATAATGTTGATACAAGTCTTGAAAGGGAAGACCTAGAGCACTTCGCACGACGAAGAGTTAATATTTGTAACTGGGGGTCTGGAGGAGCGCGGCCGACTCTTTCCGAGGTTAATACCGTATCATCGAGCATCTCATCTTGCCGGGGAACTCGGCGTTAGGTTGCGTGTTACCGCAGCAACGCGGAGGCGCAAGATTATTAATCGCGCGGGAAGAGAAGAAAATCAACTGGTGGTTGCCTATCGTGATTAAACACGGGCGCGCGGCGGGTTAATGTTAAGCAAACTGAGACGGTAATCCGATTTCCGTTTTCCGGTGAATAGTTCCGCGGCTCGGCGAGACGCGAGCAAATGGGATAGGACAATTTCAACGGAAATTTCGCGCGGAGCTTGACCGACCGAGATGCATCGACTGACATGTAAATTTTTCGGCGGAGTCGTTAGCACGCTGCGGCGGACAGCGCGCGTCGCGCCAGACCCTAGCCCGACCCGGCCCGAGCAGCGCGTGACTGTTCCGTCTGCGTGAACCGCCGGACAAAGTGTCGGTCGCAAAGCGGTGTCTAGCCCGAGCAGTTGCAGTTTTCATGCAATTTGTATTACAGCTGCGAGCACTCCGTAATTCGCTGGCGCGCGCGCGGTTATACGTAGCCCTCGCTAATGAGGCTACGAACGAACCGCGCTACTAACGAATAGTTAATACGTGAAAAGCGACGTCGAAACTCGCGCAAACGAGGCAAACTCTGTCGCGAACGGTCGATCGTGCAAGAAAATTTCGCTAACCCCGTGGCTCGATTAATTACAGGAAAATTATTTTCATTCGCGCCCAAGCGTTGCCATCGTTAACTTCGCCTTTTTTCTCCAGCCTGGACTCCTTCTTTTGCCCGTTTTTTAATCCTCACGGAATCTGTTCCCGGCCCCTTTGAAGCGGCAGCGCATTGTTTATTCGCTGCGATGCTTCCACCGACTGATGGGATAGTCGAGGACTAGACACGATACTGCGGGAAACTCTGGCGCTGACAATTTCATTTGTAGGCAGAGTTCCATTTCTGCAAAACGGAAAATTTGTTTCGGTTCATACCTCGTTGATTCTGTAAGCAGATTTTATTAATCGTGAGCTTGGAACTGTCGCAAAAGTTTTCTTTGGATATCTTCTGCGTTTCAATTATGTATAGTGCGTGGAACTATTGTGAACTACAACTGTCAGCAAAAAGTATTTGGTCAAGTAAATCGAGTGTCTATCCTTAGTATTGTTCACATATCTCTTGTAAAGCATCATTTCGTTAAGGATGAAAACAAATGAGATGGAACTTGCCATATAGGAAGTAAATGTTAACATAACAACTAATATGTTCGTTGATTTTACAAGAAAATGTGACACCAAAAATTGCAGAAATTAAGGTATTGAAACAACTGTAATGCTTGATCGTACTACAGAAATTGTCGCTGTTTTACTCAATCTAATTAAAATGAAATGGATTAAAATGAAGTGGAACCAAAGAAATCGATAACATTAATTTGAAAATGTTCAAAGGTGCAGAAATTATTTGTACGAAGCTTCTTATTAAACATGAATGCAGCACAATATTGATGAAATTTCCGTTTCCTCAACGTTATATTTTATTTTTATTTTCAAAATGAATACAATCAAATGAAACATGTCGTATTTAGCCAAATATTTGAATCGTGAAAAGTGCTCAACTTTTCTTCATTACTCAATTCCAAACTGAACAGAATCGAGGATGTCGTCCTGACAGCGCTCGAGTTAACAACAGGAGCCTAGGTGACAGTGTTACATGCAATATTTAATTATCGACTCGGTGTATAATATGCAGCTTGGGCCCCGCGGCGCCCGGTGCCGTCGAGTAGTTAGTTAGTTGTACCTCCGCTAATTGAAACTCAAGTAAATGTAATTAATACAATTACGTCACAAGAATATTCAGCGATCGTAATTCTTCAATGCCGGGTAACGCGAACGTACTCACAAATGAAAACGGTTATGCGCACCGGAGACAACCAACCGATAAGCCGAATTGCCAATTGTCGTTAATTGCTCGCGTGATTCAATAGCGCCGGTGACGTGTCGACTAATAAACCATCGAGCTTTGAAAAACAAAGACATCGGGCTGAACAATGTAGACAACAACAGTGGATGACCGACGTGGCATCGCGTCGTTTAAAAACCCGACCACAAGGACTTTGTGTTGTTCTAACAATGGCCACCAGTGCTTAACGAGCCGCCACTTAACACGTCTCGTATGCCGCGATTTTATGCAAGTAATTAACCGATAATAATATTGAAACACTAATAAAACGTTATTCAACATGGTGGAATATTGCTCTTTGTTCGAAAAGAATTGTAATCTACAATTGGTACATAAAAACGTTTTAACAAAGTATTATAATACTATAGTACAGTATTACGGTATAGTTCGTTGTTAATAAAACTGAATGCGAAACATTTGATTCCAAATAATCGTATTTAACACCGTAATAATAATCTACTTTAAGTTTATACAATCTCGTATGGTGGATAAAACTTTTTCATAAGTGTATCTTACATAAGAAGCATCATTTTTATTTCGCATCAATAAACAATATATTTTCAAACACCCCTGATTGCAGGCTTACGATGCAAGGTTACAGAAACTTAAGCATTGAGAGGACAAGAAACAAACGACTTAAGATTAAATGCAATGGAAAAATCAAGAATGAAAAAGATACGGAAAAGCGGAAAGTTAATGGAATAAAGTCTTCGCAGAAAAGAAAAAGAACGAGAAATTCATTGAATGACACAAGTGATTACGCTTAAAACTGCACGTGGCCATTTCCCGTCCAAGAAGAGCGAGCTTATGGCAAGAACTTCCATTAAATGGAAGTTAAAGCAATACTCGTGATACTTGTATGATCTTGAGAATGGCCCATGAAGTGGTTCACACCTTCATACTTGAAAAAAATCAAGCAAGAAATTACCTAGTAGTCCGGTGACCCGGATACTAATCAGACGAGAGGAAAACGCAGCGCCGCGGTAGTAAATATCAAAAATTCCTACGCTAGATTTCGAGACGTCAACGGTAATTAGCGACCTGGAAAGTGAAATGTGAAATGTCTTGAAAAAGCGAGAATTAATGTTACACTTGTTCTGCGGTCGACGTAATTTTCCCGTTACACGAGCTACTCGACGGTGTGCGTAATTACGCGTGATCATTCCGCACGCTTCAGCCCCCGCGTTATTTCCTCTGCACGCGAAGAACTTCCTTTCCGTTATTTTCTCTAGTCGTCCTCTTTCCTGTCGACCTTCTCCCTTTCTCCCCCTCTTTCTCTTCTCTCTTTTCCCGTTGGCGCGCCCTGTCCCGGCAGCCTCCGACCTCCATCTTTCCGTCAAGCCGCTGGTTGTTTGTGCGGAAATAAGCGATGAAAATAATGCTCGCGGCGATGAGAGAGGAGAGACGTACAAAGAAGGACCAGAGCCAGCGCCGCTAAAAGGGAAGTGAAAAAAGGTGCAGGCGAGCATACATCTGTAAGAGGAAATGAGGGTCGTAGAAAGAGGCAGGATAGAGGCAGAATAGACGGCTTAGAGGCACGAGACCGGAGACAGAGACAATGAATGTCCCACGCACAGGGACGAGACAGAGACCGAGGCTAGGTGGTAGGAGGTCGGGAAGTAGTTTCAAAGGTAATGCGTACAAAGAACCCGATTCATGGAGAAAGGAACACGCGAAGAAGGTCGTGGCGAGGGGCTGCGTTGGAGGACTAGGACGAGAGTCGAGTAGAGGAGTGTTGACGCGCAAACGGGACGTGTTATCCGCGGAGAGTAATTAATATCTATAAAGTAGAATGAACTCTGCGGATTATGGATTAACGCGTACGGTTAAATTGCCGCGGCACGCGTGCTCGAGTAGCTGGAAAAGTTACGCGAGGAGCGTCACGTATCCCCATGAATCGCAAAACGGTTCAACGACGAAACGAGCTGCCCCCGCTGAATCCTTCCCGGAGAAAGCCGTGAAGAATGTTTTTCTTCTTGAAATTGCCACCTACGCCCCACGCTCGCGCGTGCCACTCGCAGGAGAGGGCTTCTACCTAGCTATGAAACTCGAAACGTCCTCCACGTCGCTGTCTCCCTTCTATGCACTCGGATTCTAGCGCGTGCACAGGACGAAAGTGAGGCTATGGTGAAACATAAACGTCGGCCTATCTTCCTGTAATTAATTTTTGCTGTCTTCGGCGAGATAAACTTTCGCAATTATCTCGTTACCGGCTGTTCCGCATGGCAAGAGGCACCGACGTTGCTTCTTCTTGTGCCGACCATGGCGGGAATAACGATTAATTTTACAAATTCATATTCCGCTATGGCCGAGAGGAGCAGAGATACGGGCCGCTAAGGGGATGCTGACCCTGTGAGCGTCATAATTAATTTCCATTCTTCCTCGAGCAGAGTCCGACAGTTACTAGTCTCGTTATTCGACCCCGTTGTTGGAATTCTTTTTGATAAATGCTCCGCCGCGTCGCGCCGCGGTAACCAGAAACGCTTGCTACCCCCTCGTTATCTCCGCGCCGCATCGCGCGGTTCTACATCGGCGGGAACGGTCGCGTTTCGTTAACTTGTCGAACTGCTACAAAAATTATTCGGAATTGTTACGAATCGACTGAAACTACCAGTCTATGATATTTTCAAAGCCTCTGACGACCCACTGTCCATATTATGCGGATTTTGTTGCTTTTGTGAACGGTTCAATTGAAATTCTCGAAGTTCAGTGGTTATTGCACTGTCCAGCGGTTTGGATACTGTTATATTAAAATATAATTGAGATTTTTTATTCAAAGTAAGGATTTATATATGTACTAAACAATTTTCGCTCAGAAACAGTCGATTGAGTATTGCTATATGCTATTTCAAACCAGTTGTATGGCATTTTACTATTATTCGAATTAAATTGAAGGTTAATAGCACATTAGGAGAGTACGATTCCTTAATAATATGCACATTACATTATAATTGCATTAATTATTAATAATGAAGTCTGTAATTTTATTTAGTTGCAGCTAAGATAATTATATCATTGCTTGTTTCAGCTAAATCTCTGTTCTGTATTTTCATCCTATCGTTTAAGAAACGATACCCGTAGTATTACCTTTCAATTTCAAAAAAGAATTAGCTTAACGCATGTTTTTAAATTTAAAGTATTGCATTAAAAACTGATATATATTATGATGTATGAGGAACTGTATAACGAGAAGTCCACTTTAAATGGATTTTATAATATAACCAACAACAACAACCAGCAAACATTGTGAAACCGAAGCATAATAGTTGCAGTATACACAAACTGGAAAAGTATATCTCGATATTGTTATTAATAAATTTTCGATAAATGTATACGAAAAACAGGAATTTTAGGAATTTTACACTTGAATGAAGATTACATTTCAAATTCCATTTTTGACGCACTTAGACATCTTATACGAAAATCTGCAGTCAAATTGTAAGCTTATAGCTGTCATACGTTATACGTATAAAGCAATTGAATAGTAAAACAGAAAATGCTAATGAAATTTTCGTTTCACCAAAACGTACACTTTTAGATCTAGCAGTTTTCAAAGGAACTGAAAACGAGAAATTTATGATACGTGGTATATGAAAAATATCAAAGAAATTTTTTAATAATTTCACGAGAAAAGATGTGGAAACAGATATTTGTTTTAATGTGATAGTCGAAGCACAAATAATATTTTTTTCGAAAGCAATTTTAACGTTTCTGAAATGGATTATTCATTTACTTCAAAAATATAACCGCAACCATTATATACCAAACAATTACACTGAAACAGGTTATTACGCTTTGAAGCGTAAAAACGATTGTATTAAACAACTGCATGCAATTAAATTTTTATAAATGTACACAACTTTTAAAAAGTTCAACATTTTGTTCAGCTCTAATAAAACTAAAAACACAACTCTCCAAACACATTAACCGGAAATGTAAATGATTCCTCATTTTTCCCATTCTAAAGAAATATTTGATTTATATATTTTCGAAATATGCCATGAAATATATTGCCAAGATATACAATCAACAAGCGAAAAGCGATTTTTATTATTACCTTGAGCGTAATAATACAAATTCTCATTGTAATGGAAAAGTCCCCATTGCGAAACGAGTTCAACAAACATGGATCCCTCGGTTAACAGATTAAAAAGCGATGATCAGATTTTCTCCACGCGAAATAACTCGAAAGATGATTCGAAATCGCGAGGATGACGACAACAGCATCAAACTAACTGTCGACGTTTTAATAGTGGCGGTTTACACGCCCCGTTCGCATAATTGCGACATTGTAAGGCATGTATGTGGTATATAGGAGAAAGTACTTAAGCCCACGGTCGCCTTCCACGGTCGAGAGTCTGGTAATTGCCTTAATTACGACGAAGTCCGACTTACTCGCTTATGCATGCCCGTTAGTAAATCCCCTTCGCGGTGTGGTGTTTCTTTTCGCGAGCGCGGCGAGCGAGCGTTACGTCGCAACGTCAAAGGCGAGAAACAATTTACTGAACGTGCATGCAAAACGTTTGCTCCTCTAACTGTTTGCAAATCCCAAAGAAACGCGCGTTCCCCTTTAGCCTTTACCATCCCTCTTAAAACAGAAATAGAGAAAAAAATGAACGCTTGAATCAACATGTACAGCGATCATTTCTTTTCCACGAGACCAAGCCTGGCTGTATTGATTCAAGAAAATCTGAAAGAATAACGCGAATCGGACGAGCAAACGACGAAAGGAAGTTCGCGAGGTGTTTGATGGTGAGTTGAGTGTTCTTGGAGAGTCTCGGAAATAAAAGACGTAATCCGAAGCAAAAGGGAAAGTCAGGAGCGAACGAGAGAGGAAGAAACACGGGAGAACGTAAAGCGTCTTCCGCGGAAGATAATGCGGCAATTATTTATGGACAGGCTTCGTGAACGAAAATTAAAACGTTCCGACCGACGGAATCCTCTAATTTGCAGTGACTGTAACCTTGTGCAAACACCGGACCTCGAGGAGCAGACTCGATACTACTGAAATCTGCTAGGTCTGTGAATATTTAACGCGGCCAGGGGTTACAGGCGGAGAAACCCGGTTCGAAATAGGAAAATCGCGAGTGTTCCGGCGCCGCGCCGTGCGAAATTATTCGCAACCTTTGCGCGACAGCACGAAGAGCGAAAAGTCATGGTGGAAGTCGATCGTCCCCATGAATCGCGCAACGAGCCGCGTTATCTTCGACGGAAGGGCATTAGTCCGCCGGAAGTGACAATTTCCGATCGCAAACGTTTCCGTTGATCGAACCCTCGCTCGCTCGCTCACATTCATCACTGGCGCCGATCCATCATCTTGCCGAGACTGGATTAACGGCTAACCACTTCTATCGGTGACTTTTATTGGCAAACAGCGAATCGAAACAAAATTCCGCGTCGAACCCATCGGTTTCGGCATGGTTAAACCGGACAATCGGTTTTTCGATGTGACCAGTTTCGTCCTTTGAACGGGCTAATACGAATAAATGGAACGTCCCGACTCGCCAATTATTACAAATTCACAGTCGATTATTATTTGGTGAATGGATCACGGTTAACTTGGTTCAATGGAACAGCTTCGTGTAATTGCGCGATCGAAAACTTTCTCTGAAGCGTTAATTACCGCACTTGTTCTGGTATTGTGCGTTGCATACGGGATTTTGTGTAGTCTATCGTTTCATCGCATTCGCCAGAATTCGTTTGCTTGTTCGTGGGACAGAGATCTATTAGAATTGTTTTATATGCAATTCTAATAGCTGCTCTAAAGTCTGCATCGATTCCTACGTGCGACTCCCGTTAATATTCGGACATCTTTTAAAACGCAATAACTTCTATAGAAGTGGACTTGAATTTTTTTTAGATTATGAGGATCAAGTCTTGCTTTGAATAACAAAAGAAAGTATCTGAGCCCGTTAAGGAAATTTAAAGAATGCGTTTTATAATAACTTATACGTATGTTGAAAATTTGTTTAAAATCGGTTGACATTGGAATGAGCTGTAAACAATTAAAGATCATAAAAGCTCTTCTCAAGTTTTTGACACTTGTGATCAATAAGTTTGAAAAATTTGCTGTTTTTAAAAACATGTAACGCTTGTAACTTGACTTTAACCTTGACTTTCCATTAAACATCCGCTATAGGCTCGAATAAAAAAGTTAAAAAACGAGAGTTTTTTATTTTGTTTTGTCATTCTAAGTAATAGCAAAATTCTAACAAAGTTGTTTAGACATTATCTAAAATACTAGTTCCTCTATCATCTAAACAGGATTCAAAACGTTTAGTCCAGTTTTAAAAAAAAGTTATTGCATTTTAGAAAGTGTCTCAATATTAATGATAATCATTTTACAAAACCGAAACAGATATGTCTCATCCTTTTAAATAAGTTAAAAATAATATATCCACACTTTAACTCTTTTAATCTTTTCACTGTTTTCAATTTCATCTACTCATTTTTCTCATAAGTACACAAATGTTCTACTTATATTTACCCGAATGTGATATGACACTAATCTTTGACTAGTTTTCAAAATTCATTTTTGTTATGATATTTATTTTCATCATTGAATAGACCTTGAATTGCGTGAATTTTTGTGTTCGATTTTCGGCATTTAACGTGTTAAACCTGTCATAACAGTCTTACAGTAGGGACAAAGTTCTGTCTCACGTAAGATTACACTTTGTACTCATTATCCCGTTCGACCACCAATAAAACGTAACAAAATTTAGTTGATTAGCTTCGAATAAAAATATTACCGGTAATTTGCTTGTAATATACATATTCCGTCTTTATCACGGATGACTAGTGTTCCTGACTCACGTGCACGTCCATACATATGCATTTCATGAAAATTCACCATTCCGAAGGCTATAATCCTGTCCGACTAATAAAACGTAGAACCCGTTTCTCCTTCGTGACTCGGCCGCGATTTAGAACGGTCGAGTAGAGGAGCGATCGAACAGATTATTTTCGAAACTTTTCCGCCCCCTCGGCTGGAACTCCCGGGACGAGACCGTACGGGAGGAGAAGGGCAGGTTACACTCGAAAGGGCGCGACAAGTTCAAAAAACACCCGGGGGATCTCCGGAACCCAGTTCCTGGCGGGCAACTTTCCTTTCCGCGAGTGGTTTATTTAATCAGCCGTACGCATAATTACTCCTTAAACTTGAAATATGCAATTCGGTTAACTTTCGCGGATCCTGTCCCCGAAAATAAAAATAAAATGGAAAGAGAAAGATAGTGAGAGAGAAAGAGAGCGAGAGAAAGAGAGAGAGGGAGACAGAAAAAGGCGAGAGAACGTCCCGGGACTGCTTTCCGCGGGCTTTTTCCTGCGGAACTTTGCCATTAGAATCTCGACTGAGATTCCTTTGTTCCCGTGGTAACAGCTTTCGGGCGTCTTCTTCGTTCAATTGTGCAATGGGATCGTCGTGAATCGTTGAAGCAAGCGGGCCCGTCGGAGCGGGGTGGATGGCCGTGAATCGGCTTGAAAACGTTAATAGGAAAATTATTCAGCCTTCGAGTTCGTAATGCAAGTGCGATTCTGTGTACGAGGTCCACTCGGAGCTGTGCGGTTATTAGCATGCCTTGGTTCCGCTTGCCCACCAGCACGTACACTGGCGTAAGAACACGAGCCGCACGTCCCAACTTGCGGGAACACGCGTCTATGCACCTATTGGGACCCATAACTGCCTAATAACGTCTCATTCCTTATATCATGCGTGCGGCGCAGCCCTACCGAAGCGCCCGGAAGTTCGTGTTGCTGGGAAATTAACCGCGGATCTTTTTAGGCTGTGAGGTCCATTAACCTGTACAGTGCTGGCAAATTTCTTCATATAAGTCAGTAGTTTTACTCGAAGAATTATTATACATACGTATATTCGAGGTATTTATTTCGCAAACTTACTGCCATGACTCTAGCCAATACATTGGCTTTCTAAAGGTTAACGCGATCACACCACTTGAAAGATTAGATTCCCATAGATCTGTGGATAGGGTAGCGTGTACAGTTGTTGATCTATGTTCAGTGATTAATCACTTTGCTGGAAAATTAGTAAATATAAGATATATATACATATATATATGTCTTAATTAAACTATTTACTATTTCTGGTCCGAAAAATTAGTAAATATTCTTCAGACATTCTAATCTGAGGATGAACGGCCTTTTTGTAAAATTGTGTTTTACATTAATTCTCTAATTTTGTATTATTTCTGCGGTAAATAGTTAATTAACGATAAATAGTTCTTTTCTATCAGTTGTGTAACCCTGGTGCTTAAACGGTCAATCACTGTATATGTTATCCTATTGACGTTACTGCTCGGCGACGCGGATTTGAAGGGAAACGGAAGAGCCCAAGTCGAAGGCAGCTCAAGAAATGAAGTGAAATAGTTAAAGCAAAGCAACGGGCTTGAAACTGACTGAACAAGTTCGGAGTTTAAACAGTGGAAATTAGAGTGGTGGAAGGACCGTTCAAGGACGATCTCAGTGGAGAAGACGAGTCAAGATAGGGGGAGTCCTTTGATAATACTTCAGTCGTTCGAAACAAGGTGTCTGTTGGTGTTAACGTGCTCCGAGTGGGGTCGAACGGGCATGGAGAGTTCACCACTCGCCCTTCGAAGGATTTATGATAGGGTGCTAGCCTGTGTGCGAACCAAGCCAAGGGTGCGTCCTGATTTTGCTGAAAGATGTTTGTGATAAGTTTATGTCGAAATTTGGCTTCTCTGAAGGAACGAAGATTTGTATTTTTTGATCTGTAGATCCACAGCTCCATATTTTATAACGTGTCGACATAAATTATTATTGATATCTGCATTATATAAAAAGACATACTAAATCCTAAGGAATTTATTCATGATTTCGCTGTAAACTGAAATTTTTAGCAGCCCCTGTACTGCACAGAAAATTTTCTTTTGCAATATAATATAGATAATTATGAGGAAAGCGCACAGCACAGCTGATCGAAACTTGTTAACCCTTTGCCCTATAATATTGTCTCAAACTGTCCTGCAGATGTTATTTTCGTATTTCGAATCGAAATAAAGTTTATGATTAATAGATTCCATAATAGCACTTTGATATGGTTCACTTCAGATATAGAAAAGACACATTAAAAAATGAATAATGATGCGTCATTTGTTTCGATTTTATAACAGGTAATAATTGACGAAATAAGCAGCGCTTCTGTGTGCAATCCAATCTTTAAAACTTGATTAAAAACCATAAATAATGGGTAATCGAGATCAGTTGATTTTGTCCCCGGAATTGTATTCTGATCCGTACCATCAATTATTCGATTCAATCATAATAACATTATTATAACAAAGGACTGCCGATGGTAAAATTGAAAGTTAATAAATAAATGCGTAGCAATTTAACATGGACGTATGATCAAATTACTATTCTAAAACTAATATGACCATAGCGTCATAATCTATATAAACTAAAAAATTAAAATAAAAACTGCTGTATTAATTGCTGAGAACAGCCGCTATGCAGAAGTTCTTGACTTTTACTAATAATCTTATTAAATTGATAACAGTAAATCGATATCCTTAAAATTTGTAATTTTATGGTAAACCTCAACACCCTCTTAACGCTCACATGCACCTCTGAAGTTGCTACTTATTCAATTCTACTAAGTGTCTTTTATTCATAATTTCATTGTTCAGGCAAGTATAAAATTCTACACAATTAGAGAGTACTTGAACATTTTGTAATATCTCAAAACAAAAATTCGATTCACTGAAAGAACGTATAAAATTCAATACGTAAAAAGAGATCGTCCAGAGATTAACGATCGAGGAAGTCGAAGATGACTTCTCACAAGCGAATCGCCAACCCCAGAACCCTAGAAACGAACAACGCTATCGCGAAACGAGAATTACGTCTAACACGTCAGACCTCAATGCAGTAGCCCACAGATCGCAATTATCGTTCCCGATCTTGAAAGTTTTACGCCGAGGATCCTGCACAAATCATACGCCGTTAGAGTGTTCGGCGAATCCAGTGGAATCAAGAGCCGGCCGTAAACGTGCATTAGAGCTGTTACCGAGATTTCAGACAGCATCGTTATCAGTCTTCATTTATTAGCGGCAGAATTCCGAGGATGGGGGAAGGGAGAAGGTGGAGGGATGGGTGGTGAGAGAAATGAAAGAATGTACGCGTACACGGTCGGCTAACGAGCGGTTAACCACCGAAGATTCATAACGCGGCTGTTAAGCGTCGAACCGTCGGCGGGAACCACAAGATAAAACCGCACGCGACTCCAAGGTACGCGCTGGCTGCTCTCTCAGTCGATGTTATTAAGTGCCCGGGAAACACAGAGAATGGGGAAAGGATGTTAGGAAGGTGAGGCGGAACCGAAATGGTGAATAACCGGGCCGACGTAAGGATAGACGCCGGCGAAATTAGGTTAAGACGGCACCGTCGGGAACAGTTTCGGATTATCTCGCACATGTTGCCCGACTGCATTTTCCCGGTTACCCGATGAGCTACCCGGTACCGGTTCCCGGTATACTCGAATATTCACGATCGATGTCGCGAATAACTCGCCAGATGACATCCGGCGGGGATACACATCGGCCCCCGGCAAACAAGGGGAAAAGAAATTTCGTGATTTATCGGCGACGGTGCTGATTTATCGCGACCACACGTCTGCGCCGCCTTCTGTTTTATTTCCTCTGTCGTTCAGCCCGCTCGGACGCTGAAATACGATCCCGAACCACGATTTATTTGAATTTTGTTTCATTATCAGCTAGGTCGTCCGCCGAGAGACCTTAAACTGACGAAGAAAGAACGCCCCAAAATTTTGTATGCTTATTTGAACTACTCGTTTAAGCCGCGAAATGGGCACACAACTTCACCCTGCGACCTACAGATCAGTAAACAAGACCGTACCAGTTGTCACGTCGTTGAATCGATCTAGGGCCTACCTAGGACTTTGGATCTAGATAATAACGAAATTAATGGACTAGTTATTGTCACGAAAGAGTAAACTCGACAGAGTAATCAATTATTCATATTCAGGTGTGCAATTGAACCAATATGGGATCCGATTTTAGAGACATTATTTGATTCATAAACGGACACAAAGGCTTAGGCAAAGATAGTTATACTGACAAATCACGAGATTAAACACTAGATAGACTGCATGGAAACCTAGTGCTCATGCGCTTGCCACCATCCATGCTGTTTGCAGTACAGGTAGCCCTCCTACAACACGGCATCATATAACATGGCTTCGGTTTAATACGATAGGATAAATTACGGAAACCCATAATTATTATGGGTTTCGAAATTAATAGGTTTCGCTCTAATATGACAAGAAAATTGTGAAAACCTTTGCACAACACTGTACTTCTACAGCACTGGATAACATGATATTTGTTTAACATATTTAAAAACTAAATTACCATAAAATAATGACGGGAAAAATTAATGAACTATAGTGTCGTTCCGCTGAGAAAAGATGAAAATTCCTTATGGAAGCTGCGAAATTGTCTATCTTCATACCACCAAATCTACAATGATCTTATAAGAACCAGCAAAAAGAACCAAAATTATAGATTTTTTTAAAGAGGATGGAAGGTGTAAAAAATCTAAATGAAGAAGAATATTCAGAAAGTGAAGGTGATATCGTTTAACCGAAAAAACGACGTGTTCGTTTGATTGTTTTGATTGGTGATGGAAAAGATTAAATTAAGGTTACATTAAAAGAAAATAAAAATTTTGTCTTTTTTTCGTTTTATGTTATATGTACATTTATATTTTTTGTACCGGTTGTGGGTCTCATACAACATGGTTTCACAGAACACGGCATTTTATAGGAACCTATCTACCGTGTTATTGAAGGGTTACCTGTACTTGTTTATATAAACGAAAGTCACATGTTATTCATATCGTGTAACAACATAAGTAGGTACAACGGTAGAAAATTTCATCGATCAAAGAGACACGAGTGTTCGGATAGCAGAGCTGTTACTTAGTAACAGACGTATCTACATATGAAATGTGTTTGGATACTAAATAATTCAAATATCAGTGGTTCAGATACCCGGCGTTTCACTGTAATAAAATGAATTCTTTAAAAGTGAAATTGTTACAAATAATAGTGAAGAATGAATTCCGGAATGATCGAAATGCAACTTGAATTTCTGTAAGTGAAATTTTGTATTACTATACCGCCTAGTTAGAGGATATTGAATCGTCAAGAAATACAATTGAAACAATATACAACGTTTGGATTGTTGTAGAAACTAGCACAATAGTAACTGATCGTTTAGAAACTATTGTCTGACAGAATTTATGAACTATGGTAGTAATTGTAGTTAGGAATTAACGAGTAAAGGTGTAATGGTTGAAGTTCGGTAGTTTTGATGCTATGGATGAATAATGTGGTGAGAGCTAGTTAGAAAATAGGCCGGATTGCATAATAAATAGTCGTGATATAGTAGATCGGATTTTATTATTGTTTGCGGGAGCAATGCGGTTCCGAAGTATGTATGTAATGTATAATAATTACGATATTGGAAGTTCGGGGCACACGAAATCCGATACAAATAGTTTCGAACATATTGAAACTGTTACTAACAATCTGCAACTACTACGACCTCGAGTTGACGCTTTTGAGCTTAACAGAGCAGGTGGTCTTCGAGCCTGCGCTTGTTAAAGCCGTTACAAGTATCAGGAAAATCTTGAAACTATGGTTTTCTAACTAACAAATTCTGTGTCTTCAAGTGGAATTCGAATTCCGGCTGCTCAAATATTTCCAAAACGTTTAATAACTTTTGAAGCATAAAAATTCGTAACCCAAATAATTTCAAATTACTGAGAGCATCATAAAATCATAGTTAAAGGTCACACTAACACTAAATATTCTCAAAAGCATCAAGACGCAGGTGTGACACGTCTTTAAAGTCTCAAATTTTTCGGAAACTATTACAATGTAATTTCAGAAGAACCTATAAGCTTTGGATATTTTTGAGAATCCTAAAGATTCACTGGCTACTGTAACTAAATACTTTCGAACGATCAGAGATTTTTAGTATAGCTTCTATTAAGTCTCTAGATACCTCTGAATCCGCTAAATCCCTCTAAAATTGCTCAAATGTATGAAACCTCTGGGATCTCTCAAATTGTCTGAAACATCCACAGTCATTTTATCTCTTACGAGTCCAATCCACTAAATCTCGCGTAATTCTTTGAAGCTCTCATTACCCTTTAACTGTCGAGACGAATTCCAACGTACCTTAAACTCTTCTTTTAACAATAAGATTTCACATTCTATTGTATATTTATAGAATAAGACATATTAAATTTTTCTAGTCTTTTATTTTGTCTATGTTTTAATAAAAAAATTTAGTATGTCATTCGATAATTATAAAGTTAGTTATACACAGCAATTGGTCATCCGATGCGAAAGAAATCGTAATGCAAGGAACTAGCACAAACGAGTCTAACACTGCGAGCAACACATCGGCTTCTATCACCGCATTTTCGAACAGTTCTGACAGCATCTAGCCGGGAGGCAAAACGATTCGATCGGTCGTGGACCGAAGATCCGCAGGTTCAGGTGCAGCGAAGCTTAGAGCCTGCAAGTCCGTAAGATAGGCATTAGCATGCATAGGTTGGCCCGACGCATTTAGCAAACTCGTCCCACCCCCTGGTAACCCCGTTCCCGGTTTTCTCGGTCGCATGACCTGCTCCAAGAACCGGTCGACTCCTCGCCACTCCAGTTCAGGGTAAATTCAGCCGAGTGAGGAACGTAAACTGAGGGATGAGTAGCGGCGCGCACCCCATTCGCCACGCGGAACATCAGTAAGACTTACTTTGCTTTTTACTCTCGTCCGATCTGTCCGCTTACTCGTCCAAGTATGCATAAATTTCACGCTCGTACGCATACCAGCAATGCTTGTTTCTCTCCATTCGTGTCGAAATACTTCTCTCCGTCGCTTATTAATCAACCGAATAAACTGGTCGATAACAAGTAGATACTGGATGGAAAATCAACAAAAAATATACAAATTATGAGCTAGACAAATGAAAACGGCATTACTTGTAATAAGTGTCTGTGATGCAATGAGATGGGCGGAACCCCTTGGAAAACAGTGTAATTTTTTTAAAACTCTACTGAGTTACTTAAATGTTTTTTCGATGATACAGAATCAGTCGACTAGATAATGACTAATTTGCTCTTTATAATTTTGCTATTACTTAGAGTTATAAAAGAAAATAAGAAACTCGTTTTTTAAATTTTTTATCTGAGCCTATAACGGAAATTTAAGAAATGCTTTTAGTAGATCTCAGTAACTTATGTGAAAATTTCATCGAAACCGGATGACGTTGTATAAGTTGTCACAATTTTTTTGTTATGTTTTTTGAACAATAACTGTCGAAATTCTAGTTTTCAGAATCTTCAACTACAGTTCCCAGACAGATAAGTCATACCTCATTTCGAAGGAATGGGGATAGGTAACACATGCGCCGGAAGTCCCATTCAGTGGCGTGGCGCGTCTATCGGTTGAACGTTAATTCTGAACTACGATTACGACGCGGCGCAGAGCTTCCATCTGATCGTAGTTCAAAATTATAATGTTCACACGGTAGACGCGCCACTGTACGGGACTCCCAGCACATACGTGGTGACGTATATTAGGTAGGTGATCCCCACTCCTTCGATCACTTATTTGTCTGTGAACCGTGCATTTAACGTTTGTACAAAACGCATTTCTTGAATTTTCATTATAAACTCAAATAAAAATCTTAAGAAACACGAGTCTTATTGTTTTCGTCATTCCAAGTAATAGCAAAATGAAAAACAGCACTTTAGAAATTGTCTAATACACTAGTCCGTTTGTTATCGAAAAAAGATTCAAGTTGTTTAATCCAGTTTTAAAAAAGTTAATCCGTATTTCAAGTGGGCACTTTAGTGTGATGCACTGTCCGTTGCTAGAAAGATAGAACAATTTCTATCAAAGGGCAAAGGAGTATCCCGCTCGCTCCGCCTGACTTCGTAAATAAATTCCTATTTATTTAGTAAATAAGAAGACCAATAAACTAATCATGTCGCTTATTCAGCGCTTAACTTAGCCAATAATAATCAAAAGTCTGGAATGAAAATAAAATTGAAGAGACTAGGAGGAGACAACGGGGGAGAGCGAGATGATGACAGAAATCAGGAGACGTCGGTTGTTTAGAATCGGCCAGCCTCAAATTCCTCGTTTCCTAGAAATTGCGGCTAATAGGAAGGGACCATTCCCACGAATAAGGGAAGCCCTCGCATCCGACTTCTGCGAGGGCGTTAACATGGATGGGTTGGTGGGAATCGGTCCTACGCTTTTCTCTGTGATATATTTACACTCAGTGGTTATTATAAAGGAACGAAACTATTATTTGATTTTAGTTAATCAGACAAAAAAAAGCAAAAATAATTAGCAGACTGGGGATATCCTGTAAAATAAAAATCGTCTACAAATTATTTACTCAGACATATATTTATTCATTTTCTTATCATTCTATATCCTGATTCTCTTTATAAAAAATTCGAAACCCGGTTTTTAGTAAATATTGTAATTTGGGAATCGGTGTTTTCGACATTTTTGCAAATCCTAATCATTGCTTAACATGACGGAAGTCTGTGACCCGAATCGAAATTCTCAACGTACTGCGATATCTGGCGGGTATCTTACGCATCCGTTTGAAACCACTACCTCCGACACAAACTCATTCCTTTATACAATCTGGGCTCTTAATCGTAGGATTATTCTATACGCCGATAAGTCAGCGAACAGCTGCTATCTGTTCGAATTAGGGTCATTTGTCATGCGTCAACTGGATACAAATTTCAGGATTGCATATCGCGAATGGTTAGTCGGGTGGGGTGGGAGTGACTCGCTATTCTATGGTGCGTGTAGCTATTTAAGGTGAGATGGTGGTTGATCGATAAAAGAACATGGTATCGTGTTACCTTGTACTGACGCTTCTCCTTCCTTCGAGGCGACCGGAAGTACACGGTTGGTAGCGAATTTTGAAACGACCCGTGATATGCGGTATAAGTAATGCGATGCGGGGATTCACGATAACCAGTCGTATTCTGGTAAGCCGGATTAAACGGATTAAGCGGCTGTCTTCGTCCGGGTTGTTCCTTAAGCTCACGCACGGGGTTTTGAATTACACGCTAAGCATGGTCCCTTACATCCAAAAGGGCGATTGCGAGTCAGAACTGGTTCGGAAAGCAGAAAAGAATAAACAGCTGTGAGACACGTTATCGTTCGACCAGCTTTACAGATTATCTTCGGGCATTAAACCCCCTTAGCCGTGCAGAAATAATGCTTGCGTTCGCAATCTTATTTCAAAAATGGAACACCGAGTAAACGCTTTTCACTGAAAGTTCGTTTCGCGAACCGTAAACGCTGTTTCCTTTTATTTGCTTTGTAATACGACCGCGTTACACGTCGTACACGACTTTGCCACATTTTACCCGACTAATTTGATATCTTCTAATTTCTGGAAAAATGTTAAAACGTTTGAAAACTCTGTAACGAATCGTTATTTCGAAAACTCGCGTGTTCCGCGTTGCGAAACTGCAACGGGAATTTCTCGATAGAGTTATTCATTCCCTCGGTAAAAGATTCCAGACGCAGCTATTATTTTCAAGCAGCCAAAGTGGTCCAACCTCTCAATGGGGATGAAGAAAGGGTGTGGATGGTGCTCGACGCAAACAAAACAAAGAAAAGAAATAGAGAAGATGGTATACGAATACAAAAGGGAGACGCTACGAGAGGTAATAATTCGCTAGGGATTCGCTACTGTGTATCGTTCAAGCTACACGGGCAAGTGTTTGTTACAGAAGGTGCAATATTAAATGTGCGAGAGAGATTACGCCGTGCGGATTTATTATAAAAACGATTCCGTGGAATTCCGCTTTGAGATAATGCACGTATACTTTTATTATGCCGTCGGCTCCGTTATTAATAACGGAATGGGGAGATATTTAACTCTCGAGATAAAAGAACGGGTCGGCACGTTTTGATAGTTAATTCTCTGCCAGCGGAATGCCGAAGATCACAGCGAGATCCGGCTCTTCTTACGATCGTCTCACCGGCTCCCCAAACCCCGCACTCTCCACCAGCCAACCCTTCCTGTCCCTTTCCCTTTCGCTCTACGTGAGAAGATTCTGCCATTCCGCTGTCTCCGTCTCTCGGCCAACTTCTATCTTATTCCGTGTTCGCATACGTAGATCCTAGGGTATATGTACGTGTCGAGACTCGAGTCTCGGGAAGAGATTCCCAAAGGACATTGCCAGCAACCTCGTTCCCTCTCTCGGCGCCGAGGTCTCAGGCTAAGGAATTGGAACGCAGGGATTAATGTTTCGCAATTAGAGATCCGACCGTGGATTCGCCAATGTGTCGGTCGAGGAACACTCAAGTAACCCCTCACATCGACGCACGCGTGTCTGTGCCTTTCCTCAATTTATTCGACCGAAGCAAAACCGGATTATACCTCCCCATTTTCCAGGCCCCGTGAAATATTTATCAGGATCCCCGTCGCTATGTATTTGATATTCTCCGACGAGATGCTGTTATTAAACAAGACGTTTTTGCACGATGCGCTCTGCTCAGCCGTTCAAATAGAGACCTCTCGTGCAAATAAAGACCGGCGACGCTAGTAAAAAGACAATAAATATTTAAGCGCGAAACTCGGTGGAGGAAAAGTCTTTTTGATGATGCTCGAAGCAACTTTCGACGCGCAAGCCGCGATCTTCGACATCAATTACGGTTTGCGAAACTAGGGCGCCACGTCTCGGCTACGAATTAAATTCGATTTAATTCTAAATCTTCTCCGTGTTATTTCTGTTACTCATTAACCGTGATATGCTGCTATTTAGGGACGTCATAGGCGACTACAATCAATGTATAAATTCTCATTCACTAATTCATTCACTAATTTTCATTTACTCCGTTTAATTATTATAGCTGGCTGACAGTCACGACGTCACGAGTATGTATTCTTGGATTATGTGAAAAGAAATAATATACATGGTAGATCACCTAACATAGATGCGAGGAAAAGTGAAGATGTTGTTCATATATAGCTCACAGTCATTGTCATTGTCATTGTAAATGCTTATTCTACAACGCATCTATATATTCCACTGAGTCTTAAAGTATAAAAAGTTATTACTTCTACAAAAAAATCTCCTATATCACAGTAATTCTCCTACTGAAGCAAATGTTTTTTTTTCCTGAAACGTTTTGTCGTATCAGGTGGAAATAGGTGACTCAGCCTATATAGGAATTAAACATTAATTAAGTAACAGCAGCAACCGACGTTCAATTTGTCAGAATATATTGTGGCGACTACTCCCGCTACCTGCCAGTAGATGGATCCCTTTCCCGCAAGTTACCTGACCTGTCCCGATTCCTATATATACCGTCACGAACCATTCCTCTATCACCTCCGCGTCTGAGGCATGGCCCGCTAGTTAGCCTTACGGACGAGTCCTCTAGCGGGCCTAGGACAAAACGCTCCCTTTTCCTTTTTCTCGCTTCCTTCTTTCCCTCCTACGTCTCACGCGCCCAAATCAACGTCCCACAATATTAATCTTTTCGCGCAATTATCTTTTCATGTGACATCGATAAAAGTACACCGTTAAGATTGCAATGTCTCAAAAAATTTGTACCAAATTTCCCTTAACCCAAAACCTAACATTTCTTAGGTGATAAGATATTTATGACTTTATTGTCCTCAGTTTTTATAGAAATGAATACATTAAATATATGTTTTCCGTATATTAGAAAAAGAAAAAGTCTGTGTTATGAATTCATTAGGTTGCTAAAAATCATCTTCGTACATTTTCTAAAATTTCCATAGAATTCTGCTTACTTGGATTTTCTGTTCCTTTTTCACGTTTTGTCGTGTAACAAACTATTTTTAAGGCAAAATTTATGACAAGTCTGTACATAAAGTTGCTTCAACGTAATTATCTTCGCCTTTCTTTGACCAATAAAAATTATTCGGCACGCGGATTAAACTTTCTAGCCTTATTTCAAAGTCATGAACCTTGATACCCCCATTTCAGCTCCTACTGAACATTCTACGAAAATTACAATTCGTCAACTATCTGAACATGACAATCCATCGGCTGTATTTACTTTTTTGATTAGCGTCATCGTTCGTTGTTTCCGAGCCGGCTCGCGATGACAGGCTTGTTCGGTGTCCGGCGACCAATACAAAATTACAATTACAACTCGTAAATTACTTACTAACACGCGAGCCAACTAGAAGGTCGATAGGGAAGAGCGGGTGGCGGGAGCGAACGCGAGGGGTGATCGGCCTGGATCGGAGGCAGCGTTGCGTTGGTCCGGTCAAATTGCAACAAATTAACCGCGTTAATCAAGTCCGCGGTTGGACCATACTTTTCCTGGCAGTCGGATCACCGGACGCGGGGCGGCTACCATTAACGGAAGAGCAATTATTGACCCAGCCACCGCCGCGGACTCGTCGCTTTTTACGCCCAGCTATTCTAAACTGTGTCCGTGCGAGCGGGGCGTAGGCTCGTACGGCTCGTACGGTTGAAATTTTTAAGTTTACGCGGCCGGGTCGCAGTTATGACCGCCCATTAAAATCGGCCGATGGAGACCGCGGCCGAGTGGCGTTCGTGTTCCGCGTGATTTTTATTCCTCTTATTCTCATTCCGCCAACGCCGCCGCCGCCACCCTTTATTTTCATCCTTTCCTGTTTTTACACAGGCGTTCATGGAACACGACGCCATATTGAATTCATAAATATATCGGCGTGGTATCGGGTAATCGTGTGAATAAAACAAAGGGAGCGAAAAGTTAGTCATCCATAGTTTCCGGGTAGCGCGGCGGTGGTGGAATAAAAGAGGATTGGAGGTCCGGAAATTACGCTTGTTGAGAAAAATCGTGATAAATGAACGATCGGCTTCCTTCGACAATGTGAAATATTTCCGTAACACTCGAACGTATCCGACGACGGTCAAAGGTTGCGTTTTTCACTTTATTAGAGGAACGAATGCGGATATAATTCGGTTCAACAGCGGGTGGTCGATGATATTTGCTTTTTATTTAATATGGAAATTAAACAGCAAATAGTGGGACTGCGGTGACCAGTGGTCGTATATAAAATTACCAATTGTGTAACGTGCAGCGCCGGTGTCGCTCCCTTTCAATTACATTTCGACGCTGAAAATGTTTGAACAACACCCCCCCCCCCCCCCCCTGTTCCCGCGGGCATTCTCTCCGGTCTTGGTATTAGATAATTCATTCTAAATGCGCACAAAGGTCGAACGACACTGTTCCATTCAGTAAAAATGAATTCGCGAGGATTTTCTATCAGTCGGATGCATCGCGCGTGTCTAGTAGTACGTTCGCCGTTTCAGGGGCTGCTAAGTGCCTGAGCCGTTCGCGGGCTTCGTTCAAACGTCGAATGTTTCCACGGTGCTAATGACGGATCTACATCAGAAGTACTTTACCCGTAGCCCGTTGTCGTCGTTTCATATTTCACCGGTTACACCGCGCGCGACTTTCTGGAAAATCGACGATCTCCGGCAACGGCTACGCGGCGGCGGCGCGATGGTTTACATCAGCGAATTATTAGCAAGCTGGCGCGGCTTACCAAGCCTGTCAATTGCACGGCAACATCGATAAAATTAACGATTACACGATACATGTTTCCGGCATCCTCCTCCACTTCGTGCTCCTCTCGTTCTCCTCATCCTACCGAGCTCAGCTCTGTGCTACCACCGAAAACTATTTGGAAAACAATCTCCGTCATCGGAGAATTGTTGACTCGCCGATAGCTGCAACGTTCGGACCAGGCCGGTGGACATTCCGGGACCCAAGTTTTTACCGTTCGAATTTAATAAAAAAACGCCGATTAATGGAATAACTTTCCCATCTGCGAGCCGCAATTTTCGAATTTTTTCGTAATATTGTCCTGCAAATCGTTCAGCGTACCATTTACCTTAAAACCAGTTTCGCGTCACGCTTGGTGTATACTGTCAACTATTAAAGAACAATTGGAATTTTTCGAATTTGATACGAAATAAATTCGAAGCTGGTCGACGAAATTCTGACATCGCAGAGATTTTTCAAATTGCGATATACGTGCGACGGATTTCAGTGGAAACGATTTTCGTGAGCATCGATAGAATTGATACAAAGCGAGTATGTTTGTTAAAGTATTGACTAGTGCAAGGGACGTAAGTTTCAATAAGTTTGTCACGGAATATAAAGGAGATAAAAGACGCGAATGGGTTTGTTCTATTTCGAACATATGAATAATAGCACATACAAATATATAAAATACACGTTTATAGAAAACATAATTTCATGCTAGTATCATTTTTTCCGGAATTTTTAAAGTTATCAATATTTTTCAGATCCATAGTGGATGAGCCACTTCTCTAAATTGTCTAAATTGACGAGATTACATTAATACAATCTACTTTTAAACGAGTTTGACATGATATCTAGCTAAATAATTTTAGTCAATTATAATCGTCTCATAGATAGTAAATATATTTTTGATATTATGGTTCTAATGAATTGATTATCCTGGTATTAAACTTAAATATTAAACTTAAATATGCAGCAAATAGCATACAAAATAATCTTTTCATCATTGCAACTAAATAAGCTAAAGATAGCGGCATTTAGATGCACTGAGCTCATGTAATAATTGTGACAATTATTTAATCCATCACAGTTTGAAGTAAATATTTTTAATGTATCTGTTACAAGGCATTATAGTCGGGTGCTGTATCGATCATCGCTATTTGCGGTCCGCACAAACGCAAATTGCGTACAAATAATTTAACTACCATTGAGTTGTCGATGTCTACGATTCACAGAGTAATCTACACGAATTATCCGCCGCAGAAATTCTCTCGCTAACTGATTTCACCACCATCGAGGTACAACAATCGATATCAACGCAAACATTGTTACATTCAAGCATTGTACATACTCAACAAATAAATCACAAGTATTATAGTTCTTAATAAGTGATCAGATGTAAATGCATGCGCGTACGCTGTATTTGGTATACGTGTCGAAGCATACTTGTATCGCCAACAAATGCTAAAATTTAATCATCCATCGAACATTAAACACTTCGCCAATTAGCTACATGATATTAATTCATTATAGACATCGACATAGTGTTGCCATCGATAAATGCAAAATAACTGCAGCTAGAGAAAAACATATTGCATAGAACGATTCTGCTCATCATCTCAAATGCAACAATTTATTGTTTAAAAAATATTATTAATATTATGAACGTTTGAAAGGAAAATAACCCCTTAAAATATGTCTTAGACATAAATAAACAGAAGTTTACCCGTTTTAATACATTTCCTACAAATGGTCCGCAAACAGCGTGCAAATGGCCTAGGAACGGCCTAATGAACGTCTTAAAGACATCCATATAAGAGAAGTCTTAAAAAAAGTCCCAAATGCCGTACATTAGACATTTTTAAGACGTCTTAAAGACGTCCTTGTGCTATCTGGGTGAGGTCATCTCAAATTATTCATATTTTTTATTTGTTTGTTTTATTTCTGGCCTGTCCTAAAAATATTCTAAACTTGAAATTTGAGAATATGTTTTTCTTTTCACAGAAATTACAATTTAAATAGCCAACATTTAATACTTTTTTCGCATGACGAGTATACTCGTAGAGCACAGCTAACTGGTTAATTACAACGCTCTGTGGTATAGCCTGTAAACCCGTTACAATAAAATGTTACGTTACAAATAAAATGTCGGTAATATTCATAAACCGTAGCGTCGAACGGAGTGCGTTTGACGAATTCGAGGGAACAGAAGAAAAAATACGCTCGCATTTTTCTGGAGTCGAGAAATGCCGTGGTTCGTTTCAGTTCATTTCGCGTATTGGATTATCATGAAACGAACTTGGGTATCGAGTGTTTCGCGAGGGTGCGTCGTCACGGCGATGGCAGAAAAGGCGCGGTGGTATTCGGGAAAGTGCGATCGTCGCAGGTGAAGATGCGCAAAGGTGCGATAAGGAAAGGGAGGCAGAGGGCAAGAAGGAAGTACAGTTGGCGTCTCGTCGTTTGACCGTAAAGTCGGAATCGAAGAATGCGGCACTCCATCAGCAGTAAACTTTTGCGTACTTTCTGGCGCGTGAAATGTCTCAGCACCGGTATACACATCCGGGTCGACGATACTTCCGACCGGCGCGCGCAATCGAGGCTGCGAACTTTCAAGATGAAGTTCGAAGTCACAACGACGAGGAGCGTCGTGTGTACACCTACACGTGGCGTTATTGGAGAGCGGCACGAGAGATTAAATAAGAGAAAGCAAGAAGCCATCGTCGCGAATGGGGGTTGGGAAAATAGGGGGTCGGGAGAAAAAACTGGTGACAGAGAGGGATTGAGGAATAGAGAGTCGGCTGGGCGGAGAAGAATGTCGCAGAGCGATATATCGATAATCGATTCTCGCGAAATCGACTGGCAGGCTCGCAGCACGAGAACGACACCGCTTTATTACTTCGTGAACGTTTATATATTATTCAACCGCCTAATTTATTGCCCGTGCTCGCGCGTTTTCCGCGTTTCTGCCCGATTCTTTCTCCGAGTAAAATCGGCGACAAATTGCGCAGACCGCTAAAACGTTTGTCGTCGGGTCCCGGATAATCGCCGCCGACAATTCCCTTTGGAAGACTTATTGGAAGTCTGACCCCTTGATTGTTACAAATTTTAATAACCCCTCGTGTAATCGATTAATTTTAATGAAACTTTCCGAGCAGCGTCCTCCCCCTCTCGTCTTGCGTAAGCGATAATTGGCATATTTGGAATACTCAATGATACAACCCATCGTGAGTCATATTGTCTAAAACAAATCAGAAGATTTTTATACAATGTTAATTAGAGGCTAAGAAAGATTAATTGCGTCATTTCCTTTCAGATATTATTGAGGGTATGATTCGCTGTATTGATTTAAGTTTTGCCAGAACTATGCATTATTTAGATTCAGGTCAATTTTCTGTCACAGTTTTGTGTCTTTATTTATTTAGGATATTTATTTGTGCATAATCACAACAGTACCGAGAAAAGGAAAATACCTTTTGGACCGAACTGAATGAAAGATGTCACATACATCACATTTCTTACATCGTTTCTTCTTACTTCTCTTACTTCTTACTTCTTTTGTTATGTTTTCGACACACTGCACATTTGCGCCCTTCGTCTAACTGAGACAAGATCTATCGAAATAATTATCGACAAAATTTTCAAGGCGCCTACCGCTGCCTTTCTTGCCAGAAAGCCAAATTGCGTCGATCGCTTCCAGGCGCCCTCAGCCTCAAGTGACCACGACGGGATAAACGCCCATAAGCGCTCTCAGCGTCACAAACGTACTAAGCGCCTACAGGCGTCCACAGTAGCCTAGGGGTTGAGAACTTCAAATTGCTTTGACATCTCCGGAACCATTGTTGGGAGAGGGAATCGCTGAGAACTTTATAAACAAAGGTGAGGGACCTTGAAATTCAGTTGATATTTATGAAGACTTTCGTAAACACATATAATCGTATCTAAAAGAATTACGTTAGCAAACTCGACGCGGATTATAACCAATTCTTTTATTTATCCGATGCAGATATCTTTCTAAACTCCTTTAACTTCCCGGTACCGAAGAAATCGTTCTCCGCCTTCGAAACCCGGTGAGACTTTTTTCCCGTGGAAATTACGGGATCTGCTTGCAAACGCGTTTCCATGGGAGAAAAAACGGTTTCTTAGCCGAAGCGGAATTCACTTCCGCCCGGTGCGGCGGAAAGTTGACGTGGCGCGGCTTTAACGGAGCAAAAGCGAACTCGAGGCAAATCAAAAAGACGGAACACGTCGTTGTATAAGTAATGCGCATCGTTTGTGGATCGCGATGTAAACTGGCGCGTCGATATATCGCTCCCGTATATCCTTGCTCCCGGGCTTAAAGGTTCTGTGTACGAAATGACTCCAGCTCCCCGGGGATGATCCTGCTCGTATTTTTCCCGCCGAGGTTGACTTCCATGAATTTCAACAAATCGCGAACGCGAAAGAAATACGATCGCGTCGGATCATAATGGTAAATGATGATGCCACGTCGGTCTAGTTAACATTATTCCTGTGTACCGTGGCAAAATGGATTTCTCTAATATCCACGAGATGCAGTCGTGACGACAATACTATCTAGATTCTACACCACAACCAGAAGAGTCGGAAACCATCGTGCGAAACAACTTCTACCAACCGATGCCTGCCTTCAACTTGAACAGGAAACTACGATTATGGAAAACTCAAAATAGAACACTCAAAACTCTTTCTCGAACACTTACTGGAAACAATGCAAACCGAAAGGCACCGATTCCAATCACACATGCACTGTAAGAGTGCAGAAAATATCGAATCCAAATGGAAAAGTACAAACTATCTCCGAATCCACATTGAACACGCACCTTTAAAATTATTTTTAAAAAAGTTGTCAATGAAGTCTATACAACGTAAAACCAAATTAAGAGAACGGAAGAACAATAATATAGAAAAAGGAAAAATAATAATAACAATCGGAAAGAGTACTTAAATGTTTGTTGTGTTTATGAAGAAATCATATTATTCTTTCCCTTTGCTTAGGTAAATTTTAAGAAGATTCTAACAAAATTCTAACAAGCTCCGATCTTGATGTAACCTCGCAGGTTTTCTGAGGACCTAAAATTAAGGGACACGAATATTTTTATCAGCAGAGACTTCTTAAGCTATGAAACCACTCTGTAGAAACCGTCCTTTCTTATAAGTAACAAGGCGCCATACTATATTAAAAAAAAAGTCTTGTGTTCCTTGTATATCGGCAATGTTGATTAAAAAGTCAATTCTATTTCAAAATCATTTGTGGAGCATCGTATTAGTCTTTAATGAATCTTTTTGAACCGAGTTCATCTTTTAAGCACAAGTTTCCAATTATAAACTTCACAAATCATGGTCCAGATTTTCTTTCCAAAATAGCATCTCTGCAAACGGGCATAATATGCACTTCCACAAATGCTCCTCGTCAACCGATATATTCACCGTGTTGCTTCTACCGACTGACAACCGTGACGCTGAAATTGGCTTATATAACACATACCATTTCGAAGACAAAGTAAACTGTAATACGTACCATACGTATTCCTCTAGTTTCTAGTATATTAGTTGAAGTAAGCATTATGTACGGAGAATTTTATCCTCATTCATATCGATCAGGATTCTTCTAATTTCGTTTTTGAACGAGATAACTTATGCTCAAGCTGAACGCAGTCGTCGCAAGACACGACTCAGTGGGGGATTAGGGCTGTTTGTCCACGAAGCGTCGCGTCCCAGACATGTACACGTAACGTATTAATAGTGCGACAAGAACAAAACAGCGCGGGACAAAAATGTAACATCCAAATACATATTCTCGTGTAACGATATCAGATCTTGTCAATGTTATATTTTTTAGGTGAAGATCAATTATTTTCCACTTCGACTTACCATATCTCAGAAACGGTACAGAATATTTTGAGATCGAAACGGTTTTTAATTTGTTGTTTGTTATATTACAAGAATCTGAAAAATTTGTCTGCTTCGGAGGGCAACGGACAGTTTTATACGCCTCTTTCTGCCACACGAAAATCGCTTACAAAATACTGTTATTTTATTAAAAACACTGTTATTACAAATACCATTACATTTTTTTACAGAAAATAAGATTGGCTGTAGATGCTTTATCTTTACATTATTTTTATAATTGTTTCTCAATGACCAATTATATATTTGCGTACCATGCTATCCGCATCTTCTGCATCGTTGTTGGATATGAAACGTACAAATATCAACTGTTTTTGGGTATTTTTGTGTATTTTTACTGAAATGATATTATTTTGCAAACGATCTCCGTTTTTTGCCAACGATATTATCATTCAAACGCATTGTGCAGCAGAAAAAGGTGTATAAAGCTGTTTGTTGCAGTCCGAAGCAGAAAAGCCTTTCCGATTCTTCTAATATAACAAACAACAAATTAAAAATTATTTCAGGTTCAGGACATTTTGTGCCGTTTCTGAGATACGTTATCTCGAAGTTGAAAATAATTGAGCTTCACCTAAAAAATGATTGACATTCTCTTACTTACTATATAACGTGTACGTACATGATAGGTATATAATAATTTGACAAGATTTGATATCGTTATACGAGAATGTTTGGATTTTACATTTTTGTCCCGTGTGACCGCAGTGTGGCGCCAGGGAGCCAGAGTAACCCGTGTTCCCGGTGCTCTACGAAGCACACCGGCATGATTGTCAGTGAAGTTTTAAGTGAACAACAGTTTATCGCGGATGCGGAACAGCAATTCCGGCAAATGCGATGAAAGGAGACAATAACGACCGGCAGGGTTCCGGTCCATTAGCACACAAGAAATGTAGACAACGACGCGATGCTACGTACACCGTAGAAACAATCCCGCGCAGCCGACCCGGGACAAAGCGAGAAATCAAGAGACAGGAAGCACGATAGATTGGGAAACAAATTGTCCATTCCCGATGGAATTTTTGTTTTTCGCAATTCGGCGTCAGCGTGGCTGTTCGGGTACACAGGTATGCAGTCGAATGTTGCCTCTGCATCATCTGTCTGCTAGATTCTATCCAATCTTGTTCGACTACTGTGCGTCCGCGCCGGGGGAGTGACGAGTATGCTCGGACTACCGAGACTAGCAAAATGTAATAAAAATAAAAACGTAAAACGGTAATCCGTGGTCGACGGTGGTAGGGACTGGTAAAACAACGTGGCCCCGGGAATCTACGAGCCGCCGTAAATTTCGTCGCAGTCTATATTCGCGCGTTGCACAATCGAACCAGTCGACATAATAACACTTGGACGCTGACCGTAAATTTACTAACCAGGATAGCTACCGCGGGATAAACCGCTATTGGTATTCTCTCCGAGTAGAGCCGTTACCCGGACCAATCCCCTGACCCTGCTTGGTGCACGTGTTCGCTACGGTGGCTGCTTGGACTCCTGTTCAAGGGTTTCCAGGACCATACGTCGTACCTGAGCCCGGTGAAAATCGGCGTTCCCGTTGGCCGCTAATCAGACGTTTCTTGGTTTCCAATTACCCGCGCGGCCGCCGCCGGCATAATGTATTCTTCGACGGAAGATCCCCGGTGGGAGCGCGGAAACGCGGCCGGGTAAATCGTAAAACGGAAACAAACGAGCCACGGCTCTAATTGTCGACCGCGCCGGGCAATTTGTAAATGCGCGGCGGAAACTCGCGGCATACGCGCCGGTGTACGCTGTAATGGATCGATCGGCGCAATCAAGCCCAATCGCGTATTGATTAAACTTCATTGCCGCTGTTTTTTGCTTTTCATCACGTTAAACGATCGTGACTCTTCGCGCGATACGATCCGACGCATCGGCCCGGGTGAAAGGTCTTTGATGAACTGCGCGTTGCGTTTTGCAAGCTGCGCGAGCCGGTGTAGATTGATATATCTTCTGCAGATAGATGTTCATTTGACTGTGTTTCATTCGTATAGGAAGCTATGTATCTTGTTCTGATGGATCTCTAGAAGATTATAGACGAAGGAAATATTGTGAATCGACTGCAGACTTTGGTTACTGTATTAATTTAACGGTATACACGATTTTCAAGTGTTGTGCGCAATTACTCTCACGGCTGATTTATGTTACATTTTAAATCGTAGTATTAGATAGATAAGCCGATAATGAATTTGTAGTGTCATGCGTATAGAGCGGATTGAAATTGAATGCAAGACTATGTATTAATGCGAGCAAAGAGCTAAATTACAAATGCAGAAGATCGGT
Organism: Augochlorella aurata; assembly: GCA_028455555.1. Lineage (NCBI taxonomy): Eukaryota > Metazoa > Arthropoda > Insecta > Hymenoptera > Halictidae > Augochlorella > Augochlorella aurata. The sequence continues at coordinate 18,498,174 of CM052164.1, forward strand.
ATTCGAAGTTTTCGTAAAGGTTTGATTTCTATGGATTGAATTTTGAAGTTAATAACGTGATCTTTGAGGTTGGGTACACGTATGGCAAAAGTTAGTGATTATCAACGAACAGAATTTAATACCCAACTACAGAAAATTATTTAATTTACGTTATTGAATCTACATTAATTAATTTACACTAAATTTGTATTAGGTACCGGAAAGTAATATGAAGGTTATTTCGCAAAGACTTTGATCATATCGTACACATCATTTTGAAATGCCAATTTGATGTGCTTTAATAAACGTATATATTTTACGTAAAGCATTGCGTGCAGCCTGGCAATTCATTTTCTTCGTATTTTTTACATTGCAAAAAGATAGGTCGAATCTATCAGACCTTTTACCGGATTTTTACAATAATATACAGCCAGGATAAGCTAGACAGATGTAACAAACAAATGAATTGCAATACTTAATAAAATCGCAATACTTCTCAAATGCTTCGATAGGTCGTTTTTGGTAAATGTATATAGTTGCTTAATATATCTTCAAAATTTACGCGAGAATAGTTCAACAAAAAATAAAATTATTTTACTATATTTGTATCAAAGTTTTACGATTAGATAACGGACTGGATATAAAATAGGAACGTCACTGTAATTCCTCCTGTTTCACAAATTCGAGCATATTATAAAATGCATAAAAGTCGATAATCCAATGGTAACATCAGATACGTAGGTAATAAAGAGTGTATTCCGCTTTTACTCTTTAAAAAATCGATTTTTTTATTTCATTTTCTTCGAGAAGTAGCCTTCGAAAGTATGTGTAGTGTCCGTTGCTCAGAAGAAATCCGCCAACTTACCTATGTTAACGCCCTCGCAGAAGTAGGGCAAACGTGTTTCTCTTATTGTCAGAAATGATCACTTCCTATTAGCCCAATGCCTTCTGACTCCCGTCACCGTCTCCCCGTATGCCAAGGTTATGTGTGGGTATGTGTGTGCATTATTTACGCGCCACGGGCGAGCAAGACGCGCGATGGAAGTCAGGAGGCGTATAACAACTATTTTTTTAACACCCTAAATATGAAAGAAGAAGCTAAAAACTTGAAACTGTAACCTTACAGTGCTGTAATTTTTTTGTTCATAAAAATTTTCCGATTAATGGGACAGCTGAAATCATGTCAGCCATGTAGACACTTTTTTGGAACCTACTTCAATGTCGTGTAGCTTATAACTTTCTGCATTATTTTTACTTGAAAAAATACTGTATCCATACACTAGAAATATGAGTAAATATATACCTCGTATAAGTAAATACATAAATATATACTCCGATACAAGACAGTGTACGGTTTGTTTTAAAGGAAAAATCGACAGAAATGTCTAATAAATGCATGTCGAAACCAGAATATACCCTGAATTTCAGGCACAGATTCGTTGATAATGCTAAACAGAAATTCCGGAAATGTGCGGACGTATCGCAGGCTTTGTATTAAAGTCGTAAAAGAAATATTACCTGGAACTTCATCAGTTCTACCGTTTATCTCCGGCGCGCTCAGGTTTAGGGTGGACCGGTACCCGTAAAAGAGGGAATCAAACACGGCAGTAGAAATTCCTCAGTCCGCGTTTCTTCGTCGATCGCCGACGGCAATGATCGTAAACGAGCAGGAGTTACCGAACTTCGGTTGCAACACGGTGATTCATGACCAGGAACAACGAGAAGCGGCCCTGGACAAGAAATTCGATCGATCCGATCTGGATGAAGGGTTTTCGATGAACCATTTCGATCGGGCGAATCCTTCCGAAGGAGCGAGAGAGAGAGAGAGAGAGAGAGAGAGAGAGAGAGAAAGAGAAAGAGAGAGAGATGCTGGTTGGCCAATGGATACTAAAGGCGCGGTCCAGAAATCCCGAAGTCATCGGCGCTGGGAATCGTCTTGGCTCCCGAAGACTTTGGTCCCGCTTGGCTAGATAATGCGGGCCGCGTCGTGCCGCTCGGTTAGAATCCCTGCAAGTTCTTGTTCGTTCGGTATACTCCTACCAGCTCTGGAGGAATTCCCAAAATTGCGGGCGTTACTGCAGACAAAGACTCACTGGCGAAGTTTCGATTTCCGCGCCGGTTGGGGATCTAGGGATGACACGGAACGACACCGATTCTGTTCCCCAATTAAGAATCCCATGGACAACGTCGTAGAGTCGATTTGTTTGAATTCGCCACACCGTGTTTGATTTACGCAAGTTATTTATGCAGCAGAATTTCCTATTTTCTACTAGAGACTTTTTAAAGTCCATTATCAGTCGATACTGATTCGGGGTTATAAGATCTCCAAAGCCTGTCTTTGTTGCACTTGCTAGACTAAGCCTGGGAAACTTGTTGATTCAATTTTGTTGTGGCTTATAAAATGTGAAATGCTCGGAGGAATTTTAGTTACTCAGTTTCCGTTTCATTATATAATTTGTTTTGTTTCTGTGAGATTTTTATTTAGATTTATCAATGCAGAAAGAAACACCTTTTATTGGTTAGTGAGAAGAAAGCATAGCTTTCTAGGGGGAGGGACTCATGTGAAGCGTTCAAACGAGAGGTGATATTTGGCAAACTTTTTATAACATAACGCTTTGATGAAATTGATCGTCACTTGGCACATATATTCTTTAACGTTTCAAGATAGGAACTGTTCTTTTTATTTTACATTTTATCGACTTTTAATGAAATAGTACATGCTATTTCCTATGGACCTCCCGTTGACCAGCAGCTTCTTCCTTTGATTCCTTTGATCACGCGTCGTATGAATTAAACTACTGCTTAAAAAATACAACATTGTCGGAGATACGCGGCTTTGAACAGAAAGAAACGATTTTTACCATAAATTTCTAACCTAATTATGCTATAAACATAGTTTAAATAATCCTTATTATGATGGGTGTTATTTCATGCGACGCGTAATACTATTATGTAAAAAATGTCGTTTGATTTTTCGTTCTAGATGCTAGATTGTACGTCGTCGACGGGAGGACCATAAGGAATAAAAAAGACATTCCATATCTTGAAATGTTAACGAATATATGTGCTAAATGGCGATAAATTTCATCAAGGTCTTATGTTATTAAAAAATTGCCAAATATCATCTCTCGTGTGAATGCTTCACATGAGTCTCCTCTCTTAAACTTTGTATAGGAAGAAGGTTGATAGTGAACAAGGTAACTTGATTACTTTGAAAATTAATAATAGGAACAATATTGAAAAGAAGGTATCGAAAAATATTTATCTACATACGAAAGTTCGCAATACGTTATCGGGTATGTCAGCCACATTTTTTCCAAAAAAATGAATTACATTTCAGAATTTTTTAATTAAAAACTAAATATCCTAGTTTTATTCTTAACAAATATTATCTTGACTAACCGTAATATAGATGCAATGTTTGATATCTCATTTTGTATTTGATATTTGAAAGCTTTTTCATTATTATAAGAATTTATTTCGGTCTACTTCGTCATTGCCGAAGATTAATAAAATTGTATAAATATAATAATAACATTGTTGTAAATCTTCATCGGTGGGTCAAATAGGGTGCTATCGGGGACTTCGTGACCTTTTCTGAAATGTATCACCGGAATGGGAGCATGACGCAAACGGACGCGAAAAAGTGGAATCGATTGTTCTATATATATAACCGACGGCGAGACCAAGTTCTTATTCTGCTGCAACTTAACGTAAATCGAACCCCTCGTTTTCTGCGCGCAAAGATCGATCTGTATTCACGTAAATGTGCTCACGCATACGCGCACTCATGCCGAGCAAATTATACTCCTCTTAACACCACTATTACAACATTCTCGTTATTAGAAAACCAATTTAACGAACCGAACTTCGAAGGGGTATTTTATCCGTTGTTTTTCATTCCGTCGTAATGGAATGTGTTATAGGGAGATCCGTGTTAGATAATTTACGTGCATCATTTTTCTTCGCGTTTACGCTTTGAAACGGTTATTTTCCACCGAGAAGCTAACATGTTCAATTCCTAACAAATAAAAATTGCGCGAGGTTTCATATTTTATAAAATCGCTCTAATTAACCGAACAATTGTTCAGTGAAACTAGTGATAAAAGTTTGAAAACTGTTATAATATCAAATTCGCTTCTCGAGATGGTTGTGACGTACCTCTACTCCAATTAGTTTCTACTTCAATAACAATTCCCATATACATTCCATAACTATTTGTCTTACGGTTCTGTAACGGTTCCGCGATGGATTCATGTATAACATTTTATCGTTTCTATATCAATTACAATACAGACGAAGGAAAAGAAACGTTTAGACATGTTAGTGACTTTTATCAACGCAATGAAATCAATGTAGCTGTATTAGTGGGTTAAATTAACTTAGCTCTAAATCTTCTTAGTAAACGATACATATGCTCGTAAACAATAACACCCCTTGTCTCTTAGAACGTGAAAAATGTAACTTCCACCATTATAATTTTACCCTACTCGTATGTGCAGAGATCACCGCTTTAATATGTTTTTGAAAAAGTGGTCACCTTATTTTCAGTCGTTCTAGAAGGTCACGCCTCTTGATACTGAAATTTTGGAGTGGCGACCGCAGCAGGTCACGCGAAAAGAAATCTATAAGATGAACCTAATTAACGTTTGAGCTATTTGTAGGTTCGTTCCGTTTCCGGATCGAACTTGGAGCGTGTTCATCGATTCCCCCGTCACGGTGAACATCGGCTGAACCGTCAGCAACGGTCGCGGAAACGTGAAATAACATACTGCGAGCGCACGAAGTAACACGTGTGGCCGTACGCACGTACATGTTAGACAGAAACGTAAGTCTGACGCAATGATACATCACCGTAATGAAACCGCGAGGCGACAAGTTTCTGCCTCTTTCCTGCCATCAGTTTCCCCATGTATACGAATGTGATTTTCCTCCCGCAAGCATTTCCTTCGTTCTCTCCTCCAGGTCCGCCGTCCCCGTAAAGCATTGTCGGAGTTCGCGTTCCCGCTGCAGCTTATAAATCATGGTTTACCTTTGTTTCCGTGAACGATGTCTCGAGGAAAACACGGGCCAATCGGATCCGCCGATACCGCAACGGTAACACGATGGAAATCCTATTCCTTAAAGCAGCCGTCGCGTCGACTCGATGAAACCCGTCGGTAATTGAACAACTCAGTGAACAGGGGTATGGGGTAGACGGTAGGAGAAAGCGAAAGAGAAAGAGAGAGAGAGAGAGAGAGAGAGAGAGAGAGAGAGAGAATTCGCGGGAACGACGATTCGAATTTCTGTGAGTTGTAAATCGTATCAGAACCGTGAATCGGTTTCTTAGTTGATTAATTAATGGAGAGCGAGCGTATCAAAGTGTCGCCCGCCGTTGATCCGATCTAATCGATTTGTTAACGTCTGCATATGTAGGTATATGCTGATGATTATAAACAGCCCGGACTTCCACCGTCGAACTGTTCATTATCAAGATCCGTGAATGTGCTAACGCGTGTATCAGGCGATTAACGTGGTATTCGCATTACATCGACATTCGTGTGATACTTTTCCGTTATATGGTTCTTTTCGTGTTATTCTGCATCGAACTAACTTTCTAGGAATTGATGAATGTCTATGTATTTATAGAATATGCGACACCGTAGACTTGTATGCAGTAATGACCACTAAAACAGCGATTAATTGTTTGGTAAGCAAAATTACGTTTCGGCATCGTTGTATTTCTTAGTTACATAAACGATACTAGAAGGCTTCAACTAAACATGTATTTAAAGCGACTGCCTTTATGCATGCTACTGCAATCTTCTTCTCGCTGAACATCGTGTATGGCTGTACGTTTTCTCTGCAGAGAATAAATTGAAAAACACTTATTCTCTGCAAATGTATTTTTGCTTTTATCAAAGTACGTTCAACTTAATAGCATATTCTATGTAAATTCTATTTTAATTACACTTCCCTCCAGGAAACCGTGATCAATAATCTGACCAGTAAAAATTTCCTAACACAATCCAATCATACCTAGCTTTGATAATAAATCGTTATTAGACTGCGGAATTTATGCGTATACAATAAAAATGAGGAGGAGCAATTCAAAACAGTAAGCGAATTAAAACAACTGGAAATTATCGATGTAGTATTTTTAACTTGCCAAAATTATTGTAGGAAAAAGCAACTTATTAGATATCTAGTACCCGTTTCTTACCATTCACTGGGACAATTTATATTTTGTATGAATATCCGCAGTCTATTCTATAACGTACGGATATTTTTCTAAACGCATTATTTTTCTCCTTTCTGGAAGTGTACGCTGGCTAACAACGGCTAAAGGGTTCGTTCTGTATTTTTATGAATCATAGCATTATGCAAGGGATACTTTTCCACAATCTGAGCACATATGGTGATCCCCTCCCCCCACTATCGTTTTTCAAGGAAATTTCAGGTATATAAGCGGCCCAAACGCAAGGGGGCTAGTTCCAAGTCAGTTACTGACGAAGGAACCCTGAAAGATCATCGTACATCGTTACATCTATTACATTATAATTGTAATAGACGTAAAACTTGTAATATATTACCTTTTACCAGTCTACGTACTTATCAAATTTCATTCTTCCACTTCCTAGTTCGAAGTAGTAGCTGGTACAACCCACAAAGATAAACATTTACCGCTAGAGGTGTATCTTCATTTCTTTGAAAAGTTATGAGGCAACCAAATTCAAATCTCTACCCTTCTACTTCTAGTGACACTCTGGGGTTGAAATAAGCATCAGCTAGTTCACGAATTCTTTACCAAAACACCAAAAATCGCAATAAGCCTCCGGTTACGTGAGCCCCCTGGCTCTCGGCTCGAAACAACTCATTATCATATATCGTTTGACGACACAATCGCATAGTAGGTACACAGAAGAATTTTTGCGGTCCAGTTTCCCAGCGTTTCAGAGTAGCGTGAATCATCTTCGAATTCCGCCGAACCTCATCTCAGCGACCGCAGAACACCGCGAATCCCCGCAACTGCGGTGTCGTGATGGACAATTGGAAAACACCCAGACTACGCTCAGCCGTAGTCGGAGACGGTCGCAAACCGGTGGCAGTCGAACGCCCAAACTCCTCGCGTTTCTCTCATGTAAACACGGGGATAATACGATTCCCCGGCTGCGACTTCGTTCAACCGCTTGCGCGCGCGGCAACTTCACGCAGTAATGAACTCTTGCAATCCCGTAACCAGTCCTCGTTTCGAACTACTTGGAGCTTAACAGCCCGAACTTAACCGTAAGGATCCTTTGGAAGTCAAGAGGATCGGGGCATAGATCGTCACTGTTCTAACGACACCTGGGTGCATCGTTAAGAGTTCGCGACTGCGAGGACACCCCCGAATGCACAAGCAAATGGAAAAGGATAGAGCTATCCGCCTGGGTTAGGCTTCGGTTAGAGAGACAAAGAGGTAGAGAGATAGAGTGACAGAGAGGAGGGTGAGAGGGATGGAGGGAAAGAAAGAAGGAATAGGTGATAGAGGCTGGTCTGAGAGAATGGAACTGACATTGAGGGAGACGAAGAGGGGGTTGAAATCGAGAGGGAGACAGTGTCACGATGGGAGATCCAGGGCCAGGTTCATGCATATACCACAATCTCATTTGACTGCATAATCACATCAGGCCCCAACGGAATCAGCTGTGTCAACAAGTTACATATTTTTCTGTCCCGCGTATCCCCTTTTAGCGCGTCCGTCCCACGATCCATTGTTCTCCTGGACGACGATTTGCCAGCCACTAATTCGCAACGATTGTTTCATCCCCCTATCTGACGACGACGGCACCGGGGGACCGAGCGATATGAGAAGCCCGTGTTTGTTTTGCCGTAATCCTTCGTCCGATGCGCTCGATGCCGCCACTGGAAATGGTCATTCTGCGACCAAAGATACGGGATGTTCCTACGGAAATGATAAGCAGAAATTGTCTAATTCGAACGAAGATATTGAGAACGGTGAACTGCACCTAAATGTTGTAGCCTTGAAATCAATAGTTTGATAACATTCCGGAAACACGGTTCCGGCGTAACATGATTCAAAAATTGCAACTGTTCTTCTGGAAGGCCGTATTCTAATACAGTTAAAGCAGCTTTATAATTTAAGAGAGTCGAGCAATTAACGATAATGATAACAAACTGCGTAAAACGTAATAGATCTTTATTAACCTGTAAATTCGACAGAACTAAACATAACTCACAGGGGTGTGTAATCCTATTAATAACATGGTTTCCAAATATTATGATTTAACTAACTTTGCACAAGCTACACATAACAAAACACAAGTTTCCGTAATTTGCATTATTTCCACGTTTTGCTTAACTATGTTCAATAAACACAAAACGGATCAACCGTGTTATAGGATGACTGACTGCATAAACATTCCTTTAGCACATGAATCCTTATATTAGTTGTTGAATACTTCTTTTGCAAAAAGAGAATTTCTTTTGAAATTCGAGTTTTGCAGAAAATTTTAAGTGCCAAGTTTCATATTTGTCTACATGTCTTAATTTTCCTCATACGTGTCAATCATAATTATTAACCCGACAAATACAGAGAGACAAAAATAAATAATTTGTTTGAAAATAATAACAACTGCAATGAATATGTAGCTTTTATTACTGACTACCACATATAAAAATATTGATATTTTTTCGCAACATGTCGAAATTGACAAAGTTGTAAAATGTGTTTATACACCACAGAGAGCGAATGTTTTAAAACAGGGTCTGCCAGGGTCTTCTACGAGTATGTAAATGCAAGAAAAAAGTGTTACATAAACATGAGTCCATAAATGCTTCACTGGAGGCTTACAAGAAAATTTGAAATGCCGACGGACTGATTTCTTGTTCGACTCAACGTCATAACAAATTCGCGTTGTTTATCCAGTCTCATTACGTAAACTGTATTTATTACTTGCAGTTGGTGTAGCCAGTGTTTACTAGCTCGAAAATATACTCAGATTAGCGGAAATAAGAAGAAATGAAAATTCAATTCTTCATTTATGCTAACTCTGTATTTTTTACACAGAACTTTCGATATAGAAATAATCTAAATATTTTACATAATACCTTGTTATTACATTTCCTACGAAGTTGCAAGATTTGCAAGAACATTGTACGTTTGAAGATAAGTTCAACGATCTATTATTAGGTCAGCCGAATTTTCTGCGGTTTTCACAGAGATAAATTTAAGGAAATAATAATTAAGTAACGCATAATTTTATAGGACGAGATGATTTCCATTTCGCTCGATGTCTCTTCGTCATTTCGCTGGCAACTGAAAAATTCCTCTTCCGTACAAACTTTATTTTACTCGCGGTTTATTCGCAAAAGTTTGTTGAGATGATTCTGTGTGGATGTGAAAAAACAATGTACGTTTAAAAATAATGTATGTAACTAATTGAAACGAACACCGCTAGAACCTAGAACTATCAAGGAAGGTCTGATTATGTCGGCTGTATACGCCGCTAGATAGTAAAACACATTTTCTCGCTAGTAGAGTATACAAGCGCCTCGCGAACTCGGTCAGACGTACTTGCTTCGCTAGTATAAGTATTCACATCCGGCGATTAGTAGTTTAATATGTAATTAAACGATATTTTTTAAATGTTATGTTTTTCTACTTAGATAAAATTCGTTATATACTCATACGTGTGTATTATTTTGACGACGCTGATTTAACAGACTGATATATATAAAATTACACATACATTTGTTCACTATCGTTTCTTATTCGTATGGAATTATTGTTTCCTTAGAAAAATCGATTAGGGGAAGTGTCCTTGCTTTTTTCCCTTGTTGTGATACCGACATATCGAGGTCACTTGACGGCGTTACACGACGTTGTCAAAGAATACTACATCTGAACAATATCAGACTTCTGCAATTGAATCATCCCCGCTCCCATCGACGCTCCAATACGTTACCATTGTAGGTTAATATGTCCTTTTATCAATATTGTTAATATTTTTTACCTAATAGATGAAATATACGAAAATATTTTCACTAATGAGACCTAGCAACGTTTCTATTATATTTGTAGCATGGGGAATTTTTTTGCCGCAACAACAAATATTTCCAATCATCTATCAACGTATACTTATCAAATCTTTATGGCTATCATTGCACTATATTGCCTTAAATACATCTCCCTTATTAACTTAAATAAGGTAGAAATTTATTTCACTAACTAAAAGACGCGTTGCAATAAAAATAAAATATTAGTATATTCATATACATGTTACCCTGTACTTTAATTTGTCTCATATTTGATAAATGCAAGATCCGTAGCCTACTCATCAAATGTTTATCTCAAGAATTCAGACGAGTTCTATAATTGGCTCTAGTGTAATGTGTTTGAAGTATACATGTTAATAACGTCCATAGGGCTTCAAGTTACACGTCAACGCAACACAGCTACGTTTTGTTTTTTAATCATAAAACAAAGTCGTGCTTTATAAATATAGTTCCACTTCTGTACACCGAGGCCAGTTCCTGTACACCCCACAGGTAATAACGTGCTAAAACCATACGAAGCTTGATTTTATTGGACGTAATCGCAGCAACTCGTAACATCTATTTTGTTTCTTGCGAAATTTATTCGCTCGGTGCATGGCGCATGATCGCACGAGTCGTTCCGATTTATTTTGCAAGTGTCCTGAATTCTTCAGCAGCAAAGCTACGTAGGAACAAGAATGACGTGGCTATATTTAAGATCTTTACTTGGATAAAAATTCATATTACGACACGTTTCCGATGTCTAAGCTCGGCTGGTATCGATTTTCCGTTGAACTGTGTCAGATTCTCCGTTTCATCTTATAAACTCAATCGCTTGCTCGTATTTACGAAATTTAACTGCTCGCATTTGACTGTTCGCGGCAGCAGGAAGATGAAAGACGGATCCATGATCCACCTGTTATGCGTGTCGCTATAATATCCGAGAACAGTACCCGAGGTTGACTGGTTTACTATCGCGAACAGCGATAGGTCTTGCCTTGGAAGCCTCGGATAAGAAGCCTCAGATAAGAAGCTTCGGTAGATCCGAAAGAGATCGAGGAACGAGGTCACTGACAATCGCGACACGACTTTGATTCCGTTTTGCCCGTGTGTACTACCCACGCCCCTGTTGCCTCCTCTACAATCGTATCACCCGCGCCTCGCTTGGAGACGCAACGCGATAAAAACGCGATCGAACTTTTCCTTTCTCTTTCCGTCTACTTCTTTTTTTTCAATTTATTCGACAAAAAGTCGGCAACGAAAATGAATTTCTATCGGTTGAATTCATTGGCATTATATTTACAAAATCCTCCTTTGTTTCTGATCGAAAATTGAATTCCATGCTTCGTTGGTACAGAGACTATCGTCTTTCCAGACAGAAAATCCTTAAAGTGCTGTTCTTCGCCGTTCGTAAAAGGTGTCAATGAAAAAAGTAACCTTAATCGTATATTGAATACGTTGTTAAAACTAGGACGCTTAAGGATTGTTTTGTATCCATGTAAGAAAAAGTGCTATAAATACTATACACCCGTCCTCCAATTTACGCGAATATCCGTTCCACATGGATTTGATTTACGCGAATAGAATTTTCAGTTTATACTCCCACTGTATCGGAATAATTGTGTGATTAATAAATTTGCAACAAAATAACATGCACCGATTAATTACATAAAATAAAAGTTAAATAGCAGGTGTAAAACATTATTCTTTAAAATGGGACGATCATTTCGATATAGAGGGAGTAGGAACTAAAAAACTAAAACTTTTTTATATAGGGAACATTGTTTAAGAAAATTATAAATTGTTCGTAGTTCCTTTATCTCAGGATATATCAGGATATCAAGTTGCAATAAATTCAGTCTTATTATTCTTATAATGCAACATATGTCAATCACATTAAAAGCTTGGTAAGTTAGTGTTAAATGTGCCGAACTCGGTTAAGATACGTAAATCGATCTCTTCACTCGCGTCTCATAAAATTAGCTACTCCAACTTTGTGAAACATGAGTAGCAACTAACGAGTTTCTTCCAAAGTATTCCGTTCATACTTTCCAGCAGTGAGTTACGAGTCGACGAGCTTATAGAAGTGGCAATTAAGCTTTTTGTCAAACTAGTACGGAGATTGTTGGAAAAGTTTGATCGGCGAATCGGGTGTAACGATATTTCCTATACGCCAATGCATTGATAATAAAGACTTCGTATCCAAGATTAATTAGCCCACAGATAGAAATTTTCCAGCGAACGTGGCTCGAATGCTGACGAGTACGACGCAAAATCGTTCGATACTTACGGCGTTATTAGATCATCGGTATGTGATGTCTAGCAGATTTCAATACATAAGCAGTTTACACCGGAGGATTGCTGGTTCAGATTCCATTTGTTCCGCCTGTCACTTTGTGACGTATGTCCCATCCAGCTCGACGTTCGCTCCACCCTTTCCGTAACGTATTACAACGCTTTATATATTACATGTATTACACGCACCGACCGTGCTCTCCCCCGCTTGAGCGCCGCGCGCATGCGAATCCAAGCTCGCATGCATTGCGCGGGACGTGGGGAAATATCGTTTCGAATTTTTCATCGTGATTCCACCATTACATAATACACGTAAACAGAGCTGTGCTCGCCCGCATGGAAATTTTTCGATTAATTCATACCGACTAAGCATTCAATCTATATAAGATATACTACAACCCAACTGATCCTCTATTGTAGCTATTCTGCAGTCAGAAGAGCTGAAGGCTACAGTGTTCCAAACACATTTGGATTCCTAACTTCGTGGATTTCTAGTAGATCTACGCGAACTGAATACGAATCTGCAAATTAAAAGTGACAGTAATACAGTTGTAATTGCACAGTACTAATCTGTGAATTTTCGTGGAGAAGGTGGTGCAGTTTAATATTGCACTGTTAACGAGGAAATGAAATGTTTTTCTATCAGAATACGAAGGAAATAGTTTCACAAGACGCGTCACGCTAGCATTGGAGTCTGTAATATTTTTTTAACACAGATTTAGTCGGCGATAGTTTCGATCGACATCAAGGATGATTGACATGTGATTTAACCCGCCGTTTATGTCGAGTTTAGAAAACTGGTTTCGCGAATTATATCAGTTTATTTTCTATTTGTACTTCTACATCTGCAACATTGACAAATCGTACGTGCACACACACGTGCAAGCAAAACTAAAAGAATGTCTTTGTCAAGGTTATGGACTTCTTCGAATTGGTATTGGCTTGGACCATTCCAAGTTGGCATCGTGTGCAATTCACCTACTCGTTTGTCATCGTTTGGTCGTTGTTAAGTTAACCAGAATAGTATTATTTATTTATAAAACTGTTAGGCTGATGGAATAAAATAGTAGGTCGTTTTAGAAGCTGTATATTATAAAAAGGTAATAAAATGCAGTAATTCTTTTTTCAGTCGGTATACTATTAAAAATGGACAACGCTAATTGTACTGTAACCTTGTCTCTGTCAAGTTGTAATAATGGATGGTATGAAGGTAATATGTTAGTGTACACCTTAAAAAATTCAAATAATAAATGTGTGCTTATAATTTCAATATTTCGTAAATGTCGAGCGTGGAAAGTCTCGTCTATCCCGTTAGCCATTCTGAGGTTACGGCTCGTTGAATAGAACCATGTTAGCTCTCACAGAGAATGTACTCGCTTTGATGAATTGAATGATGCCATCTTTTATTCATCAACCAGTTGGAACCACTTTCAAAAATGGGTTTACCAGTGCATAAAGCTCGAAAGGGCTGAGGAAAGAATTACCGAATCTTCGAATGGGGACATTGTAACGGAAAAATTATTCTCTTGAAAATTGTAACAAGCTTTTACATTCATGATGACAGTTTCGATTTTTACTCAAAAGTTTAATACTTTTAATACTTTCACTTTGTTTAGATATTATTATCGTTTGATGATTACAAAGCGAAACTGCACAACTAAAGTCTCATTTGGAAAACTGATTCCCTGACACTGTTCAGGCTTAATGACACCTTTTTCTTTAGCTTTAACTGATAAAGAAAGCTGAGAATTCATAGTTACTGCAAACTAATACTATGCCTAATCAGATCGTTAAAAGTCATTAGAGAAAATACATGTAAGTACTTACGTTATAAACCACGCGCATCTTTCATTTGCCATTGTTCTATCTTATATGTAGTAACAAATCCCAAGATAAGGCTTTATCTGAATATATTAATGCGATAACTATACATAGTAATCCACGCCCATCTTTCATTTACCAGAGTCCTTTAGTTTTGGTATAAAGCAAACATTCGCAGGAGGTATATTCGTTACATAAGAACGTGATTTACTGAAGTAATTATACTGAAAATTTCGCCATATATCGCGCAGTGTTTCGTAACAGATCCCTTTGCACAAACTTATTAACCCAACGTATAACGACATCGAAACATTCAACAAATCCGAATAGTGATCCATATTAGTCAAAGATGATTAGTTTGATACATACAGGTTGCAGATATTCGCCAAAAGGCAATATAATGAACGTATAATGAACAACCAAACTGACCTGCTAGTTGTTTCAGTGAAATGAAGATTTAAAACTTAAGATCGAAAACCCTAAAAAGATGAAAAAGTGTAGCAAAGATGTTTTGGACCTGATGCAACCGATGACAGAACGAGCATGCGGAAAGGTATTCTTTGAGAACCGATATCTCAACTTTCCATTCGGTTGTGCCATTAGCTTGGAGAAAATCGTCTAAATAGCAGAACGATAGAGTTTGCTACTCCAGACGCCGAGGATGTAGAATAACTATATTTTAGACGAGTTCACAAGTCAATGGCGTAGCGTTATGAAATTTCGAAGGTATTCGATCGGAGATGTTAGCAATACCAGTTTTCCGAACATCCCTCGTAACATAAACAAAGGTAGCTTCTCAGTCCCCACGGGTTACTGCGACATGGTAGCCAAGAGGAGAAGGAGACTTTACTGGACGCGAGTCCTCCAACGACCTCGTCAAACATCGTTAATTAACCCCACTACATGGCCGGTGTGCAAATAACGTTTCCTACTGATTAGGCCACCCCCATGGAACTTCGAACAATGTACATTACATATTCCTTTTCTGGCAGTGTACATAGACAACGTATGAAAGAGAAGCTTGCGCGGTTGGACTCGAAGCATCAGCGCTAAAGAAAGTTAACCCAAGTCGTGCACGGACACATGCTTCTTTGTGATTTGATCCTTTGAAGTCTGCTCGAACTGACGACAAAGTTTCTTATGTATTTGTTTCGAAACAAAGGGCTCCGTCCGCTCGTTGACAGGGCCGTCTCGCGCCAGCGGAGCTAGCTTCTCGTTGGTCAATATTTTTCGTTAATAATTCGTTAACGATGCCTCAAAGAAAAATTTTGTAAAGGAAAAAGTTGTTCGAAATGACCTCAGGTATTTCCCATGTCCGCGATGTTACACGCTTTTGGAACACCCTGTA
Source organism: Augochlorella aurata (assembly GCA_028455555.1). Taxonomy (NCBI): domain Eukaryota; kingdom Metazoa; phylum Arthropoda; class Insecta; order Hymenoptera; family Halictidae; genus Augochlorella; species Augochlorella aurata. The sequence continues at coordinate 18,513,634 of CM052164.1, forward strand.
TATATTTAGAGCAGTTTTAGGTCAGTTTTAGGGCAGATTTGGGACAGATATACGGCGGATTTAGGACAGTTTTAAGACAGATTTAGGTCCGATTCAGGATAGTTATAGGACATGTTCACGGCAGTTTTAGGACAGTTTTAGGATAGATTAAGTCAATTTTACGGCATTTTTGGAACAGTTTTAGGAAAGATTTAAGACTGTTTTGGGCCTTACTTAGGGCAGTCTTAGGACAGAACTATAGCAGATTTGGGAAATATCTAGGCCAGTTTTAGGGCAGTTGTATGTGGCATTTGCTGTAGATTTACGACAGAATTAGGGCAGCTTTGGAGAGATTTAGTGAATTTTTTTGCATTGTTTAGGGAAGATGTAGAGCAGAGTAGTTAAAGATCTGTTAGGGAAAAGGGCAATTATACAAGTGGACAGTTAGTAGAGAATACAGTTAGAGGACAAGGCAGTTACAAGATAGAACAGTTAGAGTTGAGAACAGTTATTAAGAATAAAACTGGCCTCAATGTATCCCAAATCTGCTCTAAGTCAGTTCTAATTTTACCCTAAATATCTCCTAAAACAGCCCCGAATCTGCCGTAAATCTACTCCAAAATTGACCTAAAACTGCCCTAAATCTGCCTTAAATCTATTCCAATTCTGCCCTAAGTAACCCTTAAAACTGTCTTAATGTGCTCTAAATATACCCTAAAACTGCTCTAAATATGTTTCAAAATTGTCCTAAATCTGCCCTAAATCTTTCCTAAACCTGCCCTAAATCTGTCTTAAAACTGACCTAGAAATCGAATTCGAAGTTGGAAGAAGTAAAGGAATATAGTAGAGAAGTAGCCCAAACGAGAAAGAAAAGTAGTAGCAGGAGGGAACAAGCAAAATTAATAAAGAAGAAGCAGCAGCAGGAAGTGCATAAGTTTTCATAACATTTGACACTACAAACAACAATATTAATATCTATTTCGAAAAAGTAAATTCATTAGAAAAGGGATTATAAAATTGTGGTAAATGCGGACAAAGTTGAATAAATTTAGATTAAAATTGGGAAGAAAACTGAAATTTGATTTTAGGAGGAAGTGGATTTTTCAATTATAATTGAAAAGAATATTTTCCTTTCAATTCTTTGAATTTGAAAGAAGGTAACATACGTTGAAGTCAATATCGCGACTCTGAATACCTAAAATACAAAACAATAATTATGAATAAAAGGAGAACATATATTTGAAAAGACTACATTGTTGACCACAGGACTGGAAAATGCCAGGAAGACGCGACTAGATTACGACGCGAGGGATCAGGTAGGCCTGATCGAATCTCCCACCTTTCCTAACTCCCTAATATTTCTGGATCTGTGCTGGTGTGCTACCGTTTCACTCGCGTTACTGGGAACGGTTCGGCTTCGACCGATGATGCCTGAACGGTGCACCGATTGACACCGTGCGTAACGCGAGTGAAAGGGTACCAAAACAGTAGAGTATCAGAAATATTAGAGAGTGAATCCTCGTGTCGTCTTTCTGGCTATTTATTAACAACTTTAACATTAATTATCTCAAAAGATATCAGCCGTCTGTCCTCAAAACTGGGTATCATTGGATTCAGCTTTACATGGTCTATCACTGTACCAAATCTCATCAAAAAGGGAGCGTTAACTCTGGGGACCTCTCACTGTTAGTACAGAAGCATAAGAAGAAAATTTAAACCACCTATCCTGTGGTATTTTCTGCATGACCTAGATTTCAAATTCATCCTTTCCCCGTTCTACTATTTTAATCTCCATTTGCCAGGATCACAATGAAAAAGTAATCAGCCGTCTAAACGAACATTTAATTCCCCAAATGGCCGGCCGAAATTTCGATAATCTGTTTGTGTTATCAGACTGTTCCCCGAACAAACTCGTAACCGTCGCTGTCTCATTCTCGAGAGCGACACTCTGACCTATTTTCGCGAACATCCCCGCCTGATTCGCCAATCAACTCCGGTGCGAGACTCTCTGCGGAGGACCGGCAAATAACGAAAAAGAAGTAAAGCGTGTTCGCCTCCATTTCGGAGATATCAACATCGCGTGGGAGACATCGTGACGGAAGGGAATGTTTCACTTATCTCGCGATCACTTAGAAAGCAATGCCTCCTTGTGCCGGTTAGGGCCCTTCTTCACGGTGAGATTGCATATCTTGGCTGCGCAACATTTGCGAGCAAATCCCTCGACGGCGGCGTTAATAACGAACACGATGAACGTGTACATATGGTTTTTCCAGATCCTTTCTTCCGTTTCCATCTTCGCTCTGGCCAGGTCGTTCGCCGGCCCTCCGCCGAGCCGGCACCCTTCTACCTCCTCTTCCTTTTTTCCTCTATGGTATACACCGCATATCAGGACGTGAGTGCTCCACGGCCACGTAGCTAATTATCCCCAAGAGCGTGGCGGCCCTGAAGGTGATCTATTCGCGGTATGAAATTTCTACGAGCGAAAGAGCTCGCCGCCCCTAGATGGCAGCTCGTTGGAACGAGATAGCCGAAGGAGCGGGGGCAGCAGAAGATACTCGTTTTCGCGGAATGCAAATGAGAGGTGGAAGACGGAGGAGAGGGGGGCAAGTTGAAGGACAGAGAACGCGGTAAAAGGAAGAAACGCAGTCGACTCGTTCTAACCCCGTTCCCTCGAAGGGACCCGGCAAGCACTGGCAAGAACTAGAACCACCGGCACCACCACCCTTTCCCTCTCCGACAACCAAGGAGTCGGCGGGCGAGGGAGGAATGAGAGATGTAAGGTAATTAAAGCGAACGTGCACCACCTTGTAGGAGATTTAAAAGCTCGTAACTTTTTATGATTTACATTCCTTTCATTTAGTCGCACGTACCTACGGATAGACTCTTGCTGCCGTTCCATCTTCTTCGTCCCCTCGCCCTCACTTCCCTCCAGTCGTCCATTCCACCACGTTTCTACGACGTCTTTTTTGTTCATCGCTCGCTCCTTCCTTCGTTCCGCTTCGCAATCTCGAGATTACGCGCGACAAGTCCACCGAGCCGCGCCGAGTTCACGTTGCGACAAGCTTCGGGACGCGAGTTCCCAACTTCGAAGTTGCTTCCTTTACCGACGCCCCTCGATCAAGCTTCCCACCGATCAACGATTAATTCAATATCTTCCATACTGTTGCGCGATCAATCGAGCCCTGACTGGCACCCTGTCGACGTGATAAACGGTACTGATACAAGCTGTTTACGATTCCCTCTTCCGTCATTGAATTTTCTCATTTTTTTACAATTGTATAAATGTTATTGTTTCATTGTGGTACTATTCGTTCTGATTGGTACATCGTGGAGTTTGTGTAATTACAATGTGCTCGAAAATGCAATTCAATCCAATTATACTTTCTTGTTGCGTTTATCCAATTGAAATGCTTAATCGGAAAAATAATGTTCTGAACTCTGAATTATCGTTACTTTTTAACCGTAATTTTTATTGTGGATGTTTGAAAATTATTGAAATGATGCATGCTTTAATGTAGAAATAATTGATCATCGAGGCGGATATATTCTGATTAACGTTCTGTAAATGTCTTTTATTTTCACAATCGTTTATTTCATTTGTGCAGAACGTATGAAAAATATAATGCGAGAAACTTTAAATAATCATGTGGCCGATTTTGAATGCGAATCACTGTAATACGCACCGCTTACCGTAATAATCATCATGATCCGTTCCAAGATGGAGAACATCGACACCTCGCGAGCATACATATTTATCGAAGTCTGCTGCATAGGCCGCCGGAACGACGAGCATAATCCGTCAGCAAACAGATTGCAGGTCGAGAGATAGCCCAGCGATGTTTAATATTTCGCACGACGAAATACGCGAAGATTCGTGAAATTACCTGATACTTGTCGTAGAAAACGTTCGTGCCCGGGCCTCCTGTCGTGATTCAATTTCTCATCCGGGACTACGGTACGCGGCACCGTCGCGAGGCTCGAGGCGCAAATAGGTGCTTATTGCGACGCTTAATCGCAACATCGGGCAACTAATGTCGTCAACCGGATTCGTCGCAACTCGGAAGTTTACCAACGTGACGGTTGCCGGCGTCGTCGGTCTCTGTATCGCTTCTTCCACCAATACAAGTGGAACTTGGACGGAGCTTTGCGATGATTTCACGACTCCTCCCATATAACTGGGATTAATCATGAGCACGCTATGCGGCTAGAAACTTAGAAACCAAGACGGTATCGAGTTGTATTATATTATAGCGTGTACACAGATAAATTCCCGCTGACACACTTACAGAGGAGGACACGTATGGGGGAAACAAGCTCCCGCGCGGCTCTAGCCCAGCTCGCTTATGTACACCGGTGCATATAGCACAACGACTCCGTCGAAATTAGGCGGAGACCAACTTTGGATGCCAACTTCCTACTTCCGACCTTGTCTTTTCTATCCTATAGAAAGCCCCCGCGCACCGAAGACCAACGGGGCGTCTGTTCAAAGACAATGGGAATATTAGAGATGCTCTCTGAACACGGTTCGCGCAGTTATCGATTAACTCGAGCGTACAGCGCGCTGACAATAAGCCCGCGCGGAACAGTGGCTAGGATATGTGCTCGATCGCCGATTCACAGTATTACCGGTGCTCCCTCGATGTAAATGACCGTGTTAACGAATTTATCGTCTTCGACGGGGCATTGTTAACGCCGCAGTCCTGGATCAGAAGACAGCCGGTCGCCAGGTTTGTTTCCGTCTGTTAATGAAGCCGCGCCCAAACTCGAAATGGCTCTCGGGAAAATACGCGAAGAAACCGCTGCGGTCACGATCTCGAAAAATTTCGTTCGCGTTTTTACCGTCGAAACTCTTCATCCGTTCTCCATCCCAGTCACGCGTCATCTAATTTCTGGCAACGGTTTCACGGGCAATTTCCACGTACACTTAAACTCCATCACTTTTGCAATCATTTTCATACGCTCATGACGTTTGTGAAATTCCACCCTGATAGTTTACAGAAAAACTACTGAGCCTTACTCCTTTTTAACTACTGATAGATAATATAACACGTATGATCAGGAAAATTACACCCAAAATACGTGGAAGCTACTTAATATTATACTTTGACGATCGAACACATGATTTCACGAAAATTTGAAAGATAAATATTGATGCAGTGCAGTTTTTTAAAAAAAGTGTCATAATTATATTATTGACAAAATCTGTCTTATTTATATTATTAATAAATTATATCATAATTGCACTATTAACAAAATGTATCATAATATGGGTTGCTATTATTTAAAACTTAATTTTTAAAAATTAATGTTTGCGCTAATCCATTATAATTTCTTAATTTTATTAAGATTCGCAAAAAGTAAGAATGTTGAATAATATTTGATGTTGTGTAACTTTATTTTGCAATTTTAATTTAATTGAATATAATACTGTAATTTGATGATGTTTTTGAGGTTTTTGGCGCGGCCCTAAAGATGATAAGGAGAGATAGAACATACTTGCAAGAATCCAATCACATTCCAAGATGGACGTATACGATTCCTGTAAAAGTGACGAGCGTTCACAGTCCCGATAATGTAAAAGTGATGGGCTTCGAGTGTAATTGTATACTTAAAGCGTGAAGAACATCCCGCACATTCTCCGACAACATTAATCATCCTAGATCTACTTGTTTGATCAGCCAACATGCGCCGCAGAAATCGATTGCTGCTAGGTTCCATTGAGCAATTCGCTGCTTCTCGCTTTTTAAAACGTGTCGGCGAGGGCGAGGTTCGACCAATAACTGCCAGAATTCTGGCGAAGGAGAAGGAATTTATTCCAATATTATTATCCTTTTGCAAATGACATTCAGCTATGCTCGACATTAAAATTTCACTTTGTGCGAATCTTGTTCCGGAAATTTTTCAGTGAAATTTTTTCCGTTTCTGTAAATGTATGCTTTCATATGACGGTAATTTATTATGTTGAATAAAGCTATGACTTCGTCAGGGGAATTACATACTAACCAGGCTGAATTCCTCAACACATCCGCGTAGGATTGTTATATTACAATTTAATGTAGTTCTATTGTAGTATGACATTAATGTTAGTTTATAATATATGGATAATAAGTTGCCTGACCGCTCATTGTTTTTAGTATTACTACAATGTCAAAAGCAAAATTTTCAAATCTAAAAATATTATATGAAAATCCACATAACTATACTCATAAATCTTCAGCTGTTTAGTCTGTATGTGGTATAAGTAAGAATCACGTTTCTTGATTTGTGTTGTTTACGAAAAATTTGGTCTCAAAATTTTTTTTATATAATCTGTAATATTGTTAAGAATTGCTTAGCCAGAGTTTATGCCAGAGGGCCATGTGCTTGGGACCCTTGAATTGGCTAGGGTATGGGCCTGTCACCCGCTCCTTCGGAAAGTTACATTCCCGATCGTCCTAAGGCGCATGGTCGACCCTCTCGGCTGCTAATAACATTGCTCTACCATAAATATTGAGCTATCGACACATGACACGCCGCGAGTCTTGGAAAACGGCACGTTTGGGACACGAGGCACTTGAGGAGATAGTACTCAGACGTCGGAGACTTTCCGAGACTCACCCACGGCCTGGGAACCGTCTGTTTGCGTTGCGGTGCCCCTTCCTATGTCCCAGGCGTTGTCTTTTGGGACTCCGTGTCACTGTCTTAGGCCCATCGTGAGTGGGCAGCTTTCCTCGGACACCCACCCCTAATTTGTAAGAGTAGGGAGGACCGAGGTGTCGTCGTCGGCGAATTTCGGTCCTCTGATCGGATACATTCTAGATACATTCATGATACATTCTTGGATTCTTTAGATACATTCGTGATACATTCTTAGATACATTGTTGGAACGTTCAGATACATAGTTGGAACGTTTAGATTCATGCTTGGTACCTTTAGAGCTAGACTCCTAGAACTCTTAGATATATCTTCGAAATACTTTGCCAACGTAGTTTATAAGAGGTTCCATGTATCTCCACCGTGAATTGTAAATATAGTTTTGTTGAATACTATTCCGGTGTAAAATTGTTCCTCCTGCTAGAGGAGGTTGTCCTTCGGCCTTAGTATTAGTCGACACAACACGTGCGAATTTCACAAAGCTCGACCGATTAAATAATTGACCGCGAACAATAAACAAATATGTATAAAAAGTAATCTTGTAATCTGAATGACACTTATGCAACACGATCATAATATAGAGCTAAAAAATACGTACAACACGTAGCTGCTTTTTTCATTACACTTTCTAATTTTAGTCAACAATTACAGGATCAAATTATGAAGGAAGACAAATAGAACGGTGTAGCAACATGTTTCAATATGGTTAGCCATTAATATAATAATGTTAATTAATTCCACCGCTTTATGTACGACTTCATTGGCCAAACTTGAGATTGCGACGCGTTGTATGTTAGTACCGTCCCGTCTTTCCGTTTGGGTTTAGACTGCGGTCCATTTGATTAATGCCATTTTTGAGACTCGGTTTTCTAGTATTTCTTTAACGAAGTTATTAGTTTACGACACTGGTACGGCTGAAGGGTACCGGATGACATACCTGAGAAAGTCAGCATGGCCGTACCGTTCTCAGTGACACTCGACGTGACCTAAACCCGCACAGGGCATCAAGGGGGTTCGGCAGTTCTATTTCCCGCAGTTTCCATGGGGTACACCGGGCATCATTGTCAGCGACGTCAGTTTTTTTTGGCGTTAGGCTGCCGAACCACTCCCCATTCAGACCAGTCTTCCATCTTTCTAGTCGCCCCTATATAAGTAATGTTGTTCTTTATCTAATACTAATGCAATTTTGACGTCAAGGTCGTCGTAATCGCAATTCTTATTATTAAAATTATTAGAATTAGAATACCAATTAGGACTGTTTTTTCGTTCGTGATTTTGAATTCGTGATTTCACGTATAACTCTATATTAATGTTTGTCTCTGTTACTTTCTAGCATGTAGAAATGTTTTTAATATTATGACCAGTACATTCCTAACAAATTATGTTACGAATTTCAGTCCTCTATTACTATATTTTTATCATTATGCGAACATTAATTATGTACTGCTTCCTTTACCTATTATTTCGTTGGAAGTATGTACTGTGCCTTTACACAATAATAAATGCGATAAAATAATAATAAGAACTATTAATTAGTAATGCCTTTTCACAGTTTGCTGGTAATAGAGGGTAATCGATCCAATGGATTAAACTGATCGAAAAGCGAAAGGTAACTGGAGGGAACGGAAGAGGAAAGCAGGAAAAAGAAAATCGAAAATGTGTAATACAAAACAAGCGGATGGATTTGTCGCGAGACCACCAAACGATCTAGATTTTCCATTCATCATTAAAATATGCATCGATGTACGACAGTCCGGATGGATCACCAATCGCGAATCCGTTTTTCCAATTTCCCGCGACCCCGCGTCTGCCGAGATTTACGCGTGACGTCGGACTCGCGCCGTAAATTCGAAGAGGACACCCGGAGATAGTAAAGAATGGAGTAGCCACGTTCGCGTTTGCGGATATTGTCAGCAATCTTGTCGTGACCTATCGAAACCGATTAAAAAATTCAGTCGGCCGATATTGTCGATAACTCACCCGTATTGTTATAATTCGTCCCGAAAGGAAAAACGGTACCGATGACAAAGTCAGGAATTAAGCTTTTTGCCGGTGATACATCCACCTACGTGATTTAATAAGGACTCCAGAAAAGTCGGATTTGCACGGTATTCAATTTTCGCAGATTATTTTATACATATCAGAAACAAATTTTAAAGTATTATATACGGAAATATTTCTAAAGTTACGTGTATTTTTTATAATTTGCATTTCGTGCAACTTTTATCAGCGTCTTTCATTTCATTGAGATAAGATCCTGTATTAAAAAGTTAAAGTAGAAACGTTAATAGCATTTCTTAACGCAAATTTTTCTAATCTTCGTAGAACGAATTTCGCACACGGTTGTAAACAAAGTTATGTAATCGGATAACCATATTTCAAAACATTTTGAATTTAGTCCGATGTGTGACGTAAGAATTGAAAATTCAACAGAGCAGGACGCTTTAAAAATGAAATTAGACAATTGAATAGAGGTTTGAAAAGAAAACTACTCATAAAATGGAAATGCGATTAATGTTTGGCAAAGAAAACTCATTATTTATGTATATATACGTTCGAGACTTCCATAATCGCACTGAAAGCCGCAGTTCAGTCATTGAACTTTGAAAGTTCGTTTCGCATAAAAGAGTTCACTTAACCAAGTAGCGCAAGGAGTTCAGAAAATAGAAGATTCTTTTTCTAGATATCAAGACACGTGATACGAAGTGATTTATCCAGTCTGTTCGTATCCAAACTTATATGACCATTAACGTGGCTCCTAATTCGATTGGATTGAAAACGGTGCCGCCTACGGGTCGAGTGAGCTTGGCAAACTCGACGAGTTCTCTTAAGAGTATTGGATGATAAATAAAGGAATTTTATACGTTTGTGAAGATACACTATCGACTCTCAACTAAACGAATGACAGGGACTTATCTTACCGATAGCTCACGAAACTGATTACACGTCATTTTGAATGAAATAACTTTTTGAAAATTGGACCGAATGAGTGGTATATTTTTCAGATATTAGAAAGACTAGACAAAACGCATTTTTTAAATTTTCATTATAAGCCTAGATGAATAGTTGACAAAACGTCATTTTCTCATTTGTTTATCATCCCAACCGCAATTTCTGAAAACAATTTTTTAGCCATTGTCCAGTAAACCAATTTCCCTAACATCCCAAAAAATACAATTTATTCGGTAAGATTACATTGATTCTGATGAAAACTGATATTAAAATAAAATTAATATTAACCCTTAACGTTCCAAGCGTGTCTCTTAGGCACCACCGATGTGTGGCGCTCTACTCCAAATGTATGTATTTAGAAATAATAAATAAAAAATAATACTCCTCAGTCAGTTACAAGCGATCAATAAAGGCGGTCAGATATGAACCTGTTTATTATTTACACGTCATCGTAGCATTTCAAATCTGACGCTTAAAAGCTTGCAAGTCGAAGTATGGTTAGAATAAGCTGGAGTTGCCGGTCGGTATTCACAATTAAAAGTCGGAGCGTTAAGAGTTAACTTAAATATTTTAGAAAACCAGTGAAACGTCATCCTAGACGAAATTTTTATTTTTCTAGTTTATACTCCCTCCGTATCGAAATGATTGTCCCATTTTAAGGAATGATATTTTACACCTGTTCTATCATTAATTTCAAGGCGTAAGCCTAATTTATTAAGTATGATACACCTATGCGAGTATAATAAATATTCATTTGACTTTTATTTTATGTAATTAACCAGCGCATATTGTTTTGCTGCAAATTTATAAATCAGACAATTTATATGCTTTCGATGCGGATGGGATATAAACTAAAAAAATAAAAATTCCGTCTGGGATGACGTTTCACTCGTTTCCTAAAATATTTAAATTGATATTATTATGAAAAGTATATTTATATTTTTTATTAAAGTCGATGTAATCTTACAAAAATTATATCGTGTTTGGTCTTATTTGTATCAGAAAAATCTCACAATTGCATTGGCAAAAATCCCATTAAGAAAAAATGAAAAATAAAAAGGTTACAAATTGCGTTATCTATCCTCCCATCATATCATGGAGACACTCGTCTCCCGAGAACTTTCGACCTTGAACGGCCTTGGAGCATGCTGCTAGCACGACCTAAGCCTGGCACGTAAATGTGTCTCGAACGTTATGTGGTTTATTTTGATAACGTTAAATTACATTAGAAGATTACACCCATAACTATATCCCAATGAGGGACCCTATTTACAGGCAACGCACGATCAAAGTGGCCCGTACAACGTTGTCCCCATTTGTCAATGTTTTTCAGCGGGACAACAAAACATTTGAAAATATCACAGTTCGGCCGACAACGTAACCAAACGACGAATAACAAGAGTTTCGAACCGGCCCAATACAGGAATGTCAGTTCGTGCGGCTGTCAGCGGATTTGATCTCGTCAGATTGTCTGGAAATCTAAATAACCGAACGTGCTGCGCCATCCCGTGCAAATATCCGAGGGTGAAATGACCGAGTGCAGCGGTAGAGATCGGTCGCAGTCATAGTCGCGCGCGGTGTTTAACTTTAATTTAATCTATAAATTGACTCCGCAAAAATTCGTGCTAATTTATTGCTTCGTTAAATCGACCAAAAAGATAACTTCAACGCGCGAAAAAGGGTAGCGGGACCGCGTGTCAAATGTTTCACCAATTTTATCGGTACGGTCAGCCGGCTGGGTTCGAACCGCGCCGGAAGTCTGCCGACGAGGCTTTCATGCTGTAATCGTGCTGTCGGTTATGAGCATGGGTATCGATCTGCATATGCACGTGCTCATTCGCGAACTGAGTTATGAATTTTTGTACGACGCACAGCTTTTTTTTATTAATTCGTAATTGATCGAACAATATCAAATATATTTTAAGATTGATTTCACAGTTTCTTTTCACTGTAACACAGTCATTTAGAAACTTGTGAATATTGTAGGTTAGTTGTTACGTTTTTCAGCATGCGCCAGTGTGACTTTTTCTGATTCCCGAATACAAAAGCGACGAGAGACATGTCTGAATAAAGCTATGGCTACTTAATTTAGGCAAAGAACTACTTTATTTTGGAAAGTCAAATTGTATTGTAAAAAGGTTTTATGAATGGTCGTTTATTTTTCCACCGCAATTGCCTCCGCCGAAATAGTGTTTACAAACTTTGACAATGATAAAAATATTCCGTTCACTGCACAGTTCGTAACAATTAATGTTCGCAAACAGTATCTCGGACGGAGGCAACTGTGGCAGGAGAATAAACAACAACCAAATTCTTTAAAAAGATGAACGAACTTCAAAGTCGATTTTTTCGAAAACGATGCCCACGATAAAAAAAAATGTAACACCGAATTTTTCCTTATTTTCTCAGGTATTTTCTCACCACCTGCTCGGTTATACTACAAATTCCGGCCAACCCTATATAGCATGGACAAAGCGCCATTTACAATGCAAATATGAATACCTAATTCTCCCTAGAACTATCAGTTATAGTTTCGTTTAAGGTCCTACAGTCATAAACTGTGTTTAACCTCCGTAAGGTAACGGTCCCGTATGGTAACGCAACTACTTACGTAATAACTAAAATTAGCAGGTAAAAATAGAAGGTAGATGAAGATTTAAGAAATTGAGTCGAAATAAATGTAATCACAGAACATGATTAATTTGAACTTTTGAAGAATCAAACAGAAATTGTCGATATATTATTACAGTCGTTTAAAATACCAAATATCATACAGATGTGAAAATGATACCGCAATCTGTAATGCGGTGATTCTGAGTAATCAAGACAATTACAACGAACTACGATATGTAATAATACCCTACGTATCAAATTAATCAAATTGCATAATTTAATTTCAAAATAACTACAAGCGTTGACACATGATAAGCACATATTTGCCCTGAGTTCTTTATTAACGTGTAATGTGTCTGGTATGTATAATTAAGAAATATGAAATCATATTTTATCGTCTCAGTAGATTGCACAAAGTGGTAAAATTCTTCATCCTCGTTTTGTAGCTTCACGGAAAGGTAACTCATTCTTATTCATTCTATTACACAGAATTATTACCAAACGATATTAGCAGGAGATAGTACCACGCTAATACGATTAATAATCGGTTAAAATAATAATAATATTTGATTTCCATCGAACAAAAGTTTTACTTGATACGAAGTTCAGTCTATCTTTTTGTTTCTCCTAAATAATAAATAACAATTTCTAACATATTGTTGCTTTTTACACTGTACCAGAAGATTCAACAACAAACACTAACAATTTGTAATAATGAAACGAAAATATTATCGACTAGTTTTAAAATTTCGAGTCCGATTGACAAATGCGTGTCAGAATTTGTTACTCTTCCATGATTAAAGTACTTTTTTGACGGAATCAACTTCCGACTAGATTGAGCAAATACTGCACTGTGTAACGTCGGCAGCAAGCGTTAATGAGTGTGCAGTACGGTTCGGTTGCTCCAAAGACTGTGTTTAGCCGGATTCTTAAGTCGTATTCGTAGACGTCGGAAAATCCGTCGTCTCGAGTCTAGTTTCTATCTGCTGACCCCGCTAGTTCGTATAACCGGCACGGAACATAAGAGGCCGAGGTATATTACGGCGGCTTAAAGCAAGCCCTTATACCGTCGGCGTAATCCCAATCTTCTCTCCTTTCCGTCGGCCTGTCAGCCGGGTTAACCGACCGGCGAATTAATTAAACTTCTATTTACGATATCGGTGAATCAGCGATATCGCGCTGCGGCGTGTCTGTCTGGTTACCAATGCTTAAGGAGGCAACGTAATAAATTTTCGAAAAGTGCTCCGCCCAACCTGCTTACCTTTCCCTTTTCCTCCGCCCAATCGCGCGGCCCGTCTGATTATCGGCGCTTGTTCCTTTGGCTCCCGGGAAAAAGACGAATGGAAGAATGGGGCCGTGACCTCAGCCGGACGATAAAATAGTGGTAAACGTCATATTGGAAGGAACTGGCAGCGTCCCTTATTGGCTTTTTTGAAGGATTAATGCCGATGGAAATCGAGTGAAATAGTTTTCCAAATTGAGGGATTGAAGGATTGACCGTTTGTTCCTGTGAACTAATCAATTTTCCCGGCACTTCGTAACAGAATTTTGCTTGGAAGTATAATCTCGGGTTTCTTTGACATATTGTCCGTTGTGTAACCTACGTAATACGAGTGAGGAAATTATTGGAAATTATTTGTATCTACGGTGTCCTAATATCAACTAACCCGAATTGCTCCATAACGACGAAAAGACTGTGTTTAATTCCTATCTTTCGCTATTTGTATTATAATACAAATATAAAGTCTGAGTTAAGTTTATTCACTTTCTAGAAATGAGTCCTTATAATTTCAGTTATTTTAAAACAAACAACATGAAACCGGTCATTTAATGTTAACAACCGGTTGTATTGAAACCATTAAATTTTGTTAAAAATTAAGCAAATACTGCTCTGGCTTAACCATAACATCGAATTTTAAGTTCCTATTTTTATTTGACTAAATACAGTGCTTTGATATTTCGAATTATGCTATTTAAATATTACGTTATGTTACATTATATATACAATTACGCTACAAGTATTTTCTGAAAGCAAAAGGTGCGACGGCCAGTGTTAGAGGCAGCAATTAGTAGTGTACAAATCCAAAAAAATCCACATAATCTCTAGGACCAGTTAATGGAGTAATCTGCGAATATTGAATTTCCGAACACTATCCAACGTTCTGCCTTAAAGTTTCCTTATCACGCTTTTCGTAGCGTGCGAATTTTAATATAAATATCACGACCCGTATAACGAGCAAAACCACAAGCGAAACAGCTCTAAGGAGCGACTGTTAATCACGCTTGGCCGCTGTACAACCACGGCAAACGAGAACTGTCGGAATTTTGCAACGCCTCAAGGAGTAAATCCTGAAGGACTTCCAGGCGACTTGGAATCATCGATATTTAAATCCTTCGAAACGAATCAGTGGAAAAAGAAAATATAACATTGGGCTGACCCACAGAGGCAATGGAAACGTTGCAATTACTTCGACGCATTGTACTAACAATACAATATTTTATTTGAATGTCTTAAATATCTTTATTTCGCAAAAATACCCATTGTTTATATTAATAATAGTGTAATAATAATAGAAATATCATTGTAATCAACGTATTAATTTCTTACACTTTTTCAGTGATCTTCTAAAGAATGAGTTAAAATAATACGTTGTAATACAACTTCGATAGGTGTGATTCTGCGAACTTACAAATTCGATTGTTGTATTTTGTCGAAATAAAACAGAAACGGTCACTTATTTCCGAACGAATATTATAGCGTAAAAGAAAATAGATAAAAAAATACACTTCATGAAAATTTCAAAAGGACTGTCCGCTTGGGTGGATTAGAATCATAATTGGTAAGTCACATTTTCCACGTTGTAAGAAACGAGGAATGTTATTGTTAAGTGACCAAATTTATTGTCAAGATAATTTAGAGTTAAGTTGACATATATAAAAACTTTATAAGTCATGCTTGTTCATCATGATTCTGGCCTATTGAATAATTATTTTTATTAGTGTATTCCTTACTAAATACACTTCATAACTTCTCTTTTTACAATGTGGACAATATTGCTGTCAACGCGTTCAAAGGAAACAAACTTCGCACAGACGAAATTGTTACATCAATCAACAATAAATACCAGTTGTCGATCAAACAACGGCCTACAAATACGAAGAGAAATGTTCTCTAATTCTTGGCTAATCCACACAGCCGGCGTCAAAGAAATCCTCTATTGATCATTGCGAGCGCGTTCGCGTCGGGCAACACGCTTGTGCACTGTCGAATGAAGAATATCTCTAGCTAGATGGTTTTTGAATAAATCCTTTGCCGAAACTGAATTGTTGGGTGGGTATTTCGCTGGAGTACCGATGATATCATCCTGGGATTTGATATTAAAAACGCTGCATCGATACCGCGGGCTGTGTTCCGATTGACGGTAATAACAATAACGAATTTTCGGGCGACGAGGAGCGGTGAGAAGCGCTCGCTCGCTAAAACTCCGGCGTAGATCATCCGAATTGTGGCCGGTAATTTATTTTCGCGGTCGAGCAGCATTTTACCACGGGGTGAGCGTGCTAAGGGAAACGGAGCTCGATAGGAGCTGGTACGCGGCGAAAAATTTGTATCCGTCGGCCGGATTATAGGAATTGAAGTGGTGCGGCAAGATCGGCGGCGCAGCTAGCCGAGACGGGGGAACCTAGCGGGAAAATTCAAAGGGTGGGGAAGGAGGAGATAAAAGGAGAAGCGAAAGGGGCGGCGAGAATTTTTCCTGCGACGAACAAAGTGCCCTCGAGGAACAAAGAAAGAGAGAGGAAACAAGAGGTATGTTTAATGTCTGCTACCCTCTTAATAAAATCCCTCGCGCTTCACGGCGGATCGTGAATGGGAAGCGGCAAGAGGGCCGCTCGACAGAAACCGCCGATGCGACGGCAGTGGGGACAAACATTGTCAGAGATTTCCTAGGTCGAAACGAATTTTTAATTCGTCCTTTGACTCCGTCCGGAGTTCCTGCGGGTCGAATGTCGAATTTTTCACAACATAGGACAGTGGTGCCGGTCACCATACGTATCTTTTTGCTTTCTTTTCAGGCATAATTAACTTTATATGTATCCAATAAGACACTAAAGTTTTTATTCAAAAATAAATGAAATATAAAGTCAATTACACACGAAAACTCGTGTAATCAATTATACACGAAACTCTTTCGAATTCATCAGGCGCTATTGGAATTGTATGAGTTTCTTTGCGATTTTAAATTACTTACAACAGTTCGGGATGGAAATGAGAAATTTTCATATAAAATACACTAGTGTGAAAATCTAGACATGATCACTGGATGGTAATAAAATGCGTTGTTCCTAGAACGTGGCTCCTCAAATTGAGTACACACATGAAAGACTAATTTTCAAGCAATTAACTTGCTGTTTTTATAAAAGGTAGAACCTCAATCCAGACACAACGAGCTACGCGGATGCTACCAGACACGATATGACAATCGAGCAGATCGTTCTGGACGTGTTTCATGATACGCACGCAATGTCAACGCTCTAGATGCACTCTTGAATATAATAGTATTTAAAAAGTTTGTAAATGTTATTTACAAATACTCGTGTGCTATCTTCTTTTTTTTGTATGGAAGAAAATCAGATATAACCATTGTAAGGAATAGAGGCTGGTGACTTATATCGACTTAACTATTCCACCGAAGCATGTAATTTCAGAACCTGCATAACATCTAACACACAAATGCATCTCCCGGAAAAAGAGTTTATGCCGCGCGGATGTTCGCATCGACCGGTACCCGATTCTCATAATAAAAATGACTGCCGATACTAGGAATATCGACGCATCGGTGGTGCGATAGAGGGAGTTAGAGCAACAAGGATCAGCAGCAGGGGTCATGGATGGAAACACGAAATCGTACCACGGAAAAACTCGTTTTCCCGTTACGTCGCTGGAACACGAACTTTTTGTATATTCATAAATTCAGAGTTGTTCGCATCGGTCTCCGTGCGAAGCGTGTTTCCCGCGTAAAACTGGTACACGGCTCACGGAGATCGAAAGTCAAGGCCCGCACAGGCAAAGCGTTTTCCGCTGGTTCTTTTTCGCTCCGCTCCCCCCTGGGCGCTGAAATCGACTAACCGGATACGCTTTACAAGGCATAATAGCGCGTCCTAGGAACATATGGCGATTCGATCCAGGCACGAACACGTGCGCGCCTCGCCTCGCCTCGTGTTCTCGCGGTGTCTGTAGTAATAATATACCGGGTATCCGTAAAATCCGCGAACCGCAGGCACCGCATGATCCGACACACGTGACGCGCACGGCTCGCATTGAGCCGTGCCGGAGTGTGCCGGCCAAACCGCCGGACGCTCGTTCTGTCCGGCTAATTTACTTTTTGTATTTTCCGTTTAAATTGACCAACCGTGCCCGATAGGTGCTTTCCCCGGTCGAAAACCTCGTTCTCCATTCGCGGCCAGCGAAGCTTCACTAACCGTGAATGCCAATCTCCTCGTCCACTGCGAGTCAATACCTTTTTTTTCGTTTTCGAGCCCCTCTCCGTCTCCATGCTCGTCGAGGACGAGCTTTCTCTCCCTCCCAGTTAGTTTCATTCGCCAACTCTGTTTCCTATTTCACCCTTCTTCCTCTTGATCTCCCCCTCCCTCTCTCTCTCTCTCTCTCTCTCTCTCTCTCATTCACTCGCGCTTCACTTCTCTATTTTTTCACTCCAGCATCTCTGTTCCGCCGCAGCCGTTTTCGGTCAAATTTTCCAGGCGGACGTAATCGTTCCCGTTCGGAAAGAGCAGGAACTACTGCCTTTTGCCCTCTGATGGAATCAACGGACCCCGTCGTCCGCTTCTGTTCCTCACTTCACTTTGTTTCCTTTTCTGTCGGAACAGCAGCGCCCGAAAGAGAGACGGAGAGATGAAGAGAGAACCGGGGAACAGGAAACTCGTAACGCAGCGACTGCAGGACACATCGACTCCGCGTAAAATGAAACCGGTTTTTCGCGGGTCAACAGATGTTGCGTGTTGTTTACCGCGATAAGGAAAACGTTTGTGCGATCGCGGGCAGCAGCGTTATTCAACGGGTTCCTGACCGACACGCCTGTGATGACGTTATACGGATACTCTTCGATCGGCGGGATAATACGGTTACATGCCGAGCGTTACCGACACCACTCGAAATTCGAACTACTCGTCCGGAAGATTCCAAATGAACTGGGCCCTTCTGCGCCGGAGACTCGGCGAGTTATGGGATGGTCCAGTTTCGCTGTTAGTATCGAACTTCGCAGCCGTCTTCTCCATCGCTACGAGTTTCCCGGGAATGTGGAGATATCGTTCCGCCAGGAAAATCGAACAATGCATGGCGTTCTTGAATCGAGAAGTCTGCCGACTTTTCCTTGGCTTTGCCAAATGGAATTTTTTGCCTTCTAAGTGCGTCTTGGGGACATGATTTCAATATGCTGCAAACGAATTTGCAAAATTGGCAACTCCGCGGGCTTTAAAACGGGAGGACCTTGCGCGTGGCTGATAGTATGTGGATCTCTGAATGTATTTTCTCGAAACATTAGCGCAAAGACATTATTTTCTGCGATCCCTTGCAGTACTAGCTCCTGATGTAGTGTTTGAAATTTCTGCAAAGCTACATGATATTTTGTTGAAATCTTATAATTATTTCGTAGCAATGAAAAAATATGTATAATATTTACTTATAAAGAAACATAAGGAAACCTTTTTTTAATTCTAATATCTGTAGAATCAAATGTGAAAATGGGATTTTTTATAATAATCCGCAGTCTAACGATGATCTCTGATCAAGGTTACTATCACTGCTACTACCAATTATTTGTTTTTTAATCGCAATTAAAGGATTTTTAGAAAAATGTACTCAAATAATTCATTTCTTGGTACATTATTACTGTTTTAGAAATTTGTACATACAACTGATATCGTAACTTCAGATTTAAAAATGCTCTTGTGACTTTTGTGTTAGAACTTCACTTTAGTCAAGATCACTATTTTTTAATGAAATCATCAGAAGGAGAAATTACTGACACTTTTATTTTTATAGTGATAAAATCATTTAAGTGGTAGACAATATACAATAAAAGAGACGTTTCATGAATAACTTGTTTTTCAATCGTCACATCGATTTTTCCCGTAATTATATCTTCCATGTTTTATGCTTGGAACACGCGTCATGAATACGATAAATGAATTTAATTTGATTTGTGAAGGTAGCATCTCTGCTCAGAAAATTGAATTTATTGAACATGAAATGTTTTTACGTACACATTGTTAATCAGAAAAGAATTGGTGCACAAGGTTTCAGTTTTTGTGGTGCATACAGAAGATGACTGAATTTGCCAGAAAAAAATAAGTTGTAAATATAGAATAAGAGTAACAATCGACTGATTTGTCTGACCATAACGCGATCGTTCTACTTATAAATATTAGTGCACATAAACCTGACGAATTTTTAAACTTGATTTTCTCGGACACAAAGTTTCATTTGTAAAAAATTATATTCCATGTTTTCGATTTTCCCGTTTGGAAATTATCAACAATACAATAACATTTCCAAATCTGGTCCTGAAATAGATCATGAATAAACCGCGGTATTTCATGTGTATTCATGATTTTTCAGGCAAATGGAGAAACATTGTAATCAAATAGAACTCTACGTCCTTCGTAAGCGGTTTCAGTAAAAAAAAAAATAAAATGAAACAATATTTAAATCCATAAATTTTAGTAGGTTCTCTTGCGCTAGTGATTTATAAAGATTTGTAGCCTAATTATAAAGTGCTTAAACAAACTTCCGGTTTTCATATAGAAATCTCCAATAATCTGTGTTCAACAAAAATGTCTTTTGTTAACAAAGAACCAACAAATTACAAAATGTGCACATTCCATTCTACCATTTTTGTGTATCAATTTTGAATAAAGTACAGTCCAAATTCTCAGAGTTCACAGTTCCATAATAAAATTCACAAGACCGGAGCACGCTTGTTAATTCGCAAGTAAAGGCTGTTTTTAAATTTCTTTCATAAAATCTGCCATTCCTGTAGATCACGGAGGCTTATTCAATTTTCAGTTTGTACGAATTTCCATCAAGCACAGTTTTCAATATTGCAAGACGTTGCGAGTGTACCAGTCCACTCCAATCCACCTGAAAGGTAACTACTTTTATCATTTTACGGCGGCGGACTACTTCGTTCTGAGTCCGAGGGCAAACTTCTGGAAACAAATTTACGTGTTGCCAATTAACCGCGAGCAGGACAACGTGGATCGACGAACAGGCTGTTCGGTTATCAGAGCATCGCTGAAAGACAGCGGCACAAAGTAAAGAAAGAAGGGTCGCGAAGTTGGGAACGTGCTTTTCGATTTTGCTAAGTGCATTTCTAAGTTTAGAATGGCGGATGGGGTGAGGTTGAAACGAAATGTCGGTCGCAGTGTCGTTCTTAATTCATTGGAATGGCGTAGGAAATGACCGACAGACGTCTTGAATCCTGTAAACGTCTATGCGCAGTTTTTAACTAATTCTGTCGATCTCATTTTTCCCTTTTCCTCCACAGTCGCGTTGTCAGTTATTACACGGTACCTCGATCGAAACGATGTACGAAATATCTCGATGATGGTCGCTTAACTAATAGCAAAATTAATCTAATAACGTCGGCAATTCCATTAGCGATGCTATTGTTTGGCACGAAATATAATTTATTCTGAATGAATCCGCGGCGGATCCGCTCCAAAGGTTATACAATCGTAGCCTGATTATATTTATTAACGCGCTGCAAGACAATCGGATTAATTGCAAAACTTAATACCCCGTGATAATTAACCAGTCCGGTTTAACGTTTCGATAACGCTTCAAAAATACGACCGACCGATGATATTTGTTGCCTGTCGGAATGCGCGTTCGTGCGCACTCGAACTCGTTAAATGATATAAAAAATCGCGCGCGATGCGCTTTCTCCCATCGACAGCTGTAACAGTTCTCTCGAAAATATTTCAAAGAATCCCTCAAACAAACCATCGTGTTGATCGGCAAATCCTCCAGCTGAATATCACGTATTTACATTGCTGTCGCAAATGTTCAAAACTCACAAATGAGTCAAGTAGACGTTCGCTCGTGTCTAAATTTCAGATATGAAACGGATAACACGATTCTACTGAAAAATGTTATACGTCATCGAAAACTCTGTGCGGCTGTGATCCGTGGCAAAGCGCATATTAGGCATTGCAATTTGTGTGAGTACCAAATAGAGAAATCCGCCGCAGAGTCAGATGAACATTTTTGTCGTGCTTTTTACCAAATAGTGTAACCGCACCCGCGATGCAGAGGTGGTTTGAAAAATTTCAATCAAAGGATTTTGAGCGTGACGAGAAGCCGTGCAACCAACGACTAACAATATATTGTGTAGCCCGTGATATTCAGGATAAAACAAAAAGCAGTTCCATATTTCGAATCACGTGTATTAAAACGATGGTTTCCGCATTGGGAATTATGTAATGAACATTTTAATCCCGAAAAGTACGCTTCACTCTTTCCGGGTAAAATGCTATATTTTCCTATACTGTCATCTAATCTCCTACGATTTTCACAACACGGGCGAAAACGATTGATTAATAATTTCGCTATAAGCCGGTCGACGTTATTAAACTCGACTATTATTAATGCGCTGTTCACCGCGATCACAGGTTTTATAAATGGGGTCGGCAGGAGAAACGATTGCAAAATTTGCTGCGCTAACGTATACATTTGCGGTGAGCAGCGGGCCCGTCAGTTGTAAAATGCTAAACAAACCGAGGGTGTCCGTTCAAATAACGTAGCCGACCAGCGTCACTAAATAACCGCTCGAACAAGCAGTCCGGCCTTGTTTTCCCAAAAACCGTTCGACTTTTCCCGGCTGGCTTTACAACACCGGATGTCTATTTCCCGGATTTCTGAATTAACGCCGCTCCGTTCCCGGCTGAACGTTATTTTCCCTCTCGACGTATCAATCTATTCTGAATTCTAATCCGCGTCCGTTTGTAGCGATGCAAAAATTTTCAATGACTTTTGTCCTCTGCTTTTGTTTTGTATTTCCATTCCTGTCCAATTCTGTGCGAAACCCGTGATTCACAAAATAATATCATTAGAATACATAACTCTATCATTAGAGACGGAAGACAAACAGGACTCATCTATGTTGTAGTTAGTAATACACGCAAATTCTTTTGTGGTTCCTGTTCTAAATATTATTTACCCATTTTATACATCAGAAAACCTGACATGTGAATATACTTAATATAAATAATTATTATTATCATGAAGTATTAATCAACGAATGTAAGATTCTATTTTCTTTTATAAAATTGACGCTATCCATATTATAGTGTAAAATGTATATATTGTGTACTTGTTACAGTTTAATGTAATTAGCATCGAAATAAATTGAAGAAATTATAACAATTTGCTATCGATTTTTCAAAACTTAATTTTAAGTAGCTGTCCTGATACTTTTGGACGAGGATGTATGCTAAAGCTGTAAGCTGATAGTAAGAGAATAATAAAAATGCTATCAAATAAATGATCAGTCTGCGGCTGTTCATGTTTTCCGTATTTACAGAAGCAAAATTATTTTATAAATCTCTTATCGAATTGTCGGTAAATAAAGTATTTATTTTAACCCAATTCAAACTTTAGTTCAAATGTACTCCGTATAAATTGCAGTTGTTTTGTAACCGAATATTATATAATAAACAAATATGAAATTCCGTAATGCAACAATGGCGGTTTATGAATCAATATTCCATTTAAACAGAAATAACGAATATCGGTCAAATGGTTTATTCTGCGACAAATCAAACTTAACGTTGACAAAACTTTTTTTTTAGATTATCAACTAATGTCAATGATCTCAGGAAACGTCGTATTGTCTCCTAAAATAGACGTATTTAGATTCATGCGGGACTCTTTCACATGACACCATATTAGATTTTTGAGACAGAATTCAAAAATTTAAGAGATGGAAAAGAGCTATTCAAAATGGAGGAAAATATTTCGAAGATTAATTTGTATTAATTTTCAGTACAGAATGAGTCAAGACGAGGTTTCTGTAATACAAGAAATATTTGAAACACTTGTTACATACCGGAATATTTGAACTTTCGCAGAATGTAACAATTGGTTCGTTGATGATTTCGCAAAATTGTATAAAAC